>WFMF01000001.1:1591135-2240082 GCA_011033025.1 Beroe forskalii | reverse complement strand
AGGGCTTTTTGGGGGTTTTTTTCCTTATTAATTTATTTTTTTTCAAAATTTAACTTTTTAATTTTAATTTAAAAAAAAAAACTTTTTTTTGTTTTTATTTTTTGCTAAAAAAAAAACTTTCTTTTTGTCTTTAAAGAGTGATTTAAAAATGAAAATTTCCCCTTTTTTCTTGAGAGAGGCCCAAAAGGCCCCCCCGGAGTGCCCCCTCTAAGTGGGCGCATTTAAAGATCCCCGGGCGCACTAAGATGCCCCCACTTTTAAATGCCCCGCACCTGAAATGCCTCTTGAAGATGCGCGCACTCTTGAGGGTCACGCGCGCACTCTTGATGCGCGCACTCTTGAGATGCGCGCGCACTCTGAGAGATGCGCGCACTCTTGAGAGATGCGCGCACTCTTGAGAGATGCGCGCACTCTTGAGAGATGCGCGCGCACTCTTGAGATGCGCGCGCACTCTGAGATGCGCGCGCACTCTTGAGAAGGCACTTGAGATGCGCGCGCACTCTTGAGATGCGCGCGCACTCGAGATGCGCGCGCACTCTGAGATGCGCGCGCACTCTTGAGAGATGCGCGCGCACTCTTGAGAGATGCGCGCACTCTGAGATGCGCGCGCACTCTTAAGAAGATGCGCGCGCTTAAGAAGATGCGCGCGCACTCTTAAGAGAGCGCATGGCGCGCACTCTGAGAGATGCGCGCGCACTCTTAAGAGATGCGCGCACTCTTAGAGATGCGCACTCTCAGAGGATGCGCGCACTCTTAAGAGATGCGCGCACTCTTGAGAGATGCGCACTCTTGAGAGATGCGCGCACTCTTGAGATGCGCGCACTGATGGATTTCGCCCGCACTCTTGAGATGCGCAACACCTGAGGCCGCAGGTTTTGAGGATGCGCGAAAACGTGCGCGCGCACTCGGAGGGTAGGGTAACACTCCTACAACGCGCACTCTTGAGAGATGCGCGCGCACTTGAGATGCGCGCACTCTTGAGAGATGCGCGCACTCTTGAGAGATGCGCGCGCACTGAGATGCGCGCGCACTTTAAAAGATGGCGCGCCTTGAAAATGCGCCCTTAAAGATGCGCGCCCTTTGAATCCCCCCCTTTGGGCGCCCACTCTTGGGGGAGCGGATTTTGTGCGGGGCCCAAAGGGTGGGAAATTTTAAAAGCGCGCACTTTAAGATGCGCGCATTTGGCCCCCCCCGCGCGAAACCTGGGGGTTTTTGGATTTGAGAGGGGAAAAAACTCTTGGGGGGGAGGGGGGGAAATCCCGCACTCTTAAGATCGCCTCTTGAAAATGCGCGCCCTCGAAGTGCGCCCACTTTGAAATCGCGCCCTTGAGAGATGCCCCCACTTTTGAAGATACGCCCCCGCCCACTTTTGAAATCCCCACCTTGAGAGATCCCCCACTTTAAGATGCGCGCACTTTGAAAATGCGCGCACGAGATGCGCCCCACTCTTGAAGATCGCACCCTTTGAAGATGCGTTGAAGGCGCGCCCCTTTTTGAGATGCGCGCCACTTAAAGAGATGCGCGCACCTTGGGAGATGCGCGCACTCTTGAGAGATGCGCGCACTCTTAAGAGATGCGCGCACTCTTAAGAGATGCCCGCGCATTCTAAGAGATGCGCGCACTCCCAGAGATGCGCGCACTCTCAAAATGCGCGCGCACTCTTGAGAGATGCGCGCACTCTTGAGAGATGCGCGCACTCTTGAGAGATGCGCGCGCACTCTTGAGAGATGCGCGCGCACTCTTGAGAGATGCGCGCGCACTTTTGAGAGATGCGCGCGCACTCTTGAGAGATGCGCACGCACTATTGAGAGATGCGTGTGCACTCTTAAGAGATGCGCGCGCACTCTTAAGAGATGCGCGCGCACTCTTAAGAGATGCGCGCGCACTCTTAAGAGATGCGCGCGCACTCTTAAGAGATGCGCGCGCACTCTTAAGAGATGCGCGCGCACTCTTAAGAGATGCCCGCGCATTCTTAAGAGATGCTTGCGCACTCCCAAGAGATGCTTGCGCACTCTCAAGAGATGCGCGCGCACTCTTGAGATGCGCGCACTTGAGATGCGCGCACTCTTGAGATGCGCGCACTCTTGAGAGATGCGCGCGCACTCTGAGAGATGCGCGCGCACTTGAGAGATGCGCACTCTTGAGAGATGCGCGCACTCTTGAGAGATGCGCGCGCACTTTTGAGAGATGCGCGCGCACTCTTGAGAGATGCGCGCGCACTCTTGAGAGATGCGCGCGCACTCTTGAGAGATGCGCGCGCACTCTTGAGATGCGCGCACTCTTAGAGATGCGCGCACTCTTGAGAGATGCGCGCACCTTTGAGATGCGCGCGCACTCTTGAGAGATGCGCGCGCACTCTTGAGAGATGCGCGCGCACTCTTGAGAGATGCGCGCGCATTGATGGATTTCTCCCATCCCTGCGCGCAACACTCGGAGGTTTGGAGGTTTGGAGGACGCGGAAAACGTCGTGTGCGCGGCGGAGGGTAGGGTAACATCCTACAACGCGCGCACTCTTAAGAGATGCGCGCGCACTCTTGAGAGATGCGCGCGCACTCTTGAGAGATGCGCGCACTCTGAGATGCGCGCACTTGAGAGATGCGCGCACTCTTGAGATGCACGCGCACTCTTGAGAGATGCGCGCGCACTCTTGAGAGATGCGCGCGCACTCTTGGGAGATGCGTGCGCATTCTTCAGACATGCGCGCGCACTCTTGAGAGATGGAGAGATGCACGCGTTTTCTTGAGAGATGCGCGCGTACTCTTGAGAGATGCGCGCGCGCTCTCTTGAGAGATGCGCGCACTCTTTAGAGATGCGCGCACACTCTTGAAAGATGCGCGCACACTCTTAAGAGATGCGTGCACTCTTAAGATGCGCGCGCACTCTTAGAGATGCGCGCGCACTTGAGATG
This sequence comes from Beroe forskalii, assembly GCA_011033025.1. NCBI lineage: Eukaryota > Metazoa > Ctenophora > Nuda > Beroida > Beroidae > Beroe > Beroe forskalii. The sequence goes on along the minus strand of WFMF01000001.1, from coordinate 2,237,174 downwards.
CGCGCGCACTCTTAAGAGATGCGCGCGCACTCTTAAGAGATGCGCGCGCACTCTTGAGATGCGCGCACTCTTAAGAGATGCGCGCGCACTCTTAAGAGATGCCCGCGCATTCTTAAGAGATGCTTGCGCACTCCCAAGAGATGCTTGCGCACTCTCAAGAGATGCGCGCGCACTCTTGAGAGATGCGCGCACTCTTGAGAGATGCGCGCACTCTTGAGAGATGCGCGCACTCATGAGAGATGCGCGCGCACTCATGAGAGATGCGCGCGCACTCTTGAGAGATGCGCGCGCACTCTTGAGAGATGCGCGCGCACTCTTGAGAGATGTGCGCGCACTCTTGAGAGACGTGCGCGTACTCCGAGGAGACGCACGCGCAGTCTTGAGAGACGCGCGCGCAGTCTTGAGAGACGCGCGCGCAGTCTTGAGAGACGCGCGCGCACTCTTGAGAGACGTGCGCGTACTCCGAGGAGACGCACGCGCAGTCTTGAGAGACGCGCGCGTACTCCAAAGAGACGCGCGCGTTTTCCAAAGAGACGCGCGCGCACTCCAAAGAGACGCGCGCGCATTCCAAAGAGACGCGCGCGCACTCCAAAGAGACGCGCGCGCACTCCAAAGAGACGCGCGCGCACTCCAAAGAGACGCGCGCGCACTCCAAAGAGACGCGCGCGCACTCCAAAGAGACGCGCGCGCACTCCAAAGAGACGCGCGCGCACTCCAAAGAGACGCGCGCGCACTCTAAAGGGACCAGAGACGCGCGCGCACTCTGAAGAAACGCGCGCGCAATCCGAAGAGATTCACGCGCACTCTTAACAGACGTGCGCAAGGGCATCGTCCGTCTAATCTTATACTGATTCTATTCGGTAAATTATGACAATAAACTTAACAGTTTATAATGAACTAAATCAATTTCCAAAAGCAAATTGTTGAGTAAATCTCTGCACTGAAGGGTGTGCTGTGATAAAGATAACAATAACATCCTATTCCTATTTCCAGAATCCAATCACATCAAAAGTAAACTTTAAATCTCAAATCTAAATAGCAGTCAGTGTTGAGCGTCTTTAACTCTTTACTAAAAACTAGATTCACTTGAGTCAGAGGAAAAATCGGAGACCCTGTAGCTTTCAGGCTCCAACAAATCAAGCTTCTTAACCCCTTCAGTTTCAAGTGTGTGGTTCTTATCTCGCGACGGATAATTTCTGCTAGTCGACCGATCATGAGATCTGCAGCGGTTCTTGGATGACGATTGGCGATCATCGCCAGACGGTGAGCGACCCCGTGACGACGAACGGCCCTGCGACTGGGAGCGGTGATGAGGCCTGGAGTGGTGAAGGGAGTGGGAGTGGTGGAGGGAGGAGGGTGGTGAAGGGAGGAGGGGTGGTGTAGGGAGGAGGAGGGGGTGGCCGGGGGTAGAACTTCTTCTCGTCTGAGATGATCCGGTAATGGTGCGGTCGGAAGACTTGCGTTTCGGGCGTTTTCCAGTTCTCACACTGCGGTCTGTGGGCGTGGACGTTCGGAAACTACGGTTGCTAGCACGACTTTTGCTCAGGTACTCTGCGGAAGATAGTTCGTTTTTTTTTTCTAGATTGTGAACTCAGAAGTTTGCTAACTCAGTTACAAAGTTAAACCTGATGACGATTAAAAATCAAAATCGAAACTGCTTTTCTTCTCGAGCATTGTACACAATGATGATAAACAACTTGACTCACCATCTTTCTGATGGAATTTAGTACATTTCTCATCGGAGGTTGCATCTGACCCTGATTCGTTGCGGTTGCTGAATTCAACTGACCTGAAGGGAATATTAAAATGCTTCTTGTAAAATTATAGTCGGTCCGAAAGGGTGAATCGATGACATTGTTTCATCATTATGCACCTCTCAAGTTAAAGATTGTAGTCTGACACTTAGAGGGGGGAAGCCCATAACCCCCAGAAATTAAACCCCATTTCCCATTTTTCGATATCCACCGGGGGTTTATGGGGGTTGCCTCCCAACTTACCCTGATGGAGAACTGTATTCGAAAATCATTCGTTCCAACAACTCACACTTCCGCTTGTCAAACTGAGAGAATTTGAAATTGCTGTTAAAAAATGATCACGTACGTACAAATAGCGCTCGCTCGGAAATTTCAGGATAATGTCGGGCGGAAATTTCAGGATCATGTCGGGCGGAAATTTCAGGATCATGTCGGGCGGAAATTTCAGAATCATGAAGGGTGAAAATTTCTGAATTACATCAGCGACACTTCTCTTACCTCACTGATAAACTCGTCCCTAAGAGCCGTGTTGACAATGTGTTCTCTCAGTAAATCCGTGTCAGAGTACGACTGATGCTGGAGATATATTTCAAATTATCAGAATGAAGGATATAATTATGACTAAATACTTATAAATAGGCAGTTTTGAGACACGTCATTCATAAAAATGGCTGGGAGCATCTCTTGATATACTAATAGAAGGGAAGGTATTTAGCTTGTCAAAACATAAAAACATGATCCTTATACATTAAAATTCTCTCATTTTATCAAAACTCGAACTTTTTCCCAAGAGCCCCTGCCACATATTTATTTTAATGACAGACAACGGATGGCGGGTTTTCTTGCGAATCATGAGGGGTAGATTTCATTCTCGGTACGTTTTGTTTTGACAAGCTTTTGCTACTTCAAAGTTTGTCTGTGGTCCTTCGAATGGGGGTCGTCCCAGACCGCCACTTAATGTCAGCTCATTTTGGTCCAATTGATATATCTATGTAGCTAAAGAACCAACCCGTTCTACGATCCTCTTAGATTTCTTGACATTTCCCTGATCCGGCTGATCTCTCTCACAACAGAAACTGTGCTGCTTGGTACTCCGGAAGGCGCTGCCGAAGTCTTTAGCTGGGTTATACCGCTGCTGTTGCTGCTTTCTGTATTTCTGGTGGGGATGGAATTTATTAATGGAGGTATGATGGCAAAGCCACCTCAATAGTCAATATTGTGGGAAATTGGTTGGGAATTAAACCAAAACAGGTCTAGAAATATAGGCTTAGGTGGCTAATGTCAAGGTGCCTCTATGATATTTACCGATTTTCAGTACACACCCGTCACCCATGTCCGTCTATTCAAGGGAAATACCGAATCTTGATGGAAATACTAAGGGTTCACCAGATCTCCCAAACTTTTCCAGGAAGCAAAAATCCCGCCCTATAATCACTAAATATTGCATAAATATTCGGAGTAATACATAATTCCAAATTACCTGAGACAAATTTGACCGGTTTGATTTCTCGGACAGTACTGGTGATATTGGGATGCTGAACGAGCGTTTGGAAAAGCTAGCAACGGTTTTAAGGGTCGGTGTCATCGCGGAATCGTCGTAACCTGAAAATAAGGGTGAGTGGTGTCAGAGAGGAGTGGTGTCGGAGTGGAGTGGTGTCAGAGAGGAGTGGTGTCAGAGTGAAGTGGTATCAGAGTGGAGTGGTGTCAGAGTGGAGTGGTGTCAGAGTAGAGTGGTGTCAGATTGGAGTGGTGTCAGAGTGGAATGGTGTCAGAGTGGAGTGGAGTCAGAGAGAAGTGATGTCAGAGTGAAGTGGTGTCAAGATATGTTCAGGGTAAATAAAAACTTGAAACTTCTCAAACCTCTTCCAAATCTAAGATTCGTCCTATGCTTTCCCCTTCCTCCCCACGACAGAGAACAGCACAAATTAACCACTTTAGAAGACAGGGAAGCTCCACACTTGAAACATCGGCAGATCTTGAGCGCAATGCTGATAAGAGCTACGTAGAGGGCTAGTGATATCAACATTATCAGAGCCTCCTGCCACGAACCTAGGCCGTTAAACCTGAGGGAGAGGGGATGTGAATCTGATTGGCGGATGTAACAGAGCAGCACATGATAATTCCCAGAACAACTTCATGTGGAATCAAATATCGAGATATAGCAGCTACCAATTTATTAACTCTGTTCTGGCAATTAGCCCCTAATTATAGTCTATTGAAGATTAATGAGCTTGAAAACGAGGCCTGCTACCAACCATTCCAGAGGGTTGATGTACTTTTTCCAAGTCTCAAGTCCGAAGAAGTTCGGTTTGTGAACCCTCTCATAATCGATAGCTGTGTCAGGAAGCACAAAGTCCATCAGCTGTTCCTCAGAGCATTCGATGACTTTGCATTTCTGAGAAAAATTAAAATGATGACTCACGATTTCCTGATATTGATTGAAGAAAATTCTAGAATTGAGGAGAAACTGTCAGTTGACCATGCCTTCGTAATTTGCTTTGGCCTATGACTCTATGACCACTCTTTAAAAGTAGGTACCTCGTTCGCCTTGTTCCCAGCATGGAAGCACAGCTCCACAACCATAGTCTCGTTACACCAGTCAGTGATCTGCACATAGTTCGTATAGTTCACTGCCTTCCCTGGGCGGAGGTGGGGTTGATAGATTTGAGGATGGGGATTTGATAAGATGGGGCCTGGTGTAAAGCATGATCTGGGCACTGAGCTAAGGCCCTTTTGACTGCGTGCTATATCTCTATATTATACAAGCTTTCTAGGCGAGATATAGGGCGAGCAGTCTAAAAAGCGATTCATCAATAGATCAATCATGGGTGTAGGTAACAACTGGAGACACGAGAATGGAAACGTCAACAAAGTACAGTGTATAAGAATGCAGAATTCTCGGAGTACAAGAATTTTCGCGGGCCCGCCAAGGATTACAATTTTGTTTCCGCGCGCTACGCAAAGCAACCAGGATGTACCAGTTGCGAGTCACGTGACCTTCTTCAAATCCTGTCACGTGCGCGCGCGCGGCTCCCTTCTGCTATACACGAATGTTACTTGTATACGAGTACACAAATTTTCGTTGCAGTTGCTGCGGTCAGGCTATTCGAGCTTTGACCGACTGACGATCGGCTTTTTCCTGTTTCCACGAATTTTGTAACTATTCAATTCCATAGCTCATTTCATCCCATGTTATTTGTTTCATTTTCCACGAATTTGGAAATTTTACCCCGGATTTTGTCGTAAATTGAATTATTTACTCACGGGCAGCCACATGGTTAACTAACTTAAGAGAAAAGGAGCATCAATTTTATTCTTTTGTTGTCAGACGAAGCTCTTCTTCTTTTCTAAAGAAAAAGAGATTCTTTTCTAAAGTTCTAAACTTAGGTACCAACTGAGTAGACTTTTTCATTGGTCCTCTCTACCTTTATCGATTTCTCAGTAGCCTAGTCAATTACTAAGAATTATTCAAGCATCTTTTTCCTCTTTTCCTTTGACTTTTTATCGTAACTGTGGTTACTGGTTTTGGCTGATGAGGTCGCTATATTATCTGATCGATCCGTCAACTAACTTACTGATCAGTTATAACTATAAGTACTTTGATCTTAATTCTTTAATTGATGGTTTGAAAGTTTCTTTCACAACGTTGTTCAGAGCCTTTTCCCGGATAAAATGCCGATAGAGTTCAATCTATGAATGCGGTTTAACATTACCTCTAAATGTTGTAAGAGCTATTTAGCTATTTAGGACTTTAGCTTTTAAGCTTTTTAGACTTTTAGAGTGAACAAATTGAATATGAATCATACCGTCATGGACTCGAAGGAAAAATCCAGCGTTTTCTACTTTCACTAATTCTTGTTTTCTCTTACCTTTATCAGGTATGATAAAATCAAAGTTGCTTTCCATGTCCGCTCCAAGTTTCATGGCTCCGTACAATGTGCCTTTGCCGTTGATAATGCTAACGTTGAGAAACCTGTAAAAGTACGTGAATATTGAGAAATGTAATGCATTCGGCCGGAAATTATATTGTGAAGTTTTATTTCTCTTTTCCGGCGTTAAATTCAAAAGTTACTATTATAATTCATACCAACTTAACACATCAATTGGGCATACTCGATGAAAAGTCGCACGTGTAAACTGTAAATAAATATAGTTACGATTTTATAATTATACCGATTTAGCCCTAAATGCCCAAATATGGTTTTTAAATCAACTGGGCACCTTGGTGTATCGGAATCGTGTTTATAACAACCCCTTTCCTTTTTTCTTTTTTTCATTGATTTCTTTTCTTTTTCAAACGATAAGACTGTCTCTTATTATGCTGCATCACGCTCGTTCTCTCTTACCGTCTCATGTAACTAGGTATATGCTTCATATTTATATTTATAAAGTTATAATTTAGAGTTTTTGTGCTCTATAAAGTTAGGAAAATAGAAAATTATAATATTTACCGCCCAGTTTAGCGGGGTTCACAAACACCCAGCTTTTTGTAGAGCACACATTGGTACGTGACAACTTTTGCTTTTCGTCTATAGAATAATAAATAAACAAATTTATTGCTCACTATTATAGATTTGGGGTCACACTTCTTTTTACCACAAAACAACAACAAAAAACCAATTAAATATTATTTTTTTGGTTAATATAAAGTCTCTTCTATCAGAAATCGTCATCGTCATCTCTCATCCTTGTGAGCTGATGACCTCAAAGCGTCAATAATTCACTCAAACAGGGCCCTCAAACCCTCTCCATTATCCCAAAAATAGTCAATGTTTGCATTTGTTAGTTCTGATTGCATCTATATCTGTGCACTTATAGCAAAGTGCTGTGATGACGTCATTATCATAGCTCAAAGTAGTGTTTTGTGAGGTGTAACCGCCTATTTCCCCCCCATGGCTTCTAATCATTTGAGGGATTGGGGGTTGAGGGATCTACCATGATCTTAAGGTATCCTGAGCAGTGAATTTAGGCGGGAAGTTGCCATCGACACACCATTATAAGTCATAATAGTGGAGTCACGTCCCTCAGCCACTCTTTCGGACATTATACTGCGTTGGACAAGCTCTATGTATGTATATATATTTATATGCATTCTCGTAGAGAAATCTCTTTATGCACCTGCTCTTGGTCTCGCATTGTGAGAAAGTTTTATTGAAGCTCTTCTTCTATTCTTTGTGAGACATCTCGCAGCAGAGAGTGCTGTTTCTTCTTCTGCTGCTTCGTTCGAGATAGTAGGTATTTTATAATCTAAAAAACGCAGCACAAAGTGGGATTGATTCGATCAAATCATGCTGCTGCCTGTCTTAAATCATGTAGGCTGGGCATCCCTGCTTCCTTCCCAACTCGGGTTACAAATTCTGTGCCCAATCACTCATCATGCCTGCCTCAGTCTGAATAGTATCAATATCATCCTCATTTAAGCACCCTCCCTTTCAAACAACCCACCCCTTCGCCCCACCCTGCTCACTCCACCTCTCAATTTCACCCACCCTGCAGACTCGTCTGCTCAGATCCAGACACTATCCTTTCTTGGGATAATCAGCTCTTCTGGATCTCAGTCCAGACTCTATTTTAAATCTCGGTCCAGGCTCACATTTAAATACCTGTTCGAGTGTTTGTCGAACATAGCGGATCCTGTGAAGTCCAGGAACGCTGGCATGTCGTATTTCAATGTCACTTTCTTCTTTCCTTCCACTGAAATTAACTGAAATTAGAAACAGAAAGTGACGAAAATCTTAGTATCATTTATCTGTTATTCACGGTGATCTGAAAATGAACACGACGAGCCCCATTCATAATTATTTCCATGATTAGAATTATAAGTTGAATAGATCAAAATAAAGAAAACTGTCTTCATAAATTGGCCTGGATATTCATCGATTAGAAGGAAAACTATCGTCGCTCAAGCATGATCGAGGCATTTCGAGCCAACAAGTCGCCATGATCAAAATATTAAAATTTTGTCATTGACTATGAATAACGGCCATTCATAATTCCTTTCGTAATGAATGATAGAATTATTATTAACTTAATTTGAAAGAACGTGCTGCGTTATTTATAATAACAGCTTGCTACTTTTGGGATTTGCTTTTGGATTTGATTGTTGGTAAGAATGAATTGCGCAATATTTCCGGATTTCCGTGACTATATAAGCACTCATGCAAAAAGCGATTTTATAATTTTCCTCCCCTGAATTCTGATTTCAAGACTATTTGCCGATTTTTTTCATTGAAAGTTTGAAAATCTCGATTTCGTAATTCGTTAAATGTAATTTATGATTGTCGGTAACAGTAAAATTTATGATTATACCTTAAAGAAGGAAACCATTGGCAATCTATTGTAATGGTGTAATAACCGATACATTATGGCGGTACTAAAAGCATCTGGAGATATGATTTTTACCATAATAGATTGCAGGTATTGTAAATTTTATTTCTGTAGATCTGCTTTTAGAGAGCTAGAATCACGAGATTCGAATGGTAGTTCCTCCTTAGAATTGGTATCCGGATGTGATTTATCAGTTTATTTGAATTTGTGAACTGTTGTTTGAAGTCACGAGAGGATCAAACTTATTCAAACTCTTTTGTTCAAATTAAGTTCTGATTAAAACCAGCAAATAATAGATTTCATTGGATTCGATAATACATGGTTTGATAATGTAAAGTCAGAACTCGAGAGGCTTATAAATTGCGACAATCATATACGTACTCTCCTCAAAAATCATCATTATTTTGGCCATTTGGTCTTTTGCGCCAGTCTGTCTCCTCAAATATAATTCGGCCCACGATATTCATTCGTCTCATTACCAGAACTACCTAGTGAGGCAGCCTCACTTGTCACCTCACGGAAAAACCTGCGATTGAGCGATTCGAAGTGAAGACTCACCAATCACCTTTCTAAACCATGATCTCATTACGTTGGTACTCATTCTATAGTGCACCGTGTATTATTTTTTTACCTTCTGAGCTCGGTTTTGAAGGATTATACCCCGCGTGCGAAAAATAGGCGGTTATTTACAACAATATTTGGCAGCGCGCGCAATGTGAATGACGCCATTTCGACCGCCTATTTATCTTCTGGGCGCATGTTATAATGTAACAGGTGATATACTCAATCCTTTGTATACCTCGGAGAAACCACCGCTGTTTTTGCGAAAGATTAGTTTTTCAACCGTTCGTTTTTCATGTGTTTGTACTCTGAGAACGCTCTAGACTTTTCAAAGGCTAGCGAAATTATATATTCAAGTGTTTTTTTGTTGTTTCTAATTCATTAAAATTTCACAAGAGATTTTGAACCGCACGTGAAATAAAGACACATAATATGTTCAAGGGTTTTTAATATCCTTTTGTTTTAAGTTCCGCACCTGTAATAAATCCAGGTGCGGTTGACGTTGCCACCATCCACGCGTGGCAAGAGACTGCTGGTGAGTTGGAAAAAAGAAGAAAAAAGAAGCCTGTAATGAAGGCTCCTATTTTCATGATTTTTAAATCCTAGACCTGTAATATAGACGCATAATTTCAAGATGCGTTTTGTTTTAAGATAAAATTAATATTAAGATCCTATATTTCCAAGTGTTTTTCAAAGTTTTTGAACCTGTAATGAAGACGCTAATCCTGGCAAAGTCGTGGTACTGCAGCTCCAAAGTCCGCTCCTCATCGCTCCTTACAGCGCTACTGAGTGTGGACGCGTAGAACTCCTCCAAGGATCTCGCGTACGTTAACTGAGGGGAGGATAAGGTCACGTGATACATCAGAGAAGAGTCATGTGACTTTGTCATTATTCACGTGACTTAGGGTCTACAGCTATAATATAGGGGAGATCAGAAGGAAATAAGTCCATATGTCTTGAGGGGAAGTCCATATGAACCACGTGATCAATAACGTGATAATGTGATATAGTCACGTGATGAATCAGAGATAAGTCTGGGTTAAGGTTTGATTAAATTTAGTTTTTAGGATTGTAATAAGTTAAACAGGCTTATGACCTACATTATTTTCACTGTAGAACGACACATCCATATCACTGTTATCACAGTTTATTGTGTAGCTGTTGAAGGCATTCTTCACTGCAGTCTGACTTAGCGAGTATCTACCGTCTTTGTACTTGTACCAGCCCTGAAATAAGGAAATGTTTTAAGCTTTCGTTTACAAGTTGACATTGTTCGCAAACATAAACAACAAGAGAACAAGAACAGTGGTCAGTGATATACATCAAACTTCCTATTTAACAATGTATGTAAGTGCAGTGCATCCTTTTTCTGTAAATTCTGCAAATTTTCGGCAAAATCGCGGCAAAAAGTTCGAAAGAACGGACTTACCAGTCTGTTGATATCCCACTCTAGCAACCCGTTTATATCCACATTAGTATAACTCTTGTTGGAGTAAGCCTCACCAAAATACCACCTGAGCGATAAGTTCATGTTTGAGAAGTTTGTGTTTTAGCCAGCTCCCCTGGCAAATTTTTCAGTTTCGCTGGATCTATAAGATTTTTATGAATAATCAAAATTCAAAATAGCTTTTAAATTCAAAATATTTTAACTTTCTTAAACTATGCAAAACATTTCTTCCTTATGATCCGCCTAATTTTGAACCATTCCTCTGTAGGCATTCCATCATAGCTAGAAAACCCGATTCTTCCCTAACAAATCTCAGTAACTTTAAATATTGAATTACTCGACAACATAGAATAAGTTTTAAGACATTGCTGTTAGTTCACTTAGAAGTGTACTAACAGTAATGTCTTATAAGCTTACATAGTACACTCTAATATATCACAACAATAATATGTACTTGCATATAGGAAGCCATCCAATGCTCTAAACCTCTAATGCTTTTTGTAGTTGACTCTTTTCTCTATTATATCCCCTTGCTTTTGTTTAATTTTTATATACAGTTCGTATATTATCTGTCGGCTGTCACACGGCAAACCTTTGTTATTTTGCTTTTTCAATCGTTGCCTAACAATTTAAAATTTAATTTTGCACTCAATTTTGATAATTGAAAAATTCCTATGATTTTTCATTCGTTTACTCACCCTGAGGGTATCGGGATTGAAGTTTCCAGAATTTAGGAAGCTGATCTGAAACTGCCCATCAAAGTAGGGGCTTCCTTTACTCAAATCTGAAGCAAAATATCTGAAATATAGCATTCTGTCTAGATTATTGATTATTGGCAAAGCTTTAGATGCATGAATTAACCGCTAAAAGTAATTCATTGAATTCAAAAGTCAGCGAAATTGTTCCTTTTATCTATCCTGAATTCTTGACGCAGGTGGGCTTATACTGTGAATGAATTAAATCTGTTGACCTGCCATTCACATCTTTGTGCAATATCTGCATCCATTTTTGTACTTAGACCAATCATATATTGTACATTTAATCTGTTGATTTTATTTGGTAGACATTTCCCCGGCCCTGGATCTGTGAAATTAAATCCACAATATTGGAGTCAATTAATCAGGGATATTTCCGGACTCTATGGAATATCATTTCCAACTAGCAATCTAGAGAGTTGCTGCCGTCTCCTGGGCGGGCAGCTTCAGGTCAGGTTCAGTGGTCATTGCTAATGGAGAAAGTCTGAAAACTTTAATCTTCCGCGCACAAGATTTATTGAATATTTCAATTTGAACCCAATTAATCAGGGATATTCCAGCGATATACTTTATCAGCGAATCAAATATTATTTATATCCCACAATCGAGCGAGTTGCATGTTGCTGCCGCCGCCCGTCAGAGCAACTGTAGTTCAGGTTCAGCGGTCACGACAACAAAACTTAAATTTTCCAGGCACCAGACTTGTGCACGGAAAATTGAAGGTGGTCAGTTATATGATTTCTCTTTTTGATAGAAACCCCCGAATCGCACTGTTCAAAAAATTTACTGAAGTACAAATATTATTTTTGTGATAGAACAAATTTAATCAAAAAAGCATGGAATAGTAAAAGTTAAATTTTCTACTCCTAAATAGTATCTAGAGTGGTAATACCTTGACTCGAAAGGTGCATCTTTCTCCACTGTGAACGTAGCTCGAGTGTTGGGAACTGACACCTCGAACGCAGTGTATTTCTTTGGGTTAGCTGATCTCACACTCACCGAACAACACACCTGTGGTAACAAACGACCGGTTACTATTTGAATTTATATAACAAATGCTGTTAAGGTTAGATCAAGATGATAAGATTTTGGTTTAAATAACCGGTTTGAACTTGATTGAAAATTAAATAACTAAAAATTTTTCAATATCGGAGCTAAAAAATATTAATGTATTTTAAACAAATTGCTCTCTGAGATTCGGCTATCGAGCTTTTTTGTATATTTTATCATTTTATCTGATCAAATTATTTCAAAGAATGAAGTGTAGGTGAGTAACGATAATTTTCATTTTCACCCTGCCAGTTTTCACCCGCTCTTTATTTTCTTTTTCCACTGTATGATTTACTGATTCCTGTTCATTTAGCCATGTTCTTTCTAATCAGCCATATACTCACCTCTCCATTTCCCATGAAGGAGGTGATCCCGCATCCCTTGGTTGATTGATCGTCACTGTAGTAGTTAAAACACGTTCTATCACTGTTACCATCATCCTGACAACTGTCCCTGCACACGAAAACACAAAATTTTGGGTTATTAAATTCAAAATTGACTTGATACTTTGATATGAGAGCAACACACGAGATTTTGGGTGCAATATTGACTTAATATGACTTGATACTTTGATATATGAGAGAAAATCATGAGATTTTAGGCGTTTTATAATTAACTTTGATGAGCGTCTCAATTTTATTGTTATTCTTATATAACTCTTTCGCTGAGTTTTTGTTGTCCCTCATATTACAAACTTTCTTCTTCAAAAAATCTATCAAATTGAAATTGAATTTCCTAGAAGAGCGTGCTATATCTTACAATTACTTCTATTTCTGGAATTGACTTCGCTTTTCATTCAAAATACTGTTCCTAGAATATTATGTTGCAATGCTTTTAGAACATTCAAGTTTAGTTTCGCTTGCAGCAATCTCAGCTCTCATAATTCTTTTTCTCAATCCGGTTTGGTCAAATCTAACTCTTTCAAAATTCTCATTTTAGAAAATTATGTTGCGCAATTTCATTTAGAACATAAATCAATGAATCATGTTACTGACGTTACAATTGCTCCTCAATATCAACTTGCATTTCAATCACACAGACACTTGACATTGACCAATCACCGCGCGAATTAACGGTCATCCCGCGTGCTGATTGGCTTATGTCAAAAAACCTTTGACCAATCAGCGCGCGACTTGCCAATCAACTCGCGCGCTGATTGGCCAATGTCACAACTAACCTCCCTGGACTGCAATGGTTCTCAATCCCAGGACAGTCACACAGACACTTGACCACTGGTTTCCCTATTGCGAAGGTGTAAGCGTTCTTGTAGTTGAAGATGGACTTGACGTCGTTTAGGGAGAAGTAGTAGTTCCTACCGGCTGATTTGTTGTCTTCTGCGTCTGAAAAGGTATTACTTTTGAGTTTTGTGAGAATGTGAGAGAAAAGATCGGAAAACTCGCCACATTGTCGAACATTTGAGTTCATGATCAATGGGACCATTTGATAGATATGTTTCGTTCAACATTTTATTTTTCACAATATTTGTCGTCTGTGTCTGGAAGTAAAGTTTTGTGGCAGAAATCAAATATTTGGAAGTTGCAAACTATTAAACTCGCTGATTATCATGCTCCTTGGTCCTTCATTGTTATGTCTTTTCCTGGATATTTCGCAAATTCGCAATTTATCACACGATGAAAAAAGGAAAACAAACAAGAGTTACAAACCATCCATGTGGAAGCAGATAGTCTCGTGGAGTCCAATGGAGAAGGATATCTTGGTTTTAGAAACATACTTATCTGCGTCCTGAAATGACAGGGATTTAGGGGACGGGTCGTATTTAAGTATTGATTAAGATATGGATTTGTCAACTTTTTAGGGATTTAGGGGTAGATTCTGTCTCTTTGTTGAACTGTATATCAGAACTATTCATTCCAGTTTGTACCTATTAAACTGTTTATCATTGTAGGTTGTTTATTATTGTTTATTCAAATCTTATTGCCTTTTTATTATTTTAATTTTAATCAGCGCAATGACCTGAGGAAGTTGAGTACATTCAACACATTTGACATTTAAAATAATTCAATGTGGTCTATGCCGTCTATCAGCATGGAAAGTACTCCACTCAAAGCTACTGCGAATCAGAAATACTGGGAATTTCAACGTCATGAGTGGCCTAATCTTTAATTCGGTGGGGTATGAAGGTATACGGTTCATGCAGTACCTACAATACAAGTAGCTTAAACGCAAGAGTTCTTGGAACCCATTCATTGCTTCATATCTTACGCGGATTTTCTCTTAGGAATCAATTTTGAATCTTTTCAACAAAAATAATACCCTCTCACTTTGAAGCTGTGAAAATAATAATTGAAGCTACGGAAGTAACTCCCTACCCGTGGGCGGGATTTGCACGTTATTCCATAAATACTAGCTCCAAATTTATCGTATCATTTAACGTTTTAACTTGCTCCCTAAGTAGCTCCAATATTCTGAGGCTTCAGTATATCGTGACCATAATTTAAGTGTTTTCTTTATACTTCACGGCAGTCACAGCAAATGCACACTGCACAAGAAAGGCAGAGAGAGGGAGATATCTCTCACAATCTAACGACGAACAACCTTTCTCTGATACCATGATAGATCCATACGTGACTACCCACATTTCAAGATTTCTTGCTCTATAATAGTATTATATATAGATCAAGCTCAACAACAGCATGATCTGAGATACCATTATATGTTATAACGGGTTTTATGAAGGAGCAATTTATATATAAAGTTTGGGATATATTTTATTTTATGGAGGAGCACAGCGATATAAATTGCTGTGCTCCTTCATAAAATAAAAGGGAAAGTGTACTTAAAATTGTTCTGTGTCAGTATGTGCACACTTAGACTCTATAAGAACACTCTATAATACCGCATACTAAGACTCATAACCTTCAAAACAGTGACTGTATAGTGTATACCCATTATGAGTAAACTTTATATCTACTCAGCGTCGCTTATATTATATTTTGCTCATATATAGACTATAGAGGCCTACTATAGGTATAGAGAAATACTATAGGTATCTAGCTCTACTATAGTGGAGTTTAAAATATCATATCCTAGGAATTTATAGCGTAGCTTAGTAGGTATATAGATTAGCTGTCGATGTTTGCTCTTCTCTTTTCTATGCTGCATTTCCTTGAAATCTCCTCCTTTTCTACTCCTTTTCTACTCCTTTTCTTCTCCTTTTATTCCCATAGGAGAATATTCCCAGCATATTTTATTCTAAATTAGTGAGTAGCGCAAATAATTATTCTTTGTTTGGCAGAATAATATGGTAATGGTTTCCGTCATGACAACGGTAGACTGATGTAGGTAGACTGATGGAGGTAGGTCAAATCTGAGAATTGTACTGTAGGTATTCGCAAATTGCAAAAACAGATTTTCTCAAATCTTCACCTGTGAACTGTGACTATAAAAGTGTAAACTACCTACTTACCTACTCTCTAAATCATTCTTTTCGCGAGAATTTACAAATTAAACGATTGCAGGTATGTTAGAACCTTAGTAAAAGCCACAAGGGCATTTGGGCAAGTGGCAACACAAGCCATACGGAATTTGAAAATAGAAACGATGCTGTAGGTACAGGACGATCAGGATAAGTAATGTTTCAATGCGATTTTCTCAGGTTGTGGACTGCACGCAGGAAAGAGTTAGGTGAACATCGTCAAGTGTTCACAATAATCTGTGATAATGACGTAGATCCTAACCGCCATCTTCTCTTCTCGTGTTCTTTTCTATGTAATCCAATCTTAAGGGGTTGAAATTTTAATGTGATTTAAACAGATGATGAATGAAATGACACTTGCAAGCATATCTCCACGATTGATTAGCATGATGACATATCAGGGTTCAGAACTAGTACACTGTTGACATAAGACCGCCTAATTTCCTATGCAATGTACATTTGTACATGAATACATTGGATTTTTCATAAAAGATTCATTATCACACAAGAACACGCGATAATACGACGCCCTATGCTTTCTGAGTTACGTTTCTTCAGTCCGGGGACTGATTTAATTTTGCATTTGATCTAATCAAGACGAATGTTAATACTCTTATACCCATGTACAACTGTACATCAGTACATTGTGCAATCTGAGTTTTGTTTACTTGTGCCGACATGCCGTTGCCTTGTTGCCCGTTTGGTGAAAACATGCTTCATGCTTGCACGTTTTACTTTATTCTTGTATTCTTAAGGCTTTGGTTTGTGGATTGAATTTGAAACACAAATCCAATGTGATTTAAAAATCTTTCTACCTACATTTTGAAAGGCTCTGGCTCCAACTCTTTATTCTTTTACATTTATCTTTATTTCATTTATGCTTCATGTTAGCCATCTAGTTGAACATAATTTTTGAATATATTTTGCAATAAAAGTTTTTGGTGACTTACCTTCAATAAACTCTTTATGATTGCCTACACAAAAGAACTTTTACGGCCCCAACCAAGCAAGCATTGTCCATACTACAGCACTTAGCTTTGTCTATTGAGCTTTTGTTATGCAACCATTCCTATATCAGCTAATAAAAGACCCTGCTCTTCACAAACACAATAGCGACTGTACAAACATGGGGGCATTCAAACGTTTATTGTTTATTTTTAGGGCGTAGAATTCACTGACTTATAGCTTCGTTTATATTGTTAAAGCTGCTGAGTAAATCATGATTCCCTCCAGCCCTCTAGCACGCGTTCTGGATAAAAAAAGAACTAATTTTCCACCGGATTCCACCGAAACATTGTAACCTCGTGATGAGAATATTATTCACCGTGTCTTGGGAACAAAAGGGCCACCTTTCTCTATTGTAGGTAGGTACCTGTGACAGTACCTATAACAGCATTCAGGAGTCAGGTGATTCAGGGAAATATTCTGTTCCCTTCATACTTCAATGAAGAACAAAGGGCGTGAAGCCTAACACCCTCCCCTCTTATAACAGTCCTACGGTACCTTCAGTGCCTGTTATAACAGTACCCAGATAATTCCTCCCGGATCGAATGTCAATATGTAAAGGCCTTAGGCCACCTTGAGGGTGTCCTATTATTGAGTTATCAACTCATGTGTAGAGCAGCGGGGCCAGCCGTTCTTTTGTTTTTTGTTAGAATAATTTAGACTTACTTGCAGCGTCCTAAGACTTACTGTTGGTACTTTCTTTTGTTTTTTGTTAGAATCTACCTCCTCTAGATTTACTTGAACACAGACTACAGAGACATGAGTTGATCGAACCACTGCAACTTTGTACTGTGTTTTGTAGATTCAAACAGGAATCTAGGTATTCCTTAATACTCTTAAACAGCTCAGTACTTGAATTTATAACTGTTGGAACCTCCTTTCTATTCGAGTTGAAAGGTTCAAGTCAACGTCACAATGGTTTCAAGTATTTAAACGTAGATCTAGGTACTCTAAACGTGCAAATACCTACTTGAAATCTTTGTGACGGACACTAACTTGACAATTTTCTGTGATTTTCGAAAGTAATATATTTCATGCGTTTAGAATGGTTTATATACCTTGTCGAATTGCTGGTTCGTCTTTACCCTCCACATCACATTCCGTGCACAGTTGTCTGAAACGCTTGCGGAGTAGTGCATCACCAGGGCAACGAGGATCAGCAGCTCAGTAACCATATTTAAACTGGCAGTCTTGAGAAAGTTAGATCCTCAAAACAGGCGACAGACGACCGCTTTTCAGTTCGAAAGCGTACGTACGTTTACTTTATAATTCAAAAGACGACTTTTTTAAAAGGATGTCAACTTCCAAAACGGATTGACAGATCTAGCTCTAGCTCTCATAAGATTGTCCGCCCTTCCAATTCTAAATCGGGGTCGGTATGGTCGCTAAATTGATGGGGAACTCAACATTTCAAAACCAAGACGTTCGTGCGTGTCATTTCATATTTTTCATAATTCATGACCTATCGTGTCTTATTTCATTTTCAACTATCAGTATTTATTTTCGAGTCTTATCCTACTGTCGTTAGCATTCATAACAAGTTGTATGTTCGTTGTTTGGATCAAATTTCCGATTTAATCGCATTTTATACGCATTTTATGTTTGGAAGTTGCGATTAAAAAGGCCACTATGAGGCGAGGGATTGTATTATCTTACGTTGCAGAACCATATTCTCGTATTTATAACCCTTTTTGTACTTACTACTTGTATACTTTGCAGTTTGCGCGTTTGTCAGCGATGAGTTGAAACTTGACAACTTTTGCAATTTGTATTTAAGTATTAACAAAAACAAAACAGATCTGCATCCGCAACTTCAAATTAAATAGTCTAGATCCCCATTTAAGGAATTTGCAAGCTTAAAACGAAGATGTACTAAAATAAAAGGAAAGCAATGCAACTATAAATCCATGTAATGTAAAAGTTATTTTCGCCCTTATGACACTTCATTAACAACTAACCCACGGTTTTCCTTAATCCATAATTTGAATTTAATTACCCCCATCCTAAACCGGCATACCCTTAAACCGACATACCCTTAAAATATACGGGTGTAGTTTTTTATGTGTGAAGCTATGATAGATAGGGTTTAATTATTATATATTGGAATAATGTACGATCACGTTTTGAATGATAAACATTATTTTAGAGGATGGTCTTCTGTCATGCGACATGCTCGAAAAATAGACATATAGACGGATCAACTTCAGAGATTTGATTTTTAAATTCTAAATTATGTCTATCATTCGAGGACACTATCCAATCATAGCTGATTTGATATGAAATCTTACTGTCTTGGGGCATCAAGTCTCCAATTAAACGTCTCCATTAAGTTCCATAGACAGAAGCTGACAGGTCACGTATTTTATATCAAAATCCTTTAGTTTGATATATCTTAAAGTATCAACATTTTAAAATTTTGCGTTAGACATAAACCTCCTGTCGGAGACCTTGATAGACTGCACCTGCGAATAAATATAGCCGTTTAAAAGATCGAGAGAGTTTTCTTGTAAAGTCATATTTCGTAAAAGTTCGCATGAAAAATTTCGATATTAATTCTATCGGAAGAACACCAAATAATTGCACGGCTTGATCGAACCCAAAAAGGTGCGTGACTGCTGAAAGATGACATTTGGTTGCAGACTATGATTTGCTTCCAACTATATGTAACCAGTTAGTCAGAATATCCTGTTTCCAGTAAGGAGCAGTCGTGCAAGTAGCTTTCGTTCGTGACGAATTATTGAATATTTGAGGAAATGGTTTAGAAACTGTCTTGTATCTTTATGTAACTGTAAGTTATTTATGGATCGGGTTAATTCACGGTCGCATTGATCATGGTATTCAAGAACCGTGGTTCATTGCAATTCTAATATTTCCACTTTTGCGCAAATTCGTTTTGGAAGCAAAAATAATTCACAGAATCAAGTAGAATTAATATCGGGTATCGGCAGCCATTGCCTAGAAATCCTGTAGATCGCCATACTGGAAGTACCGTTCATGCATAATCGGATATAGATGGCTGTCCAATTTCAGATTTGAAGAGACAGCATTACTGATTCACTGATTTTTTTGATGGGTTCTTTGGAAATTCGTTACGAATATATCACATTTTGTTTATATTCCTCTGTCATATACTAACTAAGGAATTTCTGCTAGGAACCACAGATATTCATACTGAGGGTTGTCCTCTCAAGAATGGCGGATGAATGCCAACAATGGACCCTAAAAACCGTTATTTTATGATGTCACTCCCATCTGCCTACTATTTTCTTTCAGCACATCTGTTACATATCTCTCATAGCTTCGTACGGTGAAACTTGTTCATCAGAAACATATTTTCACCTACTCAACCCTCCGTTTTTACTGCCTCTGATTGAATTTCATCATCATATTTGGGACTCAGCGGAGTAATGCCGGCTCCTTGAGATTGCAGTGTGCATACCGGCCATATCTAGCATGTTTGAGACACATTATAATATATGTACGTATATATATCGGACTTTGTTTTGTTCCGATTTTTTTTCGCAAATTCGTTTGTTGTTGTGACCGTGTTTTTAATTATACATATTTTGAGAAGTGATAAATATTGAAGTGAATAATTCACTCAGATTGAGAATCTCGATAAATTGAAATGCAAAAAATATTGAAATTGTAGAAAAATTTTATTTCATATTTAATTTGTCAGTCATATTTATAGTGGTAGGTAACACAGTTGAAACTTGAAGTCCGATTCCATTTTATTTATTTTTTCAGAATAACAGCCCGAATATATAATCACTATAGTGATTATATATTCGCAGTTGAAAAATAAATAAAATGGAATCCGATCCAGTTTCAACTTTTTTGCCTACCACTAAAATATGACTGAATCTTAATATAAAATAAACTTTTTCTACAATATACCACGATTATTTAGTAAAGTACTAAAGTAGTAAGATAGCCATATGAAGATTCGCTTCACTCTTGAACAAGAGTGCATTCAGACTCTACTTCGCACTTTTCTGATGTTATATATAAATATATACATCAATCTCTGAGAATCGAGCAATATAAACACTTGACCCGTCATTACCAGTCTTCAAAATGCTGAATTGACGCCGTCAGACACCCACTATATATTTTTGCTCACTCACTATAATACATGTAAAAGACATGTAAAGGAGCTTTGTTGACCCCCTTTACAACGACAAGAGCTCACTATTGATTATACCCCCCTCGGAAGACATGCGATGACACGTCATCAACTCACCATTCTAAGCCATGATAATGACGTCATGACTCAAACCACTATGAGCTAGCATGGGTTTATATATCGAGTATATAGCTGTATATGGTGCTCTTTCAATATATATAAAGGGATCGCAGTACGATCCATTTAATGTGCTCGCCAGTTGGTGCTCGTGAGAGTCCTCACTACTGATTTGTTGCCTGTTTTTGTGGGGGTTGCTTTGATTTGAGGCTTGATTTGGTGGATTTACTTTGTGGGATGTACCTTATTCGATGTGCTCAGTTATCAGCGTGTGATTTTGAACTTTTGTAACTGAAGCAAAGAATCCAGGTTGACCTTGGGTGAAATTGTTAATTTTTCCTTTAATCCGAGAATTTGGGGCCTACAATGTTTCTTTGGTCGCTGTGTAAGCAAGAGGCAACAATTTGCAAACCCGTAAAATCTCACATCGACCAATCATCGCGCGATTGACAATCAAATCGCGTGCTGATTTGTCAATGTATCATGAAAATGTGTGCAAATTCATAGACTGCCGATATTATAAAGTTACAATACGAGCCCTCTTCTTCCATTGACTAGAAGTCGTGTTAATGCGTATCGCATAACACATAATTAGCATTAACATTCAGAAACGGGGAATAAAATGTTGCCCGTAATTCGGCCATTCCGTTGATATATTATTTTAGGGCGTATGAATTTCCGAATTATGTGTCGTTTCGTGTCTCGTTGTAATTGTGTAGCTATAGAAAGGTATAGCATCAACTGCGAAGCTTCAGTTATTTCACAGCCACAAGTTTGCGAATTAAGTTGGCTCTATGTCAAAAATTGAGCATAGTAATCTATGATAATGACGTTACTATACCACTCACATGAGATGATAAAATAACCGACCGGGTTTTCATTTGATAAATTTGTAGTTGTTGTTTTTGTTGGTAAATTCCGATAAATTTCTCGTGGAATACTGATCATCATAAAGAGAATAGAAGACAGAAAACTTAAGAAGTGGGAACCGGACACAAGGTCAATGGACGTTTGGTCGGCAAATCCCCACTGGCTGGACGTGAGGTCGGCAGCTATACTTAATTATCCAAGTGCTCAAGCTTAGCTAATCACAAGTAATATAGTGAGGCACCGGAAGGCATTCAGGTAGATGGCAGAGTCCTTGTGGGTGAGGAGGATGTGGATGGTGGGGAGGCAGCAGGATCTGTCATCAGTGTGTGAGGGGAGTCTGCATGGAGGATGAGGATCTGATGGAAGAGTTCCGTCGAGGCACCTGCTGGAGCTTTCTGGTGGTATGTAACAAAAGTATAGGAATTGTATAGAATTTCTCAATAATCTTTATAGATATCTGTCCTCTTATCCACTTCCAGAATATTGGTTAAGCCAAAATATCTCAGGCAAACTGTCCCTCAGTTGTCTTCCAAGAGGGCCTTGTCGTAATGCACAGTGCATCCTAGGAAGGACACTTTACCTACCTACCGTGCAAAAAAATGAGTAAAATACCTCTTAATAACTTAGAATTGACCAGTGGCTTTCCGTCCAACAGAAATAATTGTTATTCGGCTTTACTACATAGATTTTTACGATCATCTCGAATCATCGATGGGAAATATAGTAACCTTATTGTCACAGTTGCGGTTATTGAAACTCAGCTTTTCATGCCTTGTTATGCGAGAATTATTAATACTGGTTATCATGAAGATAATAAAGAACGGAAAACGTAAGATGCCATTATTTGCTTTTGTTGAAGAAAGCACACAAAGACGTGAATTTGTTCGCTATGTGCGAAAAGTGATAACAATAATGTTTTGCAATTTTATTCTTCGAGCATTTTCAGTCACATATGAATAAAGAAAATGCTTCAATTTGCATAATTAACAGGTGGTCTAACGCCCATTGTCTACAAATAAAGCAGCTGTGGTGGGTTTCATAACCATCGGCATATAAATGTTCGATTTATTCAAAATTCCAAATCACCCACCGTCGTTTCTCTGTGTGAATTACAATTTCTCGCTGAAAACTGATCAATTGATAAAGAATCATGAGGACTATCTTATTGGTAAGTCATCATTATAAACTCCTTATGGCTTTAACAAAGTTCTCCGTTTGTTTGATTCTCTGTATTTTTCAACTCACTGATTGTTACAGTCAGCAATTTTCAAATAATGCCAATTTGATCTTTCAAATAATGCCAATTGGATATTTTCCTCAGATAACAGCACTGCAGCTTTGGGTGTATTGCTGGGCTGCTGCAGGTGGAGGTGGTGACCCTACTGGTGGAGATGGTGGAGCTACTGGTGGAGATGACCGTGGATTTTCAGGTGGAGGTGAAGCAACGGAAGGAGTCGAAGCTGAATTGTGTCCCCCTGGACAATTCTCTGCCACTGGCAACGTGCCATGTGAGCCATGTCCTCCCGGTGGCTACGGTTCCAGGTCAGCTGGGGGATCTACTAGTTGTAACACGTGTGTTCCTGGGACCTACCAAGATGAGGAAAACTCGACTAGGTGCAAGGTGTGTCCCAGAGGAACTCGCAGCGCTACGACACAGGGGTCAACTCACTGCGTTAAATGCAGTCCTGGAACTTTCCAGCTGTATGAAGGCCGGCATACCTGCAGTGCTTGTCCTGCTGGCATGACCTCAACAGAGGGGAGTACTAATTGTAAGCCTGATGAGACAAGCGATTTAAGGTGTGAAGCAGGGAGTTACTCCAGTACTGGGATGCAGCCCTGCACGCCCTGCAGAGCAGGGTATGCCCAGTCCCAGCCAGGACAGCGATACTGCTACATCTGTCAGTACGGTTCCTACACCCCTGAGCCCGGTACTCCCGAATGTATAACTTGTGGGCCGGGTAAGTATAACCAGCGAGCAGGGTATACATTCTGCAGGGTGTGTAAGGCTGGGACTTACAGCTCACGAGAAAGGTCCTCCTGGTGTCAGCCCTGTCGTAAAGGACGGTCCAGTCCTGATGGGGCAGCGGAATGTAAGCGGTGTGATCACGGGTACACATCCAACAAAGACATGTCGGAGTGTGTGAAGTGTCCCCCGGGGCACTCCGGACAGAACGGGGGGTGTGACAAGTGTAATCCTGGTTATTATAGCGCTCTGGGAGGGACGAAGTATTGTACGTATTGTCCGAGCGGCACTTACTCCTCTGAGGCGGGTGCAACTAACTGCACGAAATGTCCGCTGGGTTACTACAGTACTGGAGCAGTGTACACTTGCACACCGTGTCCGGCAGGGAAGTACGCTGATGAGTTGGGGACTATTAAGTGTAAGGAGTGTGATAACGAAAACCACAAGGCTTATGGAGAAGCGCAGACGAAGTGTCAGACCTGTCCGTATGGCACAGTGAGAGAAGAAGGAAAGTGTGTCCCTGATAACCACGCCAGAGGGAAAACAGTCTCCCAGTCCTCCAATTCCACTGAAAACAGTAACGGAGATGCTACCCATGCAACGGATGGAAATACCGACCCTGATTATAACCGAGGATCCTGCACCATGACATCATCCGAAACTTCGCCCTGGATTAAAGTGAATCTAGAGAAAGAGTGGAGTGTCAAAGAAGTCGTTGTTCACAACAGAGCAGATTGCTGTTCTGAAAGAATTGACGGGTTTAGAGTCCATGTCGGGAGCACAGGAACTCCAGACGACCCAGTTTGTGGTGAGCCACTGATGTCCGAGGACTTTGCCCTCAACGCTAAGCATGTGAAATGTCCTGAGGAAGGATTGCCGGGCACTGTTGTCTCTCTTCACCATCCATCTAGCGATGCGAGCAGAGTCCTGACAGTCTGTGAGCTGAAAGTCTACTCTTTGTTCCTCAACGAGCCCTGCCCTGCCAACTTCTACTCAGAGTCTGGGACGAGACCTTGTGCCCCTTGCAAGGCAGGTTCGTATGCCACCGATGGGAAGTGTCTGAAGTGTCCCAGGGGTACTTTTACCACGGAGAATGGTGCCTCGGAATGCAAGGCATGTCCCTTCGGTCACACAACTTACTTGACCAACGTAACAGAGTGCCAAGGTCCTGAAATTGAGGCAAACTTGGATGGGGAAGTATATCAAATGAATAGTCCGACCCCTAAACTAGATTCTGATATCTATAACCAAGTCTGTACATGGACAGTTAAATCCGGTTTCTGGGATGCTTACGCTCAGGAAGATTACCAAGAACGAATGACCTCCAGCTTCAATTACCCTAACACTAACCAGAGATTCGCAGCCAAATCAATGAAGCCAGTAATCCTCGGCAGAGAGTGCTATACTAGCCGTAGCCACTATAATGGCAAGAGATCTACCACAGCAAGCGGTAAGCCCTGTGCTGACTGGTACAATCGATACTGGAGGAATGGATACAACCACTGTGCCATAGCTTGCCATAATTGCGAGCGTGAAAGGAAACCCTGGTGCTTCACCAAGAAGTATGGGAGTCTGGACGCCCCGTGGGAGTACTGCGGAGTACCCAAGTGTGTGTATGACGAGGAGTGTTACACAGGAAATGGAGAGGGGTACGGGGGTTCAGCTAGCTATGCTGAGGATGGGTCACGCTGCGACGACTTGTGTAGTCGACCCAATGTGGGTGGGAGTATCCAGAATAAGCCGTGGTGTAGGGTGGACGGGATGGAGAAGCCGTGTGCGGTGGACAGGTGCGAAGTCCACACGGAGTGTGCGATGCCGGACGGTGGAATGTGGGGCACGATAAGAACTAAGAGCGATGGGAGGTGCTGGAAGGTGCACGGAGACGGCGGGAAGGGACAATGGCTTCACCCACACAGCTGTGGTGCTGACTCTGAGTATCTCTTCAGGATGGATAGCCAGGGTTATATCACGAACAAGAAAGCAGGGCTGTATGTGGACCCTAAGGGAGGGAGAACTGGAGAGTTAGAGTTCTCTTACTACCTGTGGGAGCAAGGCTGCACTTGTATCAAAGGAAAACACGCCAGTGTCTTCACCCTAGAAAAACACCCCCAGGATAGCTGCGCGTTCAGACTAAACGCAGTGTCAGAGGAAGGGAATATGTGTGTAAATGAAGGGATCATGAGGGAGCCCTGCAACGATCTCGCCGCACAGTGGTTCTACTTTGTACCTGCAATGGACCACAAGTGCAGCTATGAACAGCACAATAACACGCAGTTAACTGTGCCTTCTGATGAGACCTACTTCACTCTGTTCGGAGCTCAGACTGCATGTAGCAGGTGAATACTGAATATAGCGTTGAATCAAACCTTTCATCGGTCCTGACTTAGCCCATTAGTGCCCTCCTAGCCGAAAAGGCAACATCTGCGGCCCATAGTTTCCATATTACCATGTAAAGTTTGATACAAGCATATGCATAGATTTCATATAATATTGAAACAGTATTTGTAAAATTTCAAGTATTTTTTGTTTCATTCAATTTAACAATGTTCTGTTTCAGGTTGGGAGAGAAGTGTGAAGGGGTGTTTGTGAGTGATGAGCATCCTACAGAGTTCAGACTGAGTACAAAGAAAGATAGCATTGCTGCAGAGAACTACACTTCCTGGGTCAAGTTGGAGTGTGAGGATGTCTACTTTAGTCCAATGGAACAGAAGTATTAGAGGCTTAAAGCTATATAGATTTTGACAATCATCTCGAATCATCAATGGGGAACATTATTTTCACATTTGAGGTTATTGAAACTCAGCTTTTGATGACTTGTTATGCGAGAATTATGAAGCTAATATACTGATTATCATAAAGATAATAGAAAACACAAAACTTATAATGCCATTATTTGCTTTTCTTGAAGAATAAGAACACAAAGACGTAAATTTATTAACAATGTGCGAAAAATGATAACAATAATGTTGTAACAATAATGTTGTGCAATTTTATTCTTCGTGCATTTTCGGTCACATATGAATAAAGAAAATGCTTCAATTGGCATAGTTAACAGGTGGTCTAACGCCCATTGTCTACAGATAAAACAGCTGTGGTGAGTTTTCAAACCTTTCCATATAAATGTTTAATTTATTCAAAATTCCAATTCACCCACCGTCGTTTTTCTGTGTGAATTAAAACTTCTTGCTGGAACTGATCAATTGATAAAGAATCATGAGGACTATCTTATTGGTAAGTCATCATAAATCTCTCTTGTTTAAATCTCTTTCTTTTCATCTCACTGATTTGTGTCAGGAAGTTTCAAATAATACCAATTTGATATTTTATAGCGTCATCTCTTTCGTTAAATGTTAACTGATGGAAGGTTTCAATAATTTTGTTCAACTAATGGCATATAATTCAGCATAAATCCCACGATTATTTTATTTTGAGGTGATTCATTGTGCGATACATTTGTAAAATAGGGCAATAATGGATTGAGAGTGATAAATACTAGGGCGTTCGGAAATGATTGTCACTACAGGCATAAAATGAAAAATATGACCACATATGTCAAAATTTCGACATATTCGAGTACAAGGGTATCTATCAGACTGAATTGCAAATTTTCAGTGTTAACGAAGATTTTTGAGTGGGTCATCTAGCTTGTTTTTTGATTGTTTTCAGGTGATCCGCTGTATGGCGAATTCTACCTGATTCTACATCTTCTAGGTCATGTTTTTATGGTCCGATTTCACTATTCAGGACATATTCAGGGCGTTCAGGTCCAAAACTAAAGAATAGGATGATTGGTTGACATCCGGGGCAAATTTCTATTCAATTTAACCCTGCATGATTGATAATGAGTAGAGCTAAAAAGTGGCAAATTTAACATTTCAGTAACCGATAATGCAGTACACAGCTAGCACACACGTTTCTGAAGTTAAGAAAATTAGTCAAAATCTTAAAAATGGTTGTCTCGTGTACGGAAGGGTCTGAACTAATAGCCTAACACGATAACCGAACGTTTTAAGTAATTTAAATGCCATATTTCTGGGCAATTGCCAGAGCAAAAGTTGCAACTGCTCTATCTGGGGCATATCCTTTTTGGGGTCAAAGCACCCCCTTAGGAATATTTCGACTCAACGAAAGACAGTCCATTTGTTCCAGTAAGCATCCACGTGTGCTGCGACAGCCCCATTTTGATTATCTCACACTTCTTGGGTCCGTTGATAGCGCGTTTTCTTTGACAAAGAAATTTGTGGTCAGTTTCGTACAGCGGAGCAAATAATTAGAAATTTGAATCTGCTGTGGAATGGGCTAAGAAAACTTAGTTATCGGTAAAACCCGATTATCTTAATCCAAAAATGTCTGAAAAAAACGAATATCACATCAAAAAGTCACCCCCGGCAGCCGTTTCTCCAGAAAGTTGCAAGTGACAATCTTTTCCGAACGCACTATTATTTGGTTATTTATCTTTAATCGAGATTGCTTTCCCACGATTATCGCATTTTCCCCAGATAACAGCACTGCAGCTTTGGATGCATTACTGGGCTGCTACACTAGGTGATGGTGGAGCTACAGCTGGTGGTGGATCTACAGGAGGAGGTGAAGCTGAATTGTGTCCCCCTGGGCAATTCTCTGTCACCGGTGGGAAATGTCTGAAGTGTCCCAGGGGTACTTACACCACGGTGAGCGATGCCTCAGAGTGCAAGGCATGTCCCTTTGGTCACACAACTTACTTGACCAATGTAACAGAGTGCCAAGGTCCTGAAATTGAGGCAGACTTGGATGGGAAATATATCAAATGAGGAGTCCGACCCCTAAGCTAGATTCTGATATCTATAATAAAACCTGTACATGGACAGTTAAGTCAGGTTTCTGGAATGCTTACGCTCAGGAAGATTACCAAGAACGGATGACCTCCAGCTTCAATTACCCTAACACTAACCGGAGATTCCCCGCCAAATCCATGAAGCCAGTAATCCTTGGCAGAGAGTGCTATACCAGCCGTGGTCTCTACAATGGCAATAGAGCTGAGACTGCCAGCGGTAAGCCCTGCGCTGACTGGAACAACCGATACTGGATGACTGGAAACAACTGTGCCATAGCTTGCAGAGCTAAACGTTGCAAGCGGGAAAGGAAGCCCTGGTGCTTCACAGAGAAGAAGGGGAAGACTGGGAAGAAGCAGGGGAAACGGCGCGCACCCTGGGAGTACTGCGGAGTACCCAAGTGTGTGTATGACGAGGAGTGTTACACAGGAAATGGAGTCTTGAGTTTGTTAACCCCCTTTTTTCAGAGAATTCTGACATTACATGTTGTAATTTGACTTATATTCTATTTCTATTTCTATTTCTATTTCTATTTCTATTTCTATTTCTATTTCTATTTCTATTTCTATTTCTATTTCTATTTCTATTTCTATTTCTATTTCTATTTCTATTTCTATTTCTATTTCTATTTCTATTTCTATTTCTATTTCTATTTCTATTTCTATTTCTATTTCTATTTCACAGGTAATGGAGAGGGGTACGGGGGTTCAGCTAGCTATGCTGAGGATGGGTCACGCTGCGACGACTTGTGTAGTCGACCCAATGTGGGTGGGAGTATCCAGAATAAGCCGTGGTGTAGGGTGGATGGAGTGGAGAAGCCGTGTGCTGTGGACAAGTGCGAAGTCCACACGGAGTGTGCAATGCCCGACGGTGGAATGTGGGGAACGATAAGAACTAAGAGCGATGGGAGGTGCTGGAAGGTGCACGGAGACGGCGGGAAGGGACAATGGCTTCACCCACACACCTGTGGTGCTGACCCTGAGTATCTCTTCAGAATGGATAGCCAGGGTTTCATCACGAACAAGAAAGCTGGGCTGTATGTGGACCCTAAGGGAGGGAGAACTGGGGAGCTACAGTTCTCTTACTACCTGTGGGAGCAAGGCTGCACTTGTATCAAAGGTAAACACGCCAGTGTCTTCACCCTAGAAAAACACCCAGAGGACAGCTGTGCATTCAGACTAAACGCAGTGTCTGAGGAAGGGAATATGTGTGTAAATGAAGGGATCATGAGGGAGCCTTGCAGTGATCTCGCCGCACAATGGTTCTACTTCGTTCCAGCAATGGACCACAAGTGCAGCTATGTTCAGCACAACGACACACAGTTAACCGTACCGTCTGATGAGACTTACTTCACTCTGTTCGGAGCTCAGACTGCATGTAGCAGGTGAATGGTAGTGAATAGTAAATAGTATTTTACAGTCTAATTACAGAGATAATGTAACGTTTGACCTAAAATCGTTCACTGAAAAAACCCCATCATGCAAAGAAAAATGTTATTGAAGTGCATAAATTCATAGAAAGACAAGAAACCTACTACCATTACCAAAAGCCTAACTGAGAAATACCTAAAAGAGTGAATATAGCTGTGAATCAAACCTTTCATTGGTCCTGACTCAGCCTATTAGTGCCCTCGTCACAGAAAAGGAAACAGTCTCCAGCCAATAGTTTGCATATTTCCATTTGATGTTTGATACAAGTATAGAAGTTTATGCATAGATTTCATATATTGAAACAGGATTTGTAAAATTTCAAGTATCTTTTGTTTCATTCAATTTAACAATGTTCTGTTTCAGGTTGGGAGAGAAGTGTGGAGGAGTGTTTGTGAGTGAGGAGCATCCTACAGAATTCAGACTGAGTACCAAGAAAGATAGCATTGCTGCAGAGAACTACACTTCCTGGGTCAAGTTGGAGTGTGAGGACGTGTACTTTAGTCCAATGGAACAGAAGTATTAGAGGCTTAAAGCTATATAGATTTTGACAATCATCTCGAATCATCAATGGGAAATATAGTAACATTATTGTCACAGTTGAGGTTATTGAAACTCAGCTTTTCATTCATTGTTATGCGAGAATTATGAAGCTAATACTGATTATCATAAAGATAATAGAAAACACAAAACTTATAATGCCATTATTTGCTTTTCTTGAAGAATAAGCACACAAAGACGTTAATTTATTCGCAATGTGCGAAAAATGATAACAATAATGTTTCGCAATCTTATTCTTCGAGCATTTTCAGTCACATATGAATAAAGAAACTGCTTCAATTTGCATAGTTAACAGGTGGTATAATCCCCATTGTCTACAGATAAAGCAGCTGTGGTGAGTTTTCAAACCATTCCATATAAATGTTTATTTTATTCAAAATTCCAATTCACCCACTGTCGTTTTTCTGTGTGAATTACAATTTCTCGCTGAAAACTGATCAATTGATATAGAATCATGAGGACTGTCCTATTGGTAAGTCACCATAAAATCTCTCTTTGTTTAAATCTCTTTCTTTTCATCTCACTGATTTGTGTCAGGAAGTTTCAAATAATACCAATTTGATATTTTATAGCGTCATCTCTTACGTGCCAAACAATGTTAACTGATGGAAAGGTCCAATAATTTTGTTCTACTAATGGCATATAATTCAGCATAAATCCCACGATTATTTTATTTTGAGGTGATTCATTGTGCGATACATTTGTAAAATAGGGCAATGATGGAATGAGAGTGATAAATATTTGGTTATTTATCTTTAATCGAGATTGCTTTCCCACGATTATCGCATTTTCCCCAGATAACAGCACTGCAGCTTTGGATACATTGCTGGGCTGCTACACTAGGTGATGGTGGAGC
Source organism: Beroe forskalii (assembly GCA_011033025.1). Classification (NCBI taxonomy): domain Eukaryota; kingdom Metazoa; phylum Ctenophora; class Nuda; order Beroida; family Beroidae; genus Beroe; species Beroe forskalii. Next base: position 2,206,105 of record WFMF01000001.1, on the reverse strand, counting down.
TACAGCTGGTGGTGGAGGAGGTGAAGCTGAATTGTGTCCCCCTGGGCAATTCTCTGTCACTGGTGGGAAATGTCTGAAGTGTCCCAGGGGTACTTTTACCACGGTGAGCGGTGCCTCAGAGTGCAAGGCATGTCCCTTTGGTCACACAACTTACTTGACCAATGTAACAGAGTGCCAAGGTCCTGAAATTGAGGCAGACTTGGATGGGAAAATATATCAAATGAGGAGTCCGACCCCGAAGCTAGATTCTGATATCTATAATAAAACCTGTACATGGACAGTTAAGTCGGGTTTCTGGAATGCTTACGCTCAGGAAGATTACCAAGAACGAATGACCTCCAGCTTCAATTACCCTAACACTAACCGGAGATTCCCCGCCAAATCCATGAAGCCAGTAATCCTTGGCAGAGAGTGCTATACCAGCCGTGGTCTCTACAATGGCAATAGAGCTGAGACTGCCAGCGGTAAGCCCTGCGCTGACTGGAACAACCGATACTGGATGACTGGAAACAACTGTGCCATAGCTTGCAGAGCTAAACGTTGCAAGCGGGAAAGGAAGCCCTGGTGCTTCACAGAGAAGAAGGGGAAGACTGGGAAGAAGCAGGGGAAACGGCGCGCACCCTGGGAGTACTGCGGAGTACCCAAGTGTGTGTATGACGAGGAGTGTTACACAGGTAACAGACAGAGTCTTGAGTTTGTTAACCCCTTTTTCAGAGAAGTCTGACATTAAATGTTGTAATTTGACTTATATTCTATTTCTATTTCTATTTCTATTTCTATTTCTATTTCTATTTCTATTTCTATTTCTATTTCTATTTCTATTTCTATTTCACAGGAAATGGAGAGGGGTACGGGGGTTCAGCTAGCTATGCTGAGGATGGGTCACGCTGCGACGACTTGTGTAGTCGGCCCAATGTGGGTGGGAGTATCCAGAATAAGCCGTGGTGTAGGGTGGATGGGATGGAGAAGCCGTGTGCTGTGGACAAGTGCGAAGTACACACGGAGTGTGCAATGCTGGACAGTGGAATGTGGGGCACGATAAGAACTAAGAGTGATGGGAGGTGCTGGAAGGTGCACGGAGACGGCGGGAAGGGACAATGGCTTCACCCAGACACCTGTGGTGCTGACCCTGAGTATCTCTTCAGGATGGATAGCCAGGGTTTCATCACGAACAAGAGGTCAGGTAAACACGCCAGTGTCTTCACCCTAGAAAAACACCCAGAGGACAGCTGTGCATTCAGACTAAACGCAGTGTCTGAGGAAGGGAATATGTGTGTAAATGAAGGGATCCAGAGCGTGCCTTGCAGTGATCTCGCCGCACAATGGTTCTACTTTGTCCCGGCAATGGATCACAAGTGCAGCTATGAACAGCACAATAACACACAGTTAACCATACCGTCTGATGAGACCTACTTCACTCTGTTCGGAGCCCAGACCGCATGCAGCAGGTGAATGGTAGTAAATAGTATTTGACAGTCTAATTACAGAGATAATTAAATGTTAGAACTGAAAGAAAAATGTTATTGAAGTGCATAAATTCATAGAAAGACAAGAATCCTACTACCATTACCAAAAGCCATAACCGGGAAATGCCGAAAAAAGTGAATATAGCTGTGAATTAAACCTATCATCGGTCCTGACTCAGCCCATTAGTGCCCATCGTAGCCAAAAAGGCAACAGTCTGCAGCCAATAGTTTCCATATTTCCATTTGATGTTTGATACAAGTATGTGCATAGAATTCATATATTGAAACAGGATTTCAATATTAACAAAGAGCAACGCAGAGCTTTTATCAATTAAACCATTGTAGAATAGTAGAATGTTCTGAAAGTTGAAGGAATAAATTAATAAAAACATGAATGTTCAACAACAATAGTAGTAAATACAATTTAACAATTTTATGTTTGTTTCAGGTTGGGAGAGAAGTGTGAAGGGGTGTTTGTGAGTGAAGAGCATCCTACGGAGTTCAGACTGAGTACCAAGAAAGATAGCATTGCTGCAGAAAACTACACATCCTGGGTCAAGTCGGAATGTGAAGATGTGTACTTTAGTCCGATGGAACAGAAGTATTAGAGGCTTAAAGCTAAAGGCAGAAGTATTAGAGGCTTAGTGGCAGAAATATCAGAGGCTTATATTATTAAAGACAGGAGTTACTTCGCCCCATTCGAACTGAAGTACTGTAAGAGGTTTAGTAGAGAAGGATGGTTCTTTCTTGAACTGGTGTCATGATTAAAGTTGCTATTTCAAAAAAATACTTGTAAAATAACGTTACCAATATTTAATTATTTACTTCTTTGTTTCAATTTGTCGCAGAAACTCCGAAGTCTGTATGTGCGGGGACTTCTCGATTTCATTGACAGAATCGGTATAGAATTTCATTAATAAATTTCTTAGAATATATGAAATTTTGCCAGAAACGTGGGTTGTGCCCTGTGCAGAAACACCTCATTTGTGTAGATAATGTAAACTGGTTAGGAAGTGTGTGCAGTGTGCACCATACGTGTGTGCGCTGTGCACCAGATGTGCACTCTTTTCATAATCGAATATTCCGTGAATATATTAGAGACGGGCCTTAAACACGCCTTTCTTAGTGTTTGTGTCTTTGTTTGTATGTGTGTAGGTACACGTGTTTACTAAGTGCCACGCGCGAGAAATAGGCGGATCAACGTCATCAGCTCACTACATCATGATATGATAATGACATAATCCTACCCGCCTTTTTCTCGTACACGTGTTTACTAACTCTTACTTATACGGCGAATAGTCGGCATCCTTTCACCATGATGAGCTAAAATAATGACGTCATCAACACACCATTCTATCCTATGATAATGACGTCATCAACTCACCATTCTATCCTATGATAATGACGTCATCAACTCACCGCTCTGAGCCTCGTTAATGACGTCATTCCACCATTTACTCTCCGTGTGTAGGTACAGTGGACGAGTGAGTGGTCGTCTGCACCAGCTGTGCACTATATTAGACTGGTTTTACGTTCTGGCGTTTACATATACAGTCTAGCTATACGGTTATACGGCTCGTAATGCAATTTCTGTCTTTATGAAGGGGCGTTCATATATTGGTCGTTTTTTTCGAGTTTCTAAGTTTTCCGTTATCTTGATTTTATGTTTTTGTAAATCAATAACTGCGCTTTTTTGGCGTCCAAGTGAGTGACGTCATTATCTCAATTCAAAGATACAAATTAATTACGTAAAATGGCGTATTGTTCATCAGTCACACATATATAACTTGATATGTTCAATTCAAGTTGTTGTGAAATCTGATTGACGTCATGTCCTCCACCTAGATTCTAAAACCTTTTAGGTTTGGAACAATGTAACATGTCGTCATACAGAGCACAAACTCATTTTTCCTTATAAATCGCAGCCATTAATGCTTTCTATAATCTGCGTTGTGCTTTAGTGAGTGTTTTCTCTTAGATTTATGGTAAACTTTACCCCATTTCAACATCAAGTCAAAAATGTTTATTTCACTATTCTCGACGAAAAAAATTTATATTCGTGAATATTTCATTGTTACTGTTAGAAGAAAAATGATTCGTCTGCGCGTAAAATTGCCATATTAGAAAATTGACGAATTCGATTGACGAATAAAATACTAAAATTGAATTTGAATGCTAAATTGTTAAGCTGTTATATTGGTAATCGTTTATAAATCAGAAAGCACCGAGAATTTTTTAAATTCCTCCTCAGTATTCTATGTATCCAGTGCACGGAAAATAGATTTCTTCAACAATTGGGCAGCGCGCATTCTGTTAATTACGTTATTTCGACCGCTATTTCTTCTGAGCGAATATTATTGTTAGTGGGCTTGTAAACTGAGCTTTTCGCAGACTGCCACTTTTCACTTTCCCTGAACAGCAGCTGAAGTTGCTCAATGCTATCACACCCTAAATTACTGTTTCCTTGCAAACAGGTGAATTACTGCAACGTCAGCCAATGTTGTGCGAATTACTGAATCAACGTCTGATAGAACTTGTACTATTCTTTTGGGTGTGATAATCAACTCTTATTTTTTGTTAAAAACTAGACTAACCGATGACTTAATAGCTGTAATTCCCAATTTTATGATGAAGTTATTGTAAATTATAGGATCGTCAGTAGCGTACTGCGTAATAAACCCTTATTCAGTTCTAAATTGATAATTATCAGATTATTCGCCTTCAAACGCTTATTATTCTCTATTTACTGCTTTACTGTACGTGACCAGTTATAATTTATATGTACTAAAATCTTCTATACCGCTATACAGTAAATATTATAAATATTCTATTCTGCTCAATATACCGCGGCTAGAACATTTCGGGAATCGCTTCAGGTAACAATTTCGGTCCACGCTCTGTTGTGCATAATTCAAAGTTCATAAACCCGTTCAAATCTGATGCCTGATGCCACACTGTATACCTAAACCCTCGTGAAACACGTTCGGTTTTACCTTTTGTGGCATCAAAATACTTAAATATATGGGCGGGTTTATGCTAAATTTAAACCGCTCGGTGTGTTCCACTATACTAAACGGCTGTTCTCACTGAAGCTGTGTGTGTTTCGCACGATATATCTAGCCGAATATAAACGTGATTTTATAGCACAAAACGACGTTTGAATATTCTCTCTTTTCTATAAAATGGTTGCAAATCTAAAGCTGTGTAGGTATAATTTGTTCAGTATAATTTTAGTACAAACTCATTTTAGAATATATTTCCAGCTTTTCTCTTCTTCTTTACGCTGAACATGAGCTGTTTAAATGATTACTATATACTGATTATCCTTATAGCCCACATACGAATGATAACGTTATCATTTCTCTACTTCTAGTCGCTATGATAACGTCATCATTTCACCATTTCTAGTCGCTATGTTAACGTGATCATTTCTCTAATTATGTCAAAGCGCCGCACAGAAATTCATTCAACAGTCTTCCAGTTTCCACTAAAATTATTGCATAATTCTATTATCAACTCCCCAGCCATATAATAATTTATTTGACATCACTAGATCTGCACTCAACCCTGAGAAAATGTCACCTCCTTATAAACTTAATATGAATAATATGTCAGTGCTTCACTGGTACGTGCCACTGGCCATTCTAATGTGTATGTCGAATACACACAGATGTTCGGAGCTTGTATAGGACTGGTACGTGCCACTGGTCATTCTAATGTAGCTATGTATGTCAAATACACGTAGAGTCATCAAGCTGCAAATGTTCGGAGCTTGTATAGGAAGCATGGTTCTAGCTTGTGAGCGGTGTATTAATATATTACTAGCTGCTGCACTTTTATGTTGTGTACAATTATATAAATGTACTAACTACATACCATATGTTATAGTTTGACCTATTTTACTTTTTCGATTGCTCGTAAAATATTCGACAGATTTTTCAAATCTGTTAGAATTTTTGGTGAAATTTATCACCAGTAATTGGATCTTTTATTATGAATGTACGTATTGTATACAGTTAATGTATAGCTGGTGACTTGGTTGATCGACGCAGCGGCAGTCGGCAGTCTCACACATGGGAAAATGCTTCACTGAATCATGATCGGGTGGAGAGCAGGCCTCATACTATTCTACTCATCTCGCCCCATGAGCTAAATGGGTGTTTCCCACATTTCACAGGGAAGACATAAAGCTCATTTAGCTCATTTTGGCCCTTTTTAGCTCAAAGGGTCTTAAAGCTCATTTAGCTTCGATATTCGATACTCTTGTTCGTAGCGGTACACTCTCACATAGGAATATTTCACTGAATCATGATCAGCAGGACTTGGGAGAGCAAGCTCGCACTATTATACTCCTGTACGCGTTTCAGTTTGATCACGTGTGTTGCATACCCTTAATAAAAAGTATACCCTGCATAGTCCCTAATTATGAGAAGGTTGTTAATAAGGCTGCATTTTCCTTTACTACTTAACAATGGAAATATTTACCAACCCTGTATATGTTTTGGTCTCGAACTCTCTAGACCTCTAGAGCTATACACACTACTGATGATCAGTGGAGTGGAGAGTGAGTTCACGCTATTCCATTCCGGTACACGTGTGTGTGTGTGCCGTAATGAACTGGGGAGGCTTATTTTGGTTTGATCACGTAATCGGATGTTCTGGATTTGGACTGGTGTGTTCTAAATGTGGTCACGTAATCGTACCGATTCTCTAAATTTGGACATGTATTTTCTATTTTTCTTAGTTTTATCACGTATACCTCGCAGTATTATCGTCTTTTCTTAATTTGAATTATTGAGTATTCATAATATACTCTTATGTACTTATTTGGACACGTATTTTCTTAGTTTGATCACGAATAGCTCGCAGTAAGATCGTATAGTATGTTGTTGAGTTTTGACAACAAAGTGCAGTGAGATAACTCAGAAAAATAACGTTGGTATGTTGGTATTTTCAGCGGAGTATAGGCTTTTTATTTGAACCTTTCAACTAAAAAAAAATGAAAAAGTCCCTTTGACATAAACGAAGTGCAAGTTGACCGTCAATTTGTATGTTGATTGGATGATTGCTCAAAACGACATGAGACCATTTTGTCTTACCAATGGTCTTACCAATGAGACGATTTTACCAATGGGTGAGCTAACAGGCCTCCAATAGGTTCTACTTATCATATCTTCAGTCTGTCCAGGTTTGAAGTAGAGTACAACTGTCGTCTGCGCAAACTATCAGTATGGGAGGTTAGTGTTTAGTCTGCATTAGACTAGACAGCTCTAAACCCATCTTTCGTTTTACGTTGAGAGTTTTTGGTTGTTTTTAGAGTTTTATGAGCTAAAAATACTTTACTTTTCGATCCTTATTCTATTTGGTTGGGTAAATGGGTATTGGGTATAATATGCAGTGGCTATTAGAGATAAACGGGCTAAACCCGGCATATGTTTGTTTCATACTGTCCATTATACCCTTCGTACCAAAAACACGCTATTTAACGTCATCAATTCTCCATTCTATACCCCGCGAACGGAAAATAGGCGGTTATTTTCAACAATTTGGCAGCGCTCGCACTGTAAATGATGTCATTGCAACCGCCTATTATTCTGAGCGCATGTTAAACCCTAAGAATGATGTCATTGTCAGCAGTCAGTGGTTGGAACATACAGTCGGCATAAATACTATAATATGATGCCCTTCATACTTGGAACATACGATTAGCAGAAAGTAGAAATATTCTAAACCCCCTCGCGCGATAAAATAGGCAGTCCAACATCATCAACTTACTACGATGAGCTATGATAATGACTTCATCGTTTCTTTTCTCCGTAGAATTGGAACATATGTTTAGCAGAAATATATTATAAATTCATTCTGTAAACAAGCTAATGGGTGAAGAGAGAACGTATGTTTGCGACTTGCATACCTAACCCTATGTTAGAGTTCCTACCCTGTGTCAGAGAACCTACCCTGGTTTAGAGTGCCTACCCTGTGTTAGAGTACCCTGTCTTAGTGTGTTACTTGCATACCCTATGTTATATAACTCTCGGGCTATTCGCCGGGTTTAAGGAGCGGCCTCCTATCTTTCGCTTCGATCATTACATGATTTTGTTACTACACACTATTTGGGTGTGGATTGCCGTATTCCACTCGGCTTCCCCTCGCGGAATATATTCCCAAATATCCACGCCTCAATATAGTAACAGTTCATTTGAGTAGCTACCCGGTATAATGGCGTGCCTACCCAGTATCCCAGTATATATTGACGTATTAGAGGCCGTATGTTACAGTCAGGAAGGCGTAGAAAAGCACCATTCTGAGGTTTAGTAATGACGTCACTATACCACCGTCTTTCATTCTGAGAGATATGTTTATATATATGTTGGATTGTTATGTGACATGCCGTGCTTGTTTTCATGCAGTATTTCTATTGCTGTATCTGTAATGTCGAACACAGCAAACACAGTCACATATCTAAGATATTCCCGTATTGTTCCCGTATTGTTTGTGCTATTTCGGGGGGGGGGGGGGGGGGGGGGGGGGGGGGGGGGTAAGGCAAACTTTGGCAAATTTTGGCAAACGCTTCCACTTTTTTTGGAGTTTGCCAAAAAAAGTGTTTGCCAAAGTTTGCCATAGTTTGCCAAAGTTTGCCAAAATTTGCCAAAGTTTGCCAAAAATACCCCCAAAATTTTGTAATTTCCGATTTCTTGTCCACAGTGCATAAAGGACGTGTCCATACTGGTTTTCAAAGGAGCTGAATCGATATCCAATGCTTAATTTTCATTCAGACCTTCCTCTTCGAGGCTTTACGCCTGCACCTTCCCTCTTCAAGCACCATACTTTTTACAAAAAGGTATCCTAAGGCTGAAGGACCAGGGTTAGAAATTTCAAGGACCTTTTCGTTCGAGAAAAGAGATGTTTATAATTCCCAGGCACAGATACATGTATCTGCTATCTACTTATCTTTAACCAGTTCATCAGATAACCTGTCTTCGTCAAAATGGTGCCACAGAAACATGACCAAAATTAGCCTGCATTAGTATTCATGGGGCCAGAGGCTGAGTGTAGAGGTGTAAGGTAATTTCAAAAATTTGCCTCTATTGAGGCTAATTAGCTTTCACTAGCTTCCATTAGCCTCCACTCAACCTCTATGGAGGCTAAAATTTTGATTTAGCCTCCACTGAAGAATAAGCCTCCATTAGCCTCCACGGAAACTGAAATATAAAATTTTCAGATAGCTCAAACTATACTCCACTGGGCCCGGTGGTAAAAAGTAGCCTATCCTGGTATCCTAGTTGGGCAACAACTCTTGGTCAACAATGCAACAAATTCAAAAAAATCTCCACCAAAAATTCCTATTTATCAATGATTTATCTAGCTAATCTGCTGCATATTATATTCATTCATAACACAACACTTGACATTTGAGTACTGGAGCTGGGAGCAGTGGCTCTCTCCAGTAGCCTTCCTCTCACCCCTAGTATAAAAATATACATCACATAATATCCTTCATAATTATTTATCATCCGTATCATTGCCTTCACTGGTACAGCGTACTCAATATTCGTGACTCAATCAACTTCCTTGCCACTACAGTCCCACTTCACGTTGCATGGAATTTATTTGTTACTTTAACGTTAGGTTGCACAACCTCCTACTTCCACTCAGGATACGTATCCTAGAGCAGGATAGCTATCCTGAGATGTAAATTGAGTTATTGGCAACCACCTCGTACAACATCAAAGAAAATGAAAGCTAGATCACGCATTATCCATGATTCGTGTTACAAAGTAAGGAGAGAGGGACTATGAAAATCGAATTAATGTGCGGATTACTGGATGGAAAGCATTCACAAAACATAGAGGCAGGCAGACGTACACTTTTAATCATGACGTGATAATGTTTAATCACTGTCCAGTGTCCCATGATTATTTGTTAAATAATTAGTTGGCAAAAAATAAGAACCACACAAAATTTAATTGCCATCCACAAGTCCACACACTGAAGTGTCATAGCCCATTATATGTTGTGCTGTAGCAGCATTAAAATTCATATAATTAGGCTCATTCGCCCATCACAGCCATGCAACCAAGTTGTTTTGCCCAAAACCAGGATTGGCAACCACCCAAGCAACTTTACCACCGGGCCACTGGGCACCACTCAGCCGCCACTTGGCACCATTCAGCCTCCACTAGGCACCTCTCAACCGCCACTAGGCACCACGCAGCCTCCACTAGGCACCCCTCAGCCTCCACTAGGCACCACTCAGCCTCCACTAGGCACCACTCAGCCGCCACTAGGCACCTCTCAGCCGCCACTAGGCACCATGCAGCCTCCACTAGGCACCACTCAGCCTCCACTAGGCAATTAGGCACAACTCAGCCGCCACTAGGCACCTCTCAGCCCTCACTAGGCACCACGCAGCCTCCACTAGGCTCCAATCAGCCTCCACTAGGCTCCACTCAGCCTCCACTAGGCTCCACTCAGCCTCCACTAAGCACTTAGACACCAATCAGCCGCCATTAGGCACCTCTCAGCCGCCACTAGGCACCACGCAGCCTCCACTAGGCTCCACTCAGCCTCCACTAGGCTCCACTCAGCTTCCACTAGGCTCCACTCAGCCTCCACTAGGCTCCACATCATCCACTAGGCTCCACACGGCCTCCATTAGGCTCTACACAACCTCCACTATATAGGCTTCACTCAGCCTCTACTAGGCTCCACACAGCCTCCACTAGGCTCCACCAGTCTCCAGCCAGCCTCCACCAGGTTCCACGCAGCCTCCACTAGGCTCCACTCAGCTTCAACTAGGCTTCACTCAGCCTCTACTAGGCTCCATTCAGCCTCCACTGGGCTCCACACAGCCTCCACTACTATAAAGTGAAGGCTGAGTGGAACCTAGTGGAGAGTGATTGGAGCCTAATGGAAGCTGTGTGGAGCCTAGTAGGCTTGGGCCCAGTGGAATGAGTGAGCCCTAGTGGACCACTAGTCTCTACAAAGCTTCCAATAGGCTTCACACAGCCTCTACTAGGCTCTACACAACCTCCACTAGGCTCCAGTCAGGCTCCAGTCAGCCTCCACCAGGCTCCACTCAGCCTCCACTCAGCCTCCACTCAGCCTCCATTAGGCTCCACTCAGCCTCCACTAGGCTCCACTCAGCCTCCACTAAGCTCTACTCAGCCTCCACTAGGCTCCACTCAGCCTCCACTAGCCTCCACTAGGCTCCACGCAGCCTCCACTAGGCTCCACTCATCCTCCACTATGCTCCACTCAGCCTCCACATAGCCTCCAATAGGCTCCAAGCAGCCTCCACTCAGCCTCCATTAGGCTCCAATCAGCATCTACTAGGCTCCACTCAACCTCAACTCACCCTCCACAGAGCCCACACTACTAGTGAAGGCTGAGTGGAGCCTAGTATAGACTATAGAGTGGTCGGAGGCTGAATGGAGCCTAGTGGGGCCTAATGGCTCTGCAAAGCCTCCAATAGGCTCCAGACAGCCTCCATTAGGCTCTAAACAGCCTCAACTCAACCTCCACTGGGCTCCGAGCAGCCTCCACTACTAGTGAAAGCTGAGTGCAGTCTAGTGTAGAATGAGTGAAGCATAGTGGGGGATGTCTGGAGGCTGAGTGGAGCCTAGTGGACCACTAGGCTCCACACAGGTTCTACTAGGGTCTACTAAGCCTCCACTAGGCTCCAATCACTCTCCACTAGGCTCCGCTCAGCCTTCACTAGGCTCGACACAGCTTCTACTAGGCTCTACAAAGCCCCCCACTGGGATACACTCAGCCTTCACTAGGCTCCTCAGAGCCTCCACTAGGCTCCACTATGCTACACACAGCCTCCACTTGGCTCCACTCAACCTTCACTAGGCAATAAGAATTCTCAACATGTCGGGTTATGTTGCAGGAATCCATGGAAACTGGCCAATGGTCACGGTGGGGCCTTACTATTGATTTCATGCTGCAGTATCAGACTTATGTAGCATGGATGCTTCAGTTTTAGCGCTTCATACAACAGTTTGATCGGATTACTTAGTACTTGAATGGAGCAAAAACTTAAAAAGTAAGGGTAATGAAATATCTTATTTGTTACTGTAGCCTTCTACTCTGTTCAATGTGGATGTAGTCTCTGTTACAGCTTCTGGATAACGTCAAAATGTGAAACAGACCTTGGGAATCGATTCAGCATATTTAAAAAGCATATTATGGGTACCTAAAGTGTTGCCAAAGTGGCTTCAAAAGGTGTTTATTTTTGTACTTTGGCAAACTTTGGCTTAAATGCTTCCACTTTTTTTGGAGTTTGCCAAAAAAAGTGTTTGCCAAAGTTTGCCATAGTTTGCCAAAGTTTGCCTTACCCCCTCCCCTATTTCAATCTACAAACCACCACCGTACAGAAGAGTGATCTGTGATGTATTTCTGTGAGCGGAATACTAAGAGATATATCCGACAAGAAGATAATATGTATCTTTCTACATATCCACATATAATCAATTGTCAATTTGCGCCTCTAAATATAAGCTAATTATAATTGTACTAGCTGTCAGTAGTAGGTAGTACACTGTACAGACATCAGCTCGTGTGTGTGCAGTGTACTATGCTCACACGTAGAATAAACGAGGAAAAATTATATTAGAGCGAATTTATTCGGTCGATATTAGAGTATTTTCCTAGATTTTTTGCTTTTTTGACTTCAAATCGAAGATTTTGTTTGAATTTTTGCTGAATTCCGGTTATCTGAATATTGGTAACTGACACTACCTACAGTCTCCTTTTGTCAGGTATGATAGCTGGTGTTATAAGTGGCTAAGCGTGTTGCTGTCATTATCTAACCGTGCAAAATCACCCGATTTTCAAGTATCTCAACAACATTATTTTGACCTCGTACGTCTATTACTTTAAACTTTAAACTTGACCGTGACTTGAGATTTAAGATCGCTTGATTCATATTGACCACCCCGCCACGTGAGTCAACCACCCTAATAACTTTTATAAAGTTGTTAAAGTTTGATTTTCGTTACGATTTGATTCCTGAGAAAAAGGGAATGTTAATATGTGCGTGGGTGTTTACGCATTACGCACTTTGTGATAACTTGATAAAAACCGGGTCCGGATATCGTCATGACACTGACCAATCAGTGCGCGAGTTTAAGGGCAACTCGCGCGCTGATTGGTCCATATCAAACTGACCTATGGGTAAGCTAATACGCCGCATATGTAGATCTTTAAACAACTAAAAGGTTCATAAATTCGAGACTATTTCGCTAACAATTTTATCTTAACCATTTAAATGCTTAAATGCTATATACTTTATATGCTGAAATGCTATAAACTTTCGCTATCTTCGATCTTACCAGCCGACTGTAGTTTATTTGATGGCGCAATATATAAACGGTCTGCTCTTGTCAAATCAGTTTTCGTTTTTTGCTGTTTTATTAATGCAGCTCGCATGGTTCTGAACAAGCTGAGTAAGAAGCTAATAAAGTTCTTTAACTCGTTAACCATTATTTCAAGCCATGATAATATCGAAAATATCGACTAGTCAATCTTGCGTGAAATTCATAAATCCGTGGTAGAATGTTTTTAATATATTTCTCTCGAATGATCTCGAGAAACGAATTTATAATCGGATTGTCTAACGCAAAATCGTCTGTTTCGCTTACAACCGTTCCCCAACAGTTACTGAATGTTTGATTTTATGATCTCAGTCCACTGATAAACTAAAACTAATGATATTTTCACATGATATAAAATTATGAAATTAATATATTGTAGACCCCGATAGAATTTTGAGAAATAAACAGTTTGACACCCTAGATTCTTTACGTATTGACGTCACTCTCACTAATCTGTCACGTTTTCCATGCTTTTTAGGACAGATTAGCCTTGATTTTTGACTCCAAATCATCACTATCTCATCACGCTATCACGTTTTCCATGGTATTTAAGTATTTAGGACAGATAAATTAGCCTTCTTGACTCTAACATGATTTATAGGAAAGATAAGGCATGGACTGAGATTGGACCGACTGTGGGTTTGTACGGCACGAGACGTGATGGCAGAAACATGTTTCTCTTCTTGATATTTTGCCATTCTTGGATCAGTGGCAGCGAGGCAACTCTTTCGGTGGGGTTTCAGGTGGTCAATCAGAGTTCTGTGGTAGAGATTCCTGGGGCGAGCTCCATAGCTAGGGACATAGGTAAGTTTGTAGACTGTAGAGCTACTATTCACTCTTATCGAGATACCAAAGTGCAGAAATGCTGCGATTCGATCCGTTTATATGCATGTGTTATTGCTGATATCAATCTGAATTGAGTTTCTCTTCCTAACAACAAAAGGTTGTTTTATTGTCCAATGTCCAGAAGCAAGAATTCGCTGTTTAACAGTAATCAACCTATTTTATCTGATCTCTTCAAATCCTACGCATTACAGGTGCATCTGATTCGGACTACCGGCTGAGCGCACAGAACATCTCCCCTGGAGACAAGGCTCCCGTCACACAGCAGCCTCACCAGCAGTTCCATGGCATAGCCCACGACAGCCAAGGTTTGTTTTCCGGGTGTCAAAGGGGCTGGGAGACCCAAAAAACACGAATATCGGGTCAAAAAGATTTACCAGGGTTCTCAATTCACATCATATTACGCATTAGCTTCCATGCTTCTTTATGAACTAGGTTCTTCAACAGAAGTATGCCAGCGCCCTGAAGAAAGGTTCATAGCACGTCCCTTAGGTTCAATGGTTGGCATGAAAGGCAGCAGTTATTATTTTTTAAACCCTCCTACTTGTCATGACCACTCTTCCCCTCAGGTAACTACTACACGGACAGTATCCTAGCGCACATGTGTGAAATAAAGAGATTACCCATGATTTCTTCTACGAGGAAATACCGAGGGAGTTCAGTGAAGGGCCGTGGCTTTTATTCCGTGTTTAGCTGACGGGGTGCCGTCTCCTACCAAGACACTGCAGCGGTGAGCAGCAGCTTGTAAACTTTTATTACTAAACTTTGAAAGCACTTGGAAAACTATCATCAGGGATCATTTGGGTGGCAATAAAACCCTCCGTAGATTTTCTAGCGCTCTCTAAGCTTCTGGCAGTTGCTTGGTGGCTTTTTCAAAAAACGACTTCCGTCAATGAGACTGACAGCAACTTGGTTGTGCAATTAACTAACTAATTACACAGTAAAAAGTTCCCACGGTACGGGCCAGGCCACATGGTGCGCGCACGATTTACAGAAATTTATGATTCGCGCGCGACGTTGATGCGTATGAAAATGTGTGTCAGCCAAGAGATGTTCCAAACCAAAATGGCAAAATAATTGTCATTTTGAAAAGAACTCTATATAGTCTTAACAAAAGATAGGGACGCGCATTCTATGCACTATGCTATGCAGTCTGACGTATGTTAATGACTATGATGAGGGGTTCCCAGCCCCTCCTACTCCTCCAATTAATAACCTATCATCTGCCTGAGGTGTAACAGGGGTTTTAGCCTTCTTCCAGATTCGGAGTATGACAGAAATGTTGATATAAGGAATTAGAATTGACTATGGTGTCTTTCCATTCATTAATAAACCATCTTCTCCTTTAATTTCAGGTGTGACAATGTGATGAAGGATGACCAGCCCATCCTTCTCCTGCCACAATCTGATTAATCAGCAATTAATCTGAAATCAATCATCATGTTATTCTAAAGATCTAACCTTCAGGTGTGACAGTGAGGAGTGTGGCAGTGTTACGGAGGTGAAGGACGGACTGGTGTCACATGACGGTCATGTGATATACGAGCGAGCATCACGTGACCAAACAGGCTGGTACAGGTAGGCTTGGGATTTATTGCTTAAATAGTTTAGTGATGAGTTCAGAACTTTGAAAAGGAAAAAAAAAACATAGCGATTCCTTTTCGAAATTCTATGTAAAATGGCATTGAATAATTCGAATTAAATTGGACAATGGACCGTCTTTCTTGCTCAATATTTAAATTCCGAAACTTTTACACCGAAACTTTTTCAGGTGTCTTGCAACAAATATGTGCGGCAGTGTTGAAACAGCACCCATTTTCATCAACATCAGGTATTTGTTTGATATATTCATTGAAAAAATGTTTCAGCCGTGAAGTCAGGAATAAATGAGGAAAAATAATAGAGAAATTTATATCTTAGTTGGAATAATGGAATATTATTCCAACTTAGATATATGAAAATTTTCTATTACTTTTCCTCATTTATTCCTGACTTCACGGCTGAAAAATTTTTCCGTGAAACATGAAAAGTTGATTTCTTACACTCTATAATTTGTGTTCGAAACTGTAGAATATTTTATTCTACTCTCATGATGAAAGTGCGACATTTGACAGCCCGACACTTGACCCCCCGACATTACATCCCCCGACATCACATCCCCCGACACTTGACCCCCTGTAGTTACTAAAAATGTGATAGACAGGATTTGGATATGTTATAATGTATAGAATAAATGTATTTTACACAAAATTTTCACACAAAATATCGGATAAAAACACTCTAAGACATGTAGTTGAAAGCAATTCCAGTCAGGAAGGTGTCAGCAGAAGGCCTGGAGTATAAGTTCCGTAGGAGATTCTGGATCCTGTCGTTCCTCCTTCTCTCCAGGGCAGATGACTTGAACACGTCTCCTCTGGTTACCCGGAACATCTTGGCTCTGGAGAGGTTCTGCTGCGTCTGAAGTGTCTTGAGGAGGGTCCAGATGGATGGGTGGTGGCCGGACAGCAGGGAGTTGAAGGAGTGGTGAAAGGACTCCAGGGCGTTGGTGGTGCGGGCAGATCCAGCCGAAGCTCTGTCACGGACGTTCCACATGTGGAGAGGGAAGGTGGGGGAGTCGTCGTCCTCCAGCTGGAAGTCCGATCGAGGTCCTCTCGAAGTAGGCCAGAAGAGGGAGCTCATCATCCAGGAAGGTGATGGAGAGGGACTCGAAAGAAGCCACAACATCTGCAACAGGCCATGCTCCTTAACCTGGACGTCCAGCCGCTTGCACAAGTGGAAGAAGCAACCTTCTGCTCCAATCCCAGGAAACACTTCCAGAACAGCCTGAAAAGCACCTTGCTCATAGTCCGACAGGAAGGCCTCGAACAACCATTGATGACTAGAAACATCTAGTCGATGGTGCGACACCTGAACCCCCGTTCCCAAGCACACTTGCATGGGAGTTTACTGTGCCTATAGAGGGGATGTGATGTCGGGGGGTCAAATGTCGCAATTAGACACCTTGGTTAAGCCGCGGATCAGTGCGTTCGATCTATGTTTATTCATCGGGGGATGTAATGTCGGGGGGTCAAATGTCGCAGCAATCGTCGAACTGCGACGTTTGACCCCCCGCTTTCCCCTATAGATTTACTGTACTGTAGTAGGGGGTGAAGTGTCGGGGGATGTAGTGTCGGGGGATGTAATGTCGGGGGATGTAATGTCGGGGGGTCAAGTGTCCCTTTACCCTCATGATCGACCGAGGACTCGGCCTCTGTCTCGATTTGTCAAGGGTTAACGTTTTACCGAGGTCTCGGTCACAAAATCACTCCTCGGTCGATCAATGATCTACTCCTCAGGAAAGGGGAGTCATCTGCCCCTCGACCAGGCTACTTGGTATCAAGAAGAACTGAGGAATTCAATATATCATACCAAAAAGATCAGACTTTAGATACAAATCCTGCGGCTGCTGAGATTTTATATCTTTTTCCGATGGAGCGATGGCTCAAAAAACTAAAAAAGTCGATGAGTCATTTCCGGTATACTCATTTCTTAAGGATTGAGGAATTGCTACCCTCAATATTTTATGTTCTTTAGATAACTCTGAGACGCACCTGGAGAGGAAAGTTACTCCCTACGAGCTCTGGAGAATGAACACCACCAAACCTTCCTTCTCAGACGAGGTGGGTTCCAAATTATTCTTACAATTGACAAATGGCTATTAAGGGTTCTATCAGGCAAAATGGTGGCCGACGCTATCAACAGCCGGGAACTGAAGATTTAGAATTACACCACACTGATAGATAACCTTTCCTGGTTCAGGTGGTATTCCTGGAGGCCATCCAGGACGACACAGAGAAGATCTACCTCTTCTACTACCCCTACCACTCTGAGTACGGTTAGTAGAGACGCATAGGATTTATGCACTTCCCTTTGTCCGGTTTTCATTAAACTTGATAATATCGTGTACTTCGATGATCTCAAGTGAATTGCCAAAAAGTTCATCTTTATTCACATTTTATGGGCAGTTTTTCGCAACTTCGTCTCTACCAGGTAACTCGGAGGACCTCTCCCACAGTGGAGAAATAGACGGACACGTGCACTACGGCACGGTAACCCATAACAACAGCTATATCACTCACTTCAGTAAACTGAGCTTCGTGGCGCAGTTCGATACGGAGTTTGTTAATCCCCCTGACATTAGGCCCCCAGGTAGGTTGTGAAATATTCTGTGAAAATTCATGCTGAAAATAATGCTCTGAAAAAATCATCTAAGATGTTGTTGATTTTTGTGGGCAGATGTTGCCTGACTAACTGGCCAACTTTTGAAACAATGGGCGTCTATATTTAATTATGTGGGTTGTGCCCACTAGCTCACCCGTTGTAATTTTAAAATTAAGAAAGTGTCAGAAAAAGCAACTCTGACTTGCTTGGCTTGCATGATTTTGAAATATTTACTGGGTGCATTATAAATCCCCCTTTCTAAACCTGTTCCTTATCGCGACCTCCCTTTTTTTCAGAAGACGAGATCTTCGACTCTCCCTCAAAAATCGACCTTTTATTCCACATTTCCAACGACATCCCCAAAAAATACGCGGAAGACTCCCACAACTTCGTGTGTTTCAAGGACACAATCAAACTGGAGAGTTCCAGCTGGAAATCCCTGGTAATCCCTCCTCCCACCACCGACCTCTCCCTCCCTCTAACCCTAACCCTGACCCTCCTCTCCCCCATATCCCGGGACTCTGGGTACTACCAATGTGGGATTCAGTACGATGTGCTGTACCTCAGTAAAGAGACTTTCCTCCAGGTGGATAGTCCTCAGAACTTCTTCCTCCCCAGCGTAGCTAACGTTACTTCCACCTCCGCAGAACTTCAGTGGGGTGCGCCCCCGGGGTATACCGAGGGGTTTGTAGTGAAGGTATTAACTGAGGGGAGGCAGCAACCCCTCTCAGATGTATCCAGCAGGGTAGCTGGGGCTAGATCGTTTATATACGAATCTGCTGCAGGGAACACTCATAAACACTCCTCCCTCCTGATCCCTTCTCCCAACAACTCTCTCCCCTCACCGACCTAATACCGTATAATCAGTACACCTGGTTTGTTGAGACTGAGTCCCAGCAACCAGTAACGGACCCCCGGACGTTTACCACTCTTAAGGACGCTCCTGCAGCAAATGTGGGACTGCTCAGCGTCCTAGCTTCAGAAACCTCGCTACAAGTCAGCTGGACTGAGTTTCCAGTGAGTTCATGGTATGATGATAGGATCTACTTCACTGTAGCTACTCATAAAGTGAACGGTACGGATCAGGGGATGGTAAGCTCAACGGAATCCACGCCTGATCGTGATGAATATACCAGCCGCACCATGCAGACTCCGGAGGGTACCACCCAAACCACCTTTGTAGACCAGAGTACCAGGCAAACCACGCATGTTAATACGGCGAGTGTGAGTGGGTTGGAGCCCGCTACCACCTACACCATCACGGTTACCGTGTGTAACTCAGCGGGGTGCAGTGGTAACCATAGCAACGTTAACGTTACCACGCAACACTCCGTCCTAGAAACCTCCCCTGAACTTCATATCGTGTACACTTCTCAGACTTTCATTGAAATAACAGCTGTTTTTAATGACACTTCCACGGACGATGTGTATCTGGAGATGTTTTCAGGGGCAGATCTCTGTCGTTTTGCTTCCCCCATCCCTTCCACCCCCCTCCTCCACCTCAAGACCGGGTCACGTGATCGGATCGACCAACTCACCAGTTTCACGGACTATTCCCTCCGAGCTCGCGCTACTAACGGCTACTCCACCTCTCCCTGGTCTCCCTGTGTCGACTTTAAAACCAAGTTCAGTTGGTGGCTACCAGTCATTCCAGTAGTAGTGGTATCAGTCCTCCTGATCCTAGTGATGGTGATACGAGCTGTAATTAGGAGTAGGTGTCCAGATGTGATTAGTAAGGTTAAGCAAGCGTTAGAGCCGAGGTATGTGAACATTCATCACCCGGTAGATGATTGGGAGACGAGCAATGAAGTGGCGATTATTCATACTGCGTTCGAGGACTGTGAGGTTTAGAGGACTGTCATTTTCAAGAGTTTATATTACAGGTGTTTGCCTCACAAAAGTCCCACTATTTTTCATCATGCCATAAATCATCTAATTCATTATTATTTTGTTTTTTAATCATCTCTAAGGATGGAGGAGAAGCTGAATTTTCCTTCCCGGATGATTGAAATGGAGAAAATTGGAGTTTTCATTTTGAAATTTTGTCCTAAAAAACGTATAGGTCTACACCTTGCCTCACAAAAGTCCCATTGACAAATTTTTCTTTTTCTTCTGTTATGAAAATGCTACATAATTGAAACTATGCAGGCTCGTTATTCGATTCAATTTCCTTCATCCTGAAAGCATTTTTGGTGTTTACAAACGAAATTAATGTCATATTTTGGAGATTTGAAATAAATTATGCCTCACAAAAAGTCCCATGATTTGAAATAAAGCTATATTTTTGTTTAAGCAAAACTAAATCTCTTTATATTACTGTTTATAAGGATGCTAAATAAGTTAAATTTGCGTAATAGATGGTTTCCTTGAACACCTGAATGGCTAAATGGAGTAAAAACTTCATGCAATCAATTGGTACTTTTGTGAGGCAATATTTTATTTGGCTATATTATTTAAACAAATCTCGTAATTTGCTTATCCTCAAATTTTGTATTGTATTTTTGAAGATGTTCATTGACCTATGAAAAGATTTCGTATTTTCAACCTTTACAAAGAAAATTGATGGTAAATGCCTCAACAAAAATTTCTACCCGCAAAATATTGTTTTTCAGTCAAATTTGGATAAATGGTATTATTTGAGTCACTATCCATTATGTTAGCTTCCTTGTTGTCCCAAAGATCTGCCTAATGGAAAGGAATTGGCAAATGCAAAATTATTTTTCGTGCAAAACTTTTTTTTGAAAGTTTGGACTTTTGTGAGGCATAAATGGTGATTTCTCTCAATGCCTCACAAAAGTCCAATCATTTTTTTTTCTTTTTTATAGATGCAATGAAGCATTGATGCTGCTGATATTAATCTGACATTCTGAAAATCAAATAACCTTGCTTAATTTTGCTATTCCAGGCATTATAAAGAAAGTCCATGATATTTTTGTTGCTTGAAAATGTGTTATGCCTCACGAAAGTCCTTTTGAAAATATTTTGGGCATTTTGAATTTTCAAGCATGATTATTTACTATAAATAGGTCATGAAAGTTCATACTACAAGACCAATATGCTTTTTATAAAACATCTAAAAGCCAATACAACCAAATTCTATTTTATTGTATGGTACTTTTGTGAGGCAATGGTATTTTTCATATTTTTTTCTTGTTCTTGATCACACATTTTCAAAACTTCGTTTATATGTTCTATTTATAAGGGTCCAATTCAATCATACCCCCTTTTCGACTTATCTCCAACAGATTAATCATGATAGGCACCCAGAACAATTCCATGGCCCAAAAATTTGTATTTATTGAGCCATTGCCTGTAAAATAAAAACCATTCAAGCTTATATGGTCTGAGGAAGTTTACTTTGTTCTTTCATTAACACAGTTTCAGGATCAAAAACTACTCATATGTAGGATATAATTTCTTGTACATACATTTTATGCGATAGGACTTTTGTGAGGCATGGAATTTTGTGAGGCATTCACCTGTAACGTTCATATATAGATGTTGCGAGTTCTGAGAACGCCTTTTGTAATTTCCACACATCCACCATTTGTACGTACGTGATACTGATTTTACAGTATAACACGTACAAACATAGTGCCGCGCGACTCAGAAATTTCAGAATGTATTCTCATTAATTCTCGAAGTCTCGAAACTGTGTAAAACACTAGCAGTTTATGGAATTGGAAATAGATGGAAAGCTCTGAACGGCAATAATTTTAAGTTAGCGACATATGTTATAAATTGTGAAGTTGATATGAGTGACTACATATAATTTATGATCGGATAATTTTATTGTACATAGATCATTCATCCTCTTTTATCAGATTTATTTATTATTTCTTAGTTTCATTTTAGTTTTGTATAAGTACACGAAAGCTTTTAATAAATGTTAATAAGTGTTTAACCCACCAGGCATATTCTCATAGCACATTTACAATTTAATTTAATTGAAAAAATTTTCACACAAAATGCACAGAATCAGTATCTGAATTGTGTACTTTTATCCTCGATTGAAATCCAATCGATCTATGTATGTATTCGTTCTTGCTACCAAGTATCACCAGCTCCGCCTATTATAGAGGCCTTTTGGAGTTTCTGACAGTTTAATCACTACGATTTTTACCAGAGCAAAATCTTAATGGAACCCAAAGGTTGAAAATTGATTAACTAACCCAGACAGCCTAATTCAGTTGCTTAATTTTGGGATTTAGATTGTGGCCTGACGATGCCAAATCATTTTTAACTTAAGTTTAACTTTAAGAGTTTAAGGGTCTACTGTGTACTAACATGATTTTCTGTTGAAACACTATTTTAGTTGCGAAGTTATTGAAAATAAAAAGTAATAAACGAAAAATAGGCTCCAGAATATCAAACAACCGCTTCATATATTTTTAAATCACCGCAGATAGCAGCTATGGCGCTATTTTCAAAATTTTACCTTTTAAATTTGCATTTTGCCTATTTTTCGTGCTGAATGATATAGCTTGATTTAATTTGTGTGTATAATCAATATCATTTAACAATATTGTTCCCGAACGAAGATGTTGTTGTTTCATTATAATATTTACGTCTCCAATATATAAAATCCTGAGAAAAATATCTTGTGGTAAATTCATTTAAAAAACAAATATGTTTGAATCTAAAATTGTTTGAATTTAAATTAGATACTGTTTTGAATTTAAAATTGGATGATTAAAGCTATTTAGATACTATTCGATCACAGGGATGGCACCACACCTTGAATTTCTTCCAATCCCGCCTACTGGCGCCGACCCAGCAGCTCTTACTCTCAATTCCATCCATCCAGTAAGTATTTGGAGTCAGAATTCTCAGCTTTTGGTTCCACAAACCAGTCCAACATGACCAAATTGAATTAAAACAAATGAGTAAAAAATATTTTCATGAAACATCCTTTTTATTTTCTCCTTTGTCTTTTCATATTGAACTTGAAAAACTGTCCTCATTTCTTGCCACCCTTTTCGTCAGCATTGTCATAAACATGGTCAGCAGCTTTATTATCTTCCCCATGTATCTTTACCTCAGGGTCGTCTCCTTCCGTTGCCATGGGGTTTGACATGGTAACCGAAGCAATGTTTGCACCAGTATTCGGGTTCCTAGCAACGTTTCTTGTCGGAAAACATCTGAAAATATTTTGGCAAAAATATGCTTAAATGTTCATGTAGAGTTTGAATATTCAAGGCAAATTTTAGGAAAAAAGTTTTCGGTGATAGGATGGTTTACTTTTAAATAAGGGAAATGTGGGTGGCGATTTTAGAAATCTGGTCTAAGAACACTATGATGCTATTGTTAACGCTATGCATGCCTGTACCTGAGCACCCTTTCTTCGGTAGAGCAGCACCAACACAATGACCAGGATTACAATAGGGGCAATGATCAGGATGACTATCAGGGTCGTAGAATCAGAGTCATCTTCGTGCAGTTCTGCGGGTGATGGAAAATGTGATCGAAATTAAATGAATTAAAAAAAAGAGCGTGGAATTAAAAATAAAACAATCTTCTGATGATCAATTTTATTCATGGATAGCATCATAATTTTTCATTTTTTTAAGTTTTATCGCATATTTTTAATTTTTTTCTTATTTTCATAAATTAAATTCAATAAAAAGCATGCGATGTGATACCTAAAGCGAGTTTCTCACAGGCGAAGAACATCTGTTCATCACACCCTGCACTGAACAACCTCCCTCCCACTATCTTCAGACAGTTCCCAGGCGGGAGATTCAGATCAGTGCTGACTGGGTCGTCTTGTGGGCTGGCAACTTCATTGGTGAGGAAATCTGACAAGTATAGTCTAGTTCGTGTCAATCTGTCAATCTCATTGAGTCATTGTAAATAGATAATTCCATCCACTCATAACCCATAATAATTATTCGGAACCCATTATAATCATTTTAATCCGCTTAGATAATTTCTAAAATTGTTAAACCAACTCAGGATTGAAACCTCCGTTGGTGAACTGGATGCGTCCCTGCTGTGAAAGACCTGCTCCTACCCACAGTGCTCCTGTTACTTCAGTTTGGGAGGAGGAGGAGGAGGAGAGGCATTTGACGGCGTCCTCCAGATCCTGCCTGTTGAATCACGCGTGAGTTACTCAGTTTAAGAATTCAATAAGTTTAAAAATTTTAGTTGTACGGTAAATGTTACTTTTTGTCATAGTGATGAAACCTATTAGCAGATCAGTGATTGGATAAATCTGGATCTGTTCTGATTTGGTTTCGACATGATCCATTTTATAATTGCGCGGCGAGGGGCATGGACATTGGACAATAGAATTGAAAGTTAAAACACGTCGAGTTTATCAATTTTCAATACCCATGAAATCATACAAGTAAAGATTTATAGTAATTCACATCAATTTCCCCCAAAAATCAAAATTACATCTAAAAACTAGCAATGTCAACCAGTAATCCACAAAAGCACATTGTGCTATCTTGCTAGACTTCGCCTGGCCCCCAGACTCTCTCAGTCCATATTTTTTTTAAAACATGGGCCAGACAACATCTGACAAGCGCTAACCAACCGCCCAAATCGGAGCCTGACACATTCTCAACTTCCCCTCTGTGGGCATGTTCGGGTTACACAACCCCTCCATATCCCTACACCCAGGAGGTTTCCACTCCCTCCACTTCACATTACACTCGTTCAGCAACCCTCCACCCAACTTCACAACCTCCAAAACACGAGCTATTTCATCCCTTAAACCCGGGATAGCGTCCGTGTAACGTCCTGAAGCGGCAGAGTAGATAGGACTAACTGGGAAGTTCTCTCCTGGATCATTAATAACATCGTATACAATTGGGTCCTGATTCAAATCAGAGTCCTGAGTAATGTTAAAACTGCTGAGAACTGGGCTGCCAGCGTAAGGGTAGACGACTCTGTGTGCTTTGTATCTGCCAGAACGGATCGCCATGAGAGTCCTGCCTCGGTAGATAGGGTGCAGACTTCGGGTTGTTGGAGCATCATTGGCTACTGGAGAATCATCGGTTACATTTGAGGAAAGTGCGGGAGCTAGGTTCATTCCATTCGTGATGCAATCTGGATCCTTGCACTCTGGTATTCCTCCTATACCCATCAGCGATAGCACTGTAGCATGTAGATCAGCGAAGTTCATGATAACTTTAGACCTGCTACTCATGGCAACCTCCCCTGCATGGTAACCATGGTAACTGATGATGCCTGGTGCCCTGAGACCACCCTCTGAAGTGGTACCAGTGTCCCCACTAAACGGACTATTCGACCCACCATCGTACTGTGAAGCTAGGGCAGTTGATTGAGCAGCAAACACAACCACTGTGTTGTCAGTTACTCCTGCAGCGTCAAGTGCTTCTGATACCACTCCCACCAAGTTATCAACCTAATAAAGATATAGAAATAATGGTATTTAAAGGTATTTAAATTATTTATCTACCTAATAATAAAATAAGTATGACAGAAAATAATGGTATTTAACCATCATAAGTTTCTAGCACCTTATTACTTCGGTACCCGTCGAAATGGCTATAACCAATTTATTGAAAATTATTTAACTGGGTTGAATAATCATGAAAACCCTGTATGAAATAATTGTAACAGAAAGGTTAAAACAAACCAAATAAAACTATCTTTTGAAACAAACCTCTCTCAGCGCGTCTGAGAAGGAAGTGTTCCTAGATGAGGAGGATGATCCTATGAAGTCCTCACTTCTATAGGGGGTATGTTTCAGAGCATCCAGGGAGAGGTGAAGGTAGAATGGACCTTCGTTTGCGTTCTGGTTGATGAAGACATCAGCTTCTTCTTTGTAAAGCGATGTGAAGGCATACGTGTCCTCTCCTGATGATTTGAATTGGAGGTCTCGGGGGATTCTAGCCACAATATTCTCGTTCTGGTAAAACCCAATATCCGGTTTTAGCATTCCATCGGATGCTGACAGAGGTATATCAGAGACAGTTCCCATGAACTCATCAAACCCAAAGTGAGTTGGGTTAGCCTCGGGTCGCTGCCCCAGATTCCACCTCCCAATGAACTTGGTGGTATAACCTTTGTCCTTGAGAATCCTCGGAAGCAGCCGGATGTCTTGCGGGAGAATGAACCCACTGTCCTCATGGATCTGGGAACTCTCCGCCTTGTTTGAGCTGTATAAACCCCAACCTACTCCTAATTCACCAGTTAACAGAGCTCCTGAGGAAGCTGTTGCTGAGGTCTCGCAGTACAGATCATCCAGGATTATTCCAGCCAAGGCGTCTATGTTAGGTGTATCACTTTGCCAAGGAGAGTAGACCCCTACATCTCCCCACCCTAACCCGTCAACGTTAATCACAACCAGGTTCAGTGGATTAGTGGGGGTAACCGGGGTATCTGGTGATGGGAGAGTTGATCCAATCCATGCAAACAAACAAATCACGATCTTTATGGGCTTGAGAGATCCATCTGGCAGCATATTTTGGAACTTTAAGCTACATCGTTTTCAGCCAAAATGTGAGTAGGTTTTCAGGGAAGTAGACTTCAAAATGTGACTACGATCGAAGAAGTGAAACAAAGTCTATCCCGCCGAGAGCAGTACATAAGTGTACGAACTCTACCACAAAATGTACAATTCACCTCTTAGAATATTGTGAGGAACGTCAAGTAGTGTGCAATGTGGAGACTGGTGTGAGTTGTTGAGCAAGAAATAGGCGGTGTGACGTCATCAATTCACCATTCTTAGTCAGAACAGTGACGTAATCAGCAGCTTATAATTCAAAAGCGGTTCATTCAAAGGTTCATAATATCAACATAACTGAGCAAAAATATGATATTATTTGGGCTAGGTTGAAGTTACTGACATGGTTTGATGAGGAATTAAATATCTTACTCTAGAAACATCTAATTCCTGAGACACTGAGAAAAATTTCCAGCATATTATTCTAGTAGTTATTAAAAATGATTGGTGGTCGCAAAAACTACGATATTTACTTTTAGACCTTTGGTGAGACTTAAAGTTTCAGATTGATTACGCTGAACCGTCTTTGTCTTGCCCGGTTTTGGTTTTGGAACTTTTTATTAGTGGCAGACTCACCCACGCATGACAGAAGCACGGAGCCATGGCCTCTAAAATAATTTAATCTTCCACCATGGCTGGACTCACCTCGTGCTAACTAAATCTGCTGCCAGTCCATTCCTATAGCAGATGAAGTTATCTGTTGCAGCTTGGGACTGTGTCACTGCACTCTCTGATGTTTGGAGACAGATTTCACTGTTAGAGGTACAGGATAACGTTGAAGGAGGACAGGGAACAGATTCTTCTTTCCGTCCTGAAAATTGGAGTGCAATTTGACTTCATTCTTGGTGTGATGATCACTACAGAGATCCGAAAAATGAAAAAAGCTAACAAACTACGAGTGGGAGAATTTTGACATGCGACATAACTCTATTATGCAGCAAAACTCTAGAAATTGGTTCAATTCTTCGAGAAATGCTCGAAGAATTTAGGTCAATATTATTTCGAAATACGCTTGAGTATCTTGTGATTGTCTAACTCACCGATACAAAGGGCGTTAAGTTTTCTCCTACAATCTCCGAGCCTCACTACCACATCTTCACTCCCCACATCTACATAAGCACAAACACTGGTTAAAGTAAGGGAGCTGTTTAGAATTCCGTCCTGGAAGTAGCCATCAACCCAGCCTGGAAAATTAAAACATGGTTTAAACCGAGATTTGTGTAGAATTTGAATTAAAAATTAATAGATATAAATAATGTAGAAAATGGCATCCAAATCCAATGCGCGTTTAAATGAGTAAATGGTAAATTCAGTTCGACGAGACGTAAAAATTTGAAACTTGATTTATAGGCAAATTGATCAAATCTTTGTGAATTTTCTCGAAAAGTCGAAACCTGTCTGATAGCCTATGCAAGCTTCATCCTTCTTCACCAGTTTATACCCTCCCTCCTCACAACTTGATTCTGCTTCTCGTTTACTTTTAAAAACCTCCTTGGCGTGGCAGCATTTGTTGTCACACAGGGTATCGCTTTCATCTTCGCATTTATAGGTGATTGCTGAGGAATTCTTTGATATTGGAGTTTGTTTATTGGAATGAAAATTCTTCTAAATTTTTGGCATCATGATCAAACTTCCATATGGTAAATTGATGACGTATTTAATTTTATCATTGTTCAAAATGCTCAATTGGTGTCACAATTTTTAGCGCGCACGTTCTTGAACCTGGATTGTACTGATTTGCTGCGGTGGTGTCACTGATATCATAGACTTCTTGTGCATCAAACTCACAGAAAAAACGGTTTGGGGTTGTCACATGGTCCGAGATAAGGACCTGATCCACTTTTCTGAAAATAGCATGGAATTAAATGTGTGGAGTGGCTGGTTTTCCGAGTAACCGTCGAGAAAATTCTAAATTATGCCATGGATTCAATCGAACGACTAATTGTGATCCATCCAAGCATGTCTTATCGTTTTCATGATGATTGTGGTAGATTTATGCCCTGCTAACCATCACATCACACGAGCATTACCATGAAAAGGCATGATTTGACATGAGGGATCTGCTCGAACCAATCAGTATCGCTGTAGGAGGTATCATTGAAGATGTTATTCTGGTTTCCAGTCCAAAAGTATGGTGTCCAGTATGCTTTGAGAATGTCTGGCGTTTTCTCAGGCGTGTCCCTGTAATCATAGAATGATATGAATAATTGCCACCTCATCACTTTGAGAGCTGTGAAGATACTTCCGAGACGAAGTCGGTGGGTTGCACAGCTCCAAAAGTGAGAAATTGAGAAATTTCTTGTTGAATTATGTGGTCATTACTTTTTATATCGGACCTATAAGGAATTAAGGAACCGATAACTTTTGCTGCGACATATACCTGTAAAAGAAGTGGAAGACAGAGCAGCCCTCACATCCACACACCTCATCCACCTTCTCCCTATTGGAGAGGTTAGCCCCACCCGAAGTGGGGGAGTCAGACCACTTCCCACACGCGGTTGGAGTGAGGTAGCTCATGTCGGACCATCCAGGCGGGCACGAACCTGAAAATGTGTATTATTAGGGGAGGGTAAAGGTAAGGAAATCTGAAGCAAAGTGGAGAATTTTCAAGTTGCATGTTTGGAAATTCTGAATTGCAGGTAAAGTAACAGTCAGTGAATTTGAGTGATTTCTATCCTGAGTCAGGTGTTTCTGTGCCCAATCTGACCAATTGAAAATTCCACATTCTGTATAAAAACTGTTGCAATAAAAATGTAAATAAATGCAAGGACAACCTGATTTCTTCTCCTGGTAGCATAAGACGGGTAGTTTCCTGTGGCACGGGGCCAGGTCGAACTGGATACCTTTTCCAAATGTGGCTCCCTTTGAATCCGGATAGGCGAGGATACAGTAAGCAGGTTCATCCAGCTGAGCTGATAGTGTAGAGTTGGACACCCATCCTGCGATGCGATGGAATAATCAAAATTAATAGAGTTTTACTTAATTCAGTCACTTTTATGTTTTTTTTTCAATTTTGTGTCTCAGCTTTCTCGATTAATGTGATAAATTTGGCTGTGTTCCAAGTTTTAATAATTTATGCTTTGTGTTCTTTTGCTTTGCGAATCATTTATTCTATATATTCTTGTGACTGGGACTGTAAGTAGGTATACACTGAACACCTTGGTCACGAACAACGATGATTATCCATCATCAATTCAGCTGTTAAATCTATGATAATGACGGCATCAGTTTCTCACTCACTCATTTTCTGAAGTGCGTGGTCACTAGGAAAATACGTGCATGATGCCAAAGGCATTCATTAATTCATTACGCTAATTCCGCTGATTATGTGATTTTAGTCTTTCTCGAGAATTCCTGGCCAGAATTAAGTGCGATTCCTTTATTTTGCCAGCAATGCTTTTATCATAGCCACGATTTCTTCACTTAACTCAGGATTTCTTTATATTACCCGCGATTCTTTTATTTTACCCGCGATACCTTTATTTTGACCGCGATTCTATAATTCCCACCTCCCAAATTCCTTTATTACGATTTCCTCATTTTAGCCCCCCCCCCCCCCATTACCCGTGATTTCTCCATCTGCTAAGCCTGTAGGAAGGTGTTTGCCATTATCTCTCCTGCACAGGTCTGCAGCCTCATCTCTCGGCAAACTTCCTCTGTGAAGTGTTAGGATTCACACAACAAATAATGGTTCAAAATATCAGATTTATTTTTTGTTGTTTTATTTTATGGGTACCTACTCCGTTTATATTGTTTGTCTTAACAAATGTCCTGCACAACTTATTTCTGATCTAATAACTCGAGCTCCTATTGACTTACCAACTATAACACTATAAGTTTATACAAATAGAATCGATTGCTACCCACATGTGAAAATCGTAGCATTTTCTTCCGTACTGGACTGATTTTGATGGGCAGTAGTATTCTGTAGCTGGAAAATGGGTCAAATCGTCTCCATTTTTTCTTGATAAAAATAAGAAAGTACGAAAATATCTCAAGATCAAAATTGAGAAACTGCTCAATTTGCATTCTCCATGGTGTACTGCGAAACATATTTTCATGAAATTCTAATGAATTGTTTATCGAGTGCAAACCTGTAAAACTGAGATGAAACAAAAATGCTTGCGTTATCAGAAAACTGACTAAAATAACCATGATAAAGTTAACAAAATCCACCGAGAAAACTTGCCAAGTTTACGATCAAATGAAAAAATAACACCGATTTATCTCGAATTTTACAGCCTCAAATTTCATTTTTGTTTTTCTGCAGACAAGGGCAGTTACATTTATAACTTGTGATAATTCTGATTAAGGGCACGCATGACTACTTGATGGTTTTCATGGTGTCATGATCATGGTTGAGGATGGTACATTGATGACGCATCGGTGCCTATTTTCATGATATTAATCTAATTTTAGACAACTTATGATTCCCGATCTGCTCAGGCTATTACAATCTCCGCCTAATTCCTAATTTGAATCAAGGTTGAATTGAAAGTAATGTTGTGTAATGTCATAAGTTATGCGCCTGAAACCACTGAACCAATGATATTCACCAGTTTTCCTTTGTTTTCCTGTAAAATCTAAAAACCGTATTTTACCTCTAAAAAGGTGATCCGGGGGTGTCCTTCATTTCTGAGGCACCCAAAATCCAAAAAATGTGTCTTTTGACTGATAGAGCTGAAACTTTGCACGCCATTCATGGAACACCTACGAAAGACATAACAGGCCTCAGAATTCCGAAATCACCCATTTTCGTCTTTTATGGGGGTGAAAAGTCACGTTTTCGGCCTGAAAACTGCCTTTTTCGACCCTTATTCGATATAGAGGTCTCGAGGAGGTGAAATAGAGGTGTATCTGGTCATAAGTTATGCGCCTGAAACCACTGAACCAATGATATTCACCAGTTTTCCTTTGTTTTCCTGTAAAATCTAAAAAACCGTATTTTACCTCTAAAAAGGTGATCCGGGGGTGTCCTTCATTTCTGAGGCACCCAAAATCCAAAAAATGTGTCTTTTGACTGATAGAGCTGAAACTTTGCACGCCATTCATGGAACACCTACGAAAGACATAACAGGCCTCAGAATTCCGAAATCACCCATTTTTTCGTCTTTTATGGGGGTGAAAAGTCACGTTTTCGGCCTGAAAACTGCCTTTTTCGACCCTTATTCGATATAGAGGTCTCGAGGAGGTGAAATAGAGGTGTATCTGGTCATAAGTTATGCGCCTGAAACCACTGAACCAATGATATTCACCAGTTTTCCTTTGTTTTCCTGTAAAATCTAAAAAACCGTATTTTACCTCTAAAAAGGTGATCCGGGGTGTCCTTCATTTCTGAGGCACCCAAAATCCAAAAAATGTGTCTTTTTGACTGATAGAGCTGAAACTTTGCACGCCATTCATGGAACACCTACGAAAGACATAACAGGCCTCAGAATTCCGAAATCACCCATTTTTGTCTTTTATGGGGGTGAAAAGTCACGACCCTTATTCGATATAGAGGTCTCGAGGGAGGTGAAATAGAGGTGTATCTGGTCATAAGTTATGCGCCTGAAACCACTGAACCAATGATATTCACCAGTTTTCCTTTGTTTTCCTGTAAAATCTAAAAAACCGTATTTTACCTCTAAAAAGGTGATCCGGGGTGTCCTTCATTTCTGAGGCACCCAAAATCCAAAAAATGTGTCTTTTGACTGATAGAGCTGAAACTTTGCACGCCATTCATGGAACACCTACGAAAGACATAACAGGCCTCAGAATTCCGAAATCACCCATTTTTCGTCTTTTATGGGGGTGAAAAGTCACGTTTTTCGGCCTGAAAACTGCCTTTTTTCGACCCTTATTCGATATAGAGGTCTCGAGGGAGGTGAAATAGAGGTGTATCTGGTCATAAGTTATGCGCCTGAAACCACTGAACCAATGATATTCACCAGTTTTCCTTTGTTTTCCTGTAAAATCTAAAAAACCGTATTTTACCTCTAAAAAGGTGATCCGGGGGTGTCCTTCATTTCTGAGGCACCCAAAATCCAAAAATGTGTCTTTTGACTGATAGAGCTGAAACTTTGCACGCCATTCATGGAACACCTACGAAAGACATAACAGGCCTCAGAATTCCGAAATCACCCATTTTTCGTCTTTTATGGGGGTGAAAAGTCACGTTTTCGGCCTGAAAACTGCCTTTTTCGACCCTTATTCGATATAGAGGTCTCGAGGGAGGTGAAATAGAGGTGTATCTGGTCATAAGTTATGCGCCTGAAACCACTGAACCAATGATATTCACCAGTTTTCCTTTGTTTTCCTGTAAAATCTAAAAACCGTATTTTACCTCTAAAAAGGTGATCCGGGG
The DNA here is from genome assembly GCA_011033025.1 of Beroe forskalii. Classification (NCBI taxonomy): domain Eukaryota; kingdom Metazoa; phylum Ctenophora; class Nuda; order Beroida; family Beroidae; genus Beroe; species Beroe forskalii. Next base: position 2,173,390 of record WFMF01000001.1, on the reverse strand, counting down.
TGTCCTTCATTTCTGAGGCACCCAAAATCCAAAAAATGTGTCTTTTGACTGATAGAGCTGAAACTTTGCACGCCATTCATGGAACACCTACGAAAGACATAACAGGCCTCAGAATTCCGAAATCACCCATTTTCGTCTTTTATGGGGGTGAAAAGTCACGTTTTCGGCCTGAAAACTGCCTTTTTCGACCCTTATTCGATATAGAGGTCTCGAGGGAGGTGAAATAGAGGTGTATCTGGTCATAAGTTATGCGCCTGAAACCACTGAACCAATGATATTCACCAGTTTTCCTTTGTTTTCCTGTAAAATCTAAAAACCGTATTTTACCTCTAAAAAGGTGATCCGGGGGTGTCCTTCATTTCTGAGGCACCCAAAATCCAAAAAATGTGTCTTTTGACTGATAGAGCTGAAACTTTGCACGCCATTCATGGAACACCTACGAAAGACATAACAGGCCTCAGAATTCCGAAATCACCCATTTTTCGTCTTTTATGGGGTCGAAAAGTCACGTTTTTCGGCCTGAAAACTGCCTTTTTTCGACCCTTATTCGATATAGAGGTCTCGAGGGAGGTGAAATAGAGGTGTATCTGGTCATAAGTTATGCGCCTGAAACCACTGAACCAATGATATTCACCAGTTTTCCTTTGTTTTCCTGTAAAATCTAAAAAACCGTATTTTACCTCTAAAAAGGTGATCCGGGGGTGTCCTTCATTTCTGAGGCACCCAAAATCCAAAAAAATGTGTCTTTTGACTGATAGAGCTGAAACTTTGCACGCCATTCATGGAACACCTACGAAAGACATAACAGGCCTCAGAATTCCGAAATCACCCATTTTTCGTCTTTTATGGGGGTGAAAAGTCACGTTTTCGGCCTGAAAACTGCCTTTTTTCGACCCTTATTCGATATAGAGGTCTCGAGGGAGGTGAAATAGAGGTGTATCTGGTCATAAGTTATGCGCCTGAAACCACTGAACCAATGATATTCACCAGTTTTCCTTTGTTTTCCTGTAAAATCTAAAAAACCGTATTTTACCTCTAAAAAGGTGATCCGGGGGTGTCTTCATTTCTGAGGCACCCAAAATCCAAAAAATTGACTGATAGAGCTGAAACTTTGCACGCCATTCATGGAACACCTACGAAAGACATAACAGGCCTCAGAATTCCGAAATCACCCATTTTTCGTCTTTTATGGGGGTGAAAAGTCACGTTTTTCGGCCTGAAAACTGCCTTTTTTCGACCCTTATTCGATATAGAGGTCTCGAGGGAGGTGAAATAGAGGTGTATCTGGTCATAAGTTATGCGCCTGAAACCACTGAACCAATGATATTCACCAGTTTTCCTTTGTTTTCCTGTAAAATCTAAAAAACCGTATTTTACCTCTAAAAGGTGATCCGGGGATGTCCTTCATTTCTGAGGCACCCAAAATCCAAAAAATGTGTCTTTTGACTGATAGAGCTGAAACTTTGCACGCCATTCATGGAACACCTACGAAAGACATAACAGGCCTCAGAATTCCGAAATCACCCATTTTTCGTCTTTTATGGGGGTGAAAAGTCACGTTTTTCGGCCTGAAAACTGCCTTTTTTCGACCCTTATTCGATATAGAGGTCTCGAGGGAGGTGAAATAGAGGTGTATCTGGTCATAAGTTATGCGCCTGAAACCACTGAACCAATGATATTCACCAGTTTTCCTTTGTTTTCCTGTAAATCGAAAAGACCTCTATCATGTTCAGGCATCTCTCGCAGCCTTTTTTCAAACCACTGTTGTAACCGGTGTGCATGTAATTCTTGAATAATTTCCTTGTAAGCAGGAGAATCGGTTTCTAAATCACCAAGATCCTTTAAAGTCCACCAAACTTGGGCAACTATTAGGCCAATAGGCATATCTAAGCCGGGAACAACTGTGATATTTTCTCCTTCACCACTATTAGATACACCAAAAAACAGTTCAATGAGCTTTGGTGGGAAGGCGGGAGTATACAATGAATCTCGGAATATGGATACCATTTCCTTGGTTCTTTCAATCGCAGGTTGATCATAAACATTAATAAACTTTTCACAAAAAGCAATTCCGTCATTATTCATATTTTTTGATTGGTCACTAACCCCTTCACCAAATAAAGTCTTCCACTCTATTTTGTCAAAGAGATTATTATTGATCAGACATCGGATATAACCACTCGAAGCTCTTTCGGGAATTCTACGTAGTCTCTTTTCGAACCACTCACCTAGACTGTTCCCATGCAATGCTTTAATTATTTCGTTGTAGACTTTGAGGAATTGGTTTCGTCGAAATCTCCGAGAAGTTTCAGACTCATCCACGCGTTGAAGACTATGTGACCAATCGGCATCCTGGTCCTATCAGAAACAGAATACCGTTCACCATTATCATTCACAGACACACCAAACATCTGTCCGATGGATTCAGGAGGATAGAGGTCATCGATCAGTGATCGTCGGAAACTGGATACTATTTTCTCTGCAATTTCCATTCTCCTAGCAAAAATTTAAAAGTTTATTCCTGAATCACAACAGCTATCGCTTCAAAATTTCACCATGAAGCATGCAAAAGATCTGCTACATGGTTACAGCTGAATAATATTTGGATTTACGTAAATTTTACGGGATTTTTTATTTTAGATGGAAATCGTTGAAAACAAAGAATTATTGTGAATAATTACTGCTTTACTGGATCGTCATAATTTCAAGATTCAGAATCAACAATCGAACTCATAATTTTGATTTTACAAATTCTAACTCTCATTATTACCTTTGATGCTGTGATGCCCAAAAATCAATGGCAAACTATTAAAATTATCTTAAATCAAAATTTGATGTACTCAACTTTAAAATTATGAATATTTGATTTACCCGAAAGATTTTTAAACACATTTTTTGCAAAATCTATAGTTTCATTATCGATGGAAGAGTTGGATGCTGGATTGAAATTAATGGTCCCAGTAGCATTTACTGGATCAGACAGTTATAAGTAACAGAGTGTAGGACCAGTCAAGATTCAGAATCAACAATCGAACTCAATTTTAATTTTACAAATTTTAACTCTCATTACTTTCCTTTGAATTTTGATGCTGTGGATAGCCCAAAAGTTCTGCACCGCATCATCACAGTAATTCAGCAATCACTCCACAGCCTTGGAAATAGTAAGAATAATAATAATGAATTTTGACAACTATTCAGCTCAGATCGACATAAAACCTCATCAAACTATGAAACTATAAACCCTACTAAATTTCTTCACTTTGCATTCAATTTATTAAAAACATGAATCATTAAAGAATGATTACCTTGGAAATTTCCTCCATCGCTGCCTTATACTCCGCACTCCTGGGTCTCAGCATGTACTTCTCACCCGGATCCCGGTTTATGTTGAACACAACCGGCTGGTCGGAGTGGTCCATCTGGTCGTGAACTGTCACGTTCTGGATGTACTGTCCTGTCAGGTGGACACGATTAATCGAATAGAAGTTAGGCACAATTTCAATTAATTTTATCCCATATAAATACAACTCCTAAGGTACGTTTTTTTCCCAATACGATACATTTTTTTCTTTAAAAAAACAATATTGTTACCTCTACAGAAGGTGAAGTGGAGTGGTTGTTTGCCAGACTGCACCCACAACCAGTAGTGAGCTTTATACGACCCAACCCTCACTGCCATCATCTCATTCCCCCTGTAGAAAAACACCGGTCTATCGATCACAGTGCGGTCTGTACTCATTAGCACTGGAGTGAGATCAATCCCGTCTATAAACCTGTCTTGAGGGGGTTTAAGCCCTGCCACAGCAAGAGCTGTAGTAAAGAGATCCATGTGGGTTGCCAGCTGGTGGGTGATGGCCCCAGCTGGAATCTTGCCAGGCCACCAAGCTATACCCGGCTCTCTCATCCCTCCCTCGAACGTTGTTTCTTTCCCACAGAGGAAAGGTCCGTTATCTCCTCCCTGAGCTCCCCGGTACGTTGCAGCTCCGTTATCAGAAGTGAAGAAAACGAAGGTGTTCTCGTCAATCCCCAGATCTTTCAGCTTCTCCAGGATCTTACCCACGCAGTAGTCCATCTCCATAACCGCGTCTCCGTAAAGTCCTCTCCTGCTCTTCCCCAGGAACATGTCACTGGCGTAGTTTGGTCCGTGGACCGCATCAGGAGTCCAGTAGAGGAAGAAAGGGTTCCCTGCAGCGTTCTGTTCCTCTATGAAGGACAGCCCTTCTTTCAGGAAGATCTGACTGATGTCGGAGTGCCCTGATTTCCTGTCAATTGTAAAGTTTGTGTAGTATCTCCCGACCATCTTTTCGTTCTTGTAAACAGGCATGTTCGGTGTTTTAACATCGTCAAATGGTCCGAAATGGCAGTTTCCCGAACCAAAGAACTCATCAAACCCTCTTGTCAGGGGTAGGAACTGCTCCCTATGCCCCAGATGCCACTTCCCGATAATCTTACTCCTGTAGTCCGCTTCTTTCAGCAGTGCAGGCAGGAGCTTCTCATACTGATGGATCCCACCCACTATGGTTTGGGGCGTGTACGCGTTTCTAGCGTGAGCGTTGGTTGAGTAAAACCCGTTCCTTATTGGCAATCTGCCAGTCATTAGGGCAGCCCGGGAGGGGGAACAGAGCGGGTTAGCGGCGTAGAAATCCTGGAATTGCATGCCTTCAGCTGCCATCTTGTCGATGTTAGGGGTCTCCTTGGCCCAGTTCCCATTAGCCCCGATGTCACCCCATCCCATGTCATCCATGAGCATGATAATGATGTTGGGTTGGGGGGAGCCACATGTTACGGTGGTGATCAGTGCCAGGAGCAGTAAGTTCACTCTCATTTTATAACCTGAGGTGGGGGTGTCAGGTTTTAGGAAATGGATTCTGAGGAATCTAAATACTTTGGAATTGAGAACCAATAAATAGACAGTGATTAGAATAGTGTTTTGAGGAGACAGAATGGTAGGTATGAAAGATTTCCAATTGCTATTCGGAATTTTAATAAGTAATAACCGGACAAAGATCAGATGTCAAGAAATAGAACCCTAAACATTAAACACAAAACCACGAGATTTAATTGGAACAAGTGTTTTTCTCTGCTACTACCGCAATTTCATGAAACCTGATCCTCACATGTTTCCCCGTTTGAGAGGCTTATCTCATCTTATCGCAGACTCTACAACCAGCAAAATATAGGTCAAGAGCGAAGAATAGGCGTCAGGCGTCAGCGATTCGCCATTCTGTGTCGTGAAAAAGACGTTGCAATTTCATCTACCAATTTTATTCGTGTAGGGCTTAGAAATCAGCTGCACAATTGCACTGATATGTTGTTTGCAACATTCAGCCGTAAAAAGATAAACGATAATTTTAATTTCTCGTCATATTATTCTTTCAGCTCCATATTGATACGAGATGAAGTTTATCGTCAAGGACAATTTATGAAGAAGCACTTTTTTCCTTTTTGGGAGCGAAGCTCCATCCAAGAGCTCAAATCTTAAAATTATCTAAAAAATAGAGACGAAATTCCACGAAATCTTTCCTGAAGCTTTATTGACCGTTCCGGCTGTCTACTCAACAGTCAATACTTGTTAACTGCAGTCTTGAAATTGACTGATTCGTCATGCATCAAAATAGGCTCTACTTGACTGATGTGCATGTAACTTCATATTGTGACGTATTTCTCAACATTAATTGGTAGTCTCTTATGATCGATCTGATCAGCTACGCCTACAGTTTTGCTTTTTGATTCAGGAATCACTCGGCATATCATTTAGCTGAGTCTTTCGGCAAATCATTTTGTTGAGTTTTTGAGTTTGTTTTCAGTCACCTGCAGCATTCTCCAAATATGATGTTACCGAATCCATTGAATGTGTCTACGCTCTCAACAACACCCTTCGGCCTCCCTCCCAATCCAGCCTCCTTCTTCAGAGACCCAAATTCCTCGATGCTTACTCCCAACCCACCGGGAAGGAACATTTCTGAAGCTGCTTATTCCTCTGTTTTCAAATCAAATAATCAGATGTTAATATCAGATAATCAGATGTTAATTACATCAAATAATCAGATTCTAACCTCAGAGTCAAACATGACAACAGCATTCACCACAACAACAACCTCTCACCCCAATCTGGACGGCATCCCTAACTTCTTCCTCTTTGAAGACGCCATGTGGGTTACCAAAGTAGCCCTCCCCCTCTCCCTCCTCCTCCAAACCCTGGGGCATATCCTGGTTCTGATCTCCTACAAGAAGAGGAATGCTGACAGTCTCGTGTTTGTTCTGAACTACCTCCTTGCTGACACAATCCTCCTTGTTTACATGGTAGTAGTGTTCTCTCTCCAACCTAGGACTTGCCTGGTGGTGCAGATTCTGTATAACGTTGCCATGGCAACCCCAATTCACGCCAGTATTCCTGATCACCTTCAAACGATTTGTCAGGGTCCTAAGACCTCTGAGATGTTCAGTGATTCTTACTGGGGTCAGGGAGATTGTCCTGGTGGTGGTTTCCTGGGTGGTAGTGAGCGGGACTGCTGGTTTAGTTGCTGTGGGGTGGTGTGAAATGGAGATTAATAGAGTGATCAGCTATTGCTACTACAGTAGAACAGACACTAGATCGTGTAGGATTTATCTGGGTGTGCAGATGACGGTTTACTTTGTCCTGCCTCTGGTTGGGGTGTTGGTGCTGTATGGGGTTATGTTGAAGGAAAGTAGGAAGGCTTTGCAGAAGGAGGCTCTGGCGTCTTTTCTCCGGGTTAATAATAACAGGACTTCAAACTACAAGGATAAAAGAGCTTCATCTGACACGTTTTTGTCAGTCAATCACAGGCAGGGAAGAAAGAAGAAGAGGCAGAGACGAAAAAGAAGGAGGTCTACTAAGGAGCGTAATCGATACACAAGGAAGAAATTCCTGCAGTTTTTCTGCTGCAACAGCACCACTTCCACTACCACCATCATAAACATCAACGTAGTCAACAGAATCGCTTTGGTTCATGAAAACGTGAGTAGCGACGTTGTTTCTTCAGCCACAGTCACCACTGAAATCTCCGTTTGTGGTCCGGACGATCCTGCAGGGAATAATAAACATCCTGGTGATGGGTTGTTTGATAAAGGAGCGCGTGGTGGTGGGATGTTTGATAAAGGAGCAGGTGGTGGGTTGTTTGATAAAGGAGCAGGTGGTGGGATGTTTGGTGAAGGAGCAGTAACGGAGAGTGAGACACCTCCCTCCAGTAGTTCCGCTTCTTCCATCACTGATAACCGATACAAGAGAAGAATAATGAGACGGACACGTCATTCTGAGACCGATAAGGTACACGCCGAAGCTTTTCACTTATTCTCTTGGCACATTATTCACTATTCACTTATTGACAAAATGTAAGCATATCCAAAGTACATAATATACCATGCCCGATTGTTAGAAATCCTATTTCTATAGCCCCTAGCTGTATCTATTGCATGACCAAAAATAGCTTCTTTTCTTTTTTTTAATCTCCTCGCATTTACGCTTCACACTCATCCCGCCACACCTATACGTATAACCCAGAACCCTCTCTCTCCCTCTCTCTCTCTCTCTAAACCTGCTTTACATCAGATAAAGCCCTCTAAACGCTTTATAGCTGACGACGATAATCACACGGTTTTCGAAAGCTTCTTACTTTCGTATCAGTTTTAACGTTAATATATAACTGATACGAGAGTGTTATTATGAGAAGCTTTCGAAAATCATGTCATTATCGTCGTCACTCGTCAGCGATAAAGCGTTTATGAGGCCTCTTCTGCTCTTCACCTCTTGAGTTTTATCACAGATAAAGCACCGGCATCCCTTAATACTTTATTTTCGAAAGCTCCTGATGATAACACTCTTTTTAACATTTAAATTTCACCTCTTGAGATTTTGTCACAGATAAAACACCCCTAAACATTCTTAGTTTCATCACAGATAAAGCACCACGTGCTGCTCTCAAAGCGGATGAGTGAGACCCGTCAGTTCTCCATCCACGGAACCATTACCATCATGATATCTTGCTACTTCCTCCGGTCGTTGCCATGGATACCCCAAATACTAGCGCCCCGTATCTACCGCCCCGATAACCACCGGATCTCTGTGAGTAGAGTGTTCCCACACGAGGAATAGGCGGTTAAGATGACGTCATTATCATAGCTCAACGTGGTAAGTTGATGACGCTACACCGCCTATTTTTCCTACGCAGGGTTTAGTATAGCAGTTGTGTGTTCCATGCTTGGTTTAAATTGTTGTAGCTTTTTGTGATTGACGTCAATTCCTTGGTATAGAACGGGAATCTGGTGATGTTGAACCGCTAGTTTTTCTAGCATGAGCGTTCGTATTTTCTTTCGAAAATGTAATTTATTTTCTGGTTATTTACGTTTTAAATGGTGGTCTGTATATCGCAATATGGACCATTCTGTGCAGACGATAATAGTAGTAATAAATTTGGTAAGGAGTATTTACTTCGGTAAATTACAAAATTGCTGACGATATTTTATATATTTTTTGTGTTTTCCTAATGTAGTTGAGCCTTATACATGTAAAAATCACTGTGTAGAATATCTCTCATTATTTTGTGGCTCGAGTCTATGATCATTACTTCATAGCTGTATACTAACCGCCTACAATAAATATTCACTGTGACGGTGCCACCTCACAACTCTCATATATGATAATGATTTCAATCCCAGCCGTCTCTTCTTTTTCCGCTACTTATACATTCAGTTATAGAGTATGGTTGCATAAAACTCGAAAACCAAAATATATAGTCAGGTTACATAATTTTCAGTTGGTAGAGGCCTTGACGGTACTTCAGTGTTTCGGTATAGCGGCCTGCCCGTATCTTTTTGTTCTGGTAAGTTCTCGGCTTAGCAACCGATTTTCTGAAATGAATAACCGTTTCTTGAATATTTAATCTGATTAAATTGGTACTTTTTTAATTTTGTTAATCGTTCCGGTTTTTATTCAATCCGATTATTCTAGTTTATTAAGATCATTTGCTTTTCTAATTTCGTTAAATACTCCAATAAATTCTTGCTGGGTTTGCCCCCCAATAAGTGAGTTTTAAAAACAAGTGTCTGACATGTTAGCACCCCCCTGCAGACCACGACGAAGCAGATCAGAAGTTGTCTCTACAGATCCACGATGGCCTTGGTAGGCCTGGTGTCAGGAGCGACACGGTCTAAAACACGAGTGTCACCTAGTGACGAAGTGTCACCTGCTACTGCATAGCAACGGACTGTAACCTAGCAACGGAGTGTAACCTAGCAACAGTGTCACAAGCTGCTGCCTAGCAACCTGGTGCTGTCTAGGAACATATAATATTATGATTTCTTGCCTGATTCTGTTGCTTGGCAACAGATCTTAAGTCTCTTAGCAACGAAACTTCAAAGATAAAATTGTGATTCATCCCTGATATAAATTCTCCAATTAAGAATTAGTTGCCCATCATTAAAAAGATCAAACGGTCTTTAAGATGTCTTCAATTAGACCATTTGTAAATCCAATAAACATTATAACCAAGGCAGAAATCGATTTGAGAATCGTTATCCTGAATCGTGGACTTCTAAATTTTCCGTGATACGCCCAGTGATTTTCAATCATCCAATTGATATGAACTCAGCGTCATTAATAAGTTAATTAAACTCTATTGAATATCTACCGATTTAGAGTATTTTGCTTCTTTGATTGTTTAGCTTTATCCTGCTCACGTTTTGGGATGCTTCTTTTGACTTTTGAAGATGAATTGTAGTTCAGAAAGGAGGAAAATCACTTCGTACTTATTAATATTCATTTCGTATTCTTGCCGTTGATATTTGTAATTCCTGCCAAAACCCCATTCGTGCTCACATTCTTTTTTTTCAATTCCCAAATATTAATTAATATTTTCAACTTAGAAAATATTAATTAAAGTTCTATTTCTTGCTGTCCAGTTCGATCCTTCAACTCCATCATCCCCCTTTAATTATACGGCCACCAGTAAAATCATATATTATGAGAATCGAACATATTATAATTGTCGATCATAATCACTCGATTATGATTTGAACTCGATTATATAGTGGTCAACAATAAGACTATAAATACTCATCGCTTGCACCGCTTGGTATAAATTTACTTGAATTATTATCGTGATTACTGCAATAGTGGCGCAGCGGCTTGATTGTTTAGCTGTCTACCATCATGAATCTTCATGACTCTTCCGCCGATATAATTCTGACTGGCTGACTATACCGCTTGCCGATAATTCACAATCAAAATACTAAAATTATAGAAGGTCCAGCATTGATCTGTAGGCAGTCTGTCTGCGGGCAAATCTATAATTTATTCCGCGCTAGGCATGCGAATATATAGAAGGTGCTTGGCATCGATAATTCCTCATTTTAAGCCCTAACAATGACTTCATCTCTGTCGCTTATATATTCCCTGCAATATTCTCATGGAAACTATCTTTTAATTGTCTCTTTATCGGAGACAATTCCCGAAGTCTCTCGTAATCTGCGATATGTCATATATTTGAAATTTTCTTTTATATGTATTAAACGCAGCCAATCATATTAATCATTGATCAATTTGTCGGATCCTGATTGGCCCCGCTAATTCCAGGCTTCTACAGGATCATTAGCGGTCGTAACTCCGCCTTAAAATGTAGTAGTTCCATCTAAACTTGGCCTTATATTTAGGCCGCTGTCAGGCTTTATGAGCACTTTAAAGTGACGTCATTATCAGGGTTTAGAATGGGGAATTAATGACGTCACACGGCCTTCTTTCCTTTCTTTTGAACGCATGTGGGTTGGAATATACCCGTGTAGGTACAGACAGTATTATGATATTCTCCTGTGAACTGGCCATTAAAATAATACCTGCCGCTCAGTAGACGGGGTATATCCCATCCCTCTGCCGCTTTGGGGATATTCCCATCCCCTCCTTAGACTTATCCCATACTTCTTCTATGTTTAATCCCCTGCTCGGTTAACCTATTCATCTTCTATATTTAGTTGTTTGGTTGCGTGGGTATATGGGGGGATATATAAATAGGATTGTTGGAAGAGGGCGGAATACGTATAAATAGGATCATTGAGTATAAACAGATGTTTATTATGTTTGCTGTTCAATTATAGGTTTAATAGGTTATTAGGTTCCCACAGTAATTGATTGTTGAATTGTTCGTGGACTGAATATATCCCACATTAACAATAACATAGTGCATGCATAATAAACAGAGTTCACGCTATTCTGATTGGTTGTTGAGCTCTCAACCACCAATCAGGAATTCAGGATCTCTAAACTTGAGAGTGACATCATTATCAGGATTTCTATTGGTGAATTGATATCTTCAAGCTGTATTCCAATTGGTTGATTGGTGAATTGAGACTTCCTATTGGCTATTGTTCGTAAGTAGGGTGGGGACTGGAACAACTGTGCCATAAACCATGGTCATCAGTTAACAGCATAACACTGTGCCTGTGAACTTGGAAATAGGCATTTCTCTGCGTCACTGATTCACCATTTTATAAGCTCATGAACCCACCATCCTAACCCCTGACAATGACTTCATCAACGCCCCATTCCAACCCCTGATAATGACGTCACCTGCTATCCTCTCTCCACTTCAGGTTAGGCAGAAAACACCATCACGTATGAAATGAGGTCAATGACGCGAGTAATGCCTGGCATGTAAAATACCTAATGTTCGCTGTCAGTACTGCAGAATGCACAGCAGATGGTATATTTATTCCTAATTTTATGCCGCGCGCACGATGAAAATATACTGAGTCTGACGGATTTACGACGAGAATTCTCCGTTTTAAACTCTGATAATGACGTCATTCTTTTCCTGCGTCTAGTTTTGTTTACGTTTGTTCCATGCATTGCCAGACTTCATCTTTGTGAAATAAACAGTGCTCATGGTTTAAACATGACTGAATCCTGCCAGCAACACAAAATAGACGCTCCTTCTTGCTTCAACGCACCACGTTAACCCTTGATAATGACGTCATCCCTTTCCGTATATAATTTTTGTCCGTGATCTTAGAGGTACAAGAGGTAGGAAGGAAACGTCGGAAGAGTCGACGTTTATACCCACCCGGAATCAAGCGGTATGTAATTACAATAAAATATAGGATGTGTACTCAGCGTGGTTCTCTGATTCGCGTCATCAACGCACCATTTTAAGCGTTGATAATGACGTCATTTGTTTGTAATTTATGTTTACTCTGCATGGTTTCTCATGTTGTGATTTCCAAATCTCTCTGTGTATTTTATTTTACGCCTGAATTTTGAGTTTTCTCTCCTTTTAACTCATTACCATGTCTTCATTTCAGTGGAAATATAAATAGAATAAATAGAAATTAGAATTTCCAATTACATGATGTCGTGTCAGACTTTCCTAGAAGTAAGAAAAGTTAAGAAAGATTTGGATTACGCCTGAGTTTTGTGCTGTCTTGCCTTTTATTTTAGTAGGTATATGCCTACTAAAATAAAAGAAAAGACAGGACAAAATATATATTTCGTTTTCAAATCTTATATCTTTCTATTTGTTACATAAGGCAATTACAAACTCTGCTGGTAATTTACCTTCTGAATTTCAGACCATATGAATCTCGTACTGTTTTGTTTGTGAAGTGAAATGGTCGTTAAGACGTTGTCTGTAGGCCACTGAGACCTACTGACGTCAGATATCACCTGATATCTGGCTTGTCATTGGGTCACTGTGACGCATCTTACATCACAGCATCAGTATAGTAATGACGTAACATGTCAGCTGACCTTCCGCGTCATATCCTCCTTGTCATTGACAGTCATTGTGGCATCTAGTATCACAGCATCAGCTTGTTTCATATCTCGGCATAAGCATCAAATCTTCTAGCATTCATGTTCCAACCGTTGTGCATCAGTATCAAATCTATGATGAATATCAAATCTACAGTTTTAGTAGATGAAACCTAGGCCTTCGAACGATAATGAGAGACTATCTCGAACCTTGACAATGACGTTTGTATCAAATTCTTGAGTCGTATTGTTGGCTTGTACATGGGACATGTTCTGTGACTTATTAGAAGTAGAGAAGAATCAAGAACGTGAATTTAGTCTAAAATAGGTTGCTTTACGACTTTACTGCTTGTATTTTCCGTTTGTATTCGATGTAAGGGTATTTGAATCATGAAATAAGCAACAAAATATTCTAGTTTATGGACGAAAATGAAGTAAAATTTTGGATACCATGAGGCCACCGGCTCTTGACTTTTTACCAAGACTATTATCGGTATGTTTCACTTTATCCTAGAGTGAAGTTCATATTAAACCAAATGAAGCTCCAACATCTTGACTTAGACTATTGCTTTGTTCCATGGAATTGGAATAAATTAATGCCTTGCTACCACACTCTTAGCTTGCAGTCTTCGTAAAAGCAAGGAACTACCAGCTGGTACACCTCTGCGTTTAGGCGGTGTGTCAAAGAGTAAATGGAGGCCCAAAATTCTACCAGGCCTTACGATGGGTGGATTTATTTGGGCGGACATAATTATGGGCGCACGTAAATGGTCAGACTTTGTTTGATCGAAAGCCCCCTCGGGGGATTCCCGCTTTTATGGGCGAAAAACATGGACGGACATAATTATGGACGCAAACTCAAAGGCCTCCTGCGCCGGAGCGCCCATATATTTTGGATTAAGAACTCATTCCAATTCATTCCAATTAACCCTCATAGTTTCCTTCTGTTGTCTCTCCGGTATCCACTAAACTCTCACCCCCTCTAGCTGCTCACACCGGATGATTGGTTTACTAGTCTGGTGCCATGGGTGACTCGTTAACAGACGAAGAGGTAATCCGCCAATCAGAGTGGAGCAGCTGTGCTATACCGCGCCCTGATTGGTTATTGAGTTTTTAACATGGCACATTGTGGATATAAGCTTTTCAAAACTTTTCATCTGTCAAATATTTTTCCTGGTCGGATATTGCATATTGCGATGCAATTACCTAAAGGTAAAAGGAAGTGATATTTGGTACTTTTCAAACACAAGGAAATAATTCCAAGGATTGTCATTCCAAGAAATTCCGCCCTGTAAGATGATAAATTCATTTTTCAGTTGCATGATTTACGAAACCTGTTTGTTAAATTCGACTCTGACGGAAACGGGGAGTTGGACGTGTTAGAAATGAAGAAACTCATCGATTCTCTGAAGATTGTTGCTACGACTGACGACCTTGAGGTAAAAAGCATTGAACTCGACTTTTAATCCCACCATAAACGTCCTCTCTCTCAATACCCAAACCTTTATTAACCCTACTTAGCTTCTTGACACTTAACTCTAATTCAGGAATTCCCTGGTTCATATCGGGGGAGAATCAACGAGGATTAACTGAGTTTGCGTGTGTTTAGCAGGTTTTCATGATATTAATTGCTAAGATTTGCGATTTCTCCTCAGATCATGTACACGATGTTGGATCTGGACGGGGGAGGCACTATCGACTGTACTGAACTGCTGGAAACCATAGACGACTGTCTGCGAGAAGTGTAAGTTAAAACTTTAAAGCTTTTTCTTGATCAACTCTGCCCTCACTATGCCCTGACTAGGCCCTTTGGCCAAGCTATGCCCTAATTTAAATTACTGTGACACAACTAAGCCAAAGTTATATTTCAAAACGAAATTTCCTTTTTCTTTTCCGACATTTCAATAACAATTCCAGAATATAATACTCCTTTAGAAACCTTCTTTAATCCCTAGAATATTTCATAGACTGGCATATATTATGTACTGACATAAGTCCTGTAGAGCTTGTTATTGACGATCTAATGATCTATTATCGTGATAAATCCCTGGAAAATGACCTGCTGAATTCATTCGTGCACGTACGACGACAATTATAGGACTATATATTAGGACTATAGCATTATATGGACTTGTAGGCTACGCTGAACAATGGAGAGATATACGTCTACAGTTTACCACATGATATCATGATGCTTTCCTCATTCTCGAGAACTAAGCGCTGACATAGAGATGTTGGGGAAGAGAAGTAGTAGTGCATCTGCTATGTCGGCATAAAATCCAGGAATCAAATAACTGACCATTTTTGTAGGATTATTGCTGCCTCAAGTGTAGTCTGTGCCTATACCTCTAATAATTGACAGATATGAATAGTAGCTTAGGCTACTTTAGGTCTGGTATAACAGCTGTAAAGTTAGAGTTATGGCTGCCTCAAAGCCTCAAGTAGTCTATGCCTATCTCTCTAATAGATAATTTACAGATATGAATAGTAGCATAGGCTACTTTAGGTCTGGTATAACAGTCGTAAAGTTAGAGTTATTGCTGTCTCAAATAGTCTATCTCTTAAGATAATTTACAGATATCAATAGTTGCTTAGGCTACTTTAGGTCTAGTGTAACAGCCGTAACTCTATAATAGCTTAATTATAATAGTGAGTAATCTGCGCACTAATCAAGAGATACAATCCGGCTTAGAGATTCCCCAATTTTGCGGTACGGAATCAGGAAATTAGAATGATACTCTTATTGCATGACCTCATGAATTCATGAGACTATGAGAAAGGAATCGGCAGGTTTATCATCAACTCTGCGTTCTGACGATGACGATTCATGAGACCGCTCAAATTCATGAGACAATGAGAGTGGAATTGAAAGGTTTTCATCTATCTATCAATCATTATCAAAGCATCAAATCTCCATTATACACCATAATGACATCGTCACTCACTTATGTTCCAGGTATTCCCAGGATTAACTACCCTCCATTCTGATTCATCACTCACAAGGAGTAGACTCACTCAGGTATTCCTTTGCTACTTTGCACTGGTATTCTACCAGTGCAAAGTTATTCCCATTAAAAGTAGACTCACGTGATTACATTCCAGCTATTCCCAGGACGAGCTACAAGAGTCCTTCTCTCAGCTCTGCTCCTCTGTTGTGGAGAACGAGGAGTTAGAGGAGGATGGGGATGACGTCATAACCGCCAAGGATCTCGCCAATGTACGCGTTTTACGTAACTTTTATACCAGCTGATGACGATAATCATAGGATTTTCGAAAGCTTTTGATGATTACTTCCTAAAATATCATGATATTAATCGTTAAACTGCAGCTTATAACGTTTAAGCTTCTACTTTTTAAGTTTATACTTAACCTTGGCAACCGGGGCAGCGGACAAAAATTTGCCGATGGTACGTCATGAAACATATCTGCAACTAATGCATTACATTAGTTGCATACATACATTGCAACGTTAATATTCGTGTTATGACGTCACTATCTCATCTTGTAACATGAATTTTTGACTCTGCAGGCTCTGTCATATTAACTTATTTATGCATTTTGTGACTCGGCGACGTCACTATCTGAACTTACAACATGAAATTGACGTATCACTCCCCAGGCAATGAACCTGGCAGGAATGTACATGACAGAGGAGGAGGTCAAGGAGCTGCTTGCGGAGGTTGACGAGTCCGGGGACGGAACGATAGACTTTACAGAGTTCCGTAATACGCTACTCATGTTGTGAGGACACACGTTACTATGGTTACTATGTTGGAGCAGTGCCAAGACAGCTTCAGTGTCTTGGAGCTACAACGACACGTAACTATGTGTTAGAGCGGTGTCAAGATACAGGATAGAAAGATAGCTGCACTATTTTATAGCTACTAAATAGCTACTTAATGTTGTGAGGGGGTTAACTGCTATAACCAGAAACCCTCTTGTCCTTCCGCTCCTCAAAACTTACAGCATCTGGTACGAGATCAGCGTTAGAGAAGTGTCAAGATAGCTACAATTGGTGAATGGTTGTTCCAATCGTAACAAGTAGTCGGAATTAGGTCGAAAAAATAGGATTTTCAAATTGTATCAAGTACTGACGCTTGACTCTTGAATAATAAATTAAACGTTTAACTGTTTTCGCTTATGGCCTATAGGCTTCCGCTTATGAACGTGGCCGGTGGCCACTTCAGGGCATAACTCTTTTTATAAATTTCATTTGTGAACAGTGACCAGAGTGGGAAAACAGAAAAACGAATGAACATGAACTTGCGATCTCAATCATTTTTTCATTTTGCGGGTCTATTTAGAAGTCTTTCTCATTACTTCAATAGTTTTGCCCTTTTAGGAATTGAATAAAACACTTCACTTTTATTTGGTTTCTCATTTTATGCTGGGAAGCAGTAATAGGAAATACAAATTTTGGTATGTCATCTCCTATTCATGTGGCTCTATGGCAGTAAGTACAGCTGAAATGCAGCTGTACTTACTGCCATAGTGCCACATGAATTGGAGGTTGGTACTGGGAATGAACTGAACTTATATATAAGACATTGGATTGTCAAATCTTGATCATTTATTGTTAAAACAGAAATATTAATTTCCAATCACAGAAGTTTTAGTTATTTGTTTACAATGAGCATGTAGCCGAGGGGCGAGGAATGTTTATGTGCGTGACGTACAAAGTGAATGGCCATAAGGAAATGATTGCGGAGTAATTCGATATTTTGTCAAATTTCAACGACGTCAATCTGTGCGCGGCTCCGATGGATCCTGCAGAAGTTTTAGTTATTTGTTTACAATGAGCATGTAGCCGAGGGGCGAGGAATGTTTATGTGCGTGACGTACAAAGTGAATGGCCATAAGGAAATGATTGCGGAGTAATTCGATATTTTGTCAAATTTCAACGACGTCAATCTGTGCGCGGCTCCGATGGATCCTGCTGAGCCGCGCGCGCAATACAAATCGATATCTGCAGGGCTGGGTTTGTGCAATGATATCAACTCAGCATATATGTTACATAGTTTTGCAACAAGCATAGCATGAAATGACAATTCGGTACAATGTGATAAAAAAGCAAGCAAACTGCTTTTCTCAGAACGTGCGCGGCTCAGCCATGAGCATTGAGCCAGACTATTATTATTAATTAAATCAGCCGCAGAGCGCGAAACCGATCTGAAATTTAAAGTTTTGTTTCAAATTTTGAATCTTATGAACAATATAAATAGTTATTTCAAGTTAGTCTGGAAAAATTCAAAAATAGTGATCAGAATCAACACAATTTGGAAAGAGCGCCGCGCATTTTGTCTTTTAGTGATTTTCATCCAATATTTTATGAATTAGAAATTCCAACCTCATGCTCAGATGTCATAGGTCATATAATTTCTGTGATGTATAATAGCATTTGCTGTAAATATGTGGATGGCTGGATGGGTTTACTAATTATGCAGATTCACAAAATTGGTGATTGCAACTGTGATAATAATAATCATATCATTTTGCTGCATTGATGTTTTTACTGTGTCATCAAACTCTTGATATTTTTAGTTTCATTCCTCTATTTCTATACTGGCTAGGACTATGGTCAGTATGTTGCTTGAAGCTAGACATCTGGCTAGATGAAGTAAGTAAGGGTAAGGAGTCACAAGCCTTATGATGTCAGGTTTACTTGAAATTGATAATATATTTGTCTATCAATGATAGACCCTTCTGAGGTGACACTGCATCAGTGGGTCTTGGTATCACCAGACAAGAAATCTATATAACTGGTTTAGATATTCATCGGTTTTAAACTTTGGTTTTAGGTAGTATGGTGTTGATAAACTCATCATCATTGGTGATCTCTAATGAATTTGAGTTATCTGTTGATGTTATTTCACTTATTCAAAAAATAATTTGATGATGTTTCTGCTTTAATCAATCAATTTTAGGGCCACTTGATCTAAGAACCTATACATGTCTACATTTTCTGATTATCAGTTTGATTTTTATGAATATTAACCTGATCTAGGATCACAAAAGGCTATGGTTATGAATATGTTCGATACTGGATTGATTGCACCTCAAAAGATGGATTCAAATAAAGTCTCTTCAGATGATCTGTTCTCTTTCAATAATTACCATTTGTTTGGGGATTCACCAGCATTTGAAAGTAAATCCAGTGATAATTTCAATCTATCTATTGAATCAAATGATGTCCATTTATATGAAAAGGCAAATATGGTGTTTTGTAATAACCAAGCTCCTTCACAGACAGCTAACTTTTTATTTGATAACCAGCCTTTAAGCTCTGCTACAAAGTGGTCAAATGGGGATTCAACAGATGAAGTTTTATATAATACTTATCCTTCATTGCCAGGATATGATTCTTTAAAAGATAATATTCTATGTGGTTCTCCATCTGGACAATCTCGCATCATGAATTTCATCAATAATTCCCTGCCAAATTCAATCCCCCCACCATCAGTTCCCTCCCCACCGTCAATTGAGTCAATGACAATCAGAGATTTCCTTAATCACACATCAGCAACACTAAGCAAATTTGATATCAATTCAGGTCCTTTAATTAATAGGACAGCTGATGATCCTGTAATTTTTAGTTCTGAGTGCCAGTTTAATGATCCTGCCAAAGAAAGTTTGGAACAAGCAATTATTGAGAAAAATAGGAAGCAGGAATCTGCTGTTAAATCAATTAGTTCAGATAATGTCAGCATATGGTCACTTTTAAATGAAAATAAGCAAAGGTGAGATCATTATGAGAACTTGCATGTCTACCTTAAAGGACCTGTTACGTTTGGAAAAATGTATGCTCATTTTTTGATATATTACAGCAAATTAGATATGAAGACCTTCTGTGAAGGTCCGATGATTCAATTTGCTTCCTAACGCTAATTAGAACCGATTCAATATTTATTGCGTGACGTCACGGAATCTACTCTGAGCCGCGCTACACGACCTGTACACAGTATTACTGCTGTAGTGTGTGGTACAATGACTTAATGAGACGGGATGAATGTTTCAAATATAATTAGCTATTGATTGGATAACTGGATATAGGACACATGACAGCTTGACATCAAATTTCCTAATTACAATCTCATTAATAAAGAATAAAGAATAAAGAATATCATCTAGTTTATTGAATATCATAAAAGTTCACTGAATATTATACCATACAATGACTTGATCAGTATAGACACATGCTTCATCATGTTCAGTTTCCCCGCTTCAATTCTGTTAAGTGCACGCTCCATCAGGACATTCTTGCAGGGTTTTTCGGCCATATGAAATGTTTAAGGCACTGGCTTTCGGATGTGATGTGAGAGATCTGAAGTAAGGGTGAGATTGTTTCTCAGATTGCTGATGATTTGCTGGAGCAACGATTTCTTGAAAGGAATTGCATCCCTTACATTGTCAGTTTTGAGGACATAGTCTTTCTGAGCTCGGGAGTATGCCACTTTCATGTGAGCAGTTGTAATAATAATAATAATAATAAAATATGGTAGCTTAAACACAGTAACGAGGTTACACAATAAATTAATACTCTGTACCTATGCACAACTGTGTGGAATACTTTAAAAACTGTTGTAGGAACACTACGGTTGTTATTGTGCTCTAAGGCGCCCGTAACGTTCGTCGGTCGATCGAATGGAATTGGTCGATCGATCAACTCCATTTGAACGAATGATGTGTTTTAATGCTCCCTGTTGACTTGAATCGTGTTTAAATGAACAATATTTAGTTGTTTCCCTACTAGCTTAAAAATTTTCTATTTAAAACACATCAGTCGATCAAATGAAGTTGATCGATCGACCAATTCCATTCGATCGACCAATTCCATTCGATCGACCGACGAACGTTACATGCACCTAATGCTGTCAGCATCAGATTCGGACTGCAGCGAAGTCGGAGAAAATGACAACAACTACGGCTATGATGGAAAGGTGACATGGAAGATGTTTTCGTTGCAGTTACTGCCAACAAGTACCGACTGCAGTGATCATAGCAGAGGATATGAGAGTCAGGGACAGTAAAAACTGTGTCATTGAAATGGAACAATTTATCAACTACATAGAAAATGTCCATTCTATCGGCATATACATGTAACAAGGGAAAGTCGTTTCCTTCTAAGGGTGAAATTGAAAAGTATAACAAGCTTTTACGGCACACTGCATACAGAACATTTTTACTTATTCTTAATTTCAGAGGCCTAGGAACAGGAAAGAGATATCGGCTTCCATCTTGTGTAGAGAAGCGAGTTAGGGACTTGTATGCTACTTCTAATGGACACTATGCTGGATTTCATGGACTCGATCAGTTCGATTCATTGAAAGAATTTTGATTCAAATTTAAATTTAAGGCTCGTTTCCTATATTCATCTAACAACTCATTTATATCAGTGAGGATTTATTACAAGGAACAGGACAATTGCAAGTGATAAACACCGGAATCAAACTGAAAGAGGGGGTGTAAATGGCTAGAATTACAGTGTTTGTTATGATTGCGTATCCTTATGATAGATTCTGTGACGTCACAGCCTGTTTGCGTTATCATCATCTAATTAGGCTTGTGTAGGTCGTAGAGAGTTGCGGATTTCGTAGCTAGATTTCAAATAAAGTAATGCATTAATTACTTGAATTTCGTGATATTTCTAGAAAATGAATTCCAAACGTAACAGGTCCTTTAAGGCTAATTAGTTCACTTGCTCATTCGAGTAAGGGATCGTTCACATATTACGTAATCAGCCGAGGGGGGGAGGGGGTTTCCGAATGATTACGTTTGATTACGAGGGGGGGAGGGGGGTTTGGCCAATGATTACGTAATCAAAATATCTAAATTTTCATGAAAATTTCAAGGATTTTTATGGAAATTTCACGAATTTTCATGAAAATTTCACGAATTTTCATGAAAATTTCAAGAATTTTCATAAAAATTTCAAGAATTTTCATGAAAATTTCAAGAATTTTATGGAAAGTTCAAGAATTTTTTATGAAAATTTTAAGGGTTTACGAATTTTTATTACCAAAAATTAACCATTAATTTCATAATTATGATTAAAACATGATCTACTCTAACTCAATATGGTTCAGAATGTATAGTTCCTTTAGTGCTGCCCATATAGGAGGGATGTACTCCATTCGTTGAACTCTTCAAAACCACTTAAGTGCTTCTCTGTATATAAGGTTTGCTGCTCTGTGCTTGATCAGAGGTTCGGAGGCCTTCCTTTCCCTAGAGCTCTAGAGTTGATGCCAGAGCAGGTCTTTGCGTACATCCGCAGCTCCATTATCCAGGAATCAATCTTTTTGATGAAGGTGTAAGAAGCTGCAGTTGTCTATGAAGTTGCCAGACTCTGATCTGGCACTTAGGGGCTAGGGCTGATCTGGATCTTGGGTTCTGTCGGCTTTGGTGGCAGATGAGCAGGACACGGATACTGAACTTTGGTTCCATCGGTTTTGAAGGAGGTTGAGGTGGGACCAAAAGTCAAGACGTTGATTGCTGGCTCTTTAGTGGAACTGGGGGCCTCAGGTGTAGATGAGGAGGAGGATGATCTGTTGGAGGTAAAGGAGGATGATGAGCAGATGAGGATGCGTTGGAGGAAGAGAAAAAGGAGGAGGTATCCATTTCATTGTCAGAGGAGTTGTCGTAGGCGAGATTTCCGTAGGAAAAACTAAAAGAAGCTTTGAATGTCATCTTCAGGTCGATGATGTTGATGATTGAATTGAAACACACGATACTGTTCTAATTTTTTTGTCAGTTAATATAGTTTTTTGGTGACGTCAAAAAAACTGAAGGAGGGGGTTGGGCCATGATTACGTAATATTTTCCGAAAAAGAGGGGGGGTTTGGCCATGATTACGTTTGATTACGGAGGGGGGGAGGGGGGTAAAAAATGCCCAAAAATTGATTACGTAATATGTGAACGATCCCTAAGCAAAATTAACTTTTCAATGAATTATTTGACTCCTCCAGGAAATTGAATAATGAAGAATGTTATTTCCAATAACTTTGAAGTTATCTGCTTCATCTTAGCTTCATTGAATTTGTTTTTGCTTGATAATTTCTTTTGCTTTGGTCATAATGACAAATCATTTCAGTAATATTGAAGAATCAGTTGCTCCAGCACCAAACAAAGTAAAGAATGCTTGGAGTAAACCTTTGAAGTTTGAAACAGCTGCTTGTAACCAACATAAAACTGGGTAAGTTTGAAATGCCCTGTTTATTTCTTAACCACATACTCTGAGAAATCAATATGTTGCAGTGGAACAACTTATAGTGCACTAAATTATGGTTTTGAATCTATCTAAATATATATGATATTTGTTAACTTCTGAAATTGAGAACATCATGGTATTATTGTTCTTCAAGATTAAACCCTGGTACTTTTATTTACATTTTTAGGGTTTCTTTTTCTTTATGAATTACATTAAATGAATTATATTTCTTCATTTCAGTGGTTCTGTAGTTAAACAAAAGCCATCAAATCAGAGTCCTGAACCCCAACCTCAGACAACACCATCAAACACAGCCCATGTTACCAACACTGCGAGTGTTGGTAGTAAAGTTAGTGAGCTAGATGACTTCAATACCTCGGAATTAAGGAGGAAACCAGGGAATAATAAAGTGCAACGTGGAGGCTTCCAGGTAAATGACATGATATGGTAACAAATTTAGTTGTTCTTTCTCTTCTAACTTTCCAAGGGTGGAACGGTATTTAGTTGTTGAAAGTGAGATAATTTAGCGGAAAGTTCCATTTCCAGGTAAATATGTCATGTATCTAGATTTGATAATTTAGTTGTTGATTTGATAATTTAGTTGCTGAAAGTGAGATAATTTAGTGAAAAGTTCCGTTCACTCCTCCATCCTCCACAAAAGCAAAGTACTCGTATATATCTGATGTCAAAAGTTTTATGAGACATGAAGTCGTCATGACAGCTTTCTCCAATATAAGTAAACTGTTTTCTGGACGAGGTCTTTGTCTGACTTTTATCAGAGACCCCTCCCAGATTTTAGTGTAGCAGCTTGAAAAATTGAATAAAGCCAAAGCAAAGCTTTACACAGAGTGTTAACTGCCACCATGCTTTTCAATTGGCAGTTATCATATTATGAACTTTTACGACATTTTCTTGCGTTCAACTATTCTGCAATTAATTTGCTTCGAATTAAGTTGCAAAATCATACTCTCACTGTGCATAAATTCAAGATTATGCCCCAAAATAGATTAAATATGCATCGATAACTTGCAGTAGGAAATGATTCATCTAATTCCACTGCCAACCATTCCCTAATCAAGTGATATTCATGAATTTATGTCTAACTAAACTTGCTTCACCGAGTAAACACTAATTTTCTTCTTATCGCGTTCAATCTCGCCCTGTTTATTATCAAACTCTAAATTTGTACACAAATCTTAATTTGTTTGACTGTCAGTGTTACAGCCCGTCATGGCGTTACATTCAATCACATTAATAACTGCTTGTAAAAAATGCAAGCAGTAAGCATACATTATACAAAACGCTCTTGTTTTTCGTGCTTTAACTAGATTAATAATACCGCTGCAAAGAACCGTTTAGTAGCAGAGAAGCGTGCAGACTGCAGTACAAAGTGCACACTGCACACTATGATTTAACATCGCTACGCGTAGTATTTAGACATCAATAGATTACTTTTATCTACGGCAACATACTTGGAGATTGATGAAGAAGTGGCCTTGTTTCCAATGTGCAATCTATGATTTAATAGCATCGCTACTCTAAAAATTTAATCATCAATCGATGGCTTTGAGCTATGGCAGCAACGTCAACAGACAAATAATCACTCAAGAGATTGAAGTTTAAATGTTATCACTGATAGGAGAGAATTGTAATCAAAAGGTTTCGAAAATCCTCTGATTATGGTCGTCAGCCAAATAATCAGTCTTAACTGATAAAGTTGGAGATGCAAGGCATTGTTGCCAGCTCCATCACTGCTATTGCGATTTTAACCAGGGGTATTTAATACAATCCCAGGTCGTAGCCCGTGGCCTTCCCTTGACTTATCAATGGCTATGTATCATTGTACATGGTACTAGAATGGTTCTCGATCTGTTCGTCTCTTGTCAACTTATCTTTTAAGATATTTTCAAATCTGTCTTATTCCTCATCAACGTATTTCCAGGTTGTAGGTGGAAAGAAATCTAAAGGCAATACCTCAAAGACCAACCAATCAAAATCAAACTCAACAAAAAATAATCAACCGAGAAGTAATAATAATAGCAAAAATAATAGCTCTACGAAAAGTAATCCAGCCTCTAAGAATGGTGTTGCTAAAAGCAACGTTTCTAAAAGTAGAGGTTCTGCCCAGAAAGATACAATTCCTCCTTTGGGTGTTGAGGTGAGTTTGATTTTAAACGTACGTACATTTTGATACATTTTGAAGGATTTAGCAGTTGGGATCAGTGATGTCCACGTACTCCATCTCCTCGTTCACAGCTCCAGTCGAGTAAGGAGTTGCTGTTTGGAGGTGTGTAACCCGGAACCGGCGTCTTTTTTCGAACATGCGTCTTTAGAATGCTTCTTCAAGTAAACAAAATTACATCAAAATTGCGCCACAATTTCGAATATTGTTCTTCTTCGTTCATCTTTAGATGAACGCGGTCGGATGTTTTCAATTCGCACTTAAACAGCTATTGTAATATCATAAATTGGTGTCGAAACAATCTGGCGTCAAAGTATAACTTGTGCCGGTGTCAGTATAAAATGGTGTCAGTATAAACTTATTTCGGTGTCAGTATAAACTGGTGTCAATATAAACTTATGACGGAAGTCAGTATAAACTGGTGTCAGTAAGAACTGGTGTCAACATAGACCAGGGCCATCGTGACCAGGGCCATCAAATGTATGTACAAAAGTGCCCTCAAGTACAAAAAGTGTCAACACCAAATCAGTACATGCTAACATTCTCACTGACCAGTCGAGTTTCTTAACCTCTCTTTATTCCTCTGGAGACAATGACGTCCAAGTGTCCCACTCAGTTTGGATGGCTGGTGGAGCGGAGGGGGTGTTTCCGACTTGCGCTGGTAATCCAGCCACCTTACATATGTGTGGGAAGCGGGTGCCCCTCTGATGCTCGCCTGGCTGCGTACCGTTGGGCTTGTGCCTCATGCGTGAGGCATGCGCAGGTCAGGGGACGTCATCTCTCCTTCTTCTCTCTCTCCTTCTTCTCTCTCTCCTTCTTCTTCTTCCTCTTCCTGCAGTCCCCCCTGTACTTTCCATTTCATAGAACTCTGCATATTCACAGCTTCATCGGCTTCTTCTGGTGCTCCATTGCTTCTGTCAATGTATCCCGTCATCCTGTCCGAGTCAGGGACTCTTAGAATCTGCACCCTTCATCAGCTTCATCTAGCACTCCAACGCCCCTGCATTGTGTTCTGTGTCCTAACTCTGTTCGAGTCAGAGTTCTGTTGCTTCTGCACCCTTCACCCATCGCCCTTCCCCCCCCACTTTTTTCAGTATTTTGCTCCTCCGTTTCTTGCCCTTGAGGTCAGTATAAAAATGGTCCTGTCACTTGCTTCATCCCACTCCTGTATTTATCATCTTATCTATACACTTCATCCCCATTAACATACTGAGCCAGTGGATATTTATATAATGCCTTTGTTATAAATTATATTTGAAAATTCCTTGAAAAAATTCCTAGACTTATGCCAGTTTCTGTATAAACTGGTGTCAGTATAACTTATGCCAGTGTCAGTTTAATCTGATTCCGGTGCCAACCGTCCATAAATTACGCCTTCGGTGACCGCGCGCGCCGTTGATCGCACAAGATTTCACGTATCATTCCGTTCACTGCAAAAACAAGTCTTGATTGGTTTAGATTTGATAAAACATAACCATAGTGTAGAGCTTTGCGAGTCCCGTGTCCACTTTAAACCATATTTTTTGGCTTCCACTCTGGATCTTCGGAATTAAAGTTTAAGATCCTCTCGAAATTCATTGAAATACAAGCCTATAATCTAAGTAAGCGGCTCCTCCTACATCTAAAATGACAATCTCCATGGATTCATTCCTGCTTTGTTCTGCACTTGAGCAATGCATTATTAAATTCAAACCTATCCAGCCTATTTTTAGCAGTGAACATAAGGTGACGTGAAATCTTGTGCGATCGACGGCGCGCGCGGTTGCCCAATGCATTCCACTTAAAGAGCTACAATTGTAATCAGGCTCTAGTGCATGCGCGCGCGGAAATTGAAATGTAATTAATTGATAGGATAATTGGATTAATTGACTAGGAACAACTTGTTTGACGACATATTCACACCCAAATCGAAAATTGGGTGTGATTGATTCTAAGCATTGCAGACCAATGATCCGAGAGTCTAGTTTAAGTTATTGCGAATAAATGCAAAGGATATTGGGCGGCTAAAATTTTGAAATATTGACACAATAACTTGGCACAGGTTCAAATCCTTTATTTTGTAAACTCTTTTGCAGAAGTGTCACTACGGTGGGAAGTGTTTGTTTGGAACGGAATGTAGCCGCTGGCACTCAGCCGAGGATCAGGCTGAATTTAATAAACAGGTTCGTGTGGATTATTGTATAAATTCAGTGTCTGTATCGGTGAAATGTTATTCTGCTGTTTAACCAGTGTCGTTCCTGCCTGTTTTTGATTAAATCATTTAGATTATTTACAATTGATATCGAAAATTCCATGCAAGTAGAATTTTAGCAACCCACTGCGTTTCAGAAACTACCAAACGGAACCAGAAAATGCCCCTGGGGCTCCAAGTGCTTCAGGAAAGAGAAATGTATCAATTTCCACTCTAAAGATGAGATTGATCAGTTTAAACATTGATTTAAGGTTTGTTGGAGGTTAATCAATCGATTTTTAATCGCAATTGAACTCACATTTTTGCCTGATGTGCGTATGGGGTTTCACTTAGGGTTCTAAAGTAATTCAAGGGTTTATTGTAGAGGTTTCACTTAGGGGTCTACAATAATTCAAAGATTTTTGTTGATCAACGAACACATTTCAGATTCTCAGAATTGAAGACTCTGGAGTACTTGGCCTTTCTTTCACCATCAGAAATAATACTGTCTTTTATACCCTGTAGTCATAATATAATTACTAAATAGTTATTTGTTTTTTCAATGATAAACTGCTCTTTAAATTGCCATTTTCTGGCATTATAGTTACCAATTATAGGTACTTGTTATTGAGTTGAAGCAATTAATGATATCGTGTTTCACTTTTATATATTTTGGTTGAATGGAAGGATGGCAAACTATTTTGAAGTATCTCCATCAACTCTAATATCAAACATGTTCAATAGTTTAAATTTAACAATAAAATTAATCTTTCTTTATATAAATATGCTCGTATGTTTTATTCAAGTTTTCACATATTATAATATTAAATAGTGTATGAGTCGAATTTCATAATTTGAAATCTTATTAATTTCAATTATTGTTTACTATCGTTCACCATTTTACTAGTTCATACCAAATTAACCTACTGTTTTACTGCTTTAAATCTTCATCAACTCGTTGAAATCAATCAAGATAATAACATATGCCAAGGCTTGATCATTTCAATTCTCATTTTAGATTGTTGTGATTCAAAGACACTTTTCAACTTACATTTCCAGTTCCCTCATTAACCCCCACTACTTCCACTAGGATGTTCTGTTTGTAAGTCCACGGGAGTCAACTTCAAGACATTCACTCATCTACTACCCTTCAAGTCACGGAAGCATGGATTCACCCAATTCCCATCTACTCCCCCTCAAGTCATGGATCCACTCCATCTGTCAACCACTTCCCTCACTATCAGCCAGTAAGTAATGGACCGATATCAAATTTTGCCGATTTCAACAACCCCGCCGCCGTTAACCCCCCCCCCCCCCGCCCCATCATATGAGAGTATACAGTAGGTAGGTGTATAGTGACAAAAACCTTTCGCGTAATCATTGAAAACCCCTCTAGCTGATTTCGTAAAATGTGAACAATGTCAAGTTTCGTGACAAATAATAAATATAACATTGCGGGTAGAATAAATATTTTTGGTTAATATATAATACAATTTCGTTTGAACTTTCGGTTGATTACCGTTCATCTTATAATAAAGGGTCCGTAACGAGAAAAACAACAACACTTTCGCACTTTGCCGAGTCAATTTAACATTTTGTTATTTTGACTATTTGATACCAAAATATTTACATCAAATACAAAGTGCGGCACGTTTCAATCTTCCTTGAACTCAAAATCATCCATCGCGTCTCTTCCTCATTCTCTTGCGCTGCATGGCCTCCAGCGATTATGAAACGTTTGAGAACGCATATTTAAAAGTCCAGTCCTCACTCCTCATCTCAGAGATATCATGACATCCTAAATCCATTCCTCTTCCACCTCCTCCCTCCTTTCATCATCCGTTCTTGCCCCCAATGCCCCATCTGTTCTGATACTTGCTACCCTTCTCTGGGTACCTTCTTTTCGGTTTCCTGTACCTAGTAGGAAACGACCGGTTAGCCGAACCAAAACCGAAATACTGGTGAACCGTGCGTTTTTAGACAACCGAGACCTTAACCGAATATTTTATTTCGCAATTAACCGTTATTAGGGAAACAACGACGTTTTTAGCCAACCGAAACCGCAACCAGATTTATTGCGAAATTGTAACCAGTTTTTTTTGCTACGGCTGTACCTTTTCCTCACGGACTCCGCGTCATTCTCGTGGTTTGAAGTGATGTAGTCCACTGCCGCCAGGACTCCCGTCAGAACGTCTTTTCCAACGGAGGGAATGTGGCTTTCTGGGAGCAGGAAACCGTGCCTGAAGGGATGAAATTTAGTGGGTGTTTGGAAAATGGAGTAAGTGTGTTCAAATTAAAGTTTGGAGGGAAATTTACGTCCGTAAATTTATGTCCGTAAATTTACGTCCTATTTATGCATTCGCGTTTATCTGCGGATGAATGCAGCAGAAAATTTACTGATTTACAAGATTGTCATGGACTTTCTAAGGTTTCCTACCCCTCTCATTGTCTCTTCATCGAACCAACCTGCCGTTGTCAGAGAGTTCTATCCCGTAAGCGTGGGAACAGTTCAACTCAGCGTACACCCAATCCGAGGAGTCTCCAGAGGTCATGTCTGAGGGGTGAAGTAGAATGAGGAGATTCGTTAAAAAGTTAAAACTTAATAGTTTTAGGGAAAGTGATGCGGTTAAAGATATGGTTGAGTGGTGGCAAAGTCCATAACGACAATTTCATGGTTTAGAATGATCATCGGTGAAGAATATTAATTTTGGTGGTCTCCAAGATCTCCGCAATACGTTTTTTGCAGTGTTTACTCACACATGAGGCTAGTCGCTGGTCCGTAGGTGTACTTGTGTCCGGTTTGAGACTTGATGGACTTTGTGGCGAACTCAGCAACCCCCAGCTGTGGAATGCCAGATCAATAAATGCTTGGAATTAATGTTGGACGAATCGCCCAATTGGAAGTAGTGAAATCTGGGGTTAACTAGTGTGATTGTTGGTATCATGCACCGGGCACCCATTTTCAAACAACAACATAGCAATCGCTTCATCATGACTTCACATAACATTGCACTGAAAATCAGCTCAATCAAGACTTCACATAACTCACGTGACCAAGGCCTATGACTCACGTGATGTGACCTATCACTGACTTTCTTCCTGGTGTAGCTGAGGGGGGTCAGCCACATCTGTCCGTAGGAGTGGAGGGAGAAGTATGCCAGAAGTTGGTGTCTGTAAGACGACAGGTACCTGGGAAGTGAGAAAGGGTTTAAAGGAATAGATTTATATTGTGTTTCAAGGGGGCGGGGATTGAGGAAGTCATGGGAATTAATGGTGGCCGAAATGGATATTCTGTCGCGAGATAAAACCGCGTAGGCCATGAAATTTGAACCTAAATCTGAGAGAACTTAATTGTTATTCATGTGTACAAAACTCACTTTGCAATCCCGTGAGATTCGTTTTCAGAGAAGGCGTTAGGTCCGCTGTATATCTCTGAGCATGAGAAATCACTTGAACCGTGTCCTGAGAGTTTAATGTGGTGTCAAGGTACACAGTACAGGGGTGTCAAGATTGAGTGGTGTCAAAATAGGGTGGTGTCAAGGTGACGGGGTGTCAGAGTGCAGCGGAGTGATATCAAGGTAGGGTGGTGTCAAGAATACTATTTCCATGCAACTCTGGAAGCTAGATTCTCTTCTGGCTTACCTCCGAAGTTGACGTCAAAGTTCCTGTTCAGATCTACTCCTTGACACCACAGAACTGGAGTTGGCGCTCTGTTCTTTCTCCACAATCGTTCACTCTGGAAATAGAAAAATAAGCCCGAGGTAGGAATTAGTAGGTAGAAATTTATAACTGTTACGAGGGAGTTGTTTATCGTTGCCAGACGTTGCCTGGCCCCCTTCGTGCCAATGTTCTTCAACGGCGAAAATTTTCGATTCAAAAGAACTTTTACCATGTCAAAAGATTTACTTGCTACTTGGATACTGACATTCCAGGAGTAGGCATATCCGTCAGGATTGGCCAGAGGCATGATAGCCAGCGTCTTCTCGTTTAGCAACTTTGTAGTTTGGTTGTCTGTTCCATAGCTAGCCAGGAGCTGTGGATGGATGAGAAGTCAGTGTTACTGTTTTCATTACTGATGTGAATCATTGACAGTCATGCATATTAAATAATCTATTTGAACTCGATATTTTCGGTTTCTGAGGGTCTAAGGACAATAACTGTCATCACGAGATCAATCTATTGTAAGAATTCTCTAGTCTTAGATGAATAATCTCGTTAAACCTCTTTTACAAAGAACATGGTGGAAGCTACTGTGATCCACTCCCTAGCGTGAATACCCCCATCCACCCAAACTAGCGACTTGTCCTCTTTCTTAGCCGTGTCATTGCTCGTTCCCTGATGAGGAATATTGTTATCACATGTTTTTTTGCGATCTCTAAACACAATTTGAAACGTCCCACCAAAAGATAAAGTTTAAAATATGTCAATGACGAACTCAGTTAACATGGCAACACTGCAATCAACCATGACAACACCATGACAACACTAGTTCTAAGGTTATCACGTACGGATATCTCCAGTACTAGCAACGGTCTGCCCTGGTGTGATGCACCAACTGTCACCAGCTTAACGAGGCTGGGATACTCCCCTGCCAACCGGTACAGTTCCCGGAGTGTACTTGCTGCGCTGTTGTAGGAGGTGTAGGAGAAGGAGATGTCTCGGCGAGTCCTGGGGAGAGAGGGTTGTTATGACAACACAATGACAACATCATGACAACACCCTGACAACATGACAACACAACATGTTGCTGTGACAACACTACACTTGCTGCGCTGTTGTAGGACGTGTAGGAGAAGGAGATGTCTCGGCGAGTCCTGGGGGAGGGGTTGTTATGACAACATGGTGACAACACAATGACACCATGACAACACTGCATGATACTGTGACAACACTACACTTGCTGCGCTGTTGTAGGACGTGTAGGAGAAGGAGATGTCTCGGCGAGTCCTGGGGGAGGGGGTTGTTATGACAACACCATGACAACATCATGACACCATGACAACACTGCATGATACTGTGACAACACTACACTTGCTGCGCTGTTGTAGGAGGTGTAGGAGAAGGAGATGTCTCGGCGAGTCCTGGGGGAGGGGGTTGTTATGACAACACCATGACAACATCATGACAACACCCTGACAACAAACATGTTGCTGTGACAACAGTGCACTTGCTGCGCTGTTTTAGGACGTGTAGGAGAAGGAGATGTCTCGGCGAGTCCTGGGGAGGGGTTGTTATGACAACATGGTGACATGACAACAAAACTGCATGTTGTTATGACAACACTATACTTGTTACCATGACAACACCTCCCTATCCTCCCACCTGGAGCGTGTAGTGACGGCTTGTTGCATCAGTAACTCCGCCACATTCTCAATCCTCACCGTGACAGGCAGATTACCCAGCATCTCCAGGTATTGGGTTTGTCCGGGTGTTAGTCTGAAGTCCAGATACCCACCCAGATGGAGGTCTACTGCCCAGTAGTCCAGCTGGGGAAGGGGGTATGTTAGGTTTTCAAATTTTCTTTGGGAGGGGGAGGGAGGGAGGTTTTAAGTTAAGATTCATTTATCTTGATTTTTCAAACTTTTCTTTCCTTGGTTGAGATTTGAGAAACGAAATGAAATCTCACTGCTCAACCGGCCATATAGAAATTCATTTTTTAGAAAATATACAAATCCAGGTCAGCAGGTTTTACTTCCAGAAAGAGGCTACAATTGTGATGAAAAATAAAATATTTCCTTGCGTTTGACTAAGTGTTAACTCAGAACGTGTCTGGTCTGCCTGTAGAACGCAGCTGCCCTTTTTAAGTAGGATTTCTTCTCCAGGCTCACTCGGTAGACCTTGTCCCTGCCGAGGGAGAAGTTATTATTGGGATTATCCCTAACCACCGGGGAAATCTGGAAGATTTTTTATCTTGAAGATAATGTTTAGAATTTAAGATGAAACCATTGTCCACATTGTGGAAGGAAATTATTGAAATTTTATACGAAATTTCGCGTGACAATTTTTATTCTAATTGATAAATTACCCATTATAGATCGATTCGTCAAAAGAAGAGATGCTGAGGATGAGGCATGACAAACAGAGGAAAGCAAGTGAAACTCCGGGATTCATTCTTGGGTGAGTCATTTCTCAAAAAACAAAACAAATACTATAGATTGTATTATTTAAACACTTTCAGGCCTCGCCTTGCTAAAGAATTAATAGTGCATAAACCCGCTCAAGTTGAGAAGATGATGCCTTATTATGTAAACCTCAGGTTCCGCCCAGTGTTTATCAGTTTAGCAACATCAAATGTGAGGGGGTTTATGCTTCATTCAAACTTACAATATACGAGTAGCGGGAATGTAAATTGCAAAAAACATAGATCGGCTCAAGACGATTAGCGCAGGCTGTTCGAGAAATAATGAAAACTCCAAACCCCAAACAATTGAAAATAAGAAATTAAATTACAAAATATGTATCTGAGTTGTTTTTCATAAGTTGGTAACGCATTACGTAATGCATGAACGGTAGCATAAAATAGGTTCTCAAGTTCAACATGAAATGATGTCAGAACCGATATTGCAAAAAACACTGAAAGACAGGAAAAGTGAAATTAGTTGGAAGTTGCTTCAATAATTTTTCGAGTCAGCCACCAAATCCAACAAATATTTCTCACTTTTTTCAAAAGTTATGGTTACGTAACGTATATAACCATGTTCTCAAGTTCAACATGAAATGACATCATAACTAATTGCAAAAAGCACAGGAAAAAATGAAATATGTGGGAAAAAGGAAGTAGGTGTTTTCTTTGGAAGAGACAGGAAATACACCAGGCTCCGTCAGTGCCTACTCATATCATATCAGTAACAAACATAAAAACATGTGATTCGATGTGTAAAATAGGCGATGGGGCGTCATCAATTTAATACGTTAATTCATGATAATGATGTCATCTTATAAATGTATTGTTCGTATACAACCAGTAACGAAACTCCCACGGTAAAATTATTAACGGAAATACGACCATGGAACTATGCCTCGAACATTCAAATTCGTAAGAAGAGAAGAAACACGGTTGATAGTGACGTCATTATCATGGTTTTGAATGGTGAGCTGATGAAGTCATATCATGCTACTTTCGTACGATAAGGGAAAATATACCATATGTCGAAATGAAGCCAAGAACGAGAGAGTATGTATGTTATAAAGGAGTACTCCAGAGATAACATATAAAATTATATACTGAGGAAGGTAGACGGGCGAGTTTGCGTTATCAATACACCACTCTAAGCAATGATAATGACGTCATTGAAACTCTATCAATATGACAGATTCGGCATATAAAGTACCTATATTCACATTCCAAGACTCATATGAGGAATGATGGGAATCACAACGAAAACATGTGAAATCGTGGAACACGCCTTCGGTTAATATTACATATTTCAGATGATATAATGTTTAGTTTAATCCCACGGGTTCAAGTGTCATTGACCAATCAGCGCGCGTGTTGATTTGACATTGACCAATCAGCGCGCGTGTTGACTATAAATTCGTACGCTGATTGGTCAATGTCATGCTGTAATTTTGGGATCTTACGGGTAAGCTAATACTGATATATTAATTGGTGTTGATAATGTACGGCAATATTAATGAATTGTAATTTAACCGTGAGATATGAAGCCTGACAAGGATCTTATCTCCTGATAGACTGATAGGGTGGGAAGGAAGGTGTACGACATTTCATCTCAGGACAATGCATATCCCTGTTCTGACCCTAACCATAACTCTAACCGAACCGTAACCGGAACACTATCTCTGACCCATACCCTAACCCTAACCCTTACCCAGTCCCTTTACTTTGCGTAGAGTTGACATATTGCGAGATGAAGTGTCGTGAGATGAAATGTCCGTTCACCGGAGAGGGAATGTAAGCGATTGGGTGTGAACTGTGAAGTCATTATCAAATATCAGGGTTTAGCGTAGCGAAATTGATGAAATGGCTGAGTATTTTGATACCAGGTGGAACTGATGAATGGGGAACTATTGTGGGATATGATGTGCCTGGTGGATTGATGGAGCCTGGTGGCCTGGATTGATAGTGCCTGGTGGATTAATAGAGTTGTGAAGTGTGAAGTAGTGGGATATGATGGATCCTGGTTGTTGTGCAATACTCCAACTGTCTTATGATCAAGTAATTATCTGCAGCTGTATCAATTGTTATCACATAGCTATGTTCTTATAAACGATACCAGGCTGCAGTGCTAGGTACAGCTGTATGAGTTCATATCACGAAGTATACACAATGCCATTGATCAAATTGATCACATTGATCAATTGATCACATTGATCACAATGCCATTGATCAAACAATGCCATTGATCTGATATATCAAAGATGGGTGGATTTAACTTTTAAGATCGTTGGATGTTATCGGTGCAATGATTATAAAATTTTATATGCAGTCAATTTCCTCCTATGCGCGCAGGTTGCATAATTTTCATGAAACTTTTCATGACGTGCACTAAAGAAAGTAAGTACTTTTGGGTATCGCAATACAAAGACCACTCTGATTATCATTTATCTCAATCTGAACTTATAAAATCTTGTAGCTAAGTGCTAATGATAAAGTTTAGCTAAGGGATGTACTACAATGGCATCTAATTGAACTTTGTTCAAAATAAACAGTTCTAAAGCTAATTTGGTTGGTTCCATTGATCAGTTGTCAACAAGAATGACAGAAATATTAATTGAAAATAAAACAAATCTTTTTAAATTAATTGATTGAAGCATAGTATCAGCATTGCTAATATCAGTTCAGCATAAAACTTCCAAAGGGTCAACAACGGAAAATTGCTTTCATTCATATTTCATAATAATTTCGATCACGATAACAAGACAAAAGTTTGATGTAAATCTGGTCGCCCATTTTCCTAATACAGGATTGACGATTTTTCAATTATCTACTTCCCTCTCCTAAGATAAGAGACGACAGGTTATAAACCGAACCGAAACCGAAAAACGGTCAACCGGGCGTTTTTGGCCAACCGAAACCGGAATTATAAAGAAACGGTAATCGGTCGCTTGCTACTCTCCTTATAGTCCTGTCTGTGAGTCCGTATGATAGTACCCTGCACTACCCCAAAAGAGTCCACTTTCTGCAAACCCTCCATTAAATACCCCCTCTTCTCAAACGGTGAACCTCCCCTCCCATCAAAGGACTTTTCACCCCTCAACCCATCAAAAGGTTGCTCTAACATCGGTATTATGCTCGGCTGACATGAGGCAGGGATGCTGTGGTGGTGGGGGAATGCTGCAGGTTTTGATGACGTCATCAGGGAGGATGATGTCAAGAGGGAGGTGGGTGAGTGGGGGAGGAGGAAGGGGGCGTCGCTGGATGGGGGCGGAGAGAGGTCTACTCCTGACTGGGGGGAAGAGGGGGTGGGTTAATGGCATGCAATCCTCAATTATCAAGCAATTATTGAATTCAACAATCTGGGATGTAAGTGGGAAATCTTTATTGAACTTTTAATCGAAATCAAATTTAAATCTTTGGCCATCTGGACCAAATCGGGCATCAATTGGTTACTTCAACCTATGATGATGACGTCACTAATTCTACCACATTACATCTCTCCACCTTGAAAACCACATCTCTCTACTCACCTGGTTGCTGATGTAGGAACACTGATGTGAAGTGTGGTAGATCCCACCTCCTGTCTTACTGACTCCGTGAGTAGGTGGGGAGTTACCTCCCAAACCAAACGAGTGCTCTGATAGTGAACATATTGGTAAATATTGAAGACGAGGATGCACAAATATCACAATATAGAACAGAATAGAACCGAATGAAAAGAAAAGAACCGAATTGAACCGAATTGAACGAATGATTTAGAAGTTGAAGGACACTTTTTGGATAGAAATGCTTATAACATGGATAGAAATGAAATTAACTTCATTAAACCAATATCTCTGACCACTGACCTGCGCTAAGTTGGTGAGGCGGAGTCGAGGGTAGTATCCTATCGGGGTACTCGTCTATTGATGACGTCACTTTGACAGGGTCCGGGTATCCCTCCACAGAGGAAGTCACGTGCTCATCTCCCAGAACTTTCTCATACGCCCCTGAGAGAGGGAACTGGATGATGTTATGATTCTATCGGTGATTGGAAATCTTCCGTGAAGATTTTGTGGAAAATTGAAAAATTAGTTTGCATAAAAACAGCATACATGATGATTGATGATTGATAAACATGGCGAATCGATTTGAGACAATGTGTGTAACTGAGTAGTTCAAGAATTCTCCAATTCTGATCAAAATAATAACGACCCTTTCTGTTAAAACCTCTTTCTTCTCCGTCTGAATCTGAGTTGTTGGACTGCTTGTTCATCTTCCGGCGAGCTAACTTCTTTACCTGAACAGAAAACATTCTGAGACCTGGCTGACTTAATCTCAAGTATTACTTTCCAGTCGTATGAGTCTTACTTTCTTACTTCCGATGGTCCCCGCAAGTCTAAAGTCTAAATCTTCACCCTGTTTCAAAATAAATTGGGAATACCGCAATTCTGTGATGGCTTGAAGTGAGCATTAAACCTCAAAAGTATTTCAGACATCTTTTTTAACTGATCGATATGACAGTATTTCTGGCGCGATCTTAAAGTCCGAAGCAGTTTGGCCATTCTCTGTCATCATAATATGATACCACTCTTAATCTGTCTAAAAAAATCTAAAATATAATTGCACGATTTAACTCCAGCGTTAATTCCAATTTCCGTGCATAACGGGGGCTATACTTAAAAATTTCCATGAAGACACCGAGACTCCCCATGATACAAAAACAAGGGGAAACACCGGAACGATCCCACAAAAAAATCTCCGTATTCTGTCTTCAGGAGTCTGATTATAGTGCGGTTATCTGACAGTTTGAGTCTTCAGACCCGTCATGACTCAGGAAATCAGGACATTTCATGTTTGAGTATATTTTGAATGACTCATTCCTAAAGAGATAATTATCTGCGGTTCAGAGAGCAAGCGAAGTCTAGCTTTTATTAAACTCTGTCGAATCCAACTCTTGAATATGTCGAATCCAACTCTAGTAACATAATCTTATTCTAGAATCATGATTCCGGTCTGCTAACTCTGAATGTTGAACTGCTTCTGAACGGGGGACGGTTCTGCAAGAGGTCCAGACAGAAACTCTGGGACCTCCCGATGCAGATGATCCCAGTCGCCAGGGCCACTGTGCCACAGTAGCCCTGGAACAAGTCCTGTACCTTCGGGAGCTCACTGGAAGTGCCGAATGTTGAACTAGATGTCTGTACTCTGTGTATTATATGATAACGTCATGATTCATGCCCATCCCTTGATGGGAAAGGGGTTACATAACTTACTGTTGGTATTTACGTAAGAAGATAACATATTGTGCCCACTGCCCACCTCTTATTTTCAAATTACCAGTTACCACTTTCAACCATGATTGTGGTTTCTGTTCCAACCTTAAACGTTATATTTTATAAATTATTAAGCATTGCATGGATAATTTTCTGTAAAAATGAAATCTCTGTACATATTGAAATTTGTTCAGGTATTTAAAAACAATCAATCCTTAGAATTTTCCTTAGAATTATCCCATCATCCCAATCTATACACTGACACTTAAAGTTCAATTTCCAGTGTGAATCACTAATTTTCATTTTTCATAGATCCAACGTTTGTAAACCCACCTTAGCTCGTTGATTCTGGAACCACACCTGAACCACTCTCACACTAAGTCCTGTCTGGGATGACAGCTTTTCTCTCTCCTTCCGGCAAGGTCGCGGAGTCCGGTCAAATGCTTCCTTAAAAACTGAAGATTTACTGGTAAGCTAGGCTGAATCATTTGAAAATTCCCTTTCACTACCATACATAATTTGCGATTGATTTCCTTCCTTTCCTATACGGCAACAAGTCAGTGCAGTGCAAGTGTACAGGAATTGTTGCACAGAGAAAATTAGGAAAATTAGGATGATACTAAGCACTATAATTAGAAAAAATAACTCCCTACCTTTCCTCTGCACACTCGATAGCACCGTGCGAGGTCGCTTTACCTCCCGCCTATCTCTCCGACACCCCGGGTCCACAAAGTAGGGATCACCTCGCAAACAGTCGTCATGGGAACACGTCTTACAGATCAGATCACCGTTACTATGCAACACGTACTCGTCTCCTGGAAACAAAAGTAACTTTTTTTTACACTTTTTCTGCCATCGGACTACGGGTTCATTGTTTGCTGAAACACTAAAACAGCTAGAGTTTGATTTGATACATGATGGGAAGCTATAACTCAATATCTATTTTGTGTAAGGAGCATGAATGATAAGATGTTTAATTCCTTGTGTTTGAAACGCAGTACCTTTTCTGAGAGCTGTTGTGCACCTGCAGCAAGTAAAACATCGGATGTGGTACAATCTCCCGTATACTTGGTAGACTAGATCGTTGGTACTGATGGACACGTTGCAGATGCAGCAAGAACTGGCCTCTAGAATCCTGGGGAGGGGAAATGCGATTAAAAAAGGGCGTATTTCCTCTTGTAAGGGGCAGAAATCCGCAGAAATAGGAATATTTTCCTGTCTCATGTAGGCTGTGAATTTCCGAGTAGAATTTCTGATAGCGTTTCCACGTGCTTGAAGTGGTTTCTTCCTGTGTTACCTGCGCATCTTTTCATACCTCTGGTAGTGGTGTAGTTTGCAGTAGAGTCGCTGGTGCTTGTCGAAGAAACACGAATCACTCAGCAACACGTTACACAGGCAGCACCTAAAAATAGATAAAATGTCATTATAAAAATGGGTTTTATAAAGTAGGTTCATTCTTTTATGTCACATTCAATTCATGGCCCAAAATGGACCCTTTTGCTACCAAGAAATTTTCTATTTCATCCAAACGTAGTATAATATTCGTGACGTTTGGACAAGAGATTTCCTACCTCAGGCACCTCTCGTGCCAGAAGACCTCATTAACCCTCATCAGGAGTGACTCCTCTATGGGGAGCCTGCAGGCTGCACACACTGGCGTCTCCTTGTCTCCAACCACTGAAAGGAGGAATTTTAAATTCACAATGCAAGGAATTGCCAAGAGTTAGGGTTGAATTCAATTTTGGGATGCTCCTGGGATTGCATCTGGTTTTCAGGTTTTGACCCACAGCCCGAATTAGAGACACCGATTAAAACTTCAGAGAATTCTATGATGTTCATTAAATTACCAATCTTATGGGATACCTGGAGAGGTTGTGGTTGAGCAGGGCATCCCTTGGATGACTCCTGCTGTGCTCTGTGGATCACACTGCTGGGGCTCCTCCTTCATGATATGGGATGTATTGGACTTCCTGGGGGCAGAAACTGGAGTTGAGTACTTTTACTCAGTAGGAAAGAGGAAAAGGAGTTGAGTAGTTCGTTGAACTCGCTTATAGACCATGATATGGGGTATATTGGACTTCTTGGGGGCAGATATTGGAGATGAGTACTTTAACTCAGTAGGAAAGCAGAAAATATGGAGTTGAGTCGTTCGCTGGGCTGAAATTGCAGTTGAGTAGCCACTTCGCTCAACTCTTTAGAAAATTAGTTAGAAATCGGAACAGAAAGCGGAATTAGTGAGAAAAAAGACGGTGTTTCATGTATTTTAAGTCGGGATTTTTAAGTCAAGTTCTGGTTTAATTTTGGATACATAAGCATTTGAAAGTTTCAAAACGGAAGTATGTTCAATGACCATCCATGATAGTCGTGCTGCAGCTTAAACGTAATTCAATACTTGAACGTACTTGCAACGAAAGAAACCCGAGAATTATTAATAAATATTTTTGCATGTTTACGGAAAAAATTTAAACAACCATCCCATAAATCTAAGTTTTTAAATTATTAAGAAGTTAAGTAACGTTCTTCAGAAGATAATGAACATTTTTTTCGAGTTTTTGCAAATATTGAGAGACTTTGAATCGTATAATTTAGTCGTAAATCTCGCTTGACGTTGAAATTCAACAGAAGAACTCTATGTCGTTCAACATGGTTTTTCAACTTGAAATATTTCGGGAAAGAAAAGGATATCGAAAAAGAGGAGATTGCAAAAAAGGAAAGAATACTGAGAAGGAGAAGAAAGAAAAGAATCGGATGAGATTCGGATGAGGATGTTGCGAGGGAAAGAAAGGAGAAAAAGAATCGGATGAGGGGAAACTAAAAGAAAAGAATCGGATGAGATTCACCACAGGCACCTAACTTTCTAACGACATGGTGCAGCAGTCTCCCTCCGTTTATTGCCTTCCGAGGCAGTTAGCACGCGTTCTAGGCTCGTGGAGCTTTTTAACCTCGTAACGGCTCAACCCTTCATCCGTATCTGTAACCATGCAGGAGAGCCAATTAGAGGGCAGGAACCTCTCTACCAGCCAATCAACACGCGGTATACCAGTCACGTGACGTAGCTAAAAGTGGTGGAGTGACAAATGCGGTGAGAAGCTTTTAAAATGTCGTATGGTGACAGCGCACGGATCTCAAAAAACAGAGTGACACGAGCAACGTAGAGAATAACTCAGAGAAATCGTAGAGCAGTAGAGAAACGTGGAGCAGTAGAGAAACGTAGAGCGGGAGAGGGGCCTTAAACTCAGTGGTTAGGGGGTGCATTGTAAACGGTAAAATACGATTACGTGGGGAAAGCCCCCTAAGATACTGCTCAATATTAGGAGGGGTTAAAACCTCCTTGAGTCAGAGGGACTCCACAGTCAGTAGTATTACGAGAGGGAAGAACCCTCAGAGCAACTGCTCAAATGGAGGGTCAATAACGAGGGTTGAAGCGGAAGAGGGGCCTTAAAGTTAAACTCAGTGGTTATGGGGTGCAATGTTAACGGTGAAATACGATTACGTGGGGTAAGTCTAACCCCACAGATTTTGCTTACGAGCGGCAAACAGCATTCCCCTTAAACGGGTGCAATGTCAACTGAAATGCGAGGAAAAATCCCCTTAAGAGTTGCAGTTACGAAGGGGGTGCAAGTCAACGGTATGAATACGAGGGTGAAGTCCCCTTAGAGTCAGAGGAGATGCAATGTCAGGAGTTATACGAGGGGGAATCCCTCGCAGAGACTGCTCAAATGGAGGGGGTCAATAAGGAGTGGTGAAACCTTCCTTGCAGAGACAGCTTACGATGCATTAGGAAGGGGGTTATTTGTTATGGGATGTACTGTCAACAGTTGTGAGAGGTCGAGTTAGAAGGGGGTGAACCCCCCTTTGCAGGGACAGCTCACTATGTATTAGGAAAGGGGTTGTTCCTTCCCATGGGGAGGTACGGGACTCGTTTCCATCTATAGTCACCCCGGTGGCCTAGTTTAGTACCACCTGGAACAGGAGATTCTTTGGCGGGATGTTGGTCTGGATGTCCTTGTATTTGTCTTGCAGATTTGTGCCCCCCCCCCCCATTTGCTTATAGTGGGGGAGGGGAATAATACTCAGATGCTGCTTAGACCTAGAAGCAGTGAAGCAGGGTTGGTTTTCCAGAGCATTCATGGCATCCCGTAGAACTAGACCTGTTTAAGTGGTTTATCATTCCGTTTCCAGTGATATACCTAATAGTTGTGCTGCAGGTTAATTCTGAATCCTTAGAATCTTTTTCTTTCGTTAAACTAAGGTCAGCTCAGAAGTCAGAAATTCAGCCTAGAATCTATGATTGCTGAGAAAAAGAGGGGTTCATATCGGTTTCCAACTCATCAAATATTAAATCGACAACATTTTCGAGTTGGATCCACCACGCATCATCCTAAACGAATTTTAGACGGATTAAAATATGCTGAACGAACGGTCAGCCGCAGCTATGTGATTAAACCCAGATTTCCCACAGCTCTGAGCTGTAGTCACTCTCAAACATTAGGCGGTTACGTGACGCATGATTTCCATGATTCAGAGTAGAAGATTGTCTTTTAAAAAAGGTGTATTATTCTACTGCGACCCGGCCCTGGGTAAGCTATGAGTCCTGGTTTGAAAGTTATGGGGTTGAGTTAGACATGAGCTGCTCGCTGTGTTTAGCTCGTGAAATGGGATTTGAGTTGGAGAGGTTTAAGAGATTCGGTAGAACTAGAATAGGACAGTGGCCGAGAGATATTAGCGGTTAAGATGACGTCATTATCATATCAAAACGTAGTGAGTTGATGAAATTCGAACTGCCAATTTTTCATGAGAAGGGTTTAGACTTTAGGTTCGGTTAGTGATTCACAGAATTTTGGTTTGCCGTTGCGTTACGGGGGAATGAATTTCAGGTGGGTCAGCGTCGTTTCTCAACCAAGCTGAATCATGATGATTACGACCTTGTCAACTGCCTACTTTAGTCGGGATCAACGGCAACCTACAGCTTCACGATTCAGAGCATTTTTAGCCGAGAAAATAGAAATTTACCCGCATCCAATCAAAAATAATGCTCATAAAATGCTTGGAAAGCCTGTTAGAGTATATTGTCATATTTAATCAGTCTTATGAATATGATGATTCGGATTTTGAGCATGACAGTTTGAAAAACCACAATGTTATTATTCGAGCTGTCTAAACCATCTGCTTTAGACAATTACTAAGTCGAATGGTTTGAGATTTCCAATTCCATGATCTCATTTTAGTTTAAATCCACAGAGCGCTCAAGCACTTTTATATTTATAGAAGCGAGCGAAATACAAGGTGTCACACATCGATCTAACTTGTCGGAACGGGACTCTCGTCCCATCCGGGTGCCTTGGAGCACGGAAGCGCTTGCCTCGGCCTTCAGCTTCCTCTCCTGGGCGCCACCTGGGCCCTCGCAGGTCCATCCCCCTTTTAGTAGTCACGTGGCTCTACTACTAGTTTCATGGGTATAAATGCCCAATTAATATCCATGAAACTTTAAAGGAAAGACTTCAGTCGATGTGTTTCACTTTACATGATCTCATTCTATAATAATTGTTAAGTGAACAAAGTTTGACAAGCTTTTTCATTGGAATGTTTAATAAGAAAGCTCAAATACAAAATGTAAATAAATATACGAATATATCACATGGACCTAGAACTACAATAATTATTTGCTATTATTAAAATCATTTC
Source organism: Beroe forskalii (assembly GCA_011033025.1). Taxonomy (NCBI): domain Eukaryota; kingdom Metazoa; phylum Ctenophora; class Nuda; order Beroida; family Beroidae; genus Beroe; species Beroe forskalii. The sequence continues at coordinate 2,129,019 of WFMF01000001.1, read as the reverse complement.
GTAGTGATATCACACAGGTGTCGCCTGAAACGAGAATCATTCTGTTATTTCCAAGTCGCGCGCACCGTGTACGTACGTGATTAATATCATCACGTACGTACAAATAGGCGCACGAGTGGAATTTACAGAATTATTTTCAGATGCCGCGACACGAAGCGACACCTGTGTTAGCGATATGAAGTCATCATTCTTCGATTGGTCACTGTTTAATAATGATGAAAATCTTAAGCTCAAATTATGAGAAAATCTTATCGTTACAGACTAGCAGAATTATCTTTGTAAGCAATGTATAACAAATTATCGTTTTCAGAAACTATTGTCACATTAAACCAATATAATTCTGTACCTTTTCCGAACATTAAATTCCGCCCTTTTTAAGTTGATTCCGAATAATTCCCTAAAGATATTCCGTCCAAATTCAATGTAAATCAGACCCACTCCTAAATAATTACACCCAAATAAAACACCATTCTAAATAAGAAACACCCCCATAAAATTCCGTCCTTTTGATTATGCCAAATCTTCCTATTCCATCCCCTCCGTCATTTTCAATTTTCACGCTAATTGTCGAGAGTCCTTTTCCGTCCTTTTAAATTTTCATGCTAATTTTCAGGACTTCAGGAGTCCTATTCCGTACTTTTCACACTAATTGTCGGGAGATCTGAATGTCCAACTTCCCTTCTCGTAGTTCGAGTGTGCGTCATTCAGAAGGACGTTCCGTCGCGATTCACAGTACGACGCTCTGTTGTTCACCTGAAGGAGTGTGGTGGTTTTCAAGAAAATCAATATGTGTTATGATTATAGAAACCTCTGGTGTCTATCATACATGGACCGGAAACTTTCCTGATTCGGCCCATATTGGATTTGGTTTAAACCATCGCCCTTCGGGCCGCAAGTCTAAAAGGGGTGCATTTTTGAGCTGCATCCCCGGGAAGCTGTATCCCAAAATAGACCCGACAGGCGCGTGTCTATGCATTTTTAGCGGCAGAGTCTTGACAGATAACTAAGGAGCTTGTCAGATAATCAAGAAGTTGTTTTTCCACTTTCCCTTAAATAGCTATATTATATATCACATTTCCATTGTCAAAATAATGTTGCCATGAATTTTAATTATAAACGCTAAATAAACATTTAACATTTATCGTTTTCCTAGGACCAAATATTTGACAAGGTTTGCTCGACAAGCATAAGTTGGGTACTTTTTGCCGCGCGTGGCAGCACGTAAATGTGATCTATGTTTGGCACAGAAAATTCAGTTGCGCGCCGCAATGAACTGATATCCAAGCACGTCGTAAAATGACGCGCCTCAAAAGATTAAGGCACTTTTTGAGAATTTGACAATTTCTGGTTACTATGTCGTTGGTGCGTTAAAGAAGATGACTGTTTTAAAGAGGATGGTGGTTTTAAAGAGGTCTATGGTTTTATAGGAGATGGTGGTTTTAAAGACTTGACTACGATGGTTTTAAATGAGATGATGGTTTTAAAGAAGACGCTGGTTTTATTTCTAATTTTATTATCTTAAAATGGCAGCTGTCAGGATCTAAAGGTCAGACCAGTAACCAGTGACGGTCGGTAGGTTAAGGTAATGGACAATGGTTGCTTAGAGTTGCCTATGGTTGCTAAGAGTTTCTTATGGTTGCTAAGGTCTGAGGAAGTAGTTGACTTGATCCAATTCTTGACAGTGACATTATGCAGCAAAAATACGGTGTTTGACTTTGACAGCACTGGAGCAGGTTTTTAGACCAGATAAATGGAAATACGGTTACAATGGTCAATGGAAATACTGTTACTATCCATCGATATATCATACTCAAATAGATTTCTTCAGAAAAGCAGTGCTGTCAAAAGGAGAACTTCATGAGAAAGCATATCAATGCCAATTGACATTTTGCGTTCCATGACATGATAATCACGTCATTTTAATCCTCTCACCTTCATTCTGTTCTCCAGTAAGTCTGATTCAGTGGTTGGAAGCTGCTTATCCTCAAGTAACCCTGAAAAAATAACAATTAGAAGCACAGAAAATACAAATAGGATTTTTGAAAGCTATCAGCAATCTTTAAATTTAAAAGACACTAAAAAGTAATGAGTAGGCACAAAAAGTAATGAGCAGCCTAAAATTGCGAAGTGTCCATTTTAGCACGTTCCGTCACATGGAAACCCATAATAAAGTACCAATTTCGACACAACACTCGGGAGTGTCGTAGTTGCCTGTAATATCATGACAATTTGTCATTGACAAACCTGAGAGCAGCTCGGTGTTGTGCTCCAGATCCTTCTGGTTCTCCTCGAAAATATCGTGGAGTGGTGAAGTGTCCAGGTAGAACGCTAGGATGTATGAGTACTGCAACATCCGCCTGCACTTCAACTGAAATGGTTGCTATAACAGTATAACAAGGACTGTTGCTATGAGAATAACTGTTGCTATGGCAACAGCAACCATGAACCTCATCCTTTATCACCATGATAAAATTAGTCTCCCAACGGCTAAATAGCTAACTGCTAAAGCAACATAATTGATAATGTTCGAGTATTAAAATCACTAATCACTAACCAGTACGGCACCAACCATGAGGTCAGGCATTGAATATACATTGCCTTAAATCAAACCATTACCTTCACAATTTACATAACACAAGCAAAATCGTAGCCCGCTAGCAGCATCAAACAAATTTCAAACGCAAGGAATAAATTCATCGCTCAGTATGTCCATACGCTAGCGATAGACTTCCTTGGTTTACATAACATTTATATGTATCTACATTTTTGTCTGTGCCATTGGTAGTGAATCCGTATCATTACGCAATAGCACTAACATAAATCAGGATTCAGGAAGTAAAATGACGTTATTAACCAAGACACCAACCGAAACATTACCAGGGCATTACCGCCAACAAATTTTCGTAAACCGATAGCTACACCAACATATGGACTACGTAATGCTTCATCAATATCTGCGATATGACCTCATTATCATGCTTCATAGAGCTGCGTTTCTCACTCCAAGCAACATCAAAAAACAATACAAAGCTGCAGTGATTCGATCACGTATCAACTCATGTTATCCGTGCGATGATTTTAGGTACAGCATTGAAGGCTGGAGGATTAGAGCAGACTGTTTTGATTGGCGTGTTCAGAGTCACGTGACAGCTTATCCCCACGAGGTATGTCACGTGACTACCACGTGAGTGCCCGTCTAACCAAATCACTCCTCACAAACACAAGGAATTACTTTGCCGCTCAGTATGTATCTTTAATGGGATTCCACTTCCTCACTAGAAAGTGTTTGCATGAACACGTCGACATTTTTGTCTGTGCTGTTGGTAGTGTGCTCGTATCACTATTCAACAGCACTTTATGAATCATGGATTGATCGGATCGCAGCACTTCTGTGTTGTGGTTTTTAATTAGTCAAGAGCTGTTTAAAATCCATCAGTTTTATCTTAAACAAAGAAGGAAAATTCCCCACCCACCAGGACGCTGAGGGCCTCGTCCATGAACTGAGCCTCAATCCACGGCATGTTCAACTTGTTCTGGATGTGTTCCGCTTTGTGCTGTATGTAGTCTGCTAGATCAGTCTCTTCCATCTCACAGCTCTTACGATGCGTCACGTACCTACACGAGTATTTTACATTGTAATTTTGATGATGATTTCACGTTTATTTCAACGATCGTTCAGGATCATTTCGCGATTATTTCACGATGATATTACGATTACTTTCTAAAGCATTCCCCATCCTTGAATCCCCATCCTCAGCCCCTACCTCTTACTCACCAATCTCCACTCTTGTCAACGCGTACCTGTCGTAGTAGTGGTGGTAGCGCTCCATGGCCTTCCTTTCTTTGGATAGCTGCGCTGTCCTCTCCGAGTTCTCAACGTACGTGTTACACGCGTAGAACTCCGTGCCGTGCGGCGCCCACGGGCCTGAAGGGAAAAGAGAGAAGTGAAGGGATTTTCAATAACACTACATTCTAAGAGATGATAATGACGTTACTATCAACCTTTTTATGTGCCATTGAAATGTTTTGTCCAGTTTCTCTAACGCAATCTTTTGTAAACCCCCGTCCCCAGGCTGATAACGTACATTATGTGAGCCCTTATCCCCTCCCTTACTCACCTAAACACATCCAACAGAAGTCGTAGTTACAGTTCACATTGTTACACTTCATGTGGTTACAACCCCCGTTCTTCTCTATGTTTGCTTTGCACTTCGGACACTCCTGAAACGTTAAAATTTACTCATTTTTACTAAAATTTTACAAAATTCGTATATTTCCGAATATCAATCGTATTTCATATTATCAATCGTTCTATTTATCAAACTTGAAGCAGTGAATTCCAAAACTATTGCCATTCGATCAAGACAGCTGAATTCAAATTAACCACAGTACCTTAGTGTTAAGGACGAGCCACTTGTTAGTTTCGCTCTGGTCTATAGACTTCTTCTTCCACTTGAGAAGGTACTCGCAGTTCTCTAAAGGTTTGTGGTCAGGCTCACCACACTCAAAACACCACTGAAACATAGGAAAACCTTTAACTTTAAAGACTTTAGATTATTTTGATGAAACACAGTCACTGTAATTCAAAACACTGTTCACTGATTTTAACAGTGACTGTTGGAGATTGGAAAGAAGCGTTACATCACTTTTGCGTACAAAAAACAACTCTTAACGATGGAACTTTCTTAACGATGTTTGTCAACCCTTATTAGGGTTAATCATCACTTGACCGTACCTCCATGCCGCACGTACAAGTGATGTACTTGACATCAAGTGACGTCACTTGAGCTGAGTTGCCGCATCCAGCCCTCGGACACCACTTGTACATCTTGTTAGCGGAGATGTAACTTGATGCGATCAACTGCTTGTAGCGGGTCTTTACATTCTCATCCAGGATCGCGGTACTGAAAACGGACATCGTAGGTTAGAGTAAATTTGAGATTCTTAACAGCGTTTTTGGTCTTTTGAACTTCAGAAGCGCCGACTCAAATTCTCGATTATTCCGACTGTATTAAAAGTTGTTAAAGGAAGTCCCCGCAGCATTAGAAATAGCTAAAACCCTGCATCATTTTCTTAATAAATGCTAGGTGATTATGCATGGCTCTAGCCGTTTCCTGAGACCATGAAGGCATACGGTCACAACTTTAAGGTCGGAATGGGCGAGCTAGATAATCTGAGTTTGAATCTGCGTTTTAACGAATCCACAATTTGAGATAATGAACTCGCGTGACGCGCATCATTTTGATATTGGATGTTTCGCGCGTTCCGCAAACAAGCTGAAAATTGGTGGAATTTGTGACAAATGTGTCAACAGCATGCTTGAAAGTTGAAATGTATTATAGAAGTGTACATTATTACACATTTGAACAATACTCACAGTACAAAGGCTTCACTGAGAGAGGTGTTGCAGAATGTATCCATGCAGCAAATGTTCTGAAGTTTAGCCATTACATTTCAATCAAGACTTGCCATTTTATGAGAACTTGGTGAATGGCGTATGACAATAGCAGTTACAGCAGCAGCATATAGAAGTATAAGTCATGTAACAAAAACGTAACTCGGATATAAGAATAAGTTACTCGAAGATTTAAGATAAATTTTAAGAATCTTACAGTTTGCACTTAAATTGAGCTTGTATTTGGGAACTAAAATTCCAGTTACCTCTGTCATCCCCACATCCATTATCTTAGTCTGGATGTATTGACTCCAGCACTCAATGCAGTAGTAGTGTTTGCAAGGCATACCAAGCAGATCCTGAGATGTAAGGAATACATAACACTTTCATAACACTGCTTGTACAATGTACATTTACTTTTAGAGCCATACAAAACTCACTGGAATTCCTCAAAATAAAGAGGTTTTATGGTTACAGAAGGTCGACACCACCCCCTAGGTAACACGATCCAGAAGACCCTAAATTCCTCAAAGCTCCAAAATCATTGTTCTAACATCGAAGTTTAGTAAGTAAGTGAAAAGTGAGACTCGTCTCAAACTCACGAGATTAGGCACGAAGCAGACTTGGCAGGTTCCCACACAAGTAACTTGTGATTCCTGTCTGTCTAGTTTGGTATCTCCAGGGATGTACACCAAACCTGCTTCTTTGAACAACTCCTCCCCATTGTCTGGTGTCTCGTAGTACCTGGGGGATAAACATTGTCGTATCTGGCGGATTTTAAGGTGGCAGACGTGATCTCTGTGTACCTATCTAAGTTCGTGAATCATGGAGAAACTGAGCAATGAAGGGATGTTTTTTGAAGGAGTTGTCAAATATCTGGGGGAGTTATGTCATTTGAAATGGCAGATCATGAGACATTGGAGAAGTCATTACAAATCATTTCTATCATCTTATCACAAGCTTACCATAATCACCACTTCACCTCCATTACCATACTGAGCTAGTGTTTGCTATTTATATAACAATACCTTGTTATATAAATTTCTTGTCGTAAATGATATGCTTCTTAAACCGTAGTATGTGACATTGGAGATGCTATCAATAGCGATAATTTGGAATTAGATATATTCTAGGACATATTCCAAGACGAAAGAATGTGTTCGTTATAAACCTGTCTATAAGTCGCTCCTTATTCCATTTGAAGTGTACAAGCAGTCTGTGGATCAGAGATCTCTTCATCTGAACATGGATTTGTTTTGAAAAACACTTAAACTTATCTTTTAAACTTAGGAAATATCTCATGAAAAAACGTTTCTTTCATCTAGATTTCGTTTTTCCAATCGTTTGAGAGATCTGGATTTTAGACCGACCATCTGATTTCACAATGACTGATTTTCTGACGACTTAATGCTTTCTTGGATGCTATTGGCTTATTGATGAAGCTTTGAATCCTAACATAGCGATTTAATATTTATCACATGAAAACGAGATTAAGTATCTACTATCTACTGCCAAGTTCACAATTCACAATATGACATTTTCTCATTACTTTGAATATTTCGTTGACTTTGTCTATGTATTTGTTCATCTCTGTTATGATATCAGTCGCAGGAACGATGGTATACCGGTTCTCATCCTGAAATGAATGAGATTGTAATTTATATTAAAAGATCAGAATTGAGATGCATATTGAACATGACGCAGCCGAGTTGAATATGCACAATATGAATCGACACGACGGCCAGAGCAGAAATTTCGAGATGCATAAGCATGCATTTCATGCATCTGAAAAGAGAGCGAACTATGTTTAACTGGATACTCTCCCGGAGTTACCTCAAACCGTCGACTATCATACCTACCATTTACGTAATGACATTGACCAATCAGTGCGCGAGTTGACCCTAAACTCGTACGCTGATTGGTCAATGTGGGTAAGCTTATATATGCATAGTCGATACACTGATCTAAAAATAGTTTTTAAACCTTTTTAACGTATGCAATGCAATACGCATTTAACACTGACAGTGGTACTGAGGTATAATGCAATTAAAATTCTGAAAAATAATTAACACGTAGCACAGTATAACAGCACAGGCAGTATTCGTGTTATCATACTTTATTCCTCAAGTTACTCAAGTTTCAAGGAATCAAAGAAAAAGAAAGAAAATCTAATTTCCAAACGATGAGCATGAAATGTCGTGAATTTTTCTTGAAAAAACAAGTTCTCTGCCCGCAATTTATCCCAAAATGGACCCGATAAGCGCGTGCCTATTAGCCGGGTGTATCATAAAAAATGTGGCTATTCTTGACCGTTTTATTTAAACATTTCAATTTATATTCTAACACTCACGTTAGGACCGATGGTCGGCTCGTCAAGGAATGAATCATGGTCGTCGAAGTAGTAATCGTCGTCTCCGTCATCAGAATACATCTAAATCATCTAATTGGGAACATCATTAGAATACATCTAAATCATCTAATTCGGAAAATTATCAGAATACATACAGGGTGTTTCGAGTCTCGTGTCTAAAAAGTAAATATTTATTGCTAAGTTCATATAGGAGCAAATGTTTGATTATTGTTTTTTATGTCTCTAGGAGGGTCCCTCATTTGATTTTCTGATGTTTTTGGAAAATTATATTGGATTTTAAATGAATTTGGGCTTGGCAGAAATCGGACCACAGAAATTGTCAAAATTTTTTGAGACAATTACCAAAAAAGAGGTCAATCGCTAATACCAGGAATTGATCGCATAAAAAGTTGCCATGTTGCAAATTACCATTTCTCTGTGCTTGGTAAGAGTCTTAATCACTGAAAAAATGCGAAATAACCAGATTGTTAATATCAAAACTGTGCAATAGATAGTCAATAACGGCATATCTGGATATGATTGGTAGATCAAAGGATCAATTTCCTCTGAATCAATCATTAAATTCACTGTGAGCAATGGAGTTAAGACATTTCTTATTCTCAAAACTATGTCAGATTAATTATCTTCCTCTTTTCAATGACTAGATAAATAGTTGGAAATAGTTTTGATTACAATTTTCTGATTTTACAGGACCAGCTAGTGTTCTTTATCCAATGAAATGAAGTTTGAAAGATCCCTAGCAGACCAAGCTCATTAAAACTATCACTTCTCTCATAATTTTTCAACAATTTGTGGCATTTGCTTGTTCAATGATTATATTTGTTTCGTCTTTGCACTAAAAACACAGAAAAGTGGTAATCAGCAATATGAATACATAATATTTATTCAATTCTTGGAAAAAAATGATCGACCTCATATTTGGATATTTTTGAAAGAAATATTGACAATTTTCGTGGCTTGATTTTGGTCAAGCCCAAATTTATTTGAAATCCAATATAATTTTCCAAAAACATCGGAAAATCAAATGAGGGACTCTTCTTGAAACTTACAAAACAAAAATCAAACATTTGCTTCTCTATAAACTCAGCAATAAAGATTTACTTTTTAGACACGAGACTCGAAACACCCTGTATTTTGTCCCAAATGTCCTCTTTTTTTAGATTGGGACAGTGCCACTCCCCTCTATAGAGGTTAAAGAAGTGAATCACACAATTTTAAGACAAAACATAGGTACTGTTCAGGTGGGAAAGATAAATCAAATATAGAAGCAACTCAGCAACACTGAGATGGTTCTGTTTGGAAAAAAGGTGACCAGTTAGTTAGCGATTTCACTGTCAAATTCAATAACATGACCCGTGTTTCACACGCGCTAGGGATGCTGTTTTGTTAAACGCTGAACAGACTTCGGTGATTACTTAATTAAACTCCACGCACGAGAAATAGGCAGGTATGATGACGTCATTATCATAGCACAATGTAGTGAGTTGAAGACGTTGTACCGCCTATGTCTACCGCGCGGCGTATATTGTTTTTTTTGCATTTTAAAAGAAAAGTGGCCTAATACTGAAAGGATAGGTAAGTAGGTTAAGTGCGCTTCCTAGGATGCGCTGTGCAATACGACAAGGCCCTTCACATTAAAGAGGTCTGAGGGGCAACGGTCGCGAGTTCGGCTCAAATGTGTTAGAGTAACGTATAATCTAGATAGCAGTGAAATGATAAAACCTGCAAAGATTTAAAGCTTCTCCAACAATTCCATATCCACCCTATATTCTTATATTACACACTGCTCATTTGAAAACACTTTTTTGAACACCAAATGAAAAACAACAACAACAACAACAACAACAACAACAACAACAACAACAACACGATAGTTATATTTCCTGCTTGAATAAGAGAATGAATACAAACTGAAATTAAAAGCGATACATCATACACAGATGCTATCTAAGTTCCATGCAAAAAGTTTACAAAGATTTCCCTGAAGTTATTTTAATAAAGTTTCACTCTCGGACAGGGTTGTCCTAATCGTACCTTCACGCTCCTGAACTACATCATCAGATCCAAAACCATTCTTACAGGAAAACACCTTAATGTAGTAGTCCCTAACATCGTAGTACACAATGAGCCTGACCCATCTTTCGTCACACCTCATGCTTTCCCACTTTACGCAACCACTCTCAGGATTATACTCCGGTCTTCTTCTCCAAGACATACAGAAGTTAATCCAACTTCCACTCCCAAACCTTTCCTCAATAACAAGGTGCATGTTAGCACTGCTGATCACATCCCTGTGACAGTGCAAGTCAGCAGGGTAGTCCTTATCATCCACTGATAACTCAATGTTAAACTTCCCTGTTTCTTCCCGTGAAACTGGTGTTACTTTCAGGATAAACCCACATTCTGAGTTTTGTATGTTACACTGCGGATGAGGGAATAAGAACTTATAACACTTTTCAGTGGTGACTAACTTTTCCCAAGTTATGGCTTCTGTGCCAACAATAACTGCAGTGTCACTGTCGGATACCACTGATTGAGGTAAGTTCTGTAAGCGTTCAGGACTAGTGAAACTCTCAATAAACAGTCGGGGTACTCTACACAGACCCATTGCAGCACAGACACCAGAGATACTTTGTAGTATTCGTATACGGCGAATATCACTGTTTAACCACCCGTAGATGTACTCATATTCTAACAATATAAAGGTACTGATACCTGGTACCTCAGATAAGACGCTTTTTATAACATCGTCGTCAGGTACAACTCGAAGTAACAAATTCCTGTTATAGAATATTAAGTTTGGTATTTGTTGTAACTCAGATACAGTTACACTAGAATCACTTGTACCAATGGGAGAAGATCTTTTACTAGAAGTTGCATCATCCTGGTTTCTAAGAGCCTTTACTAAACTTTTCACCAGCCCCAAATCTTCTGGGTTCATATTATCGAACCGTTCCAACATCAACTCCATCACCTCATCACATAACCGCCTCTCTGTCACCAAACACTGCACCACTTCAGTATTTAATAGGATGGCCCGAACACTGCCAGGTATTCCAGCCACCCTCTGAAGATGCTCTTCAGAGCATCCAGCACTGGGATGTACTGCCCTTGGCACATCTCCAAGAGATGGCTCAGTGTCATTGGTTTGATGTCTGCGAAGTTTTCTGTGAGATATGGTCCCACGAATGTTTCTCCCACCTCCTTGATGATTGAGAATTTTGTCACCACAATTTCCATCAGATTTCCGCATTTCAGTGTACCTTCTGAGAAGACCGCTTCATTGAACAGAAATGTCATGTCAGAATACTCTTGGGAGCTTGACTCACAGAATTGTGCGAAAGAAACAGCACATTTCTCTGACATCCACTTACCTTGAAAGCATGTGATATCTTGTTCACTTCCCTGAACTGGGGTCGTTCCACCTTGATATCACCTCTGTAGAGACCCTCAAGAAACAGCATAGCGACTTTCTTCGAGAAGTCCTTCAATTCCACTAAACTTTGTCTCAAATCTGAGAACAGGGTCTTGAACACCTCGCTGTTCCAGCTGAGTATCAGTGAACTGGCCTTCATGGAAGTGGAATCCTCGAATTCTACCTCGATGTTGCCGTGGAATTCATCGTAAAGGTTTTCCACCCCGAAGTCAAAGGGGACAGGCACTTTAGATTCAGACATCGTCAATGAAGACTGCACTGGTGACCGAAAGGAAGTGGATTTTGAAATAAAGTTACCGAAAATAGCAAGAGAAAATATTAAAACAAATCCACCTAATCAGTACAGCAAGTCTCTTTAAAATCTGAACATATTTTGAATTTGGATCTATATTCATGAAAACTATCATATATTCAAAAATCAAAACCAACATATAACTATATAAAATACAGATCAACAGACAACACAAATACTAGATAAATCATAAAACTCATGTCTGCACATAATATCCAGCTTATAAATGAGTAAATGCCAGCCTAAATCAAGTGATAGCTGAACAGATGATCTTATCAACAAGACAGATAAATACATTTGACTGCCAAATATGTCACATATCGTACATTAAAACTTAATCAAAGATTAAATGATTGTAGCTTGTGAGAAGAAAAATATAGCAGGCGATATTAATAATATACAACATCATTATTAATTAAAGGAGTAACCTCGTTACTGTTCACGGAACAGTGTTTAATTTACGCAAGGAAAATCACTATCTGAAACGATGACACCTAGATAATCAAAATAATTAATAGACTAAATGACTAATGAGCTACCTATACGATTACACTTCCTAATTAACAAACCTAATTAACGAACTAATTAACACACTAAATGATTAAAGAAGTCTAAATCCATCTTTTAGAGGATCATCCTCTTCGAATGTGAAGGTGGATTTCCCTGTGTAATGGGCTTCCCCAGTAACCTTCACCTGACCATGCCTTCTGGATCAACTTCAGCAACTTCAGCAGTGAAAACAGACTTCGTCTTAGCATTCTGGAACTCCTTCACCTTCCCCTGCTTCATGTGACCTTTGGTGTACTGAACAGCTACCTGGGCTGTTACTCCTGACCCACAGGGACTCCGATCCACTTCTCTCTCAGCAAAGACACAAAGATCCCTGGAGAAGGGTTGATCTTGGTCATTGATGAGGATAGTGCCGTACAGGAAAGACAGATCTTTGTCACCACTGGGATGGATCAGTTCGGGACCTGATGATCTTACAGCAGTAGAGATTTCATCAGCCGCATCAGTGATCTGAGCGACTGTAGATGATTCGAAACTTAAACCAAGCTGGTCGATGTTTACAAGTGCATAAAACGCACCACCGTATGCAACATCAATGATGATATCCCCAAATGAAGGGGTTGGAAAGGGTGAAGCCAAGAGAAACACAAAACGCAGGAACACTGGTGAAAGTAAGTCTTCCACTCTTCCCATTAGTCACTGTCACAGTTGTCCTAACAAGACCACATGGGCACTGGAGTACAACAGGAACATTGGATACACCCTCAGAAACAGGAACAGGTTGCCCTTTGTTCAGCTTGTTATCAACGATATACCGGCCCAGTGCAATGGTCGCATGTCCACACATAGTACTGTACCCACCATTATCCATGAAGAGCACAGCTAGATCTGCCTCAGGGTGGTCAGGCTGCACTACCAGTGCCCCATACATGTCTGAATGACCCCGGGGCTCCAGCATCAGTCTCCTCCTCCAAACATCTAGGTTTTCCTTGACATACCGCCTCTTTTCCATCAAAGTTTTGCCTTTCACTTCGGGAAACCCGTCAATGATTATTCGAAGTGGTTCGCCACCAGTGTGCATTTCGATGGTTTTAATTTCAGTCATGATGTCACTTCTCAATAAGGGAGGGGGTTAGATGAAAGGGTTAATTGTGATCAATATGTACCTAAAATACTATGATATAGCAAGTTAAATTGTCCTGTGAGTAGCAGCACAGTATAACTGTTTATTCAGCTGAGTCATCTACGTATGCTTACCAATTTTAAGCTTCTATAGAACACAAATCGCGGCGACAATGACAAATATTTTCGATCATTCCAGTATTTCCGTTAAAGAATTAACGATAGATATTAACAATTAACACAGGTATTACTCGGCAAGGACTCATTATGATAATCAATATTTGATTACCTACTTCATTACATCAAGCATTCAGTATTGATAGGAACTAAAGGAACAGTTCTAGAATATAATATGTCGTGTCGTATCATTTTCTGTTTGTATCGGAATCAATAAACTATACTTTCCTCTTTTCTTTGCATATCAAAGACTCTTAGCATGTATAATGACATGCTTCATAAAGGCACAGATATAAATGGACATTGTTTCTCTCTCCCGTATCACAGATGTTGCGACTTAGTCAAGGAATTCCGTAGCATAAAATTCATTGTTGACATTCTCAGAATGCCGATTTTTAAGTGGCCCAGGTAGCCCTGTTTTTTCAACACACGAAGATCAAAATAATTTATCTAAAATCTGTTTGTGGTGACACATGTAAAGATTTAAAAGTGCTGACCGAGCTTATATCCATGTTTTAAAATCACAGTGAGTGAAAGAGAGGAACAGAGAAAAAAACGTGAATTGCTCTAGAACAAAATTAAATACTTTAAAACACCCATAAATTACTGAACAATAGATATTCTCAAACTTACTGGCGGTTAACTTTCTTTAAAATTCATAGTTCGGAGAAAACCAAAACCAGTGCCAGATTCGCTCTTCTAAACCACAAACCAAAACACAAGATCACATATAAGACTCACGTGACCCCCAATGATTATACTATTATATATTGCACAGTTACATATGACTCAGTGTATTGTGTTATAGTAGTTAAGTGAAGATACTGTCGTAGTGCCTCTTTTAAATGTGCTCAGAAAGCTTTGCTTGTGAGACTGGATTACCTTGCTTATCAAACCAATCATAACAAATATATAAGGGCTACAGTGATCACAAGCGTGACTTTATCTGAGATGGAAATAATAGTACTGTACAACAAGAAAGTGTGAGCAGCCAATGAGGACAGGCCAGGGGATGTCATGACCAATCACGTTCAATGTAAGAGGATGATTTGTGACAATCTCAAATATAGTTTAAATGCGGTCTATTAATAAGTAGCTGAGCTATGTTGTGATGATTTTAAAAACAACAGTCTACGAGCTTGTTTTGAGAATCTCATCATTCTAGAGATCCACTTTTTCGATTTTGTTTGTTGCTCTGACTAGAGATTCGGCAGAGATTTTGCTATGTCTTTCATTAATAATCGCAAGCCATGGTGTACCCAACGATTGAGCCAACTTTCGCTGATAAAACTAAAATATGTAAGCACCATGATCATCACATAAACTGACTATAAATTAACGGGATGTGATTTATTCTGAGAAACTATTTCGTAGACCAACATAACTACTCCCTAACTAAATGATACAAGAAGCAAAATAATAGCTTTTGAACTTTTGAAGATTACACAGTTTTATCTTCACAGGTTCTCCAGGGACTAGAAGAATACCACTTCCCAACTCCAGGAGAGATTGAGAACTGCGCATACCAGCAGGCTCGCAATGCTGATATGTACATGTCTCTGGTTGCCAAAGCAATCTACGACATCATGCATATGAAGAAAAACATCCGCAATGTAGATAAAGCTGCAGTGAGTCAAATATATACTAGCTTTATTCGTTGAAAAGTCAAAATGTATTATCTTTGATCTTACTGCAATTAATTTGAGACAATGCCATTATTTTGTGCAATAAGTAAGGAAAGTTTTGATAGGCTTTAGGCAGTACTAAATTAATTCTTTACATTCAAACAGTTACAGGGTGTTTCAAAGTTTTGACAATACTTTAATAAAATAAATATTTCAGTTGATAAAGTTCTTTGATGAGCTACGGTATGGGAAGAAAGATAACACTGAAGATGTACTGTTCTTTGACAGAAGTGGATACTTGGAGGATAGTGATCTTTACTTTGATAGGCGAAAATATCAGGTGAATGCATAGATATTGATGGTTTGATAAAATTGATGAACTGAAAACATGCAAAAGTGGTCATGCAGGCTCTCCTTTGCGTGATACATTTATTCATTATACTTATTCTTCAAATTTGATCATGTTGAACAGTTATGCATGTTTTAAATTCAGTAATTGGTTTGATTAACTGACATCTATGCAGGCCCCTCATCAAAGCAAGAATCTACCACATGAAGCCAAGGCAAAGAAAGTTCAGCAAAGCAGACCTCTTTCATGTGGAACAAGTACAAAGAAAGTAGTCAATGACCACCATGTCTCCTTCCCTTCAGAGCCACAGGTAATTTTATTTCATTTTCAACATGTCCTGCTGCCATATCAGTTGTTTCACAATGCTCAGTTTTCAAATATCTTGAGACAATCCCTGGCTTTGATCCTTGTTACTACCCCTTTTAACTATCCTTTTTGATGGGTGTAAAATGGGTAGCACCAAGAGAGTTGATAGGAGAGAATGAACTGAATTAATGATTGAATATAGCTCTTATATTGGATAATTTGCAGTTGCCCTAACACTCAATAGTAAACAGTTTTCCTGGAGTTGAAAACTGTATAAGGTTGTTCCTCACAACCATATTTATAACCCTTTATGAAAGGTGCTTTTGATTTGATGAGCACACATGCATGATTATCATTCTTAAGGTATTAGGTATCATTCAACTATCATTTATTGAAATATCCACTAAATCTAGGAGCCTAGAGTTGAAGATGACATTGGAAGTAATGCTAGCAGTTCCTCACATGAGTCTGAGTTAGCACAGCTGGATGAAGCAATCAGTCACATCAAAACATCAAGTTTTAGTGCAGAAGCTCTTGTTGCAAAACTGAGATCAAAATACAGCAATGATATTCAGCTGTCACACAAAGTTAAAATGAAGATTCACTGCTTGCTCGAGCTCTTGGAAGATTTTGATTGCTATGATGAGCTTCTGAAGAACACTGTTTGAACAATGATCCATACTGGTTAGAATAATGGATTTTGAATGAGTAACTACTGCTGGACAAGAATTGAGAATGACAGTGTTTGCACATGAGCAGAAAGGAAAATGAAGCATATTACATGGAACTTTGTTGAATTTTTAAACAACTTTGCAAATCATAATCATGCTCTATTGTGTGGAAAAAGTTTGGACCACTTTATTTGTGGCTGCTTAAGATTTAGCAAAAATGTTTGCTATGAACTTCCATCATCATCATTTTTTAATATAATATACACATTAGTACCTGATAACAACTATGTGTAAATGTGCTTTCAAGTAGGATACTAGAGTTTAGAACATGTTAACATGAAAATCTTTAATGTTCAAATAGTAGCTACCCTAAATACTGTACACAAATGTACTTTCTATGCAAAACAATTTAGTATACACATGGAATACACATTTGTGTGCTATCACCTGCCACAAGCATGACATAATACCCTTCAAAATAATACCCTATGGTTCAAAAGTTCAATCACCATGGTTGCACATAAATTATGAATTATAATTTGAATATTGTATGCACATGCCATGTGAAATGAAATATATATTCATGAGCACTTTGAGAGAATGTAGACTGATTATTTTTATTTTCACCATCGATAAAGAGCACAAAAAGAACTGTAAAATCCATTGTATTCATGATTCAGTAAAACAATGTGTAGACATTGACCAGATTTGTTTTGTGATTTAAGAGAAGCATCACTTGATCATTGATGAAATGATAGATTATAAACCATATACTCAAGTTAAAAACCAATTGATGTAACTTTTGTCTTTAAACTGTTTTTTTCCTTTGTAAATGGACTCTGTAAGATTCTGTGCTGCAGCTTGCGATAGCAGCTTGCAAAAGCAGTTTGCTCATTGCTAAACACGTATTTGCCCTAACCAGGACCCTGGTTACGCGCACGGAGTGCACGACGCCCCTGGTTAGGGGAAACCACGTATACCCCTGTTATCGTCGCGCGGCGCGCTTCCTCAGGGAAGCACATCCTAGGACCGCATAGATGTGTGTACGTTACAAAGCCCGCATAGGTGTGTGTATGCACACCTGCCACACCTACGGGAAGCGCGCCGCGAGAAGATAACAGGTGTGTGTGTACGCGCTGGCGCGCCGCGCGCTTCGCTGAGGAAGCGCGCAACGCAAACAGGGGTATTCGTGTTTAGCAACGCCCGTCATTGCTAAACACAAGTTTGCTGAACACGACAACACGTATAAACCTATTATCGTCGTCCGGCGCGTACAAACACCTATGCGGACGCGGGCTTAGGAAATCAGGAAAGCGCCGCGCGCGTACACACACCTATGCGGGCTTATAGGAAGCAATGCGCGGCACGCTTCCAGTAGAGAAGCACGTAGAAATAACTAAGCGTTGCTCTAACCAGGACCTTGGTTTCGCGCATGGCACGGAGTGCAACTGTGCATGTGCGCGGCGCGGCAACCGTTTCGCGACGCCCCTGGTTAGGGTAAACCTTACCCGTCTAAGCGCCGCGCGCTTGTCAGACGTTGTCGAAGGCGTAGGCGTAGGGGTCGGACAACGTCTGACAACCGCGCGCGTTAAGTGAGCAAAGGAGCGAGTTCCCCAAACCAGTGACCAGGGGCTTCGCGCGTGCCACGCAATAATGGTTACGGCATCCAAAGCCGCATAGGTGTGTGTACGGCGTGTACGCGCCGCGCGACGATAACATATATACGTGTTTTCCTAATCAATCGATCAATCAATCGATTAATCAATCGATCAATCAATCGATCGATAAATCGATCAATCAATCGATCAATCAATCGATCAATCAATCGATCAATCAATCGATCAATCAATCGATCAATCAATCGATCAATCAATCGATCAATCAATCGATCAATCAATCGATCAATCAATCGATCAATCGATCAATCAATCGATCAATCAATCGATCAATCAATCGATCAATCAATCGATCAATCAATCGATCAATCAATCAATCAATCAATCGATCAATCAATCGATCAATCAATCGATCGATCGATCAATCGATCAATAAATCGATCGATTAATCGGTCAATTAATCGATCGATTAATCGGTCAATTAATCGGTCAATCAATCGGTCAATCAATCGGTCAATCAATCGGTCAATCGATCGATCAATCAATCGATCGATCAATCAATCGATCGAACAATCGATCAATCAATCGATCAATCAATCGATCAATCACCGATCAATCAATCGATCAATCAATCGATCATCGGATCAATCGATCAATCACCGATCAATCACCGATCAATCAACCGATCAATCATCGATCAATCACCGATCAATCACCGATCAATCACCGACAATCACCGATCACCACCGATCAATCAATCGATCAATCACCGATCAATCACCACCGATCAATCACCGATCAATCACCGATCAACGTCAATCGATCAATCACCGATCAATCACCGACACCACCGATCAATCAATCGACAATCAATCAATCGATCAATCAATCGATCAATCAATCGATCAATCACCGACAATCACCGATCAATCAGATCAATCAATCGATCAACCACCGACCACCACCGATCAATCACCGACCACCACCGATCAATCACCGATCAATCACCGACACCACCGATCAATCACCGATCAATCACCGATCAATCACGATCAATCAATCGATCAATCAATGATCACCAATCGATCACGAATTCGATCAATCAATCGACAATCACCGATCAACCACCGATCAATCAATCGATCAATCACCGATCACCCCCCCCCCCCCCCCCCGAGATATTGATCAAAATTTAGAAAATACTCTGACACAATTGGACTTGGAGAAGACTCTGTGTATAAATGCATCATAATTTGGTTCTAGTAGATTCTCTGGAAGGCAGTCACATGGGAAGAAGCAGTTTTCAGCCTTATTTTGGTCCTTGTGGACAGTTTATAGTCGAAAGAAGTCCATTTAGGCCAAAAATGAGGTTTAAGAAGCTGTAAATCGTGAAATGGCCGAAATTCAAAATTCTGGAAGGCATTTTCTTAGTTGGATCAAACTGTACTGACCTGCAAAATTTCATGAGTTAACTAGTAAGTTTAATTGGAGGACCCCCCGAGATATTGATCAAATTAGGAAAATACTGACACAATTGGACTAGGAGAAGACTCTGTGTATAAATGCATCAAAATTTGGTTCTAGTAGATTCTCTGGAAGGCAGTCACATGGGAAAGAAGCAGTTTTTAGCCTTATTTTTGGTCCTTATGGACGTTGATAGTCAAAGAAGTCCATTTTGGAGCCAAAATGGGGTTTTAAGAGCTGTAAATCGTGAAAATGGCCGAAATTCAAAATTCTGAAAGCAGCATTTTCTTACTTTCTTAGTTGGATCAAACTGTACTGACCTGCAAAATTTCATGAGTTAACTAGTAAATTTAATAGGAGGACCCCCCCGGAGATATTTATCAAAATTTAGAAAATACTCTGACACAATTGGACTAGGGAGAAGACTCTGTGTATAAATGCATCATAATTTGGTTCTAGTAGATTCTCTGGAAGGCAGTCACATGGGAAAGAAGCAGTTTTAGCCTTATTTTTGGTCATATGGACAGATAGTCAAAAGAAGTCCATTTAGGCCAAAATGGGGTTTTTAAGAGGCTGTAAATCGTGAAAATGGCCGAAATTCAAAATTCTGAAAGCAGCATTTTCTTAGTTGGATCAAACTGTACTGACTTGCAAAATTTCATGAGTTAACTAGTAAGTTTAACAGGAGGACCCCCCCCCCACCCCCCGAGATATTGATCAAAATTCGGAAAATACTCTGACACAATTGGACTAGGAGAAGACTCTGTGTATAAATGCATCATAATTTGGTTCTAGTAGATTCTCTGGAAGGCAGTCACATGGGAAAAAGCAGTTTTCAGCCTTATTTTTGGTCCTTGTGGACAGTTATAGTCGAAGAAGTCCATTTTAGGCCAAAAATGGGTTTTTTAGAACTGTAAATCGTGAAAATGGCCAAAATTCAAAATTCTGGAAGCAGCATTTTCTTAGTTGGATCAAACTGTACTGACCTGCAAAATTTCATGAGTTAACTAGTAAGTTTAATAGGAGGACCCCCCCCCCCCCAAGATATTGATCAAAATTCGGAAAATACAATTGGACTGACCTGCAAAATTTCATGAGTTAACTAGTAAGTTTAGTAGGAGGACCCCCCGAGATATTGATCAAAATTTAGAAAATACTCTGACACAATTGGACTTGGAGAAGACTCTGTGTATAAATGCATCATAATTTGGTTCTAGTAGATTCTCTGGAAGGCAGTCACATGGGAAGAAGCAGTTTTCAGCCTTATTTTTGGTCCTTGTGGACAGTTATAGTCGAAGAAGTCCATTTTAGGCCAAAAATGAGGTTTTTAAGAGGCTGTAAATCGTGAAAATGGCCGAAATTCAAAATTCTGGAAGCAGTATTTTCGGTGGTTAGACCAAACTGTACAAGCTGCGTAACTCGGGAAGGAAAATAGAGAGTGAAGTATAAAACACGTCATCGATGTTTACCCCCCCCTGAGATATTGATAAACAAATTTCGCCACGTCACCTACACAATTGGACTCCCGGAGAAGACTCTGTGTATAAATGCATCATAATTTGGCTACGCTCGGAGATTCTCTGAAGGATACACATGGGAAGAAGCAGTTTTCAGCCTTATTTTTGGTTATTTGAAAAATAATTTTATCGAAGAAGTCCATTTTAGGCTCATGCAACTTCAAGATAAAATACTAAAAATACTAGTAAAACCCTGACTACGAACTAATCTGAAAATGTGAAAGGTAAAGGAGCTAAAACCGAGTAAAAAGTAAATGAATCTGAACGGGAGGAGTGATGAGGAAAATTTCAGGAAGATAACTAGGAAAATGTTTGAGGACTTGAGGAGGATTCTCCTAAAATGCCTAAAGTTAATGACATACCTCAGCAAGTTTTTCACATAAACGATCTGTCGGCATGCCTACAACTTGGTTCGATAAAATGAAGGCAAATTGGGAATGGGAAAAGGGTCACGAAATCTTAGTTTTGGTCAATCATAAATGATAAAAGATGTATATTTAGGCCCTCAAAAACTGGTTTTGTGAGGCTAAATCATGAAAATATAACTGCTCAAGATTACTGTAATCACTTTGGTAATAATACTCAAAACACAAATACAACTGGAGCAGCACTTCAAACTGCTGATTAGTTTTAGTTAGAGGTCTCTGGAGATCATAGAATCAAAATGAATAAATTAAATTTAAAACACAATTGGTTTTGGAAGAGGTTGTGAATGGCAATGCATCAATAATTAGAGTTTCTAGTACAAATTTAATTAGGTCATGTCAATACTTAGTTCATGTTCAACTGGTAAAAATGTGCATCTATATGCATGCACTGATCAATAAATATAAAATTCTCATGCATTTCACATCTGTATGAACCGTTTGCAGACTCTTGTGGCCCTCGTTAAACGACGAACGTTTTTAGCTTTTGCAATCCCAGCCCTCGTGGCTGCTGTCCTCCAGATACCACGAAGTCCACTTTCCCACCTCCGCCAGTCCGCCACAACACCATCCGCCATGTCCAACCGCCGTCCACCAAGTCCAGTAGCCAACCAACCAGTAGACACACGTCAGTCTACTGCCAATCCATTGAGCATCTCCTCTGCTGTCACTGTTAGCGACATTGCCCTGGTGTTCTTCCCTGGAGTGTTTACTGGACGGGAAATCGTCCATCCTATCTGAAAGCCTAAGCTGCACGAGCCATCCTGTCGACTTGAAAACGTAACCTTCCTGTCGCCGACAGGGTAAAACGGGGTGATGAACAAGTCGTCCATCTCGCAAGAGCCTTCCTGTCGAAGACAGGGTAAAGCGAGGCTCCTTCCTGTCGATAACAGGGAACTGAAACAAATTACCCAACGAACCTATCTGAGTGTACCTAGGTGATCACTTAGAAGTACCTACTGAAGTGAGTGATCTGGAAAGTGTGCTCCCAAGCCTAAGCACTGACTCCTGAGGCATCCTGCCTCCCATTGTCCCATAATTCCGTGGTAAACTTGTACCTTCTCCGGAAAATTTGCATGGGGCTCGCAGTTTAACGTCATGCTTCCCCAGCGCAAGGACGATGCTTCCACCTGTAAAGTGGGTTTTATGCCCCAATTCTACCATCATCAGTGTCCCTCGACAAATGGAAAATGGAGAACTTCAAAATTCTGTGTATAGTCTCAGGGGGAAACTGGGAACTGGAAATTTCAGGGTTTACATAGGACTTAACAGATCCAGGATGTTGAGGAAAAGTTGGTTCCTTGTTCCTAGGGGGATTCCTGCGGGGCGCAGGGGGTGCAGAATCTGCAGGGTCTATCTCAGGTGGAATGATGTGCTGGGGACCTGGGGTATCCGCCTGAGGGGGAACTTGGGGGTTAGGTGGGTCCACAATTACCCAATCGTCCGTGGGGGTTGTGTCCCGTGGGGGTCTGGTGTGGTCATTGGGGCCTAATCCGGGCCTCTCCTCTGGCATGATGACCTCCACCTCCATGCCGTCTCTCAAAATTCTCACGTCAGGTCCGACCTTTCTCCCCCTTGGAGAAACATCTTGGGTTGGAAGGCAGGTGCCGCCACGTTGAATGTGCTGGAGTAGCGGCTCTTGACATACCGCTTCAACTTTCAATGTTCACCAGCTTCTCTTTGTCACTTAAAGTCAATCACGTAAATGCATCATAATCTTCGTTCTAGGACCTTGCCACTCTGGAAGGCTGGGCACATGGGAAAAATCAATTTTCCTTCCTATTTTTGGTCCTTGTGGAGCTTCTTGTTGTCACGAGAAGTCCATTTTAGGCCAAAATGCGTGGGGTTTTAAGAGGCTGTAAATGTCTGAAAATGGTCCGGTAAATTCCAAATTCTGAAAGCAGCATTTTCTTAGTTGGATTCACCAAAATTTCATCTGCTGAACTCAAGAGGTTCTCCATCATCATAATTTGGTTCTAGTAGATTCTCTGGAAGGCAGTCACATGGGAAAAGCAGTTTTCAGCCTTATTTTTGGTCCTTGTGGACAGTTATAGTCGAAGAAGTCCATTTTAGGCCAAAAATGGGGTTTTCAAGAGGCTGTAAATTATTTGAAAATGGCCTGCAAATTCAAAATTTTAATAAGCAGCATTTTCTTAGTTGGATCAAACTGTACTGACCTGCAAAATTTCATGAGTTAACTAGTAAGTTTACTAGGAGGACCCCCCGAGATATTGATCAAAATTTAGAAAATACTCTGACACAATTGGACTTGGAGAAGACTCTGTGTATAAATGCATCATAATTTGGTTCTAGTAGATTCTCTGGAAGGCAGTCACATGGGAAAAGCAGTTTTCAGCCTTATTTTTGGTCCTTGTGGACAGTTATAGTCGAAGAAGTCCATTTTAGGCCAAAAATGGGGTTTTTAAGAGGCTGTAAATCGTGAAAATGGCCGAAATTCAAAATTCTGGAAGCAGCATTTTCTTAGTTGGATCAAACTGTACTGACCTGCAAAATTTCATGAGTTAACTAGTAAGTTTAATAGGAGGACCCCCCCCCGAGATATTGATCAAAATTTAGAAAATACTCTGACACAATTGGACTTGGAGAAGACTCTGTGTATAAATGCATCATAATTTGGTTCTAGTAGACTCTCTGGAAGGCAGTCACATGGGAAAAAGCAGTTTTCAGCCTTATTCTTGGTCCTTGTGGACGGTGATAGTCAAAGAAGTCCATTTTAGGCCAAAAATGGGGTTTTTAAGAGGCTGTAAATCGTGAAAATGGCCGAAATTCAAAATTCTGGAAGCAGCATTTTCTTAGTTGGATCAAACTGTACTGACCTGCAAAATTTCATGAGTTAACTAGTAAGTTTAATAGGAGGACCCCCCCCCCCCCCCGAGATATTGATCAAAATTCGGAAAATACTCTGACACAATTGGACTAGGAGAAGACTCTGTGTATAAATGCATCATAATTTGGTTCTAGTAGATTCTCTGGAAGGCAATCACATGCCCACATGGGAAGAAGCAGTTTTCAGCCTTATTTTTGGTCCTTGTGGACAGTTATAGTCGAAGAAGTCCATTTTAGGCCAAAAATGGGGTTTTTAAGAGGCTGTAAATCGTGAAAATGGCCGAAATTCAAAATTCTGAAAGCAGCATTTTCTTAGTTGGATCAAACTGTACTGACCTGCAAAATTTCATGAGTTAACTAGTAAGTTTAACAGGATTACCCCCGATATTGGTCAAAATTTAGAAAATACTCCGACACAAACGGACTTGGAAACCCCCCTCTTTTTTAAAATATTATGTCATGGCCCAACCCCCCAGATCCTTCAGTTTTTGACGTCACCAAAAACTATATTAACTGACAAAAATTAGAAATAGAACAGTATCGTATTTTGGTCAATCATGGACATCATCGACCTGAAGATGACATTTTAAGCCAAAAATGGGGTTTTTCCTACGAAATCTCGTACGAAACTCCTCTGACAATGAGATGGAATTCCTCTTTTCTTCCTCCAACGCATTTTCATCTGCTCATCATCCTCCTTTACCTGCAACAGATCATCCTCCTAACTAGTAAGTTTAGGCCCCCAGTTCCATAAAAATTTAGAAAAACGTCTTGGTCCCA
The DNA here is from genome assembly GCA_011033025.1 of Beroe forskalii. Classification (NCBI taxonomy): domain Eukaryota; kingdom Metazoa; phylum Ctenophora; class Nuda; order Beroida; family Beroidae; genus Beroe; species Beroe forskalii. The sequence continues at coordinate 2,104,116 of WFMF01000001.1, read as the reverse complement.
ATTGGACTTGGAGAAGACTCTGTGTATAAATGGAACCAAAGTTCAGTATCCGTGTCCTCTCATCTGCCACAAAGGACAGAACCAGTTTTCAGACAGCTCCAGCTTCCTACACCTTCATCAAAAGATTGATTCTGGAGCTGCGGATGTACGCCAAGACCGGCTCTGGCATCAACTCTAGAAACTCTAGGAAAGAAAGGCCTCCGAACCTCAGCACAGAGCAGCAAACCTTATATACAAAATTTCACTGAAGTGGTTTGGAAGTTTCAACGAATGGAGTACATCCCGAGATATTGGGCAAAACTAAAGGAAAATACTTCTGAACCATATTTTGTTAGAGTAGATCATGTATAAATGCATCATAATTTGGTTCTAGTAATTTTCTGGAAAATGGTTAATTTTTGGTAATAAAATTCAGCCTTATTTTTGGTCCTTGTGGACAGTTATAGTCGAAAAGTCCATTTTAGGCCAAAATGGGGTTTTTAAGAGGCTGTAAATCGTGAAAATGGCCGAAATTCAAAATTCTGAAAGCAGCATTTTCTTAGTTTAGGATCAATTACGTAATCACCTGCAAAATTTCATGAGTTAACTAGTAAGTTTAAAAGGAGGACCCCCCCCGGATGATTACGTAAATTTGAAAAATCTAAGTTTAGTAATTGGACTATTGAGAAATTTAGTGTATAAATGCATCATAATTGGACTTGGAGAAGACCCTGTGTATAAATGCATCATAATTTGGTCCTAGTAGAGTCTCTGGAAGGCAATCACATGGGAAAAAAGCAGTTTTCAGCCTTATTTTTGGTCCTTGTGGACAGTTATAGTCGAAGAAGTCCATTTTAGGCCAAAAATGGGGTTTTTAAGAGGCTGTAAATCGTGAAAATGGCCGAAATTCAAAATTCTGAAAGCAGCATTTTCTTAGTTGGATCAAACTGTACTGACCTGCAAAATTTCATGAGTTAACTAGTAAGTTTAGTAGGAGGACCCCCCCCCCCCCCGAGATATTGATCAAAATTCAGAAAATACTCTGACACAATTGGACTTGGGGAAGACTCTGTGTATAAATGCATCATAATTTGGTTCTAGTAGACTCTCTGGAAGGCAGTCACATGGGAAAAAGCAGTTTTCAGCCTTATTTTTGGTCCTTGTGGACAGTTATAGTCGAAGAAGTCCATTTTAGGCCAAAAATGGGGTTTTTAAGAGGCTGTAAATCGTGAAAATGGCCGAAATTCAAAATTCTGAAAGCAGCATTTTCTTAGTTGGATCAAACTGTACTGACCTGCAAAATTTCATGAGTTAACTAGTAAGTTTAATAGGAGGACCCCCCCCCCCCGAGATATTGATCAAAATTTAGAAAATACTCTGAAAAAGCAGTCTGTGTAAAATGCATCATAATTTGGTTCTAGTAGATTCTCTGGAAGGCAGTCACATGGGAAAAGCAGTTTTCAGCCTTATTTTTGGTCCTTGTGGACAGTTATAGTCGAAGAAGTCCATTTTAGGCCAAAAATGGGGTTTTTAAGAGGCTGTAAATCGTGAAAATGGCCGAAATTCAAAATTCTGAAAGCAGCATTTTCTTAGTTGGATCAAACTGTACTGACCTGCAAAATTTCATGAGTTAACTAGTAAGTTTAGTAGGAGGACCCCCCCCCCCCCCGAGATATTGATCAAAATTTAGAAAATACTCTGACACAATTGGACTTGGAGAAGACTCTGTGTATAAATGCATCATAATTTGGTTCTAGTAGATTCTCTGGAAGGCAGTCACATGGGAAAAAGCAGTTTTCAACATTATTTTTGGTCCTTGTGGACAGTTATAGTCGAAGAAGTCCATTTTAGGCCAAAAATGGGGTTTTTAAGAGGCTGTAAATCGTGAAAATGGCCGAAATTCAAAATTCTGAAAGCAGCATTTTCTTAGTTGGATCAAACTGTACTGACCTGCAAAATTTCATGAAAAAGTTTAGAAAATACCCCCCCGACAAAATTTAGAAAATACTCTGACACAATTGGACTTGAGAAGACTCTGTGTATAAATGCATCATAATTTGGTTCTAGTAGACTCTCTGGAAGGCAGTCACATGGGAAAAAGCAGTTTTCAGCCTTATTTTGGTCCTTGTGAGGTGATAGTCGAAGAAGTCCATTTTAGGCCAAAAATGGGGTTTTTAAGAGGCTGTAAATCGTGAAAATGGCCGAAATTCAAAATTCTGAAAGCAGCATTTTCTTAGTTGGATCAAACTGTACTGACCTGCAAAATTTCATGAGTTAACTAGTAAGTTTAGTAGGAGGACCCCCCCGAGATTTTTTTAGAAAAATTTGAAAATACTCTGACCTTATTTGGTCCTTGTGGACAGTTATAGTCGAAGAAGTCTCTTTAGGCCAAAAATGGGGTTTTAGTGTACATGGGAAAAAATTCAAAATTTTCAGCCATTTTTTTTGGTCCTTGTGGAAAATTTCATAGTCAACTAGACCCCCCCCCCCCCGAGATATTGATCAAAATTTAGAAAATACTCTGACACAATTGGACTTGGAGAAGACTCTGTGTATAAATGCATCATAATTTGGTTCTAGTAGATTCTCTGGAAGGCAGTCACATGGGAAAAAGCAGTTTTCAGCCTTATTTTTGGTCCTTGTGGACAGTTATAGTCGAAGAAGTCCATTTTAGGCCAAAAATGGGGTTTTTAAGAGGCTGTAAATCGTGAAAATGGCCGAAATTCAAAATTCTGAAAGCAGCATTTTCTTAGTTGGATCAAACTGTACTGACCTGCAAAATTTCATGAGTTAACTAGTAAGTTTAGTAGGAGGACCCCCCCCCCCCCCCGAGATATTGATCAAAATTTAGAAAATACTCTGACACAATTGGACTTGGAGAAGACTCTGTGTATAAATGCATCATAATTTGGTTCTAGTAGATTCTCTGGAAGGCAGTCACATGGGAAAAAGCAGTTTTCAGCCTTATTTTTGGTCCTTGTGGACAGTTATAGTCGAAGAAGTCCATTTTAGGCCAAAAATGGGGTTTTTAAGAGGCTGTAAATCGTGAAAATGGCCGAAATTCAAAATTCTGAAAGCAGCATTTTCTTAGTTGGATCAAACTGTACTGACCTGCAAAATTTCATGAGTTAACTAGTAAGTTTAGTAGGAGGACCCCCCCCCCCGAGATATTGATCAAAATTTAGAAAATACTCTGACACAATTGGACTTGGAGAAGACTCTGTGTATAAATGCATCATAATTTGGTTCTAGTAGATTCTCTGGAAGGCAGTCACATGGGAAAAAGCAGTTTTCAGCCTTATTTTTGGTCCTTGTGGACAGTTATAGTCGAAGAAGTCCATTTTAGGCCAAAATGGGGTTTTAAGAGGCTGTAAATCGTGAAAATGGCCGAAATTCAAAATTCTGAAAGCAGCATTTTCTTAGTTGGATCAAACTGTACTGACCTGCAAAATTTCATGAGTTAACTAGTAAGTTTAATAGGAGGACCCCCCCCCCCCGAGATATTGATCAAAATTTAGAAAATACTCTGACACAATTGGACTTGGAGAAGACTCTGTGTATAAATGCATCATAATTTGGTTCTAGTAGATTCTCTGGAAGGCAGTCACATGGGAAAGAAGCAGTTTTTAGCCTTATTTTTGGTCCTTATGGACGTTGATAGTCAAAGAAGTCCATTTTAGGCCAAAAATGGGGTTTTTAAGAGGCTGTAAATCGTGAAAATGGCCGAAATTCAAAATTCTGGAAGCAGCATTTTCTTAGTTGGATCAAACTGTACTGACCTGCATAATTTCATGAGTTAACTAGTAAGTTTAGTAGGACGATCAAAATTTAGAAAATACTCTGACACAATTGGAGTTTAGATACACTGGCGTGATATCCATCTGTTAGTTAAGATACACTGGCGTGATTTTGATTGAGAAATATCTACGCTAGACGTGATGGTCATCAAAAAATAGAAAGCATATCATCTCAAGGCAATTTTCTAAGGGTCGTGAAATCTTAGACGACCTTTTAAAATTATTACCAGGCTCGTAAAATGTCAGGTTTGTGGAGGGTAAGGTAGCGCAGGACGTACTAATTTCAGGTTTGTGGAGGGTAAGGTAGCGCAGGACGTACTTATTTCAGGTTTGTGGAGGGTAAGGTAGCGCAGGACGTACTGCGTAACTTCGAGGAGCGGTGGACGCGGGAGGACGACGGGTCGTGCGGTCTGAGGGTGGTGGACGGAGAGGAGTATAATCTGGAGGAGGACGTGTATGAGGGACAGGACAGGTGGACGGTACAGTTCCTCCGGTCCATCACCAGCACTAGCTGCCAGGTTTCACAAAACACATGGGCTGCCTGTAGGTTTTGTCTTTTTGTGTAACTCGTTGGTTGGAAAAGCTGAAGATTTTCATAAAGCTTTCCAATTAAATGCTGTCATATATTTGGATGTTGGGACAAACAATTAAGACGCCGCCGTACACTCGTCATTCTAGTCATCCTTCTTGCAATAAAGTTGCCAAGGATGAAGGAAGTAAATGCCTATTTTATAACACCCCGTGAAACACAACCCTCCCTTGCAGTTCTCGCATCTGGAGCGGGCTCAGCGGCTGAAAACGGAGCGGAGTGAGACTATCGAGGACAGTATCCACTCTGGGTACATCCATCAGATCAGGAGGAGCATCAACTACGTCTTCATTGAGAACCAGTACTTCCTCGGTTAGTTGACCGGAATTACAAAAAACTCAGGCACAAATTACGGATTTTATGACAAACCATGGGAATGGCCGGTCATATTCAGATATTCATAGACAACTGATGGGAATCACATTTTGGAATTATTGACTGATTGATTGAACGGGATTTTCCCGTTCTTCGATCATTCCATCAAACCTTTGTCTTTTAATCCCTGTTCTGTGTTAGGTTCGTCTCATGTTTGGGAAGGGGATGACAGACCTAAGAAAGCGGTGAATCTGATAGCCATCGAGCTGGTCCGTAACATCGTGGACAGCATTAAGCTGGGGAAACACCACTCAGTGTACTGTGTTATTCCAATGTACCCTGAGGGGGCGCCCACCTCAACTCCCGTGAGTGGAGAACTTCATTTTCATTTTGGCACCAGTTCACATTGACACCAGTTCGTCTTGATACCAGTTCAATTTGATACCAGTTCAACTTGATACCAGTTCACATTGATACCCGTTCAACTAAACACCATTGTATTTTGACACCCGTTTTCCCTGACACCACCTCCCTACTGCTCACACCACTGTCTATTACACAGGTGCAGGAGATACTTTACTGGCAAACCTGCACAATAAAGATGATGTACAAAGCAATAGCGCTGGTTATAGAGGAGGAAGGCCTTGATACCCATCCTACTGACTACCTGGGGTTCTACTGCTTAGGTTCGTGATGAAGATAGCCGAAATAACGTTTCTCTTTTTGATTTCTCCATTTCTCTAAAAGTCTAAACTGTGAAATTAATAACTTCGTTTCTCTGCCTGGATTTAATCTTACTCAGATTTTTCTTTCCCCCCTTTTTCTGAGCTCATTTCTGCTATTTCTGTCAGGTGTGAGAGGTGATTCCCAGCCGGAAGACCTAGCGGAACCTGAAACTGAGGTTGAGTCAAACCTCCGGGAGAAAAACAGATTCCCCATCTACGTGCACTCCAAGGTGAATATTTGGACAGTGTCCAATCAGGTCGACCACGACTCTCTTATACGTATATCTGAGACGTAGCTGAGACTTGATCGGCCAGCTTGGACACTACCCATCTACGTTCACTCCAAGGTGAATGCTTTTTGTCATCATGTTATTCAATAACATTGATGCATTTCATACAGCTCTTGAGCAGTGAGAAGCAACTTTTTAGTCAGTTACGTAGCAACCATAATGTTTTTATCCCTTTTATGGAGCATAAAACCCCAACTCTTCAGATGTTGATTACAGACGATGACTACATCATTGTGGGCAGTGCTAACATCAACCAGCGCAGTATGTCCGGTAGAAGGGACACAGAGATGGCTGTAGGGTGCTTCCAGCCGGAGTTCATGTGTCAGGAGGATGGGACTCTGCCAAATGGAGATGTGAGTTGGATTTATATTGTATTCTATTGTAGTCTCTCCATCATAGACATAGATGGGGGCTGTTTGGATCTGAGATGTGAATTAGTTGCTTAGATAGCAGATGGCTGGCTTACTAATACGATCAATTCTCTATTTGTCGTTTCCACTGTTCATGGCGCCGCATGGAGATGGATACCTATTGTATCCCATCTTCTCCTCAGGTTGCTGCGTTTAGGAAATCCCTCTGGGTGGAACACATGGGAGAAATGTGCGAAGAATTTAATGATCCAGGCAGTTTGGAATGCATGAGAAAGGTAAGACTTATTCATTATTCATTCATAATGTCTTTAGTGGAAGAGGTTTTTAATAATTGTGTTTTCGTTGCGTATTCTGACGAAATCTTTTCTTGTGAGGAAGTTTCTCCATACCTCTAGAATTTGATACTGGAAATTCTACTTTACATTTAGGAGCTGAATGGCTAACAATGACAAATTGCTGTTTCTACCATCACAGAGACTTTAAATTTGCTACTTTTATTGTTAAAACATTCATGAATATACATAATCTATTTCTTTTTGAAAGTATTCAGTGGCACTACCTCTTCCTTTGAATGTTTCGAGTTACATTTTATTCGTTCTTTAGAAATAGCTTGATACTTATATAGTCTGATAGTTAGTTTTGTAGAACGGTAGCGAGTAATCAATGCATAATCCGACCTATAAAAACCTGCACAGCAAACATAACTATTTTAATCAGTTTACTTGTGAACGTCTTGGCCTAGTCTAGGCCCAAGTTTATTAATAACATATTATTTGCCAAATTACTGAATCCTGATTTAATTTAAGTCCCCTAAGTGGATCAGGCGGGTAGATTGTTTTGCGATGGCACCGCGTATACAGGAACAGAGGAATTTATCGATCACGTTTTTCCAATTTTTACAGAGTTTATTGGGACTATAAATAAAAATCTTATTAATATGTTGTTACGCTTTCTGTAACTAGATGCTTTTGATTGTTCAATAGTATTAGAGCTATTTCCAGCCCTGATTTATAAGGCCCCTCTTCTTTGTGTCTTTTCCATCACCGGGTTTCATGATCTTGACGCTGGCCAACTAAAGAATTTCAAACGTCCAGTTTATTTTCATTAGATCGTTTTTAGATTCCCAGTTTATTTATGCTGCTTTGTATTTACTTATTCATATGTATTTACACGCTTATTTTCTCAGGATGCTCCTACTTAGTATTTTCACTCTAGGATTCACAACTCTTCTCATTTACCACATCCTCATCTATCGAAAGAGAGCCAAGTACCATCACATCCCATCCCCTCCCATCCCAATATCCTTGACTTGGTGTCTCGGACACTCTCAGCTCTTCAAACAAACCGCTGAACACAACCACTGGAACTTATCTGAGATTTATGAAGCACTGAGGAAAGCTAGCGGTTCTTATAAGGGCCATGAACCTGAAACCTGTGTGGTTTTCCTTGGGTTCAGCAATCAGCCCCATCTCTACTCGGATGACATCAACATTTACCCGAAATTCCTGAGCGATCACCGGATTTATCACAAACAAAGTCCGGAGGAATCCATGATTGATTACGTTAACGGACAACGCATCCTGGGCCAAAGCAGCCTAATTCAAGACCCTGGAACTGAGATCTGGTACAGCAAGAGACGAGCCCTAGACCCGGCATTCCAACGGAAATTCCTGCGCCAACTTCACGAGCAAATGAGTGGAGTAGCAGATAAGCTTTGCGAGTATATGGTAAAGTGGGAGAGCCAGGATAAGTTGGAGATACATAGTGTAATGATGAGGGTAGCGTTGGAAGTGGTGTGTACGTGCGGGTTTAATATGGATGAAGACTTTGTGCTGAATGAGGAGTCTCATATCAAGACAGCTGTGGATAAAATGTTGGCTGTTCTCCAAGTTTATTCTTTCAATGCGTTTGAGTTTGGCATGCCGTGGAAATATCAGAGTGAGAAGGCAGTTCTGAAGGAAGCAGTGGATTTCTTGAGGGAGTTTGTGATGGTTCACCTGAAGGATAGGTATGATGGCATCCACATGGAAGAAGGGGATGGAGTGGATATGTTGGCTCACATCATAAAAGCAAATGTTGGGACAGGCTTATCGCTCGAAGACGTAGTGGACGATTTCTTCCTGTTTCTAGTTGCTGGAATGGAAACCACAGCCATCGGTCTGTCTTGTCTTCTCTGGGAATGTCTTAAGAACAAGGACATAGCACAGAAGATATCAGAAGAAGTCGAGGAAGTTTACGGTGGACAGTTGGAGCTACAATACGATGATCTGAACCACCTGACCTACCTAGAGCAGTGCATCAAGGAAACCCTCAGGATCCACGGGCCTGCCCCCGGGACATTCCGGATGAGCCCCTCCTCTCCCATCACCATAGACGACTTGATCATCCCTCCCCACACCAAGCTCTTCATCAACATCCACCATATCCACATGGCGGAGGAGAATTGGAAGGATCCGGGCAGGTTTGATCCGGAGAGGTTCGGACACAATGTGAAGATCAAGCATTTTACATTCCTGCCGTTTTCTGCTGGTCCGAGGATCTGTATTGGGAAGCAGTTTGCAGTCATGGAAATGAAGATTATCATGGCAAAGCTGTTCAATAAGTTCGATTTCTTTGACCCGTTTCCTGAAGAGAGGGAGTTGGAGAAGGAAACGTCTCTGTCACACCGACCTAAACATGGGGTCTTCATTGGGATTGCTGAGAAGAACTGAGAGAAATGGGATTAATGATTCCTGTTCTATGGTTTTTGTTCTATGATTTACATCAGGATTGCTGAGAAGAAATTCTGGGAGAAAGAAATTGATGTGGTTCACAACCTCCATTCCAATAGTACTTATTGGATTTTATATTGCCTCGTGAGATTGGATGCAGCTAGAGGGTAGCTTTTTTAGAAGAGTCATCATGGAATGTTACAACTTTACAAGATAATTACAAGGAAGATCCCCAAGATCTGACTTTGTTTTAATTTAGCATTATTTTTCATGATGATGGCGCCAATACATAATTTAGGAGATATGAATTTGTGTGTGATCCATAAATATTGATACGAGAATTGTATCAGATTAATATTCTTTGTCTATGACAATTCATCAGACTTTATTCATTATTCAATGACATTAGCATTGAATTGACCCATTGCATTAGTGTCAATTATTGTTCATCTAATAAATATAGATGTGGGTAGATGAAATCATAGTTTTACTTTTCTTCAGTCTGGTAGGGGCTATTATTGGTGACTATTTTAATTAGTTTACTTGTGAACGTCTTGGCCTCTAGGCCCAAGTTTATTAACATATTATTTGTCAAATTACTCCAAGCCATTGCAATCAACCCTACTGATTACGAATTGAATCCTGATTTAATTTTAGTCCCTTAAGCGGATCAGGCGGGTAGATTGTTTTGCGATGGCACCGCGTATACAGGAACAGAGGAATGTATCGATCACGTTTTTCCAATTTTTACCGAGTTTATTGGGACTATAAATAAAAATCTTATTAATATATTCTAATACTTTCAGTAACTAAAAGCTTTTTGATTGTTCAATGGTATTAGAGCTATTTCCAGTCCTGATTTATAAGGCCCCCCTTCTTTTTGTCTTTTCCATCATCGGGTTTCATGATCTTGACGCTAGCCAACTAAAGAATTTCAAACGTCCAGTTTATTTTCATCTTTTGCATCTTTTTTAGATTCCCAGTTTATTTATGCTGCTTTGTATTTACTTATTCATATGTATTTACACCCTTATTTTCTCAGGATGCTCCTACTTACTATTTTCACTCTAGGATTTACAACTCTTCTCATCTACCACATCCTAACCTACCGAAAAAGAGCCAAGTACAGTCACATCCCGTCGCCTCCCATTCCCATATCCCTGACTTGGTGTCTCGGTCATTCTCAGCTCTTCAAACAAACCGCTGAACACAACCACTGGAACCTGTCTGAGATTTACGAAGCACTGAGGAAAGCAAGTGGTTCCTATAAGGGTCATGAACCTGAAACCTGTGTGGTTTTCCTTGGGTTCAGCAATCAGCCTCATCTCTACTCGGCTGACATCAACATTTACCCGAAATTCCTGAGCGATCACCGGATTTACCACAAACAAAGTCCAGAGGAATCCATGATTGATTACGTTAACGGACAACGTATCCTGGGCCAAAGCAGCCTTATCCAAGACCCTGGAACTGAGATTTGGTACAGCAAGAGACGAGCCCCAGACCCGGCATTCCAACGGAAATTCCTACGACAACTCCACGAGCAAATGGGTGGAGTAGCGGATAAGCTTTGCGAGTATATGGTAAAGTGGGAGAGCCAGGATAAGTTGGAGATACATAGTGTAATGATGAGGGTAGCGTTGGAAGTGGTGTGTACGTGCGGGTTTAATATGGATGAAGACTTTGTGCTGAATGAGGAGTCTCATATCAAGACAGCTGTGGATAAAATGTTGGCTGTTCTCCAAGTTTATTCTTTCAATGCGTTTGAGTTTGGCATGCCGTGGAAATATCAGAGTGAGAAGGCAGTTCTGAAGGAAGCAGTGGATTTCTTGAGGGAGTTTGTGATGGTTCACCTGAAGGAGAGGTATGATGGAATCCATATGGAAGAAGGGGATGGAGTGGATATGTTGGCTCACATCATAAAAGCAAATGTCGGGACAGGCTTATCGCTCGAAGACGTAGTGGACGATTTCTTCCTGTTTCTGGTTGCTGGAATGGAAACCACAGCCATCGGACTGTCTTGTCTTCTCTGGGAATGTCTGAAGAACAAGGACATAACACAGAAGATATCAGAAGAAGTCGAGGAAGTTTACGGTGGACAGTTGGAGCTACAATACGATGATCTGAACCACCTGACCTACCTAGAGCAGTGCATCAAGGAAACCCTCAGGATCCACGGCCCTGCCCCCGGGACATTCCGGATGAGCCCCTCCTCTCCCATCACCATAGACGACTTAGTAATCCCTCCCCACACCAAGCTCTTCATCAACATCCACCATATCCACATGGCGGAGAAGAACTGGGAAGATCCGGGCAGGTTTGATCCGGAGAGGTTCGGACACAACGTGAAGATCAAGCATTTTACATTCCTGCCGTTTTCTGCTGGTCCGAGGATCTGTATAGGGAAGCAGTTTGCAGTCATGGAAATGAAGATAATCATGGCGAAGCTGTTCAATAAGTTCGATTTCTTTGATCCGTTTCCTGAAGAGAGGGAGTTGGAGAAGGAAACGTCTCTGTCACACCGACCCAAACATGGGGTTTATATTGGGATTGCTGGGAAGAACTGAGAGAAATGGGATTAGTCATTCCTGTTCTATGGTTTTTGTTCTATGATTTACATAAGGATTGCTGAGAAGAATTTCTGGGAGAAAGAAATTGATGTGGTTCACAACCTCCATTCCAATAGTACTTATTGGATTTTATATTGCCTCGTGAGATTGGATGCAGCTAGAGGGTAGCTTTTTTAGAAGAGTCATCATGGAATGTTACAACTTTACAAGATAATTACAAGGAAGATCCCCAAGATCTGACTTTGTTTTAATTTAGCATTATTTTTCATGATGATGGCGCCAATACATAATTTAGGAGATATGAATTTGTGTGTGATCCATAAATATTGATACGAGAATCGTATCAGATTAATATTCTTTGTCTATGACAATTCATCAGACTTTATTCATTATTCAATGACATTAGCATTGAATTGACCCATTGCATTAGTGTCAATTATTGTTCATCTAATAAATATAGATGTGGGTAGATGAAATCATAGTTTTACTTTTCTTCAGTCTGGTAGGGGCTATTATTGGTGACTATCAGGGGGCTGGCAAGCCCCCCGCGGCGGTTTGCGAGCCCGAGGGCCCGAAGGGCCCGAGGGCGAGCATTGAACGGCGGTCCAAACAGTGCGAGGGCCGAAGGCCCGAGCCGCGAGCCCGAGGACCCGAAGGGTCCGAGGGCGAGCATTGGACGGCAGACCTAACAGTGCGAGGGCCGAAGGCCCGAGCGCGAGCCCGAGGACCCGAAGGGTCCGAGGGCGAGCATTGGACGGCTATTCTAACAGTACACGAGCCTCCGAGCATCGGGAGTGAGTTTTCTTAACTTTGCTTGCCAGCCCCCAACCATATGTTTTCATGGATTCACCATATTTCACGTTGAAATTTGAGCAAATTCCCGTTGCCGAAATCGCACTAAAATTTGAACATCACATGTTTAGGGGTCAAAGGTGCAACTGTCAAAATTTCAGGTCAATCGGATGAAAAATGACCGAGTTATTACAACTTGAATATTGCCAAAATCGAGGGTGTTCTTGTTAAATTGGGTTACGACCATATATATACATACATATATATAGATATATAGAGGTATATACATATACGAGAGATGACGCTTTAGTGCGAGAAGTATACCCTATTTAAACGGCGATATCTCGGGAACCATAAAAGATACAGAGCTCATCGACCCAGCGTTGTAAAGTAGAAAGATAGAACTTGCAGTTAGTGACCTTAAAAACTATTTTACGTCATGATAATGACGTCATAATGACGTCACAAAACTAAGAATTTCAAATGTCAATTTTCCCAAAATAGGCGTTTTTCAACGCAATTTTTCGGTATGAAGCTTTCGAGATAGAAAAAAATGCTCCTGTTAGCGCAGAAAGGAAATTTAATGTACTTTCCAAAGATGTGGTCGAAAAGTTCCGGGCTCTACGGCATCATTGAGATATTTGCGATTGTGTGAAGCACTTTGACACGAAAAAATTTCCAAAAACTGGCAAATCTTGTGAAGCTAGTGGAGAGAGAACGGGACCACCCCAGAACTTCATCTTTGGATATGTTGTCGGTCATAGTCCCAACTGTGTAAATGAATGGGTCTCAGATAGCTCATCTAATTTTATGACGTAATTGTGACGTCATCAGTAATGCTAGGTAACGCGAATTTTTACGCGTGATTTGACGCCAAAATTCAATATCACGGCACAGAAAAAGGGTGATATTTTTTTCCAAAACCAAAAAGGATTTGGTTGTGTTGGTCCACGGCGGTTTTTTAAGCGTTGTTTACTATAAAACCCGTGAAGCCGTGATATGAGAAAGAACGCGGCGGTTAAAACTGCCGCAACGGCACTTTTTGATGCATCAAAGTTACGTGAATGCTGTATGTTTTATAAGTGACGTTGCAGCAGTTTTAACCGTCGCGTTCTTTCTCATATCATGGGTTTTACAGTAAAGAACGCCTTAAAACCGCCGCGGACCATCACAACCAAATCCTTTTTGGTTTTGGGAAATTTTAATTAGTTTACTTGTGAACGTCTTGGCCTCTAGGCCCAAGTTTATTAACATATTATTTGTCAAATTACTCCAAGCCATTGCAATCAACCCTGCTGATTACGAATTGAATCCTGATTTAATTTTAGTCCCTTAAGCGGATCAGGCGGGTAGATTGTTTTGCGATGGCACCGCGTATACAGGAACAGAGGAATGTATCGATCACGTTTTTCCAATTTTTACCGAGTTTATTGGGACTATAAATAAAAATCTTATTAATATATTCTAATACTTTCAGTAACTAAAAGCTTTTGATTGTTCAATGGTATTAGAGCTATTTCCAGTCCTGATTTATAAGGCCCCCCTTCTTTTTGTCTTTTCCATCATCGGGTTTCATGATCTTGACGCTAGCCAACTAAATAATTTCAAACGTCCAGTTTATTTTCATTACATCGTTTTTAGATTTCCAGTTTATTCCTATTGCTTTGTATTTATTTCCAGTTTATTGCTATTGCCAGCATATACTTACATAAGGAATCATCTTATTTACACTGTCACTATCGCAGGATGCTCCTACTTACTATTTTCACTCTAGGATTTACAACTCTTCTCATTTACCACATCCTAACCTACCGAAAGAGAGCCAAGTACCGTCACATCCCGTCTCCTCCCATCCCAATATCCTTGACTTGGTGTCTCGGACACTCTCAGCTCTTCAAACAAACCGCTGAACACAACCACTGGAACTTATCTGAGATTTACGAAGCACTGAGGAAAGCTAGCGGTTCTTATAAGGGCCATGAACCGGAAACCTGTGTGCTTTTCCTTGGGTTCAGCAATCAGCCCCATCTCTACTCGGCTGACATCAACATTTACCCTAAATTCCTGAGCGATCACCGGATTTATCACAAACAAAGTCCAGAGGAATCCATGATTGATTACGTTAACGGACAACGTATCCTGGGCCAAAGCAGCCTAATTCAAGACCCTGGAACTGAGATCTGGTACAGCAAGAGACGAGCCCTAGACCCGGCATTCCAACGGAAATTCCTACGACAACTCCACGAGCAAATGGGTGGAGTAGCGGATAAGCTTTGCGAGTATATGGTAAAGTGGGAGAGCCAGGATAAGTTGGAGATACATAGTGTAATGATGAGGGTAGCGTTGGAAGTGGTGTGTACGTGCGGGTTTAATATGGATGAAGACTTTGTGCTGAATGAGGAGTCTCATATCAAGACAGCTGTGGATAAAATGTTGGCTGTTCTCCAAGTTTATTCTTTCAATGCTTTTGAGTTTGGCATGCCGTGGAAATATCAGAGTGAGAAGGCTGTGTTGAAGGGAGCAGTGGATTTCTTGAGGGAGTTTGTGATGGTTCACCTGAAGGAGAGGTATGATGGAATCCATATGGAAGAAGGGGATGGAGTGGATATGTTGGCTCACATCATCAAAGCCAACGTTGGAACAGGCTTATCTCTCGAAGACGTAGTGGACGATTTCTTCCTGTTTCTGGTTGCTGGAATGGAAACCACAGCCATCGGACTGTCTTGTCTTCTCTGGGAATGTCTGAAGAACAAGGACATAACACAGAAGATTTCAGATGAAGTTGAGGAGGTCTACGGTGGACAGTTGGAGCTACAATACGATGATCTGAACCACCTGACCTACCTAGAGCAGTGCATCAAGGAAACTCTCAGGATCCACGGACCTGCCCCCGGGACATTCAGGATGAGCCCCTCCTCCCCCATCACCATAGAAGACCTAGTAATCCCTCCCCACACCAAGCTCTTCATCAACATCCACCATATCCACATGGCGGAGGAGAACTGGGAGGATCCTGCGAGGTTTGATCCGGAGAGGTTCGGACACAATGTGAAGATCAAGCATTTTACATTCCTGCCGTTTTCTGCTGGTCCGAGGATCTGTATTGGGAAGCAGTTTGCAGTCATGGAAATGAAGATTATCATGGCGAAGCTGTTCAATAAGTTCGATTTCTTTGATCCGTTTCCTGAAGAGAGGGAGTTGGAGAAGGAAACGTCTCTGTCACACCGACCTAAACATGGGGTTTATATTGGGATTGCTGAGAAGAACTGAGAGAAATGGGATTAGTGAGATCTGTTCTATGATTTACATCAGGATTGCTGAGAAGAATTTCTGGGAGAAAGAAATCGATGTGGTTTACAACCTCCATTCCAATAGTACTTAATGGATTTTGTAATTTATATTGCCTCGTGAGATTGAATGCAGCTAGAGGGTAGCTTTTTTAGAAGAGTCGTCATGGAATGTTACAACTTTACAAGATAATTCGCTGGGCAACTGGCAAGGAAGATCCCAAGATCTGACTTTGTTGTAATTTAGCATTAATTTTCATGATGATGGCGCCAATACATAATTTAGGAGATATGAATTTGTGTGTGATCCATAAATATTGATACGAGAATTGTATCAGATTAATATTCTTTGTCTATGACAATTCATCAGACTTTATTCATTATTCAATGACATTAGCATTGAATTGACCCATTGCATTAGTGTCAATTATTGTTCATCTAATAAATATTGTAGCCATCAATATAGAATATGGGGGTAGATGAAATCATAGTTTTACTTTTCTTCAGTCTGGTAGGGGCTATTATTGGCGACTTTTGTGCATTATCCACCGAGCGCACTCCCTGCTACATGAGAGTGGGGGCAACCCATCCATCTTCTGAGGTTCTCTGGGACCCACCTGGCTGCACGAATCAGAAGATGATTATTCATTTTCAAATTAATCTCCAACCCCCCCACCTAATTTCTATCCCTCGAGGGATTAAAATCAGTCACTCCCTATTTTTCAGCCACTACTAAACTCCCTATTATCCCAGGTTAACGAGATAGCCAGGAGTAACTGGGAGACGTTTGTTAGTGAAGAGATGGAGGAGCCTATGCAGGGCCACCTACTGATGTACCCCATGCAAGTGGAACAGGATGGAACGGTAAGTTTAGGGAGTGAAAGTGGGTAGTGCAAGTGGGGCCTGGGGGAGGGAGTGAGAGGGGAAGTGAGAGTGAGAGGAGAGGGGAAGTGGGACCATGCAGGGCTACCTCCTGATGTACCCCATGCAGGTGGAGCAGGATGGAA
The DNA here is from genome assembly GCA_011033025.1 of Beroe forskalii. Classification (NCBI taxonomy): domain Eukaryota; kingdom Metazoa; phylum Ctenophora; class Nuda; order Beroida; family Beroidae; genus Beroe; species Beroe forskalii. The sequence goes on along the minus strand of WFMF01000001.1, from coordinate 2,087,683 downwards.
CGGTGAGTGGGGGGAGTGGGAGAGTGAGAGGGGTTATTAAGAGATGAGGTTAAGGTTCTATGATAGACCTCTGATCTGATGTAATGGGGGCAAGAGGGGTGTTCGGAGTGAGAATTCCTTGTTACGAATATGCCAACACCAGTTACTTATTCAGGTGAATACTGTGGAAGGATTTGAAAACTTCCCAGACACGGATGGATATGTTTTCGGAAAGAACTCGTTCGTTTTAACCGAGAAGCTAACAACATAACCTGCTGCTCAATTGATGGATTAGAAACATTGCTCATGCTGATTTAGCTTTATTGCATGAAAAATCAAATCACAAAAGTCCCAAAATATTTTTACAGATTCTTTTATTCATTCATTTCAATTGCACGCTTTATTGTTGGAGGCAGTCATAGAAAAATTCTTTATCTTTATACTTTTATCTGTACAGAAATTATTTTACTTCTGAGGCAAATTTTATTTACGGGTTTCCTATTCCTTCAGGTACTTTATTTTGAGTGATAATTTTTGATTTCGATTTTGGTAAATATATAATTTTCCTGGTAAAGATATAACAAGCATAACAAACATTGTGATCAAGGTATCTTTTCTTATGTGATTGTTTTTTAAATTTTATTGAAAAATATTTCCTAGCAAATTTACTAGCGATTATGATAAATTTCCCATTTCATTCCAATCTTGTGAGTTTGATTGGTTGCAAGAAACCATGGACGTTTAGCCAGGTCATTTATTCAGAATAATTAAGAGTCATATATTAGATTTAAACTGATTTCTTCAAATTGACCGAACGGTACAATTAATTTGCTCAAATTTTTGTGCACAATCCGATTCATAAATGATTTACAATAGACTTTCCAATTCTTTAATTATTACCCCCACTAATATTACTTCTTTCATTAGGGGCGATGTAATTAAAAAGAAGCCATATTGAAGAGGACTAAGCATGGACCATCCCTCCCCATTTTAACACAAGACACAACCCTCCTCACTACAAACCTTGTCTGACGATGGTTCTCACTTCTAAAGCCCTGACGAGCAAGGCGCATCCCACACACAGAATCACAGATCCATGATAACCAGTTTACTGAGCCCATGTTAAATCGCACAATCCGTGGGATTGTGTGACGATATTTGAGGATGACAGAGTTCATAGTCATCCATTGCATGGGGCCCAAGACATCTCTTATAACTGATCTTACTGAGTTTATGGAGCAAAAGTAGGCGAATCCAAGACATCAAGTAACGCTATGGTAATGCAGACATTTCGCTGTCCCAACCGCCTATTTTGGAAGAGCAGACACCCTATTCCTGATTCATCTCGACCTTTGATGCTCTTAATAGGTTAGCGTCAATTTAATAAGGCATAACATGTACCAAAATATGTGCCTGTGTTATAAATTTGACACACAGCGCCTCTCAAATACTAAAACATTGGCATGTTTGTTATCACATTATCGGTTCATTTGACCGCGGCTGAGCCCTTCACTGTCACCACCTGTGAAGTACTACAATTGATTATCACCACATTCCCAATTATCCTATTACGGAGCTCGGGGGACTGTTTCGTCACGTGATCAATGGTTCACTGTCACGTGATGTTAGTGTTCCACTGGGTCATGTGATGTACGCCGTAACGCGTTAAGACTGGCTGAGATATAATGTCTTAAGACGTTTCCTCCGTGGGTTATATCATTCTAACTGTTCCTAACACTGGATTACATCTCAGTTTTGTTGCTCCAAAGATAGCTAGATCTGCTTGAAGAAATCTTGGAAACATCCCTCAAGAAGCTCTTAGAGACACTTTTCCTCCAAACTTCCAAAGTATCCTACAAGAGTTTCCACTCTCAAACCCACTGATTGAAGCATTCTAGGACCATGGGTTCATTCGACATAGAGCACATCCTCCATCAGTCCCACCGAGGCACCTCTGCCCCCTCACCCAGTCTCCAACTCCTACAATCCGCTGTAGCAGACTTCAAACCTCGCAATCTCTCCTACTATACTGCAGCGGCAAAACCTCCAACGGCGTTAGGGGCGAAACCCCACTTGGGGATGGGGGCGAAACCTCACTTGGGGGCAAAACCCCATTCGATGGCACCGGGAGTTTGTCTGCAGACAGGAGGTGGACTGATGAATCCGGGACAGCAGATTCTTGGGGGTCAGGAGAGGAAGTTTAGTTCAGGTTAGTTGAGCGTTTGTGGTTGTCGATAGGGCAATTTTCAAGAGAACGGATCAGTCCCTGGGTCTTGGGATTTTCTGGGATTTTCCATGTTCCTAACTCCCAATATTTCCTCCTCTAATTTTAGATTGCCCTTTTTAATTTGGTAATCATATTTTACATGCTCTAGGCATGTTCTCAAACCTTCCATTCATTTCCAATTTGTATCAGAGAGCGAAGGATCAATAGGATCTGCGGAAGTCCATGACTTTCTTGGTTGCAAGAGGAAACTGTGTCATGTCATAGTTCAAGATCCCAACCAATATGATACAGTTTACGGTAATTACTGGGTCTACGTTCACTGTTCAGTGTCTATGTTCAGTAACTGTGAATAGATCAAAATATCAAATGCGCTGAATTCTTTTTGGCATTTCAGTGGTTGAAATCTCGTACGAATTGATTTTTGTTTGATCAAATTCTATTCTCTGAAGAGTTGGATTGTGTTAGTTGGATTGTGTTAGATCCAAAATGTCACTTGGTGGCTGAATCGATTTTTATTTGATCAAAATTGAATGATCATCGATTTCAAATTAATCCATGAAGTTGTTTTGTCAACCGGATGACTGGCATAAATCATATCAATTACCAGCTTGACCTGAAGCTGTTTGGGCTTACTGGTGTCAGAGTTCACTGGTGTCATGCTTAACTGATTACAATCTTTACTGGTGTCAGGGTGCACTGGTTTCAAGGTTTGCTGGTGTTAGGACTTACTAGTGTGATACTTCAGATTAAAACTGTTTAAAATCAGCTAAAGAGTTGTTTTCCACAAAATAATTGATCTAGTGAAGTTGACTTCTTCAAACTAACTATTTCAAATCATGATTTGATCGAATATGTAATCTGTCCACTGATTGTGAACACAATATTCTAGATTCTCACTTGACTAGGTGATCAATAAATGATCATCTTCGTTTTCATGTAGTCACTGATTAAGATGATTCTCTGTTCGTAAAACCAATTTACAGCGTTGCACTTTTCGTTCAAGATTCCTAAAATGTGACTATTGTTTCGCTATTCCACAAATCTTCTATTAGGTTGAATTTGGCAATTTGCCAAAATGACAGTTGATGGGTCTTGGGCATATAGAAGTAGAACCTAAAATTCGTATCCTCACTTCTTTTCTCTCAACAGCATGATGCATCACTTAGGTTTAATCTTAATATTCATGGGGATTACTGTGTGAATTTAGGAATGCATATCTTTAAATCATCAGGAAAACGGATCTTTGCTCTTATTTTGACACAAAATTAGCGCTGATATTCTATTTCTTACTGTCGATATAAGCGTCAATGATTTCACCTCTCAATACCAACTCATCTGTGTCAATAAAACAAATTGATAACTTATTTGATGCAAGATATATTTTTAACTGGTCAAAATATAACCTCTCTCGTTCCTATATTATATTTTTGTTATCCGCCCATCTTGTTCTGTATAAAATATAAAATTCCGATAACACTGTTCAGTTAGCGTGCTGTGCTCGCGTATGGGACAGCTTGGTACAGCCCTAACTCAGACCAGGAGAGACCTCACTTCCAATTATTACGGGGGGTAATGAATTGCCGTCCTTCCCACACTGCTACTAATTCAATAACACGACCCGAGTCAATGTGTCGCGAGCTTAAACTGCATTAGTTACTTAGCCCTAGACTCCCGAATGTCGTGAAAACGAAGTGCTGAAGCTGCGTCAGCAGTGCCCTATTCTAAACCCTGATAATGACGTCATAGACTCGTCTATGCCTCGCACGTGTGCTAGACTCCAGCCCGTTTGTAACCGTGAAGATACCGTGAAATGGTGTTATCTGATATATTTAGTATCTCTTATAAGTTTGATTCCAGAGCGAAGACACAATGCACACACTTTATCAAATTGTCACCAGTGGCGCCTCTCCAATAAATGAATTGCTCCTTCATTAAAATGAATTGCTCTTCATTAAAATGAATTGCCCGTATGTTATAACACAGCTCAGCTAGGTGATAATTCAGCCCTACTAAATTATCTTCGTTTCACCCTGCCAGGCAACTGCGGTACCACCCCCCAGAATAGCAAACACTGGCTTTTTGATTATATTTCCAGCCTGATAAAAGGGAAAAGTGGTACAAAATATTACCAAACCAATGACATGGTGTCTGTGCGGAAAGTCTAGAAACTTATTTCATGTTTCCTTTTTACTCAATCAACGAGTGCGAATCTTCGTAAGGTACTAAAAATTCCAAGTTCAAAACTAGGCCGAAAGGGTCATTTACTGAACTTAAATACTTTAACTTTTAAATTTTGAAATATTTCGGGACCCATATTTTGCTGATAATGATCGATGATTCCACTCATTCTATTCTCCTTCCAGGTTTGAGTGACGCAATGAGAGGGTACGAGACTAAAAGGAAGACTTCCCGAAGTGTGTTCGCTCCTTCACAGGTTAAGATTCATCATAAGCCCTGAATTAGTACAAGCTATTTGAAAGTTTGTGACTTCAAACTAACCAACCAAATCACAAAGTTTAAACGATTCGTTGTCCATCTTTGCCCATTCCTCACTTCTGAGTTCTACTTCTACTCCATTTCCATTTGACTTAACTTTTACCTCTAGTTCTCTAGCTTTTCGCCTGCAATTTCATCTCATCTCTCACATCTTTCACTTTCAGATCGGGATTATGGAGGACATCTACCACGGCAAGAAGAAGACCTACCTGACAGCAGACTACAGGAAGGACATTGCCAAGAAGACCGGGCTGTCTGAGACCCAGGTGAGCCACCCGAATTGAACCCGGATTTATGAAACATGCGTGGTGTCAACTCAAATAAGGGATTGAAAATTATTGAATATTGACAAGATTGGCAAATCAAATTGTGGATAAAATCGAAATTCTCCTAAAAATGAAGAAGAGTGAAAAAGTCGTTCATGACAGATGGCTTTTTAGGTGAAGAGATGGTGGCAGAACAGAAGGCAAAAGGATAAGAACAGGGTCAGGGACAGCCTCCAGACTCTTAACCACTACCTTCCTTCCATGATGTTCTGTGAACGACCTCGCAATGTTTACCAGTCAGGTAATTAGGGATCGTTTAAATTTTACTTTAATAGTTGGACTTATTGCTATTGTAGAATTGTTTTCACCATCTATATATTCAAATGAGGATAGACTTGGAGAAGCAATTGGATGTGACTGGGAATTTAAATTGACAATCGAGTATTCCGAGCTAAGTCTAACGAAGACATTATCTTCAGGTCTCAATCCGATGAACGATTCAATGGCCCAGCTGACAACGACCCACTTATTGCTCCAGCAGACCCCGAATCATCGACTCATCACCCGGACATCTTGAGAATCGGGGCGATATCCCATAGTCCTTTCTGCCAGTAGAAGTAGACAGGTCCTCTCTGATTGTAGAAACTGATAGTAGAGCTCAAAGTTAATGTAGTCTTTGTAGTCTTCTCCGTGTTCATTGCCCATTGCTAGAGAAAGAACATTTATTAAACTTCAAGATCGGACAGGAACATTTTTAATCAAATTTAAAGCGAAAAGGATCAATTTGACACTGAAAACTGAGATGTCCTTTGTTGACCTTTGATTAATGATTTTGGATTTGAGAATTTTTGACTTAAGAACAAGCAATACCTTGAAAGCGGGACCTTATTATATAAGCGGGACTCGTAGCACCAGTCAATCTATCAAGTAATCTGAATATCTGATAAAACACTTGCCTCAAGTTCAAGTGGTGTTTTCATTTTTCAGCTTCATCAGCTTCTTTGATCAATTTCATGTAATTGATACCGTTAGAATGAATAGTATGATTTACTTTAATTTTAAAGTTTTATTACTCTTCCCATTTCTGGAATTGGAAAAAAAGATGATCATCAAATTTTATTGCTTTAATTTTGATTCTTTGCCGTTGTTCTTCAAGTTTGAGTTTTTCATAATTTTGGCATCAAATATTGAAATATTACACTTTGAAATTAAAATAGTTTGATAAATATGTTTTACTTGCCCTAACCAGTATCCTGGTTTAGATTACGCTCGACGCCCCTTAGGTTAGGGGAAATGTACGTTTTACCTTGAATTCAGTATACGTACTAAATTTACTTATTACTAGAATATTTAAATTGCCCATGCCCTGATGCAATAGGCCTAACCAGAAACCCGACTTGATCGCGCACAGAACTTAACTTTAGAATTTAGAGTCATGCGCGGTATTCCTAAGCCCGCACAGGTGTGTGTACGCGCCGCGCTTGTCTTACATTGTAGGACCTATTTTGCGCGCGCAAGTTAAGCGCGCGTGTTCGAAGAAAAGGCGCGCGCAAACAAGGGCACATAGCATGTGGCAACGCCTTCCTAAGCCCGCAAAGGTGTGTGTACGCGCCGCGCTTCAGCTCCACTACGGGGAAGTGCGCCGAGCGAGCAACACAGGGATATACGTGTTTAGCAAGGCAGCCAAGGCAACGCCGCGCACTTCACTGTTCTGAGGAAGCGCTATACCACATGTTACACGTGTCCCTGTTTGTTTGCGCTTGCGCGCGCTTTTCGTAGAAAAGTCCCAAACATTTTGCTTGTCAGACGTTGTTTGACCATTATTTCAGCGTCCTTGTCGGCGGACGCGCGCGCGCGCCCGCCGAAGGCGTAGGGGTCAGACAACGTCTGACAACATTTTGCCTCTTCTCTGAAGAGGCGCGCAAAATAAAATAAGGCTCCGTATTCATGGACGACCTAAGAAAGACATAACATACTTCAGAATCCCGAAATCAGCCATTTTCTGTCTGTTATGGGGGGTTAAAATCGCTTTTTTCGGCTTAAAAACTGCCTTTTTTCGCCCCTTATTGGGCGTAGATGTCTCATGGGTGGTCAAATAGAAGTGTTTCTGGTCATAAATTATGCGCCTGAAACCACTAAACCAATGATATTCGCCAGTTTTCCTTTGTTTTCCTGTAAAATCCAAAAAACCTTATTTTTACCTCTGAAAACAGTGATCCAGGCATGTCTTCATTTCTGAGGCACCCAAGATCCGAAATCGAAAAGCTTTAGCCGATTGAGCTGAAAATTTGCATGCCATCCATGGACGAACTAAGAAAGACATACCATACTTCAGAATCCCGAAATCAGCCATTTTCTGTCTGTTATGGGGGTTAAAATCGCTTTTTCGGCTTAAAACTGCCTTTTTCGCCCCTTATTGGGCGTAGATGTCTCATGGGTGATCAAATAGAAGTGTTTCTGGTCATAAATTATGCGCCTGAAACCACTGAGCCAATAATATTCGCCAGTTTTCCTTTGTTTTCCTGTCAAATCCAAAAAACCCTATTTTAACCCCTCAAAACAGTGATCCAGGCATGTCTTCATTTCTTAGGCACCCAAGATCCGAAATCCAAAAACTTTGGCCGATTGAGCTGAAAATTTGCACGCCATCCATGGAGGACCTAAGAAAGACATACCATACTTCAGAATCCCGAAATCAGCCATTTTCTGTCTTTTATGGGGGGTTAAAATTGCGTTTTTTGGCTTAAAAACTGCCTTTTTCGCCCCTTATTGGGCGTAGATGTCTCATGGGTGGTCAAATAGAAGTGTTTCTGGTCATAAATTATGCGCCTGAAACCACTGAACCAATAATATTTGCCAGTATTCCTTTGTTTTCCTGTAAAATCCAAAAAACTATATTTTAACCTCTGAAAACAGTGATCCAGGCGTGTATTCATTTCTGAGGCACCCAAGATCCAAAATCGAAAAGCTTTGGCCGATTGAGCTGAAAATTTGCACGCCAACTATGGACGACCTAAGAAAGACATACCATACTTCAGAATCCCGAAATCAGCCATTTTCTGTCTGTTATTGGGGGTTAAAATCGCGTTTTTCGGCTTAAAAACTGCCTTTTTTCGCCCCTTATTGGGCGTAGATGTCTCATGGGTGGTCAAATAGAAGTGTTTCTGGTCATAAATTATGCGCCTGAAACCACTGAGGCAATAATATTCGCCAGTTTTCCTTTGTTTTCCAGTAAAAATCCAAAAAACCCTATTTTACCTCTCAAAACAGTGATCCAGGCGTGTCTTCATTTCTGAGGCACCAAAGATCCGAAATCGAAAAGCTTTGGCCGATTGAGCTGAAAATTTGCACGCCATCCATGGAGGACCTAAGAAAGACATACCATACTCCGGAATCCCGAAATCAGCCATTTTCTGTCTGTTATTGGGGGTTAAACTTGCGTTTTTCGGCTTAAAAACTGCCTTTTTTCGCCCCTTATTGGGCGTATATGTCTCATGGGTGGTCAAATAGAAGTGTTTCTGGTCATTAATTATGTGCCTGAAACCACTGAACCAATAATATTTGCCAGTTTTCCTTTGTTTTCCTGTAAAATCCAAAAAAACCCTATTTTACCTCTGTAAACAGTGATCCAGGCGTGTGTTCATTTCTGAGGCACCCAAGATCCGAAATCGAAAAGCTTTAGCCGATTGAGCTGAAAATTTGCACGCCATCCATGGACGACCTAAGAAAGACATACCATACTTCAGAATCCCGAAATCAGCCATTTTCTGTCTTTTATGGGGGTTAAAATTGCGTTTTTGGCTTAAAACTGCCTTTTTCGCCCCTTATTGGGCGTAGATGTCTCATGGGTGGTCCAATAGAAGTGTTTCTGGTCATAAATTATGCGCCTGAAACCACTGAACCAATAATATTTGCCAGTATTCCTTTGTTTTCCTGTAAAATCCAAAAAAACCTTATTTTTACCTCTGAAAACAGTGATCCAGGCATGTCTTCATTTCTGAGGCACCCAAGATCCAAAATCGAAAAGCTTTGGCCGATTGAGCTGAAAATTTGCACGCCAACCATGGACGACCTAAGAAAGACATAACATACTTCAAAATCCCGAAATCAGCCATTTTCTGTCTGTTATGGGGGGTTAAAATCGCTTTTTTCGGCTTAAAAACTGCCTTTTTTCGCCCCTTATTGGGCGTAGATGTCTCATGGGTGGTCAAATAGAAGTGTTTCTGGTCATAAATTATGCGCCTGAAACCACTGAGCCAATAATATTCGCCAGTTTTCCTTTGTTTTCCTGTCAAATCCAAAAAACCCTATTTTAACCCCTCAAAACAGTGATCCAGGCATGTCTTCATTTCTTAGGCACCCAAGATCCGAAATCCAAAAACTTTGGCCGATTGAGCTGAAAATTTGCACGCCATCCATGGAGGACCTAAGAAAGACATACCATACTTCAGAATCCCGAAATCAGCCATTTTCTGTCTTTTATGGGGGGTTAAAATTGCGTTTTTTGGCTTAAAAACTGCCTTTTTTCGCCCCTTATTGGGCGTAGATGTCTCATGGGTGGTCAAATAGAAGTGTTTCTGGTCATAAATTATGCGCCTGAAACCACTGAGGCAATAATATTCGCCAGTTTTCCTTTGTTTTCCAGTAAAATCCAAAAAACCCTATTTTTACCTCTCAAAACAGTGATCCAGGCGTGTCTTCATTTCTGAGGCACCAAAGATCCGAAATCGAAAAGCTTTGGCGGATTGAGCTGAAAATTTGCACGCCATCCATGGAGGACCTAAGAAAGACATACCATACTTCGGAATCCCGAAATCAGCCATTTTCTGTCTGTTATTGGGGGTTAAAATTGCGTTTTTCGGCTTAAAAACTGCCTTTTTTCGCCCCTTATTGGGCGTATATGTCTCATGGGTGGTCAAATAGAAGTGTTTCTGGTCATTAATTATGCGCCTGAAACCACTGAACCAATAATATTTGCCAGTTTTCCTTTGTTTTCCTGTAAAATCCAAAAAACCCTATTTTACCTCTGAAAACAGTGATCCAGGCGTGTGTTCATTTCTGAGGCACCCAAGATCCGAAATCGAAAAGCTTTGGCCGATTGAGCTGAAAATTTGCACGCCAACCATGGACGACCTAAGAAAGACATAACATACTTCAGAATCCCGAAATCAGCCATTTTCTGTCTGTTATGGGGGGTTAAAATTGCGTTTTTCGGCTTAAAAACTGCCTTTTTTCGCCCCTTATTGGGCGTAGATGTCTCATGGGTGGTCAAATAGAAGTGTTTCTGGTCATTAATTATGCGCCTGAAACCACTGAGGCAATAATATTTGCCAGTTTTCCTTTGTTTTCCTGTAAAATCCAAAAAACCCTATTTTACCTCTGAAAACAGTGATCCAGGCGTGTGTTCATTTCTGAGGCACCCAAGATCCGAAATCGAAAAGCTTTGGCCGATTGAGCTGAAAATTTGCACGCCAACCATGGACGACCTAAGAAAGACATAACATACTTCAGAATCCCGAAATCAGCCATTTTCTGTCTGTTATGGGGGGTTAAAATTGCGTTTTTCGGCTTAAAAACTGCCTTTTTTCGCCCCTTATTGGGCGTATTATATGTCTCATGGGTGGTCAAATAGAAGTGTATCTGGTCATAAATTATGCGCCTGAAACCACTGAGCCAATAATATTCGCCAGTTTTCCTTTGTTTTCCTGTAAAATCCAAAAAACTCTATTTTAACCTCTGAAAACAGTGATCCAGGCGTGTATTCATTTCTGAGGCACCCAAGATCCGAAATCGAAAAGCTTTGGCCGATTGAGCTGAAAATTTGCACGCCAACTATGGACGACCTAAGAAAGACATACCATACTTCAGAATCCCGAAATCAGCCATTTTCTGTCTGTTATTGGGGGTTAAAATCGTGTTTTTCGGCTTAAAAACTGCCTTTTTCGCCCCTTATTGGGCGTAGATGTCTCATGGGTGGTCAAATAGAAGTGTTTCTGGTCATAAATTATGCGCGTGAAACCACTGAGGCAATAATATTCGCCAGTTTTCCTTTGTTTTCCAGTAAAATCCAAAAAACCCTATTTTTACCTCTCAAAACAGTGATCCAGGCGTGTCTTCATTTCTGAGGCACCAAAGATCCGAAATCGAAAAGCTTTGGCGGATTGAGCTGAAAATTTGCACGCCATCCATGGAGGACCTAAGAAAGACATACCATACTTCGGAATCCCGAAATCAGCCATTTTCTGTCTGTTATTGGGGGTTAAAATTGCGTTTTTCGGCTTAAAAACTGCCTTTTTTCGCCCCTTATTGGGCGTATATGTCTCATGGGTGGTCAAATAGAAGTGTTTCTGGTCATTAATTATGCGCCTGAAACCACTGAACCAATAATATTTGCCAGTTTTCCTTTGTTTTCCTGTAAAATCCAAAAAACCCTATTTTACCTCTGAAAACAGTGATCCAGGCGTGTGTTCATTTCTGAGGCACCCAAGATCCGAAATCGAAAAGCTTTGGCCGATTGAGCTCAAAATTTGCACGCCAACCATGGACGACCTAAGAAAGACATAACATACTTCAGAATCCCGAAATCAGCCATTTTCTGTCTGTTATGGGGGGTTAAAATCGCTTTTTTCGGCTTACAAACTGCCTTTTTTCGCCCCTTATTGGGCGTAGATGTCTCATGGGTGGTCAAATAGAAGTGTTTCTGGTCATAAATTATGCGCCTGAAACCGCTGAGCCAATAATATTCGCCAGTTTTCCTTTTACAGTTTTCCTTTTACAGTTTTCCTTTTACATTTCTGAGGCACCCAAAATCCAAAAAATGTGTCTTTTGACTGATAGAGCTGAAACTTTGCACGCCATTCATGGAACACCTACGAAAGACATAACAGGCCTCAGAATTCCGAAATCACCCATTTTTCGTCTTTTATGGGGGTGAAAAGTCACGTTTTTCGGCCTGAAAACTGCCTTTTTTCGACCCTTATTCGATATAGAGGTCTCGAGGGAGGTGAAATAGAGGTGTATCTGGTCATAAGTTATGCGCCTGAAACCACTGAACCAATGATATTCACCAGTTTTCCTTTGTTTTCCTGTAAAATCTAAAAACCGTATTTTACCTCTAAAAAGGTGATCCGGGGGTGTCCTTCATTTCTGAGGCACCCAAAATCCAAAAATGTGTCTTTTGACTGATAGAGCTGAAACTTTGCACGCCATTCATGGAACACCTACGAAAGACATAACAGGCCTCAGAATTCCGAAATCACCCATTTTTCGTCTTTTATGGGGGTGAAAAGTCACGTTTTTCGGCCTGAAAACTGCCTTTTTTCGACCCTTATTCGATATAGAGGTCTCGAGGGAGGTGAAATAGAGGTGTATCTGGTCATAAGTTATGCGCCTGAAACCACTGAACCAATGATATTCACCAGTTTTCCTTTGTTTTCCTGTAAAATCTAAAAAACCGTATTTTACCTCTAAAAAGGTGATCCGGGGGTGTCCTTCATTTCTGAGGCACCCAAAATCCAAAAAATGTGTCTTTTGACTGATAGAGCTGAAACTTTGCACGCCATTCATGGAACACCTACGAAAGACATAACAGGCCTCAGAATTCCGAAATCACCCATTTTTCGTCTTTTATGGGGGTGAAAAGTCACGTTTTCGGCCTGAAAACTGCCTTTTTCGACCCTTATTCGATATAGAGGTCTCGAGGGAGGTGAAATAGAGGTGTATCTGGTCATAAGTTATGCGCCTGAAACCACTGAACCAATGATATTCACCAGTTTTCCTTTGTTTTCCTGTAAAATCTAAAAAACCGTATTTTACCTCTAAAAAGGTGATCTGAGGCACCCAAAATCCAAAAAATGTGTCTTTTGACTGATAGAGCTGAAACTTTGCACGCCATTCATGGAACACCTACAAAAGACATAACAGGCCTCAGAATTCCGAAATCACCCATTTTTCGTCTTTTATGGGGGTGAAAAGTCACGTTTTTCGGCCTGAAAACTGCCTTTTTTCGACCCTTATTCGATATAGAGGTCTCGAGGGAGGTGAAATAGAGGTGTATCTGGTCATAAGTTATGCGCCTGAAACCACTGAACCAATGATATTCACCAGTTTTCCTTTGTTTTCCTGTAAAATCTAAAAAACCGTATTTTACCTCTAAAAAGGTGATCCGGGGGTGTCCTTCATTTCTGAGGCACCCAAAATCCAAAAAATGTGTCTTTTGACTGATAGAGCTGAAACTTTGCACGCCATTCATGGAACACCTACGAAAGACATAACAGGCCTCAGAATTCCGAAATCACCCATTTTTCGTCTTTTATGGGGGTGAAAAGTCACGTTTTTCGGCCTGAAAACTGCCTTTTTCGACCCTTATTCGATATAGAGGTCTCGAGGGAGGTGAAATAGAGGTGTATCTGGTCATAAGTTATGCGCCTGAAACCACTGAACCAATGATATTCACCAGTTTTCCTTTGTTTTCCTGTAAAATCTAAAAACCGTATTTTACCTCTAAAAGGTGATCCGGGGGTGTCCTTCATTTCTGAGGCACCCAAAATCCAAAAATGTGTCTTTTGACTGATAGAGCTGAAACTTTGCACGCCATTCATGGAACACCTACGAAAGACATAACAGGCCTCAGAATTCCGAAATCACCCATTTTTCGTCTTTTATGGGGGTGAAAAGTCACGTTTTTCGGCCTGAAAACTGCCTTTTTTCGACCCTTATTCGATATAGAGGTCTCGAGGGAGGTGAAATAGAGGTGTATCTGGTCATAAGTTATGCGCCTGAAACCACTGAACCAATGATATTCACCAGTTTTCCTTTGTTTTCCTGTAAAATCTAAAAAAACCGTATTTTACCTCTAAAAAGGTGATCCGGGGGTGTCCTTCATTTGTTTTCCTGTAAAATCCAAAAAACTCTATTTTCACCTCTCAAAACAGTGATCCAGGCGTGTCTTCATTTCTGAGGCACCCAAGATCCGAAATCGAAAAGGCTTTGGCCGATTGAGCTGAAAATTTGCACGCCATCCATGGAGGACCTAAGAAAGTAAGAAAGACATACCATACTGCAGAATCCCGAAATCAGCCATTTTCTGTCTTTTATGGGGGGTTAAAATCGCGTTTTTCGGCTTAAAAACTGCCTTTTTTCGCCCCTTATTGGGCGTAGATGTCTCATGGGTGGTCAAATAGAAGTGTTTCTGGTCATAAATTATGCGCGTGAAACCACTGAGGCAATAATATTCGCCAGTTTTCCTTTGTTTTCCTGTAAAATCCAAAAAACCCTATTTTACCTCTGAAAACAGTGATCCAGGCGTGTATTCATTTCTGAGGCACCCAAGATCCGAAATCGAAAAGCTTTGGCCGATTGAGCTGAAAATTTGCACGCCATCCATGGAGGACCTAAGAAAGACATACCATACTTCAGAATCCCGAAATCAGCCATTTTCTGTCTGTTATGGGGGGTTAAAATCGCTTTTTTTGGCTTAAGAACTGCCTTTTTTCGCCCCTTATCGGGCGTAGATGTCTCATGGGTGGTTAAATAGAAGTGTTTCTGGTCATAAATTATGCGCCTGATACCACTGAACCAATAATATTCGCCAGTTTTCCTTTGTTTTCCTGTAAAAATCCAAAAAACCATATTTTTACCTCTGAAAACAGTGATCCATGCGTGTCTTCATTCCCGTTGATTTGGGTTTAACTGCTGGCTCAATGGGCTCAGCTCCTGCTCTCCACTCCAGAACATGAGTAAACCCATCATGACCAGAACTCACAGCACTCCCAAGTGCAGTTCAATTGGGAATTCCATCCTTCATAGGATGATCTCCTCTACTTAGAAATACGTTTCTCCAGCTACTGATACTATCCCTTATTTAGATTTTTCTTTGCCTGCTGTCACCCATCAGACACCCTCCCCTGACACCACTCAATCACACATATAGTCGCACCTTTCCATACCTACTACAGATGCAGCTGATAATCACATTATTTTCGAAAGCTTCAGGTAATGATAACATTCTGAGATCAGTTACATACATAACGTTTGAACTTCAACCTCTCTCAAAACTCAGAGATAAATGTTAATACCGTTTTCCAGCTTGTTTGATTGTGTTTATAACTTTCTAAAGATCAACCATTTGAGACTCTAGAGGAATGGCTAAAAGCTTCACATTTTTGGTATTTCTTGGACTGCTTATGTCCTCAGAGGGTGGAATATTTGATAGTATGTACTGTGGGAAACACAACTGCTATGAAGGTAAGATCAATCCCTTGTTTCTACCCAGTATGGTCAATAAAAAGATTGTACAATGACTTCAAAATATGATTTTCATCTCTTGGATATTCTATCAAAATAGGTTATTTTCATGTTTTAGGAATTTTTTGAGTTATGAAATCTACTTTCAGTTATGGGATTGGAAAGAACAGCTACCAAGGTATGTGAAAAATGAAAATCTTAAATCTTTCGGGGTTTAGTTGGTTGTATAATACAGTGGTCTGGCCATGATTAATTATGAAACCCTAGCCAAACCTGTCTGTAGATTTCATGATGTAGGAATATAATTTTAAGTTTTGATCACTGTCTGAGTATTTACTTGTTCTATAATGGTTGTCAGCTTGAGCACAAATAAAAGAAAACAACTATACGATGTCAGATAGAGTCTTGTGTTACCAATCATATAATGATGATTGATGGCTTGGTGAAATTCAGTCAAGCCACAGACTTAATTACAGCACATCACATGATCCATCAACTTACATTTCATATGATATCCTCAGAAAGAAGTTCAAAAAACTTACATTTCAGAAAGAAGTTCTAAAAACATATAGGAAGTTAGCTCGGGAGCTGCACCCTGACCAGAACAAAGCGGAGGATGCCCATGAACAGTTTGAGATTCTTGTATCTGCGTATGAGGTGAGGGGGGTGTTTCATGAGGCATTAATACTTTATTACAGAGTGTACTGTGTAATCCTAATAGTTCATTGAAACATATAAATCAATTAAACAAATGAATCAAGTTTTGATCCCATTTTACAATCTACTATGCTTACACTCATTAACAATATACATTGTACAAATTAGAAAAATGCAGTTTGATGGTGTATATACTTGTATCAACTCTGAAGGCGCAGGGTAAAATGTACTTTATATATTTCTGTATAGTTTAAACGTGTGAACACTGCTGTACATGACTGATGACTGAACTATCTCGACTCAAACAAAACTGTAATGGACATTGTTTAGACCTGTTCTATGACACCTGCTTACATTTCTCATTTCCCTCAGACGCTAAGGAACGAAGCTACAAGGAATGACTACGATTACTTGCTCGACAACCCTGATATCTACTATGAGCATTTCTACAGGTTCATGGTTATTTAGTTATTTTGTGAACTTGCAACCGACAAGATATATTCAATTTGATTTTAACTGAATTTTTTGTGATGTTTCGTATTTTTTCGTAATTTCAACTCAGTAATCTAAGTATGATACTATAGTACTATGACTTACCGACTCCATTTTTTGCAGATTCTTCACGAGGAAGACGCCTAAAGTGGACGTGGGTCCAGTTATCGCAGTTACCCTGATAGTGCTGTCTCTCCTTCATGTAAGTTTACTAATTACTAATTAGTGTAACTTTCTATGTGACTATACTGTGAGATTTGATATCATAATTCGGCCTGTAGATTGCAAAGTTGTGCAACATTTTTCTTCAAAAATAACAAATATTAACCGATCAAGAGTAGTATTCGGATTGAATTCTGTTCCCTTGCAAATACGGAATAAAAAGATAGCAGAAATTGGTTTATAAATCTAATGATTTCAATTTTTCGCAGTACATGCACAAGATCAGCTCGTATAACAGAGCGTTGGACTACGCATTGCACGTTCCTCACCTTCGAAGCCAGGTAAGAAGCTTCTCTTGCTCTCCTGATAAAGTTTTATGACCGTAGGCCGTCTAAACACTCCTTCTTTTTGTGGAAACCCCTTATCACCCTTGATAACTCTGATACAACCGATTTTGAAATTTTAAAATCATCACTTTTTCTGTGATTATGACATCCCAAACCTTGTCTTGGCCTCCTGTGTCGTGACAAGCGCTAACCCGTCTTATCATGAATTTCTTTACAAATAAACCTTTCATACTTTCAACGAACCTGACAAGAAGCTATTTGTTAAAGTTCGAACCTGTTGAAGACCTATTTCAGTTGAAAATGTACGTGTTACAACTTGTCAGAAGGCCTCAATTACCAAACATTATTGCTTGTTAAAGAAACAATACTTTCTGACCTTCATTGTGTGATTGCGACATTATTACACATCCATATACACCTTACCTCGTGTTGCCACCAATAAGTGCATATTCTCCACACTTACACGTCATGTTCCAGAAAGGGTCGCAATTTTCCAACCTAACGGAACACGCGGACAAAGTTTGGTCTGCTATTCTACGCGCAACGCGCGTTCTATTTGTATTTTCGTGGAATTCAGGGAAATGATCGCGGAATTTCATCAAAAACACGTGAAATTGGTGAACATGTGCAGTGAATGAGCCAAATATAGAAATTCAAATATGTTATCCATTTTGATACTTTCAGGCTAAAGCCCTGGCCGACTCCGAAGGGTTATTGGACAAGAAATTCTTCAAGGGAATGACAAAAGAAGATCAAAGGAGCGCCGAGAACAAGATCCTGCGGGACATAATAGAGTCCAAGTTGGATATCAAAGGGGGATACCAAAAACCAGAGTGGACAGATATCCTATTAGTCCAGTTACTTGTGGCGTAAGTTTGATGCAGCACAGTTTTCAGACCTTTCCGGGCAATTTCACCGGGGAAACCCTTTGCATGACAATAACACTCCACCCCTTACTATAACCATCCACAGGCCATTTAACTTTGGTAAGTGGGTTTATTTCCACATACGACGCTTCTACAAGTACACTATACGTGGGGACGAGTTCGATGTGGAAGAAAAGGAGTACAGGACGAGGGTCGCAGTGGGGCTGTCTGCGAGTAAATGGGAGGTAGGGAAAATGTGCGAGACGGGATTTTCTGATCCCATTTTTTCAGGGATCAGATAGCTTTGTAAAGCGTGTCAGATAGAATTTGTTGATACAACCCGTTCAGTGTGACCCATATAATGTTCTGTCCGATCTTTCATCATGACATATGAACTTGAAAATCTTCTTCAGATGTTGACAGATGAAAAAAGGGACACTCTGTACAGAAAGGAGTTATGGCATGAAGCCAACAGATTGGTTAGTACTTTATTGCAAAAAGAAACGTTCCATTAATATGAAGAATGGTCGAATTGACTCATCTTATTATTTCTTTTCATCATTTTGTATCATATTTTTTCTCTCAGATGGATTGACTAGAGATGTTACGTTTTCGTAAGGCCATGTAGTATTGTAGTTGGGCATGTTTTCGTTCCAATTTTCTTTGATTTGAGTGAGCTATATATCAATTTTAAAGCCGTTGATTTCTATTTCTATTTCTAATTCTGGTGAGAATGTACTGTTTTATATATTATTTTTCCTTTCATTTCTTCTCCTCCCAGGCATACGAGGAAGAACGTGAAGAACAAGCCAGGATGGCCAAAGCGAGCAGTAATAAATACAAACAACAAAAGTTAGTTTCAATTTTAACTTCACAAACCAATGATCCATTTATTGTATCTATCGTCAAGTTTCGAAAATTTTTAATTCCAACTGCTCAAATTCTTTTCTGACCGTTTCGTTATCTCCAGGCGAATGCAAAAGAAGGACAAAGTGCCAGAAAACTGGAACGATTAAAGCTGACTCTAATGATTTCACCCAAATTCCCTGTTCAGCCCCCCGACTAATGACAGCGGGAAATTAACCTGAAGGAATAACTCATGACATTCTCGGGAAAAATAGTCGAGTGATGGGGTACAGCAATAACAACAACTTTCACAGTTGCGGAAATGGGATGGGATTTTATCACGTGTGCTTCATTATACGGCACGATATCAAATCAGGATTGTATACCGAACTTTAGAGGATGTTAACTTATTTAGGTTGAATTAACGAACTAATAGCAATTCACGATATGAACTGGAACTTATATGTAGTAATAGGTAATCTTGTTGTTTTGGATATTAGCTTATATCTTTGTTGACAATTTATTTTGATAGGAAAAAGTATCATTTACTATATCTCAACCGACATCTAAAAGCTTGAGGAGTAACGAATGCACCGCATTGCTTGTGTATTTCATCAAATTAACTTTCTAACTTTGCTTAGATTTGGAATTTTAGAATTATATTAGCCCCCTTTCGATAGTAACTCGATCCTTTGATCAGTGGACCTGATTTCCTCAGAGTATAGGCAAGCAGTAAGATTAATGGAGTATTAATTTTATGATTTCGGTGTCTTAACCTAATTCTGTATTTGTCACACATCATTTTATTTATTTCAATTTCAACCACATTGTCTTTATTCTACGTCAAATGAAATTTATGAATATGCATCGAAAATGAGAACAAAAGTTCGAATCTCACTGAATGCATAAACATCATGGAACTTTTCCTTGAAATAAGTTTCTTTTAAATTTCAGAATTCGTTTTACCCATACGTTTGACTCCCTGATGAAGATGTAGCTAATTGATGTCAATATATCCACAGGCGAGGCTGTTTTCCTGATAATCACCAGCCTTTTGACGTAAAGATTATCCAGCAGAAAACCACCCATCCTGCATCTCCAAAGGCAGTCTCACAACCTCCCTCACGCACTGTATCCTTTTGAAATGATTATAGTAATTTCATCAGCTAATTAGACATGATTTTAAAGACTTCCTTGGGTCAGAACGCCCGTATATTTCATATTTCAGTGCATATTTTACGTTCAATCGCCATAAAAAGTCTGACGTTCTGGGCCGATTAGCCCATGTAGGGACTGGCTCCAATCGCCGCAGTAACTTTGCTATTGTTTCGCAGCGACCCCTGATACATGGGTCTACCATGTTCCCCGTCTTATAGAGTGAAATACGGTGACTCAATTATAGAATTTAATAGTTTCAATTATGATTGACTCAATTGTTATACTTTCAGAACCCCCGCGGTCGATTTATACATCGTACTTTTTTAGTCATAGAATATTTGACTTACAAATATAATATAGACTCTGCAGTTTCTTTTGATTGAAAAGAGTTTCTTTTGATTAAAAAGAGTGCTGAATCGAATTTTGTAACATTCAGTTCGCTGTGAATCATGACGTCCTTTAAAGTCAGATTTACGTCCGGTGGCAGTTTATTTCAACCTGGTGATCATAGAAAGTAAGATATTTTATATTTTAATTTTAATTTTCACATATTTCATCATAACTATTATTATTTTCTCAGTTCTGTGAATAATCAAGTGATTAGTGCGCAGTAGTTGTACTATCCTTGTTTCAATTCGGTATTATTGGTTCTAGCGTCCTGCTCCAGTACAAGCTCGAACAGTAGCCAATACCATTTGATAACAAATAGATGTATCTTTCAATGTACTTATTGAATGAAACTATACCTTGCCCACTAATTAGTCATTCATTTTGATAAAGGAGTAATTAATAAGTAGATTCAAAGAATAGTCTCCTCCGAGAGGCAATAATGCTCAGATCTCTCGATTGATACGTTTAAATTTTGATATCTGAATTAAGTTTAAAATATATACTGTGTGTCCACAACAGAGATAAAGTCCTACACTAGTGGATGATCGAATATTTGTTAGTTTTTTAAACCCTAACTTACATACCAACTTTTCACTCACTCAGTTTGATCTAGCTGAGACGAGATTCAAATTCCATCTTATTTTTCAATAATTTTATCAATACAGAATCAAGACAATATTCAAATTACAGTAGCAGTCAAAATCTCAAAACTTTCAGGCCGTTGTTAAAAGAGGCGTCAGACAGTGATGGTTACAGTTCAGAGTAAGTTTATTTCGCTCATGGCTTTAATCTTTCATTACGATCTTTATTTTCCAATTTTGTGATGGCTGAAATTACTCGCTGCAAATTTCAACGATATAGTTTCACGTTATTTTTGATAAACAACAAAATTCTAACATTTGCAGTCCCCACCATGCACTATAATTAAGTTGAAAAGCCATTCCGTCATCAATGACAATCCACCGAACCAAATCGAGCACATAGCTTTTTGTTCAGTACGTAGCTTGTACTTAAAGTGACTCCTAGTTCTAAACACGTCATTAACATGGCGTGTACGATTTCCCCACCCCCACCCACTATATCAACGGTTTTATAGTTTTATAGTTTTTACACATAATAAAAGCTCTGCACAGCACACCGTTTCATGAGTGTTCTTGAGTATCATAACGTTTGGATTGCTTTTTAATCTCGGGATAGATGTTCGTTGGTTCAAGTTAATGGGAAGCATTTTTCGAGGTGAGATGTTTGCCAAAATATCTTGTTTATATTTCCATATTTCAAAAGATTCTATAATGTTAAATTTCAAAAATGCTGGAAATTTTACCAAGAATTTTAGGACCTTTGTCGTACGGTATGTGGAACTGAACATCTGAATATTCCAGAACTAAGTTGTCAAGGCTTGCAAACGAAATTTTAATTGTATTGTATTTGTATGGTCCACAACTAACCTGGTTACCAGAATTTGGGCTCATTTTGAACGACACGTCCTAAATTAAGTGTTTATGATACTTTTATCAATCTTGAACTCTGAGTATGCTTATTTTACTCAAAGTTAAAATTTTATTTCTGTGACGTTTAGTTCAATTTTCATTGTGTAGCGATGAAATGAATCGATAGTTTGATCTCTGAAAGTTGCTTCAAGTTTCCACATCTGGACTGCTTGTATAAAATGTACACATTATACTCAATAATTTATAAGGACAAGAACACACCAATATGGTTTTTACTCGTACCAAAATTCGATCAGTCAACAAAAATTAAATATACTTCATTTCTGCTATAGCACCTGCGAAAAAAATGAAATTAGAATCTTCAAAACAAAAGTTGTGTAAATTAATTCCAACAACTATAATAAAGCCATCAAATTAACGAAATGTTTTCGATTGTCAAGGCTGCTCAGTAAATAAAAATGTAAGCTACAAGTAAAAATAGTTGTTCACTCAGTCCAGTCACCGTGAATATTTCTTTTGCTTTATTCCATGGCACGCTGTTTCAGCGTACCATGCCATATTGTAATTCACAGTCCTTCCTTAGGAAGTTCCTACTCCAAGCTAGTCAACAGGTACTATAGATCTTATATCTAATATCAGGTGGTTTCATCGTTCCCCGTCAATCGAATGGACTGATCAAATAAAAAACACACACAATGCGCTTTTACATTGAGGGAATGATGATTTATAAATTAAGAAATTTTAAAGCTTTTATTTGAATTAACTCATTCGCGTCCCGAAAAAACACCAGCTGTCATTAAAGGAAAACATTGAATTTTAACCCCCTCCATCCTCAGTGACTCGATTAAAACTGCGATCGAAAGAAAACATAGTATGACCTCTCCCTCCCCAGTGACTCGATGGGGACGGCCGAAGAGCGGACCCAACTCACTGGTACCAAGGAGACCACCTCAGTCACCAAGGCCTTCCTCAACCTGACTGTTTGTATCCTTGCTTCCGCACTGCTAAGCATCCCCTACGGTTTCGACAAAACCGGTGAGCTGGTTTATACAGGTGTTTCTGATTTAGAAACTTAGAATTGCAAACCTCAATTTTCATTTGATTCCTTCTTATGCTATACCTCACTAATCACTATTTGTTGCTAAAATTGAAAATCACCTTCGACAGCTCAGATTTTGGTCATATTTTAAGCAAAAATCAATACCCATCGAACTGTCCCCGGCTGTGTTGGGAAACTATTTTCCCCCATTTCAGGTTGGCTAGGAGGTATCCTACTCTTGCTATGTGTCGGAGCTCTGGTGGACTACACGCTGCTCTGCATGGGGGAGACCTGCATGAAACTCAATGTGTTTGACTACCAGGAAATTGCGGAGGTGAGGGGTGTTTCCTCGGAGCCAACTTTCTTTTAAATTCATAATTTTTCGTAATTCAAAAGTTCTATCATACTTCTCTCAATATTCTGGGATAATTTGATTAACATCCTTCAATTCATCAACTTTTATTTGTACCATTCTCACAGTTGTTTACTGATTACTCATCCATCCACTCCCCTGTCAGATAAGTTTTGGGAAGTTTGGTCGGTACTTACAAGCTGCGGTACAACTTGGTCTCAGTCTAAGTCTCATGATTTCCTATCAGATCATTGCGGCTGAGTGAGTATTTTGAGGGTCAATTGCATTTTTTAACCAGAAGCTCGACGCACCCTAAACGTCTGTGCTCTTCGCAATCATTGTCGTGCGATGTATGACCCGCTGACGCTGAGAATCAGCGCCGCGCGTGCGGCGCTGATTCTCACGAGGGTCTGTCAAGGGCCGACAACGCAATCATCGCGTCGTCAGACATTCCATGAAAATTCCAAATTTCCCCAATATGTCAATGTATTGGTATTGTAACAAAATATCTTCCCTCCCAGCAACATTGAAGGAATGCTGAGCCCGGAATGGGTGAAGAGTGCCTCCACTTGGGACATTCCTCTTGAGATATTCCTAGTTATTATACTAACTGCCATCATATTGATACCTCTCTCTACCCTCGCTACACTGAAGGTTTGGTTATTTCCCCATCTAGCCCTTTTATCTTCTCGAAGACCCCCAGGCCCCTTACTATTACTAAAAGACTTACTTTTCGACATCGTTTTGTCATCTTATTAGCTTTCTCGATTTCGTCGTTTATCAATTCAGGAACTCTTGCGAAACCCCTTGTGAACCCCCACTCAACCCACTCAAACCTCCCCACTCCCTTGCGAACCCCCACTCAAACCCCCCACTCTCCTTCAGATGTTGAGTTACTCCTCCACTGTCTCCATCATCTCCATCTGCCTCCTCTGTATCTCCCTCCTCTACTTTGACATCAACAGAATCCCCCCTAACTCGGTGGAGCTCGTCAGCTCGGAGGTCTACACTGGACTGAGTGTGTTTGCCACGGGGTTCGTGTGTCATCAGCTCATCACACCAACACTCGACTCCCTGCCGGTAAGTACTATTTTGATTTAGCTTTAGATTGAGAAAAAGTTAATTATCGTTCTTTAGATAATGTTTTCGTAAAAATTTACTTTTTTGTTGTTGAATAATACCATATTTCAGGGCATGTTGAATTATAGATAATCTTCTCTTCTTTATCTTAAGATTATGTTACAGAACTTTACCTTTTACTCAGGGTGAAGGTATTACGAAGAGACAGAACTTCCACAAGGTGGTCCATTTCTCTATCCTAGTCTCTTTCTCCTTTTTCACTGCAGTCGGGTTAATGGGGTTAGTACTGAGTTTAACCAAGAGATAATTTCTCAGTTTTTCGATATTCTCAGTTCTCAAGTTAGATCTTAATTTTTGGCGCAGCCATCAACAATAAACATTTATAATGTGTGTGATTTTAGCTCCGCTTCAAAACAAAATGGGTGTTTGGCAAAGACCAGGCACTAAGCTGCTCTCTGTCTTAAGTCTTTCGTCATAAAGATCCCCCCGCTGGCGTACTTTACATTTTCCAACGCACCGATCCACTATCCACATCACCTATCCACTCTCTACATCACTAAGCACCAATCCCTTATTGGCGGCTGGTCTATGATCTGACTCTCTGATCCATCTGATCAACCAATAAAACCTTTTCATAAAACCACATGAAGCTATAGAATTCGTCATTGAATAGGACCATTTATAACAGCTGCAGTTTTCCTGAGAAACATACAAACAGCACCCCTGTTTGAGCTCTTTACTCCACTTATATGAAATTTGTGTCAATTATCTAAGTCTAAATTATTCTAACTTTAATCGCAGGTACTATCTCTGTCATGACGTCACACGAGAGAACAGTTGTCCTGGTAACATCCTAAAGTGGAATCTGCCTAATGATGGCGTGTGGGACAAGATAATTGCCAAGGTAACCACCCACTCGTTTCATTGAATGATTCGTGAAAAAATGTAGGACCACATTAAGTCATTGATCGATGAATGTGTCGCCAGTTTCAATGCTATTATTGACAACATTTCAGGAATTTTTGCAAATGATACCATATATTAACACTCATATCACCCCCAGGTTTCAATGGCGATGTTTCTGGTAACTGCTCTGGTCGCCTACCCTCTGGAGCACTACTCCTGCTACAACACCATCTGCAGACTGATCTACGGGGAGTGGGGCTCACCCCCTACTGCTCTAGCGTGAGTAGTAACGCGTGGAGTTGTCATGGTAACGCGTGGAGTTTTTATTGTAACGCGTGAAGTTGTTATGGTAACGCGTGGAGTTGTCATGGTATCACGTGGTGTTGTTATGGTAACGCGTGGTGTTGTCATAGTAACGCGTGGAGTTGTCATGGTAACACGTGGAGTTGTCATGGTAACACGTGGAGTTGTCATGGTTACGCGTGGAGTTGTCATGGTAACGCGTGGAGTTGTCATGGTTACGCGTGGAGTTGTCATGGTTACGCGTGGAGTTGTCATGGTTACGCGTGGAGTTGTCATGGTAACGCGTGGAGTTGTCATTGTAACGCGTGGAGTTTTCAATTCCATAGTAACGTGTGACGTTGTATGTTTGAATATGGTGTAAAGTGAGTTTTGCCATTTTATCAATTCTTCAATATTGACCCAACGTTTATCAGAAGTATCATAACCTAAAACCTCTCAGGATCACCCTCAAGTTGGTAACCATCACAGTAACAACAGTTCCCGCTATGTTTATAACGGATGTGGGTCCTCTGGTCGCCTGGGCAGGTCAGTACCATTGCTCCTGCTTGGATCTAAAGTTTGAATGTCTGAATGACTCGAAATGACCGTCTCAAATCTTTCCAAAATTCAAATTTCGAGTCCGTTTTTTTCTGGTTGAAAAACACGTACAATGTTAGACTCCATTGTGATAATCAGCCTTACAGCTCCAGGCTCCTATCCGCAGGTAACCTAGCAGCGTTTCCCCTTGGCTTCATCCTACCCCTCTCCCTCTCCCTCAAACACAGCCGAGCCACGCCCACCTCAGGAGAGGAGGAAGGAGTGTTGCAGGTGGAGGAGGGGAGTGGTACGAGCACTACTGAGGTCTTGCTGAGGGGAGGGTTGCTCGTACTCACTGCCGTGCTCATGCTAGTTCAGACGATCGGGGGTATCGTATCTGCTGTTGTGTGATGGCAGATGGGACTAGCAAGGATCTTGTCAGATGTCTGATGATGTCTGATGATGTCTGAAGATGTCTCATGATGTCTGATGGAGCCAGTAGGATGAAAATGATGTCAGATCAGTCTATAGTGATGTCAGAATTCAGATTAGAGGAGATCAGAGATTTCAGATTAGAAGAGATGGGGATAGAAGAGAGGGGGGATGCGGATGCAGTTGATGAGGCCAGATGAGTTGTCAGTTGTCTATTTCAGTTGTAAAGTCAAAATCGCATTTTATTTGTTGGTGTAATATTTTATACTTTTTACGGATCGTAGTTCTGTAGTAGGTAGAAATGATGAGAAATAATAAGTTGGGATTGTAAATTTGATTATTTTATTTGTTCAGTGACTATATAATACCAACTGGGTTACTCTTATTTCGCATAATGAATAATTCTGGGTTGCTTTTATTTCGCATAAAAATTTGGAGGTTCATAATGAAAATACACTGAGATCTTCCAGTCACATCATTCCTAAATTTACATGATTCCGTCTGTGAAAATGAAGATCCGTCTGTTGTTTCTGTTTCAGACTTCAGTCCTTGGGATCGGTGTTACAAAACATGTGGGTGTTGCCGTACATGGTATATCGTCTCTAAATTTACTGTTTTTCTTCAGTGTCAATCGAATTACCCGTAATATATTTCCCAAATATTTTACACATCGGACTCCGAATTAATCCGTTTATTAAAAGGACTGAATGTTGAATGTTGAATCTTTAGTCTGTGAATAGCTTACATTTATAGTCGCTGCTTTTCTCTTTTTGCTTTCATTCTGTTACTTGGTCTTGTCACTAGCCAATCCCGTATTTCAAAGTTTTTGCGACTGTCAAAATGCTGCATTTTGTTTTTTCCTCGTCATTATCAAAACGTGAATTCCATGACTCCTTGCCATTGTTATCTATTTGTGGAAAGATTGTTGCGACCACAGCGGTTTTTAGGATTATTTTTAATCTAATACAATCGGGAATGTCAGGCAGAGCCAGACTCAAAAAATGTTTTAATATATTTAACCGGCCGTTTAATTCTTTTCTTATTGACTTAAAATTGGCGTAAGGTAAGTAATGGTTTGCAAAAAAATGTTTTCCCCGAAATACGTAATTTCACCGAACCAGTCAGTCATGCATAATTAAGTATCTTAATTCTTTAATCATCAGCGATTTCTCCAAATTATCACATTTAAGCCGGAAATTCCATGTGGAGCCTTAAAAACACCATGAAACGCCATCAACCACTCCTAATTTCTTAATTTCTCGCCATTCGATCAGCCAATTCTGTATCACTTCACATTTAAGCCACAGAATAATTCATGTCCCTGATGTTATTACTTCATCATTTAAGTTGTTAGCATTTTTTGCATTTTATTTCGAGCATTTATGCTATTGCTGCGGTCATGCCGTCGTGATCGAATCATTTAGTGAATCAAGACGAGGACGAAGTAACGCAAATCACCGTATAATTCCGACTGATTACATCGACATTACCACAAGTAATATTCAAATGTTTTGATAATAATCCGAGATTACTCTGACGACTGAGCGGAATAGGATCATTAACTGACATCATTTTCAGGCTTTGAAGTGAAAAATTGGTGACGTCACACGTGTTCTATATCAATCAATAATATCACTTCAAATGTACATCCTAGGAGGTCGGGGTGATCTAATCACGACCCCGACCTAATTCACACCCGTGTTATGACATTTTTTTTTATAGTAGGCATAAGACAGCTGGATAATTGGGTGATCTAATAGAGTGTAATTGAATTGAGTACCAAATATCATGTCGGAAATAGTGTGTCAAGGGAGTAGAATGGAATTTGGTCATTCTAGTCCGGTAGCTATAGCATTAGCTGTGACCGTATACCTACCTCACCAATTTGTATAGTGTACTGATACATATTGCCAAATTGTCACGTCAGCTCTTTGTTTATTTTAAAGGTGTTTGCTTTTAATTCTGTTGTACTAGTAAACGTTAATTTTCGGTCAACATAGCGTCGCCAATATGCCCAGCTTTGAGTTTTGGTAACTTTTGTAACTTTTTAAAAGGTACAAACACATTAACCCATTGCAGCCTCTAAGCTGCCCAAACATAGCAAAATAACATGTCTCATGAATAATATGCAGGTAAATTGACGCCATGTTCATTGTCTAAAACGTTAAACTGCTGACATCACACTCTCTTTCTTGCGCGCAGCAGTGAATGTACTGCAGGACATTCCTGTCGAGTCTATATAGCAGAGAGCTCCATAGCTTTGTATTCTGTCAACAGTATCCACACGTGCAGATTCACACTTAACCTGCTTGCTCAGCGCTACACCTAGCAACCCATGTGCAGGAATTGACAGTTTAAACGTCATCAACGCCCTACTTTGAGCTATGATAATGACGTCATCTTCACTGTATATTTGTATGTTATTGCACTATATATACCTAACAGCTTAACAACATCTGTTTTCTATCTGATAGAGAATATAAGGCGGTATATAGAGTTTTTTTGGTAAGGTTTTGAACATTTTTATAAGCATAGGCAGTAGGCGGTCTTTTATTTTCCGTTTTTGTTGTGCGTGACTCGGAGATAGTATTCTGGGAAGAAATTAAACTCTGATGTAAAATGGGTGAGTTAAAATCAACTGATCATATTGAAACTTAAAAGCCTCTTTTCCTATCACCATCATCCCTTTTGACATTTTGAGCACATATGATCAATGAAATTTGCAATTGAAATTGGTAAATTGAGATCAAGATTATCTTTGTAAATGTATAGCGGAGTATATACAAGTCTTATCTGATTATGCATGGCACTTTTCAACTACAAATACAATCTATTAATTATGAATGTAATTTGTTTGGTTTGTGATTGTCGCATCAAAGTCAAACAGTGGATAATTTAGGTATAAGCACCTTTTCCATGTGATTTTCATAGCTTCATTTTAGCACATTGGACATCGGAGGATTTTGATCAATTCACAGTTTCTCAGTATATGGTTTTCACGACTTCAGTATGCCATTTCATGATTCTGACACCCTGAATTTCATGATTTCATGATGAGTGAGGTTCTTAGTAAATGTAAGCTAAGGACCTCTTCAAACCAATTAGTCAGTGATTAGTTTTTCAGTGTTTTGGCGGCCCATCATGACGCCATATCACTTATACCAGTCTTATATCACTTAAACCATTACCCATACTGATCGTAATTGTATCCCTATTTTTCCGTATGCCACCACAGTCGGAGTCCGTATCACCACTAGGTCAGAAAAATTAGGACAAAAATGGTGTTGTCTCTTCTGCACACTACAGAATCCAGGCATAGATCAGTGAACCCGCTAATCACAAAATGTATCTCGTTGAAGGAGATGTGAAATGGCACACTGTGACGCGCGCATGTCACAATGTGGTGTGCACATGTCACAATGTGGTGCGCGCATGTCACAATGTGGTGCGCGCATGTCAGTGTCACAATGTGGTGCGCGCATGTCACAGTGGCAGTTTTACTCGTCCCATGACAATGTCTGAACTCTGATCAACCTAGGGAGGATTAGATTAAGAAATTCGATCAATTTAATTGTTTTGTCATAGGTAATGTGCCTATGTCAGTGGCAGGTTCCATTTCGCTCTTGAACTAGATGCAACTCACTGTCTTTCGTCCCACTGCTCAGAGAGTCATATAGGTCGTTCCCAAAAAATAGGCGTGATTTTCATGACTTAAACCTTTGAATTGGTTATCGTTGAAGCGCTTATTTTATTTTGCAAGCATACATTTGTTGTTTTGCCAGCTTTATAAATTTGACATTGATCCCTATGACGTCATTAACAGTAGAACCGTGCCCCTGACACACGTGGTGCCCTAATATGGTCATGTGACACCCAACTCGAGCGCTGATTGGCGGATCACCATCACGTGATGGTATTGACTGGTATACTTTCTTACTGGTTCTCCGAAATTTATGCTCCCATAGAATTAATATATTGGGGCACCGCGATTTTAATTTGTTTGTAACAGGGGTTGCATATATTATGTGAGTGTGGCAGAATTTGGGACATTATTCAATTTTGCAATTTACAGTTTTATTGAATTTACCTTTTGTTTTGAAAAGTATTACATTTTCAGAAATGGTCCAGTAGGATGTTAATTTTTGTCTGCATTTTTTGTTCGTTTGAAACAGCCATGATGACAGGAACAATCATGAGGCATTGCTCTATATTTTCTTTTTCTGATACTTTGTCCCAGGAGCCATTGGTCTTTGCAATAAATTTTCATCCCGAACAATTAGGTGTATGGTTTCAGTACCTATAATTGCTCTAGTCAAAATTCCGCCCCATTTTCAAGATATGATTTTCCAAATAGTGGTCCCATAGGAATCCGAATATGCCTTAAGTGCTAGGAGTGTCTGGGACATAATGTAACTATATTTATAATTCGATATTTATAGTTCTCAGTGGAGTGGGAAAATATAACCGCTTCACTATTCCGAATGGAACGGCGGCACCATCATAATTATGGATAATATGTTGAATTTAATAATTGGTGGGGGGGGGGGTGAGGAGGAGGAGAGAAAATGAAAATGTTACAAAAGTTCTGAACTTTAATAAAGAGAAAGGCTCGTCTCAATGTGAGAAGTATTGCTATCTCTGCATGTATATCAGAGTAGGTGCCAGAAAAATATACAGAAGAAGAGTGAGAAAGAGAGTAAGAAAGAGAGTGAGAAAGAGAGTGAGAAAGAGAGTAAGAAAGAGAGGTAGAAAGAGAGTGAGAAAGAGAGGTAGAAAGAGAGTAAGAAAGAGAGGTAGAAAGAGAGTGAGAAAGAGAGTGAGAAAGAGAGTGAATCGTTCACAAAGGATGAACGTACAACATATACTACTTCATCAGGATTTCCTCAGATCAGTTTACCCCGTGAGACTCTCCCCATCATGATGTGTGTTTTAATAGCTCTCTCTCTGAGAATATGTATTCAATACTGGGAGGTGTTCCCTGTTTCTATAAATACTTTTAATGAGCGTTATCTCTAGGGGGAAATATAGAGACGTTAGTTTTTTTGTCATTCAAGGAAGGCTGATTCGATTTTAGCTAGGATGAATGGTTATTGTTGTTTTCTTTTTACCTTTAAATTTTTCTTACCATTCATAACCTAATCCTATCCATAAAATATCGATTAATTACAGTTAGAGAACCTACTTTTAGAGCCAGATGTTTGTTCTTCAAATGATCATTATGCCAGTCACCAATGGACAATGGTTTTTAAACCTACTTTCGAACAACCCGGTTTGTTTTCGATGAGATCACGCGTTTTTATGGGGGGATTGAGTTGACAGAAGCCAGCTAAGGGGGAGGGGCCGGGATTCCAGATCCGTACAATGTCCAGTTTGTACCACTCTTCTCTTGAGAGGTTGAATTACCATCTGCAGACGGCCTCCTACCCCCCCCCCCTACAATAGATTGTTTGACTCAACTGATGTGCCGACCAACTTCCTACCCTTCATTTCATCATATCACTACAGTGTTGTTGTTCTAGATGGTAATTGTTGTCATAATGACGCTTTTATTGTTGTCGCAGTACGTTGTTTTCTACGCACCTCACAGTTTATATACTCAAACCATGATCGTACAATGACCTAATATATAAATTCAACTATGAAAGTATGTATGAACACATCCTTATAAAGACTTTATATTCACATAATTCTGTGTACAATTTCAGGAATGATTATGCTATTAGCCATTCGAATGGGGCTGTAAAACATTTATAGCGAATATATCATTCTTATTATTCAAGATAGTTTACGTACACAAGTGTAAGGTGTATTATAGTAGTGAGCTGTTTATTAGTCATTGGTATTATATTTTGTGAAACAGATGTTTTTACAGCTAGCGCCAGAGCAGCTCCCAGGTAATTTTATGTGAGACTATATTATATTGACGATATGTTTATCCTGGGAGCTCTCTCTGTGCAAATATTATAAACTGGTTTGTTTAGTGTAGTGTTTTGTAGTCTGGGTTTGTTTTGTAGACTTCTGAACTCTGGGTATTTTGTGGTCTTTTTGTAGTTTCAGTGTTTATTTTGCATTGTTTTTGTAGGCTGGGTTTATTTGGTAGTGTTTTCATAGTGTTTTTGCATTGTTTTCTAGCTTTTATCACTTTTATTTGACTGAATTGACAATAATTTGTCAAATATACCTTATCTTTTTGGATTAGTTCATGTTCGATTCAAGGGACATTTCCAAGACACTGTTCTGTTTGATAAACTTGGCAGTTGGCACTTCGTTTGATAAGATATATTATATTGCGAAATATTATATTTTAGCCTTGAAATTCAAATATATACGTCAATATCGGTTAATTTTGCTGTAGGGTCCTAATAATTCCCCAAATTATGCGAATTTAGGCGTGATGTTATGAATAAACCACATAAATTATTTAATCAAGTTAAAAGCTGAAGAGTCTGATGGGAATTACCCATCCTTATCGCAAATTCCAGCCCAATTCATGTGAGTATGCGTCAAAACTTCTCAACTTACGGGGAATTTTCCCATCAACTAATCGTTTGATTCCTGTTCTGAGCTGCAGTTCTGAGAATACTAGTGATTTTGATCTCATCTTCCATACTTAATTTTGCTTTCGAAATATTTGGCTTATCTTGAATTCTCTGAACCTAGCAAGATTCCGTGTTTTGTATTTGCAAGACTACTTTCAGCTTGTAAACTGTTTGATCCCAATGATAATTCTTTGGCTGGAAACATGGCTAAGGTTATGGATACTTTTTGTGAATTTCCACAACTTTGG
This sequence comes from Beroe forskalii, assembly GCA_011033025.1. Taxonomy (NCBI): domain Eukaryota; kingdom Metazoa; phylum Ctenophora; class Nuda; order Beroida; family Beroidae; genus Beroe; species Beroe forskalii. The sequence goes on along the minus strand of WFMF01000001.1, from coordinate 2,054,686 downwards.
AGACCTCCCTCTCCCCTTAATTTCTTTGTTGTGGTGGCTCAACCACATCGTCCTTGTGAAAATGAAAGAAGAAGTATCGTATTCTTCCTGCATTCCGCGCATGCCTTTGGCACATAATCAATAATGAAATTTCCCACCCAAATATGCGATTTCATAATTAATTAATAATATGCCTACGTCTTATCACATATATATTCAACAACGTTTACGTATTCAATCCATAGATCCGTATTATTTCTAATTTTATTTTCCCTCTGTTGTGATTCTTATTTACACGCAATTCCTCATCCTCAAATATTGTGGTACACGTGCTTCTATAGAATTTACACCGACGCATTCTGAATTTTTGAAAATATTATAATTCATTCGATTAATAACGAAATACATATTTAACACAGTCTTTTAGGAGAAAGTAATCTAGTGCCAGCTTGGACTGCAATCATTTGATACCCTTGTTACCTACACCAGGTTACTTTTCAAAGGCCCGCCAGTGTACAGAAGAACGGAACTTGACATCGCCTACTTATTTCATTTTATCCAGCCTAGTTTGTTTTAACAGATTTTACATCTGCTAGAAGGGCGGTTTTTCGTAATATTTGTTTCTAAAATGAGTTTTAAATTTCACAAAATATTCGTTTATTGTACATCCTTAATCGTACCTACTTGAACATGGTTCTTGTACATTGGATTTATTTGTACACTTTTTGTTGACTAATGCCTTAGTTCCTTTGACGGTATTTGATACCCTCCATGAGGTAGTGTCATGTTTTTCAGGTGTAATTTCTGAGTATTTGCCTCTGAATGCGGAAAACCTCCGGTATCCGGCAGCCTTTAAAGTAAATCTTCAACTCTTTGTTTGTCCCCGAATGCCAGTGTCAGTTGAGGACAAACAAGACTATGAATAATAAAAGATGTGGGTGTCAATCTGACATCCATGTCTTTGGTTATTTAGTGTTTGAGAACTAACACCTATCTCCCCCAGAGACAATGTCACATCACCATCTAGTCCAGGAAGTCACGTGACATCAGAAGCTACCACACAGAAGCTACCACACTCAGTTTACTACACACAGAAGTTACTACGAAAAACCTTCCACACAACCTTCCCAAAAAAGTATAGTACAGAGGGTTTACTGTACACCAGCCAGGCACAGAACTTACCACAGAAATCCTACAACACACTCCCTACCACACACTCTACTACAAAAAGAAGCTACCACACTTTACCACACAGAGAAACTACCACACACTCTACCAAATGAAGAAGTTCCACGTTAAGTACAACAAGGACGACACCCTTCCTGAGGATGACGAATCCCAGGAGTTTAAACGGGAGCTGCGTAACGATGCAGGGTCTGCTATACGGGCGAGTCTGAGGAAGAGAAAGATGAAGAGGAGGGAGAGCATGGAGAACCAGAATGGGGTGAGCATGACAGCAGCTAGGACGGAGGCTCAGGAGATGAATGGGGTCCTGGATGATCTGCCCGGATACTCAAACGGTAGGACTAGGAGTTGTACAGTGTGTGTGGGTGAGAGTGAGCAAGTGAAGTGAAAAACAGTGCAGTGTGGCAGTGAGAAATGCAGTGAAAAGGTGTAGTTTGGCAGTCAGAAAGTGCAGTGCAAAGCAGTGTAGGAATAACGCAGTGAGGAATGCAGCGTCAAGCAGTGAAAGAATGGCGTGTGGTGGAGTGGCAAAGTGAAATATGGGACCGATAGAAAAGCCTAGAATTAGAAAAAGAGTGTGACGCACTGAATTGAAGAATAACAGTACAAAGTGTGGTGTTTGAAGAAAACATAAAGGACATTCACAGATGCCTTTTAGTTTTTGATGCAGTTAGAGCCGTGCGAGACGACAGAGGTGCGCGCGGTTTTGATTTTTGAAAGAAAATTTCGAGATTTTGTTACAATGAACGTGTGACGTAAAAAGGACTAAGAATCTATGGAATGTGTGGGAGTGAAATTGAATGAAAATAACCCAAAAATATTCAAAACATTCCAAGTGTGAATAAAATTATGACTGCGCTAATTCAATGCTCGTAAATAAGACAAATGCTCGAACACAGCACTGGTGAAGTGCGGTGAAATGACGGCAATGGAAAGTGATGCTGAACTCTGTGTTAGGGTGTGAAGTGAGGTGTGAAGAATCATATCACCTAACGGGACCTGGGAGGACCTGGCTCTCAGGGAGATTAATATTTACCCTCAGAATTTAAAATAGGCAGTCCCCAAGACGTCATTAACAGTGTGCGCGCAGCCAAATTGTCGAGAATAACCGCCTATTTTTCGCGCGCGCAGGGTTTTATGTTCAGAGGCAGGCCGAGTCAGCTGCTGACTTTTACGAGCCTAGTGAACCTGTGTCAGAGAGTGTATACAACCCTCTAAACATTTCAATTTCGTGTGACTGCTGTGGGGTGTGTTATATCGGTATGTGCGGGTTTAGAAACCTTTGATAGGGAAATATATTGTGATTATTCCTGCCGAGAATATATTTTATTTCCTTTTACACCGACTTTTTTACTTTTCAAGGGGAATTTAATTATGCATATATTAACTTTTAGATTGAATATTTATCACATTGGCTCGAATATGTTTTTCGATCCTATTTTTCGCTTCCCTACATTACAGTCTCATCTTTTCCGCTCGAATGATGTAGGCCTATTTATAGATGATATTTTCTTTTGTCAGTAATTTGAACTTAGCTTACCCTCTTCTTACCCAATCCAGTAGTTTTGAAAATAAGGACTATGTTAATCAGGGCCATATTGACTACCGAAATATCCCGGACTTGGCTTTGACCCTGATGCCGTCTCGTATAAGCTCGTCGTATAAGTTATTTTGGTAGCCACCACGAAAGTGCCAGAGCTTTGAAATATGTTCCGAGTACTTCCGATAAGAAATATGTGAATATATGTGTGTCAGTGGCGGTAAATTTGCTTAATTTCAGTATGTACTCATCACTATTTTAATTGTCTGCCTCAAGAAATAGGCGTTTAATCGTCAACAATTTCCCATTTCGAGCTATGATAATGATGCCACTCTCGACCGCCTACTCTTTGCACGTGCCCGAGTTTCAGTATACTCAACACTAAATATTATGGTCGTAGAAAGTGTAGAATGACTGTAAATATAAAAACGCAACTCAACAGCTTAGCTCAGGTATGAATTTAAATATATTAGCTCGAAATTATGCTGATTTTTTATATTTCAGCATCTCGCCGTATCATATATTCGACGGAAAAGTCCATTTTAGGACTTTAAGGAAGCCTATCTACGTATTTAACTTATCTTCCAAATCTTCCTATTCTAAGGTTGCCACTTGACTCGTAAATTGGCAAATTCCTCTCATCCCAATGGGTATAAAATGAAAGTGAAATGCTGTGTTCCCAAGTCACTTCCGATGTAATACATTCAATGCGTATATAAATCAGGAAATAATACGGCTTCGACATAATGAAAACTGAAGACAGAGGTAATTTAAATCGGGGAACATATATTCTGAGTGGAGAAATACCTGCCTCCAATATTATTTGTACATCCGTTGAAAATAAATTTAATACGAAACATCCCATTTTTGACCCTTTTAGGCCTGCGGGGATTGTCTTGTATTTTCCCGAACAACATCCAACTGTTAACTTTTCCATCGTCCTACACCCACCTTCACATATGTTTTACAGTCAAATATCTCTTATAGAAATAGGTATTATATATATTACATTATACAATCGACCAATCAGAAATCAGCACGCTACCACGTGACACCCCTTCGACCAATAGGAAGCCAGGGATTTGCCATGTGACATGTCACGTGACTCGGGTCTCTGGTACTGTCATCAAGTTTAACACTTGCAGCAGTAGTAGTAGTTGCTCAGCGCTCGCATATATATATTCTATACTCCTAACATCCCTCTCTCTCAGTGTTTGCATGTGAGCCGAGTTTTTGCAGGAAATATCATAACCCTGCTCTCGCGTGTGCCGTACGAGTTTTTATAGTTTTATTTACACGGGTATATTTCTTGGTGGAAATATTATACCCCAAGGAAATATTTTGTATTCGTGATATACTCTCGTTGTTACACAAGTGTTTGTGTATCATATCGCATTTGGTAGGGTTTGTCCATATCTCGTACATTCTTTGGCTTGCTTCCTGCCAGAATCAGGAGTCTCTGAGTTGTGATACCATAAAGAACAACGAACAAACCCTTCATGTTAGTGGTTTGATGTGAGTAGACTTATTTCAATCGGTCGCAGTTTGTATGTTTTAATTGTTTGTTAAGGTCATAAAATTGAAATTTTAACGTTAAGTGTTGCTCGATCGTGACAGATTTCAATCATCACTTGTTTCCGTTTTATTCAACTCACATTTTTCAAATCACGTGACCTTCTGTGGCAGGCTGCTCGGAGTCTGCCACAGAATTGTCCTCAAACCTCACGGCATTTTGTCGGATGTCCTGACCCCAACTACCAACGCCCTGACCCTCACTCAAACCATTATCCTATCCATAACCCTAACCATAACCCATACTCGAACCCGAACCTTCGTGTGGATAGTGGAGGTCAAATATTATTATTAGCTTATTTGGGATTGAGTGTCGTGAAATGGACTGGTTTTAGTGTCAGCCTTGTTATAGTCAAATGCAATGGTAAATTGATGGTAGCTAAGACTTGGAACTCTCCAAAAGTCACGTGCGGCCTCAGGATTAATAATTCATGTATAAATGAAAATATTAGTGTCTATTATTTTAGATTTCTGTGTGGCAAAATAATATGTCTCATGAGGGGCTGGCAACATAATGATTCTTTGAACCTAATGGAAGGAAAATACTGGAGCCGGTTTTCTGGTTGACTGAAGGTCAGTGAACCGGGTTCATTGGTGAATCACTGGTGCTTAACACGCCTTTTAACTTCAAAAATCCGTCGTAAGCTTTCTGGTTCAATAGACTTAGAGCCCTAAATGTTTGATAGCCGGGAATTCTGTTGTCTAAAATTCCATTCATGCAGTGATTTTCTTCATCCAACCCTCATTATCAATTTTGATAGGATCTTACAACCACTCTATAATGCTATTGAAGCTCGCTCAAATATAATCCTCAGACACTTATTTGAAACACCACTGGGACATAATCAAATTACTCGTGAGTTGGAATGACCAAACAATGTTAATGAGGAATGGGTAGACTCTAAAACACCTGACCACACCTAGCAAAATAATGGCTCATTTCGTTATTATTGGAAACTTCCTAATAATGAATGGCTGAGTCATTTATAAATTCAGCCAGTGTACATTCGCATAACAACCCGAAAGAAACATGATACTGCATGACAGGGTGAGAAAAAGGGCCTCGCCCAAAATTAGATATACCAAAACTGGTCTAATAACCGACATTTCGTCATTGTGAGAAAACTCTAGTGTGGTTATAGAGTGGTTTGTGGTGATGTAAGCGTGACTTAGATGTCTGTGAGTCTGTGAGTCAGCCACAGATTTTTAAGTTATTTCTAACGATGGGTTATGTTTTAATTTACAACCCCTACAAGTATTAGAAAGTTTTTTGGCAATCCATCTTCCTCAAACGCATCCATGCATCCTCTCCATGCATCCTCTCCATGCATCCCACGCACTACAATGGCAGCGTTTCCATTTCAGGACCTGTAAGCATGACGCAGCAAGTTAACGAAGACGAGCGTCAGTGTTACCTAGATGACGTGATCAGGTGAGAATTATTGCCTTATATGGTCATGTTGCCATTGGCAACCGTTCACGTGATCGGGTCAGCCTTAGTACATTGTATATTGTACAATGTACATTGTAGCCCTAAAATGCTCTTATTTCTAAAATTTCCTGGTCCCATATAAGGGTAAATTCCACTGGGGATTGTTGACATTTTGTGTCAGCAAATAATATGGTGTGACAGAATATCGGCACTATAATATGTACAAAGACGAAGAGTAAAGATTCAATATACTCTTATCAGTTGGTTTCTTATCTCAACGATAATGATAGTAAATGTATTTGGGCGGGTAAATTTTGTATAGTTTGCAGGAAGAACACGTAAGCTTTTGGTAGCTCAGCCCAAAAAACTTCGGCTGGATTTGATATAGGGGTGTTGAAAAGAAAAACTTAATTTGGTGCTTTTTGAAATGATAAATATATCACAAAACAAGACTTTCTAGGACCTGAGATAAATTATACATCCCTGGCAGGCATAATTTTAACCAAGAATTTTAGATTTCCGCTGCTTTTTTCTGTACATCCACCAATTTCATATTCAAGATATTTTATTTTGTGCAGAGCTGCAGAAGTTATTTGTTCTCAACTTTTTATGGCTTCTATCTGTCATGACAAATCATTCGCACTTCATCAAGAGGATATCGGGCTCTGAATGAATGATTGGAAGTTCTGATGACGACATTATCATAGCTTAACATGGATAATTGATGACGAGTAAAGGCCTTTTTTCCTCTCACACCTGATGGCGAATATATTCGGTATTTGAATACCGCTGAGAGCTTGCTTTAATGAGATATGTCGTTTAAAATATAATATGTGTAGGTATACTGGCTCAAGTCACGCTTATTAAATGTGTATACTAATGCAATGTATAACAATGTATACAATGTATAAAAAGTAATTTATCATATCCGAGAAGATAAGGGAATAAACTGAGAAAACCTCACAATTGTTTTTTGTGGAGGACGAACAATATTTTCTTTAATCTTACTTACGACCACCTATAATAAGAGATCAACCCATTTTTCAAACGCAAGGAAATATTTTCCGATCCTCATCCTTCTTCACCCTTTCAGTGAGAATGTTGGTTGGATCAGGATCCAAGAGAAGACCTTTAAGAGGTGGATGAACGAGCACTTAAAGCACAGGAAGCTAGAGATTGAGAATATCACAGATGATTTGGGGGATGGATTAGCGCTCATCAACCTTCTAGAAGTGCTTTCTCACAAGTCAATCGGCAGGTAAGGAACTAGCTTGGAGTTGACTGGTGGCAGGGTCAATTAGTTGTTTTTCCTATGTCTAATCTTCCAGTCTACCAGGTTTATTCAAGTTCTAATCTCCAAACGTTGATTCTAGTCTGAACTTGGCATCTTTTTCAAGTTTTGACGTTTAATATCGGCCACGAGCAGCCTGTGAACTATCATGTTCAGACACTCGTAGACAATCATGTTTTTGACTGGCTGATTTAAAATTCAAACTGTGATCATAAATTTTTGAATATATTCCCAATGCCATACTTACAATACACAATAGGTCTTACAGACGTAGTAAACAACATTTTACATAATCAGCACATATTATTCACTATTCATTATTCAAACTCTAATAACACCATAGTACTACGTCCCTCGTAGTCTTTAGCTTCTATTTTTAAATGCGCAGCTCATTATCTCGAAATGTTACCGTCTAGGTGCTTTCAGGCTCCTTACGGTCAATATTATAAGGCTCCCACTGGAAAATATATTCACCAACGATTACGTCATTATGAAAGCTCAAAGTAGTGTTTTAATGACGTTAGACACCTATTATTTTTGCCGGATTATATTTTAGCAGTGAGTATCACACAATAGAGCGCTAGACGGCACAATGAACCTGGATAGGAGCTGAGAGTTCTATACCGATTGTACTCACTTTAATAATAATATATTCTTATATTGTGTTGCTGTTTAAAAACACACATACTGATACGAGGCGTTGAGAGTCCGGCAAAAAGCATTGGCCACCGGAAATCCTTGAAAAGCATTCCGGCTTGCTGAGAAACAGGAGCTGCAATAAATGATGACAAAGCATGGAATATAATTTTTTATTTCCATCGTTTTATTATGAAAAACGGGATAAAATTTAGTTCTGAGAGAAATATAATTCTCTCTTTTCTAATTAAAATCAATTACCGGTTCGTGCTAATTTAGCAACTTTCACCAGCTCAATATTCTCATTGATAATTGGCTGTAAAATAATTTTAGAAATTTAAATATAATAGATTATCAAAGTGTTATATTTCTAAGGGAGACAAAGCTACCATATTGGGGAACGTATCACATTTTACAGCATGAGCAAGGTCTCAGAATAGGTCACAAAACACAAGTGTATCATTTTGATAATGACGTCATTATCAGGCATTAACATATACAATTGTTGACGTTTTCTCGCCTATATATTTCCCGAATATGAGTATCAGGTTGTGTGAGGTGGTGAAGGCTGGGAGGCTCACTTGGAGGCGTTAACGTGTTATCCTGCTCCCCAACTGATGGGAGTGTATTGAGTGTGTATGCAGATAGAGTGAGATAGGAGTCATCAGGGAAAATAGCAGAGAGTGGGATACTGTGATGGGAATTGGGAAACCATGTCATTAAGCTGATGGGGTTGTAGTCAGATACTTAAGGTTAAACAGCTCTCCAGTTGGGAGTGTTTTCTGTACATGCGGAGTGGGATATATAGGGGAAAACAGTCCATTGAGCTGATGGGGTTGTTATGACTGTGAGATTCATTATCACTGATTATACTGGCCTCAGGAAAGTTAAACATGATAAAAACTCACTCTATATTTTGCTTGTATGTGGACACTGTACACTCTAAGCTTCTATATTATAAAGGCCAGGGTGATACAAGAGTATGTGTGTATTGTGAGTGTGTGAGCACTTAGACTGATTTGTTACAAGGGAAGCCTTTCGTTTATCTCTCAGTCTAATGCTACACTTGTGGCATTGTTGCCTTACAATGTTGCAGTTTAAGCTTTTGTGGCAATTATGTTTTCCGCAGAAAATGTCGGAAATGTGAGAGACATGTCGAATGCCAAAAACTCACTACATAAAACATAATCTCATAAGGATCCCGCCGAATTTTACGCTACCCTCGCGCGCGCACAACTTTCCACATAAATTGCAATCCCACCCACTGTCAAAAAATAGCCGGAAAACCCCTGGAGAATAAAAATTATAACAAATACGCTCATAAATCCATGACAAACTGCCCGTTTTTATCCTACAAAACTGCACACTTTTGTCCTATAGCATGGCCTTCGGTCTACATTTACAACCTTCTCTCACAGGCGCTATACCAAGAAGCCGAGAATCAACGCCCAGAAAATGGAGAACGTGCTCGCCTCTTTCAATTTCATGAAGGGAGAAGGCATCAAGATAGTGAACATCGACAGCACGGATATCATGGATGGAAACATGAAGCTAACCCTCGGTCTCATCTGGACCCTCATCTTCAACTATCAGGTGAATGAAAGGAAAAATGAGCATGGAAATGATTTTAAACTTATACTCATCCTGCCCAGAGCCTTATGTATAAATTGAGCATCAAGAGGTATATTGGACCTGACAGTAAGTTACTGTCAAAAGAATTACTGTGTAAAAATTGAAACTTCGCCGCTATTGAATTTATAGATATTTTTGATGTAAAACTACATTTACATATTATGTAGCTGTAAAAATGTAGTTTTTTCTGTAAATATTATTATCACAGTAAATTTTATAATTATGCAAATAAACTATCAGATTGCGGCAAACCTAAAGGATGACAACTCTGGCGGAGGTCCAAAGAAGCAGCTCCTCAATAAAATCAACCAAAAGCTTCGGCCGAGCGGCAAAAAGGCAACGAATTTCACGTCGGACTGGACGGATGGTAAATAATTCCCTTGTGGATTTCTCAATGACAGAAATTCTTTGTGACCTGCATTCATGTGCCAATTATGAATCAATCTGTCACAATATCTTTCATCTTATGACAATTAGATACAAAGTATTTGTGAAGATAACCAACAAAATTAAAATATAAAAGTGTGAAATGAGATTTTTTATCAACCCCATCTCAAAATAACCCCTTTATTCCACCCTAGGATCGTTATTGGCGTGTCTGGTGAACTGCATAGCCCCCGGCCTCATCCCAAACCACGCTGTTCTGAACCCTGACGACAAGGTGGAAAACACGAGGCATGCCATGAACCTTGCCAAAACCTGGCTAGGAGTGCCTGAGTTACTGGCTCCAGAGGACATGGCCAGCACTGGGGTGAGTAATTTCAGGGAATAATGGGGATATTCATGCAAACCCAAAATAGTGGGAGTTCATATACATCTGAAATATTGGGGGTTAACTGTTCAGGGTTCGTACTCTGTACAATACAAATCTGAAGTAGTGGGGTTTTGTACAAACCTGAAAGTGAAATAGTGCGGGTTGATACACACCTGAAATAGAGGATGGTTTAATGCAGTTCCTGAAATTGTGGGGGCTCAATTGTGGGGCAAACCTGAAATGATTGGTCCGCTCTACAAGAGTACAGGGTACATTGATTTTGGCTTTTTGCCAGCACAAAGTATGTAGCTTACCAAACCGATCAAATTATTGAAGTGGCAACACCCAATGGCATCAAATATTTTATATTTCTGCTCTTCCAATACGAACTTCATGCATCTCTGGGAATATGTTATTGGATTTGTAAGTAGCTACTGGTAGCACGAATTGATAAACTGCGTCACAGAAATGTAACTATTTGTGGGTGTAAGGCTTCTTCTAGAAAGTTAGAAGTAAAGACTCGAAGTTTTCAAGAGTCGAAACTTTGTGGAAGCTAATCTAGCAGGCAATCCTCTGCATATACTGGGCTTCTTTTGCGTGTCTGATATCTTGATACAGAAGGGCTGGAAACCAAAATGGACATTTTTGTACACCAAAATTGAAATTTTTCTCTCCTTTTCAGGCGGACGACTTGTCCAACATGACGTATTTGAGTGGTTTCCTGGATGCCAAAGTGAAGGAAGGAGCTCCTGTTGTCTACCCAAATAGGGTGAGAAATATGAACAGAAAAGCATATACACATATTCTGAATAATTCAACTTTTTCTGCTAAAATATGCCACCGAAATTGTAATATTTCCTTAACATCTACAGTAAGTCCTCATCATGAATTTTGTCAGCGACTGAATTAATAGGAATGCTTTAGTATGGGAACCTTAAGTCTATGGAGGGTTCTAATTCTTTTCCATGCAAATCACAGGCGATCTTTATTGAAATCAGGTGTAATGCCACTGTTACAGCCTGTGTCAGACTGCTAAATCCTACCATAAGTAGAGGCAGCTTCATAAAACTGCAGAAGCTGGCTTCTTAAACGTGATTTCAAGAAAGTTAAACACTACGATAATTATTCCTTCGAGTTGTAAGGTCTTCATACTTCGTGCTCTGTGATGAGAATGGTACAAAATGTCAAGGGATACCCCTCAAATCATACGATTTATTATTTGTGCCAAATTCTTACCATTTTACAGTGAAACCCATGTAATATTTGTATCATGCGATATATTAGCGAATATTGAATGTTAGGGATGAGCAGTTTTCAGTCTTCATCAACTCTCTTAGCGTGTTTGAAGTTGGTCAATGTGTTTACGTGTATTTACGTATTAACTGCCATAAAGTCCTCTAAGGTTGAGCGTGGCTGACAAATGTATTCCTAGTAAATCATTCAAAAATGCCGAAAAATACAAATTCCAGCGAACACTATTTTTTATTATTTTTCGGCGAATATTTTGTTGGACATTTGATGAATATTCATGAACAAGTGTCAGCATTACAAATTAGACGGTCATCAAGAAAACAAATAATTTATTACGAAGCTATAGAAATTCAAATATAATTGAAACACTTTGTGACATTGAATTATAAACCGGTGTATTTTCTACATAATGAAGGCTGTAGGAGTAGGGAAAGATATTTTAGTTGCAGTGTAGAAGTGTCTTTATTTCAACATTATTCAAGGTATTCAGGCTTCAGTTATTGACAGGAGACAAGTGGCGTCTAATTTGTGACACTCAACACTGAGTAATATCAAGTTCGATGCTGCAGAAAATGCGAAGCATCGATATCGATATACTGAGACCAGAAAATTTTAGGCATTTTACGTCATGGTGGAATATTCTACTGGGTTCATTACAATCTTTGAAACAAAATCAACGCTCACACCTGACATTGAAATTACCCCTCCATTTCAGGAAGCCCTCTGAATCTGACATTTCCGCCATCCTTATTCCAGGTCATTGCTTAAGAATCAGTTAACCTAACTTCCCCCTCTCATTTCAGGCCATTGCCCGCGGGCCCGGTATCTCGGGAGTGGGTCTCCTGCCCGGAAAACCCGCAGAGTTCGAGATAGACGCCAGCAAGTGCGGGACTGGGGATGTCACCGTGACGGTGGAGGGACCGGAGGGCACAGATCCCGTCAAAGTGGAGTACGGAGTGACGGGAGATACGCCCGGGATCTACACGGGGGCTTACTTCCCTAAGGTAACGCGTTGTCATGGCAACCATGGGGGTTGCTTCCGTAAGGTAAAGCGTTGCCTTGGTAACCATGGGGTTACTTCCCTAAGGTAACACGTTGTCATGGTGATCAATATAACCATATAGGGTATGCTTGAGGATTGAATTCCTTTATATGTTTTTGTTTTACCATGGTGTTGGAGGAAGCCATGGTGATTCGACCATTTAGTGATCAGTTCATCCCCCACAACCTCCATCACTAACCCACATGGTTCCACCCTCGCCTGAATTTCGAATGTTCGCTGCGATTATTGTACCGCATTCCGTTTCCTTTTCATCATTCCACCCTACCAACGGGCGTATTCCCTATTTCTCTAGATTTCGAATTTATGTGTCATTCCTTCATATAAAGAGTTCCCCACACGAATGTTAGGCTATTGAGAATGACGTCATTATCATGTTTTAAGTATGCAGTTGATGACCTTAAAGGGCTTAATTTCTCTTTGAGAAGTTTAGAATGTGATGAAACCTCCTCTCTCTGTCATGTACCCAGTGCTGATGACATTCTAACGTTTTACAACCCTAAACGGCATATAATAATGTAGGTATTATGCGAACACAAGGAATTATTATCTGAGGAATGAACATTTACACCTTCGGAGAAAGAATTAGGAGCAAAGGTTGCAAAAACGCTGAAGCAGTGCGACTTAATAAATTTACTATTCTAAACTATGATTATGACATCATTCTCAACCTTCTAATCTTTTTGACACTTTGACCGAAAGTGTAGGACCAAGAACAGTGAAGTGTGTGTTACATGTGGGAATAACTAAGTTACGGAGATCAAAGTCAATATTTTGTGTGTTAAGAATTTGTGTGTTAGAGTTAGACTAATATGACTCACAGCAAGCCTTAGTCAACAAAGAACACCGATTGTTAAAAAGAAATGTTGTGTTGATGCAGTCATAACATAGTCCTAAGACTAAGCCTAGTTGTACCACAGCGTTTGTTCCAAAATTCAAAACAAGGAAATTTTCTTTACGATTTTGCCCTAGATTCTGTTAGTGTTAACACGCCATTCCCTAAGGAAGAAGGCGAGTACACAGTGAACGTCACCTTCTGCGGAGTTGAGGTCCCTAAGGCCCCATTCAGCGTCAAGATCTTTGGGGACGGCCCCCGGAACAAGGTGGACCCTAAGAAAGTGACGGTTGAGGGCCCAGGTCTGACGGGGGACAATGTTCTGCCCGGAGAGAATGCCTGGTTTAAGATTCACTACAAGGATGCTGGCCCTGCTGAGCCTAAAGTTGAGATTGTGGGACCAGATAGGTGAGTCTTAGAGGATGAGCTGGGAAAAAAAGTGTTTGATATTTAAGATTTAACTTCTCATAGATACATCTAAGTTCTTTGAAAAATCTAGCAGCTTGCATATTTTGCAACCCCTTTGCCTGCCCAAATTATCGCTAATCTCACACTGCCACTCCACGCAGTTTACCGGTGCCCCACAACGTGGAACAGGACGGCAAGGGAGAGCAGTACGTGTCCTACAAACCCCCCAAGTTCGGAATGTACAACGTTGCCATCAACTTCGGGGGAATGCCCCTCCCCAACGCTCCCTACAAAGTCAAGATCAGTCCCAAAGTGGACGCTTCCAAGGTCAAGGTCTCCGGACTTGGTGAGTTCTCAGATTTACTTAGTCTCGAGATAATATCGTTTCACAAGATTCTCTGAAGCCCAAAATTAGATAATTCCACTCCCCATCAATCTCTGATTCAAGGAAAATTTAAGCCAGAAAATTTGGCATTCGTCCTTAATTTGTTCTCTCACACCCGCTCACCTTACCCCCCTCAGCTCAAGTGATCAGGATAGGAGACTCCCCTGTCTTCAACATAGACACCTCGGCTGCCGGGGAGGGAAAACTGGAGCCCCAAGTCATTTCACCATCCGGCAAGGTATGAAATCTTACCAATTCTATTCAATTTATTCAAAGGTTATTTGAGCAGAATTTTTGTCGGTTTGCTCCAAATCTGATGATAAATTCTGAGTCCTCTCATCTCAAAATGAAACGATAATTCTCACTGACATTTCTCTCGCAGTGAATTCGTCTCCCAAAACTATGCACATATTCTTACACATGGGTTGTACTGTGAAAAGTGATAATTTGAGAAATATTCCACTCCGCATATTTCATAAGCATTCTTTTTATCACCCCAACATTTCGATTATTTCCTCATAAATACTGCTGCCATATTTGGGTAAATTCCGAGGAATTCTTCCCAAATATGGTAAATTAATGCACAAATAAGGTAAACCCATACATTTCACCTTCAGGTTCTTGAGTTTATTCACGAAGATGACGACAAGGGTAACCACACCCTGAAAATCAAACCAACCGAGACTGGAACCCACTCCATCAGCCTCGTCTACGGAAAGGTAAGGATTATCGGGGAACGGAGTAAATTTTGATCTCAAGAAACTTTATCTGACGACACTGTATCTACTATCTCGAAATATTTCAAAGGTTGGGGCCTGGGTTAGGGTTAGGTTGACGGTTAGGGTTGTAGGACAGGGAGATGAAATGTTAAAATGTCTTAGTAACGGATTATAAGAGTGAGAAATAGTATTTCAAGCTATGAGTCAGTTGGCATGTGAGATATGTAGATAAATTGGGTGTCTGTGAGGTTAAGGGGGAATACTATGTCACTGAGTTCATGCAACACTCCCGTCTGGGGAATAGGGTGAGAATCTAACAAGTTATGAGCAAGTTATGTGGGGTATCTGTAGGTACGTGAGAATATCATTCTATGTGCCTCAGAAAGTCAGAATATGTAAGAATTTCAAACATTTTGGGGCATAATATTGTGTGACTGAGAAAGTGATAAGTCTAAACTCAAGTCTGGGATTGTATACTGTTTCATACCCTAGATCTCGGATATACCATTTATTTATCACGTACGTACAAATCGTGGTCGTGTGGAAATTACAAAATTCCTTCTCAGAACTCTTGACATAGCTACGTTAGAATTTGAAGTATCATGAGAGATCTAACTCTCAAACTTCATAACCCTTAAGGATTTAATGCTTTATGTGGAATCATATACCGACTTCCAGACGATGGCTTTTGTTTAATTGTTTGAGCCATTTGTCAGTATTATGTCTCAGTATAATATTTGATGTTGTGACGCACAGTGGTCAATGAGTGCGGTGGTATGTGACTAAGAATCCTTACCGTGAATGCAGTGAGCGTGTCATGAGTCATGTAACCGTGGAGAATGTTTGTGAGTTTTGTCAGCTCTGAAACTGTGGAATATTCAAATATTTGTGAGCCGTTATCTTGCCATCTCAGTGAGTGAAATTACCAGCTCAAACTGTGGAATATATTCGAATAATCCAGCTCTAGAACTCCTGAAGTGAGGGAAACCTTGCGCCACCAGTCACAGGGAGGAATTGATAGAATGTAAAACTTGTGATGAGCTTAATCACTTTCACAATCATGCGCGTAAGAGTATAAGGTGTAAGTTGCCTTCTCCAATATTTATCTTCAACATAAGATTCATTTTTGATTCTGATCCCTAGCCTCATAACACATTCCAGTTGCCAGTCATTCTTCACACTATGCTATCAGTAGAACAGTATTTTTGCCATCTTCAACACTCAACAACTCACTACTAATAATTTTTCCGTTGAATGATAAATCAAAAACTTATTAATATTCAACACTCACAACTCCGCATAAGTTGGTACATTTTACATTACTACTTTAGTAAAATGTAAAGTAACGTTAGTCTGGGGTGTAAAGTAGTTTAGGGTTGTTAAGTCAGGTATTTCAGAGTTTCAGGGTGTGCTTTACACCTTACTCGTTTGTGAAGGAGAAGCCGACTCAGCCCTGAAATTGAAAAGTCTGAGTGTTTGTCATATGACTCATATGAGTTTGTCATGTTTGTGATGAGAGAGTGCGTGTTTATCATGAGAATGTTTGTGTTACTGATGCCATTGTCAAGAGAGTGTGATGTCACAGATAACTTCAAACGTGCGTGTAAAGTCGTCATAAAGCCATGGGACTTATGAGAAATGTCGTCTTTACTCTTTGAGGAATCAGGAAGTCTCCTGAAAGGAGAGTTTACAGCCAGCCTTGGTTTTAAATTAAATAGGATCCCCAGACATTCCACAGGCTCATTGGTAAAATAATATGCAGAATTTATCTAAAGCTAGAGAAATATGTGACACATTTGAGCTGATTATTAAAAAGTGTTGAGGCTAACAGGAGTTGAAAGGGTTGTTAAATCATAATTCTTATGGGAGTCACGTTTAATGAATCATATGGTTCAAGATAACTCAGGAGTTGTTGATTGCAATAAAATATGCTTTCACAGCAACTTTAAGCACGTTAATCTTAATGAGTAGTGAAGTATCGACTTGTTAAAGTGTACTGATGGTTGCTAGGCAACGCCCAAGGGCTATGTGGGAGGTTTTCTAGCCAATGGAAAGAGCCACAGAAATCACATGATGTTTGCTAAACCATTCAGCGTATGAAGATAAACATGACGTCTCAGAATATTTCTATTGGTTACCGGATAGAATATGTGTTTGGGAATGTCTCACAGGAAAATACTTCCTTGTGTGAATGAGAATGTGTTGGAATTCTCAATTCCAGAAAGTTTCTGGGGAGTTTCTCTATACCTCTATGATTATTCTCATCTTTTTTGACCTTTTTCTTAATCTTTTCTCGCCCCATTCACCTTATTTGCCCCTGGCCTTATCAATATAGTTCTTTATATCTTATCTTCACCCCTTCCCTCTCCACCAGGTACCAGTACCCCACGGACCATTCAACGTACGAGTTCGGCCCCAATGTGAGCCTGAGAAAGTCAAGGTTGAGATCGGGGGCAACAAGATCAGGCTTGGAGAACCCACTAAGTTCACTATTGACAGCACGGAGGCTGGGTATGGAGATCTGGAGTGCAGGATACTGGATCACCTGGGAAGAGAGATGGACTTGCTGCACGACCAGAACGATCTAGGTAGGTTTACTAGTGTTGTAGGTACCTCGATAATTCAAGGGTTTTACTATCTTGTTATTTAGGTAAGAGGTTTTTCTATTGCCAAATGTCAGGGATTTGAGTGTTATCTTGTATACAATAATTTAATTAATGGTCAAGTGTTCAGAGTATACATTATACACTATAACAGCTGAAATTCTATGATTTCGCTTCATTATTTGTGACTCCTGAGGGCTTATACTGAGTTTAACATGTTGGTCAATGTACACCGATAGTGGCCATAGTGTCTTGCACTGCATCGAATTAAACCAGACTTCATAGGGTCTACCACAGAGTTACATATTGTCGTAAGGTATCTTCCAAGTCGGCAGAGCTATCCTCCTATTGTTACTAAATTTAGGAATTTGGGGTTTATTGGGGTTTTGTTTCTCAGGAAAATGTAACTGTGAGGCACTAGAATTTGGTTTGAAGCCGTGCACTGTACAACTTTTAAAAAGGGTGGCGCAAGAATTTAGCATTGTCCAACTATTATTGAGCAAAATATAAGCATTGAAAATTTTAAAAATTTGGAATCTGATGCCGGCTATTGAGCTTCTTGCAAGAGCTCGTTTTATTAAACTCTATGGTTTCCTCCAGGAGTGCCTGCAGCTCTTTATTGTATTTGAGATGTCTAAAATATGTTCAAGGTTTCAGACACACTATTCTCATAGACAAAGTATACGGCCTGTCAAAGCATATACATTTCAGATATTTCTAAAAACTATTTGTTTGGTTGGTAGACAAACTTAGCAGTTACCTCAGTCAGAATATTTAGCCACATTTAATAAAACGGTGTACATAAAATTTGTCAAACCGGGGTTGGAAATATCAAACAATATATTTATTCGTGCTAATTATCTAATTATTTTATTGAAATTTAAAGCTGGACACGTGAAAATATTTAATTATTAACTCAACAGCCCAGCAACGACAGGAAGTAATATCGACTTTTATCACGGAATTTTCAGATTATTTCTTTTAAAAGTCACGTTCTGACTATGTGAGATTCAACGTCATCAATTCATCATTCTAAACCCTGATAATGACGTCACTCCAGTTAGTTTATCATTTTTGCACTGCTCTTGAGCTGTCATTTATGGAATTATTTAATATGCAACTGAACTAACGTAATTCAAGGAGGTACACTAACTACTATTTTCAGCACTTTTACTTTACATAGATAATTTCAGATTAGAAAATATACAAATAAAAAGTATTCCAAAGGTCAACGTTTACTTTCGAGTAAAATAGAACTCTTGTGGAAGTATACTGTCATGAATTTCGATTTTCTTGGAATTTTATTAATAATATTTATTTATTAGCAATTAAAAAAGGGCAATGCGGTGATAAAATATTTTATTTTTAAATTGGAAAGTCCATTACCTCACCGTTTCATGTCCCTACATAATATTGTGTTCAAATTGTTTTCCAGGGACGAAAGGACATTATATTTTCTTGTGGAATATACTGTCTCAATTAGAACCTTCTAGAAATATCACTTCCTAGGAAAAATTTGTCACATTTTTGCAATATTCCCCAAAAAATGAGTTGCTATTTATAAACAAAACATAAATTCTTTTGCCGCAAATATAGGGCTTAGTACATTTGCAGTTTACACTTTTACAGTAATTTTATGTAGAATATATCTAACAATTTAGTGACAGTCATGGTCAGAAGACTGAAGACGAGTAAAATGTGAATTTACAACATATTGCTACGTGTATGTAACCGTATGTGACTGACAATGACAGAATATTGTGTGACTGACGGAATGAACTGACGGCAAGAGCTACGTCAAAGTCAGAGAGTAATACCCTCCAGATATTTTGAGTTTAAGTTCACCATTCAATATGCCTACGGTTCCCTGCCCATTGCTCCAGGCATTCTTGTTGAGCTCAGGGCAATTCTCTGTATAAAACTCAATACAGTCGTTCCATCACTTTGAGTTCTACAGAATTCAGTACTCTCGCATTTTCACTTTGGGTTCTACAGAAATCAGAATGCAATACTGTCGCTCTTTGGGCAGTAAATTTAAAAAGCTGGAGCTCTGGTATGGCATTTATTCGGCTGCTCATCTCCGGGCAGGCAGTGTAAAAGCTCGCTGAGTCACTGGTATTTTATTCCTGTTCATCAGATTATCAGGATGAAACTTAAGGAAAGTTAGAGCTATACCCGCGTCAAAACACAGCGACTGGAACACCCGGTAACATTCTCACTCTTGCAGCTTTATAGCGTATCAGATATAGAATATTTGGTAGGAATGTAGGGTGTGAAGTTGGGCTGTAAAATACTGTATTTTCCGCTGTAAAACTATGCGGAAAATAGCCGGATTATAATGTATCAATTCACTACTTTGGGCTATGATAATGACCAAGCCCTGTGAGAAGTTGTAAAAGAATGCACACAACTATGGCAACTTCCTTGCTCGGTTGACGGATAGCTCTATAATACGCCGACACTCGACAGTTTAGCACTTGATTTGCCACTAAATCAGGCGCGCTGTACACACACGAGTCCAAAACATTGCCACCTCTATCTGAGAGTGTCTTTCCCTCTCTATCACCTCTCTCTGAGAGTTGAGACTGAACTCGAAGCTGAATTGTCACCTCTGAAGTGTATCTAGAAACTCACTAAATACATAAATCACTTAACTAATTAGTGCAGTTCAGGCGATGATACCTGTTTGCCTGGCACTGACTGGTTCAGCTGCAGGTGAACTTACTTCGACTACATTTACACTTGTGCAAATTAAACTGCTCTTGTGGACAGTGGACACTATTATTAAACACGATTGACAGGATGTGATTATGACAAATAGTGAATGTTGTTCTAGAATTAGTGATCTAGAATTAGTGAAATAGTGATTTAGACTAATCGTACTTGCCACCTTGTCACCGATGGATTGTGAACTACCATAAGCAGCAATCTTTGAGCATGGTCTGACAGTTGAGAAATGAGAATCTAACCAAACTACCGGCTGTATTATTTTACCCGCTAGTCCATTTGATTTTGACATTGACCAATCATAGCACGACTTGACCGCCAATTCACGCGTTGATTGGTCGATGATAACATAATATTTTGAGGGAGGCGCGTGTATCATGACAGTTATTTATAGATCAACTGAATGAAGAGTTTTACCGCTAGTCATAACACGTCAAGGCCGGAGTTTCAGTTGACAGTTTAACAATTGGCATATTTAATTTAAAAGTTGCATTATTTACTGCAAGAGAGCAGCAGCTGCAGGGAACATTGCAAGAGCTGCAAACGTAGGCCGATTATCCAATTATACGTGTAGTGTAACTGCCTAGGTCAAAGGTGTAAGATATTTTGAATTAAAAATTCGATGTTAAAGCTGCTATAAGCTAGACTTCTAGCCTGAGTAGATTGCCTGAGATTGGCACAGAGTAAGGCAGATAATAAGTATATTTAGTATTACTGAGGTGTCGGTGTAAACTGGCGTCAGCGTAATGTTAAATTGGTGTCAGTGTAAATTGGAAACTGGCGTCACACTCACAGTAACGGTGTCAAGGTGCATTGGTGTCACACTTACTAATATTCAAACCGCTCTCCTCTAACACCATCCTTCTCCCACCCAGGCCTGGACACCTTCACTTTCACGCCGCCCAAAGAAGGAAACTACAAGGTTGAAGTGAGCTTCGGAGGGGAGCCTATTTGTGAGCAGGAACTGAAGGCTGAACCCAGGCTGAAGTTGGACAAACTCAACATCTTCGGAGATGGACTCAACAGCAACAAGCCACTCAAGGTACAGAGGCTTTGTTTTTGAAAGAGCAAAATCGAGAGGAAAGTCATAATGTCAAAGAGTCTGTTTGCGAAATTAGATCATGTAATAATAAGTCTTAAGTTCTTTGCTCCCGTTTGAATTCAATATCACCCGTCAGAGCACTCCTTCAATCCCTTATCATTGAATTTGAATTTTACCCCACTCCCATTCAACGCCATCCCCCAACCTTACCCCCTAACCTAATGCATACTCTCCTCACCTAATCCTTATCCTCATTGTACATTTTTTCTGGGTCAGATTTCTCATTTTAACTTATTAATTTTCTTAGGTAATCATTTTGGTTACCTAACGGTCTGACATTACTGTATTTTTATGTAATAAGACTGTAATTATATTTCTATTTCTATTTCTATTTCTTTCCTCACCACCTCAGGTTGGAGAGGAGTGCAAGATGACTATTGACGCCAGCAGGGCCATGACAGGAGACGTTCTGATCCGAGAAAAGGATCCTAACAAGATGGTGCAGGACAATGATGCTGATCTGGAGTTGTTGGTGGTAGGACCTGATGGGAGACCTGTTCCTCTGGAGATAGAGGAGAGTGAGGATGGCGTCTTCAAGGTAGGGAGTGGTGTGAATTTCCTTGGTAGGGTGCCATTTTGATTTCATATCATTTAACGAAAGTCGCTCAAATTTTCACTGACAGATTTTCTTTCATCGGTTATCAGAGGTATCTATTTTTCATTCCAAAGTAATTTAAGTCATCTGAACTTTTTAGTAACACCCCTCCCCTTCAGGTGTCCTTCACTCCCGACAAAGCTGGTGACTACACCTTCATAGCCGAGAGCGAGGGAGTTCCTGCCCCCAAGTGCCCCATTCCCCTCAAAGCCCGGGGTCTCAAATCTGTCAAGGTCTACGGTCCGGGGGTGGAGCCCCTTGGCAACATCTGCGGGTTTGACACCCACTTCATTGTGGATGCCCGGGAAGCTGGAGAGGAGAGACTGGACGTTGAGATCGAGGGTCCGGGCACTGGGGAGTTCAAACCCATGCCTACTGTCATGGAGCAGAAGAAGGGTCTGTATTATGTGAAGTACGACGTTCCGCTGCACAACAACTACGCTCTGGACGTGAAGTTCGGAGGGGAGTCCCTGAACAAGGGGAAACCTTTCAAGCCCAAGGTGCACACCCACACTTGCGGGGTTTTCAATAACTCCCGCCGAAGGGTGGAATTCCAAGTCACTCACCTCTCACTCGACTGCCCGCCAACCTGCAGCATCGACGATTACATCGATATCCAACTCAAATACGCTCAACGGTTCAAGACAACCGCCAAGGTCTGCGGTCCTTCCCAGCCCCCGCAGGTTAAAGTCCTGGGACCTAACAGGAAGGTTGTGGACACCAAGTCGTCGGTTAAAGACACAATTTACAAAGTTCGTGCCAGCCCGGTGGAGGAAGGCCCTCATAAGGTCATGGTTCGGTGTTCGGATTCCGACTTAGTGTACTGTAGTTTCAGCAACATGTTCGAGATCAATAAGTGAGAGAGGAACTCTGATGTGTGTGCTTTGGGGTTGCGTGACACCTTTATAAGACCTGACGACGCAATATATGCTTATATGATGATAATATGGGGATCTGAGGAGAGTAACGCAACTTTCAATTATGTGACTGAGCGACTGCACGAGTAAATAGTGATGATATGTTTTTCAAGGATTATAAATGCATATTATCTACTATCTTTTGTCAAAAGAAAACCCATTATTTCTTTCGGGAAAACGTTGAACTCTTGAATTATTACAAACGCATGGGAAGGACAATACACGAGCGTGGTAAGAAGAGTTTTCTCAAAGACATTCTTTTCGAATGAAGTACAGTGGAGGTGAAATGGACTGTTTTAAGAGCTTAAAATCAAGTTTGTAGAAATAGTTTTATATAGCGAATTTAAGTATTATTATTATTGTTATTATAGAGGTTCTAAACGTTTGGCATACTTTGTGTATCTTTATTATAGTATGATAATTTTGACTCTTTAAACGTCCATGATATGATATTGATGATATAAGATAACTAAAGTGCCGTGTCCGTTTTGAAGCTAGGATATATCTGCAAAATTTTAAATCAAGGAGATTTTTATTTTGAGATATTAAAACATGACTTTCATTTCAATGACAAAATATGAATGTGTTGGTTTATTTGAAGGAGTGATAATTTTTGTATTTAAATGAAAAAGTTGGCATCGACGTTTTGCTATCTTATAATACGTTTTGAAGTGAAGTATGTTAAGCATTTATCTGTACTTAAGAATCTGTAAATTAAATGAGAAAGTATATTAAATTACAGAAGAGTGTTTACGTTCTTCAATCAATTGATTGCTTGATTTTCATCGGACAAAATTTCCTCAAATTTGAATCATATTAACGTACCAAAAACGATCGCAACTTTGTGCGCGTTGCGCCATTCCGGTACCAATCAGTGTCTTCCGTGAAAAGGGTCTTCTGACGTAAGGTCAAATTTCAACGACTACCTCTGTCTGTACATTGTACACTCTATAGTTATACTCATTCACTTGGATACCACAATATGTGATGACATGGTATAAACTGAGATAACTCGTCGATGAATACCCATAATTTCAATTATTATTGATCCTCAAGATTTCGGTTCTGTCGTGAATTTGGTCAGCATTCAATCGACCCTTTCCCCAATGATAATAAATACACGCTTGATTACAGAGGGGTAACGGTATTCTGAACAAGTATTTACATTAGTTACACGTACAAAGTTTGGCTTTTAAAAGAGGCTGTGACATTTCATGCAATCTGATATTTACAATTTACATTCTGAACTCTGAAGGTGAAATTTAACGAACATTTCTTAGAAACAATAAATAAAATGGCTGGCCCATGTTCTCCCATCAAATATACTTCAGTCTGACTCATATCCTACTTAATGAAGTCTTGCATGCCGAAGTTTTGAGACACTCCATGCTATAAATAAAGGTGTTTCTATGTTTTTTGCACATACGGCCGTGTATGCGCACATATTGCTATGACAACTGTTTCACTTTGAACTCAAAATGAAAATGCGCATCGCGAAAATGTCTTCGCGGCGTACGCAAAGTACTATTTTCTGTTAGTCTGGCACACTGAATGTGCTGAGGTTACACACACGCTACACACAAAAGTTATGACATAACGACAACTATAGTTACTATTGAATAGTCCCATGCTAATCCTGAATCTTTTACTTCTTTCCAGGCGCTCCAGCCCCTTCTCCCAGCGTCAAATGAGGCAGTCCAAACCCGACCATGTTGTAAATCTCAGGATTCAGCGATGCTGGCACATGAATTTCAACGGGAATTTCAACCTTACTTTCCTGACCTGGTTCTGTTTTCTTTGGGTGACTTAGTCTTGGCCCCCTTGCTACAGGAGTTAGGAGGTTTAGAAGAAACAGGCTCAGGCGGTGGTGGGAACCTCGTCAGATAAAGAGCATTTCCCATGGGTACTTCCAATTCAGCAGCAGTCTTGATGAGAGTTGTCAGGAACGAAATGTTAGCATCTGAGTTAGTATCCACAGTGTTTACTAGACTCAGCACACTACCACTAAGGTACAGCAACCCAGCGAGATTGAGTGGAGACTCCAACTTCAGCAGCCGACGTCCCTTGTTCTCCTTTTCTTGAGTGTGATGACGGAGGACATAACTCGTTACAACTTGGTCAGCTATGATGTGGAGATGATTTCCTGACATGTTCAAACGGGAGAGGAGTTCTGAAGAGATTAGCCCGAAGATCTTACCCAAACCACAGTAGATAAACCCTGAGGCGGTTGCCAGGGCTTCCTGTAGCTCCATGGGACTGCACTGGTTGTCTGTTACCATGGTGCCAGTCCAACGCGAGGTTTTGGTTGGTGTAGCCTTCATCATTTCACCAAACTCTTCCACAACGTTCGTATCTCCACACCTCAACCCAGCATCATCGTTGATAATGTACTTGATGTTGTTAGGATCCACCATGGGAGGCTGAATGACGATCTTATCTGCCAGGATCCGTTTGTCGAGGAGGCTCTTGACTCGCTCGCCCTTGGCTGAACCACCCGGCCCTGGGGTTTTGGCAGGTTTCTTGGACTCCACCGGAGGAACACCTTCAGAGTTCTTGGAGTGGGTGTAACTCAACATGCGATGGTAGAAGGTCTGGATGGAGAAGTCTCGAGTTAACTGCTTCATGCTACCAATCTTTGAGATAGGCAGAGCTTCAAGAGGCATGCACTGCAGGAAGGTATCAGGGAGAAGTGAGAAGTTGCAGTCCGGATCTTGGATAGCATGGAAATCAGCAACAAACACTTCCACTGCATCCTTGAGGTAATCCCAGAGCTGGGACACGATAGTGTGGTAGAATTGTTCGTTGTTCGTCTGAGCTTCCTTCATTTGATGCTCGATTTCATCTAGGATCTCATTATTCTCATCCACTCCCAGCTGTTCCAACACCACCTTTCTCTCATTCGACTGGTTCAGAGCTTTGTAATATTGAACGACTTTCATCATGTACCTCTCAACATTGGTCTGGTAGTTCTCAAACATCCTCTGCAAGCTTTCCAGCTTCTCGAAGGACACCTCACACCGTGAAATCTTGAAGATCTGGTTCTCTCCAACGCCCTTTCCGGCAGTCTTAGTTCCCTGAACCAAAGCAGAGTACAGGTATTCTTGCAGGGTGAATGTTGCAGAACCAGGAAGTACTGCTTTTCATCGACCTCCTTCAGCAGATCAAAGTGGTTTTCAAACACAAGGAGTCGTTTCCAGGATGAGTTTGCTTTGGTGAGTTCTTCAAAACACTGGCTGTAAAGCTGGAAGTTTCCTGACTGGTATGCCTGCTCAACCTGAGTTATCAGGGATCCTATCTCACTCTTTGAAGGGCCAGTGCAGGGCATTTTTGAGCAACGATTTCAGCCACACAGAAGCCAAGGAACTTTGGTAAAGAAGCAGATATTGTACAGAGGTAGGTGGAGATCCAAATCCTAGTCGAGTAATCAGCTCATAGCATGCTGGCTGCAGTATCTCATGATCCTGTTTGAGCAGGGCAATCTGGACTGCTTGAGACAGGAATTCCATGGAAGATGTCAGGTATTTCAAGGACACGATTTCCTTCTGGAGTGACCTTGTCACAATTTCATCGCCCTTGATATCAGGCTTCCACAGGTTCAAGCTATCTTCAAACAACGATTCGGAGGTGTCACCTAGAGCTGTGCCTAGACTGAGTTGAGCACTGGAGTTGAACTGGAGGTGGTACTTCTGTGCCAGTCTAACGGCATTATCAGCATGTTGTCGAGATGATTCCTCAGCACTGAAACACATCTTATCCCACCTTTCATCCAGGCTGGACAGAGCTACGGGTTCAGCGATGAAGGATTCGATTTGCTTGTCTATCTCGTTTTTCTGTGAGTCTGCAATCCTCAGGTTCTTTTCGTCCTTGATGTAGTCAACAGAAGCATGGTGGAACATGTTGGACTGATGGCAGTGGTGTTCAATGATACAGGCCATGTACTTAGGTAGTTTTGAATTGACCATTCCAATGTTCTTCAGCTTATTGATTTCAGCATTCAGCATTTTGAGAGCTTTCTGGGAGCATTCCATTGCCTCAAGGAAAATGCATTTGTGGAAATCTGTTCCATTCTCAAGCACAGACAATTTGAACTTTATTTTGCTCAGCCAGTACATAGCTTGGCATGATTCCAATACAAAACCAAGATTTGTAAAGATTGTGATTGGCTTCTCATAAACTTTGCATAGAGCTAACAATTCTTCCACAGCTGACATGGAGAGCTCGTCTTTCATTGTAGCTTCGATCTTAGCATTCACCATGAAACAGTTAATCTTGGCTATAACATACTGAATCTGGTAAGAGTGATTCTTGTATGTCTTTTGTAAGTCCTTTAAGATTTCATTGAACTTTACAGAAAGATTCTCAGCAGTTTCCATGTCAGTTTTGACCAGGATATCAAGGATCTTCATCATCAGCTTTGAACTGGTATCTAGACTCTTGGGAGCATGGTGGACTTCAAACAAATGGTGCAAGGCTAGTTTGTAGTTTACTTGGCAAGCAGCCAATAATGCTGCTGCATAATGATATTCTTCATTAGACTGGGCATCATCGAAAAGCTGAATGTGGGGTAAAGCTTGCTCCAGCATGGTCATAGCTGACTTGAAGTCTCCTGATTCAATGAATATTTCAGCCTTTTCAACTTGTATCTGGTATACCTTGACTTCAGAGAGTAGGTACTGGGCCTTTGTGGACTGATCATCAAGACCCATGGGAACAGTATTACCACTTTTGTGTCCTGCTTTGTGCAATTCATATTCTGAAATATTGCTCACAAACTCTTGATCTGGTGAAGCTGTAGCAGCAACTAACTCCATGTGATGATTGAATCCTTGCATCAGGTTGAGTTGCTGGCAGTTTCTAGCAGCTCTCAGATGAACCAGGCTGACAAGATGTTTGTTGTCGAGAACAGAAACAGCAAGGAGCTCTTGAATTGCATAGATGGGCATCAGATGATCAACAAGACCGAAGAGTTCCATTTGCTGACAAAGTTCATTCATGTAATGAAGACTGAGTTCAGGCTGTGGGAAAGTTACTTTGTTTATGGTGCTGATGTCACAATTGTCCTTCAAAAACTCACTAGCATTTGCTGGTAACTTGAAGACAGCCCAATCAACCAAGGTCTCGGGCAGAACAGCGAGGTTTGTTTTTGAATTTGCCTTGACTTTTTCCTGGTTTCCCTTGCCTTTCTTTCCATCTCTCGTTCCAGGCTTTTCTTCTGCACCAGCACCAGCTTCTTGCTCAACTTTTGTCAAGCAGGTTGATAGGATCTGCAGGTAAATGTTGTATGCCAATAGGATGGACTGCTTTACATTACCTCCAGAGTAAAGAACCATCTTCGACCTTATCACAAGTATTCTGGCAATGAGTTCACCTCTTTGAACGTCTTGAACTTCTTCAATCTTCTCCATGGCTTCATCCACATAGCATAGCAAAGGTTTGGGCTTACTGAGAACCTCGACTTTGTCATCTGAAAGTGAGGCTTGCTGGGTTGAAGCAGTTAGTCGTGTTTTGATGCTCGTGGTCTGTGCCAAACTCTTTCCTCTGAAGGAATCATCTTGATCAACAGGCATCAGCACATTTCCCCTATCATCACTCTTCAGTCCAACAGCAACATCAAGAGCCCACTCAAGCTGATCAAGAACATCATTTATTGGGAACTGATTGACGAAAAGCCACTCAGCAAATCGGATTATACTCTCAATCTTCTTGACTCTCAGGCCTGGATCTTGAAGTAGCATGATTGATTGTTGCAGGGCGTAGAGCTGTTCTTCTTTGTTAGATGAGGACATGGCCACTCTATGCCACATATCAGAAACAGTGTCCTCATTCTCAACTCTCTCTAGTTTAGCAAGATCTCCGTTAGGAGACACGCCAATGTTCACTTTGAACAAGGATCTGTACTTCAGAATGAGGGGATGAGTTGGTCTCGGCATTGCAAGAGCAGCTTTTTCAGATTCTTCGAGACCTGAATTCCAATCTTTTTCATCCATGTATATGAGGAACAAGGTGCTGTAAAGGTGGGCCCTGAGATCTATTTCTTTCTTGTGTTTGAAGGACAACTCTTGAAGCTTCTGATTCTTATCAGGAGCTAAGTGTGCAATGACCTTCAAAATCCTCAGCAAGTTTTCTTTCAGAAGAGCTCGTTCATGTTTCTTAGATAGGTGTGGCAAAATAGCATTCCAGAAGTGTTGAACCACATCAAGTGCCAAGTTGTAATCTTTGGCTAATTCAGCTGCTTCAACAGCATTTGTGAAGAGCTCAAATGCAGCAGTGCGATCAGAGATACTCGATGCAGTTGAAAATGTAAGCTCTGACTTGCCCAGGATAAGGTTATGGTAGCACAATAACCTGTTAGCAGTAACTTTACAACTAGTCCTTGCAAAGTCAGGATGGTCCTGCAATTTCTTGATCCTTTCGCAGCAAGTATCGATCATGTCTTTGTTAGATACTTTCAGTGACAATGAGGCAAGCTTTGTCCATATTTCGAGCTCAATGAGTTTGTCCTCCCATTCACTGTTATCTATCATTTTCAGAGTTTCTTGCATGGAAGGGGTGTTGGGGAAATTGTAGTAGTTGTTTGTGTTGAGGTGGTTCATCTCAACAGCGACAATACTTTTGCAGGCAATGGAGAAAGAATCAGTCTTATCTTCATCTGGCAGAAGGTTTCTGAGAGGTTGACCGAGAACCTGTTTACATGTCACCCACAAACAAAGCAATGCTTTCCGTTTAGATAGACCAACAGATGTCTTCCCAATGATCTGTTGATACACTGTCTCGGCTATTTGGATAGCTTTGGTGATGTCTTCAACAAGGGTTGGATCAAGGTTGAGACCTGAATCTTTTGCATCCTTTTTACCGCCTGCCTTGGCTTTTGTAGCAGCTGGGGTGTTACTTTTCTTTCCAGATTTAGGAGTTCTAGCTGGGGATGTTTTTCGTGAGGATGTTGGAGATTCATCAGATAGAAGCTTCTTAACTCTGTGCTTGTTAAGATACCCTTGTACCAAGGCCTCCACAAACTGACAAGCAAGGACATAATCAGCATTCCCTTTTGAGGAAATCATGAGGCTATACCCCTGAGAAAGCCAGTCAATCACATTGCTGTGATTGTTGCCATCAATAGTCCTCTTCAAGTAGTTCCAAATGTAAACACAGGAATTGTTCACAAGCCACCACTCCTTGAGATGCATCCCTTGCTTTCCACCTTTGATGAAGTGTTCAATGCACTCTTCTTGGATTTCTTTTATCCAAGCATCGTACGCTTCCCATTGTGGGTAATCGATATGCCTCACCAATTCATCCTCACATTCAACCAACTGTCGAGGCAACTTAGGCCCTTCCCCAAGAGAAATGTTTTCCTGCATCATGAAGAATATCAAAGACTCAGCATAGATGAAGTTAAGCTCGGCCATAAGAATAGCATTACTTTTATCTAGATTAGACATTTTGTTCTTGCTCTCTTTGACTTGAGGCTTCTCAGACCTTATTGACCCTGCTCGGCTTGGTGTGGACTTTCTTTGAGGAACAGGGTCTTCCTCAGGAACAGGCGTTGAGAACTGCTCCTCAAACCAAAGGGCAAATCTTGAGGCAGTCAGGGCCACATCCCACACTTCTTCCTTTCGTGCAAGCTTAGCTACATCAGCCCAGAGGATGAATCTTTCGTGGGTGTTGACTTCGGCAAGTCTGTTCATTTCCGATGTACCTTTTTCTTTTGCTTCTTTGTATTTGGTGATTTTATCTTTTAGGACCATGAGGGAAGCACAATTCTGGCTGTTCTCTCCAAGCTCTTTGATACCCCAGTTGAAAGTGTTTGGAGCAAGGTACTCTCCAACTTTGAGCAAGATTGGATGGAGATTAGTTTTAGCATGCTTAGCAGACTTGGCTTGCTCCAGGAGGAATCCAGCCTTTTCTTCGATGGTATCAGGCTTTTTATAAAGATTGGTCTTCAAATTGATGCACTTCATGTGGTACATGATAATCTCCTTGTACTGACCATCAGGATCAAGATTCAGAGCTTTGTTGAAATTTTCCAAAGCTTCAATGAGCTTTTGCTGATCTTGGTAGCACTTTGCAAGTTCGATATGAACCTGGCATCTCAGTAGCACAAGCATGCTCTGCAAGTCTTCCAACGCTTTTGAGATCAGCTTCAGAGGAGCAACAATTTGGTGTCTGAGATTGTGTTGCAACATTGGAAGACACAAGTTCCACAGAGTGACACATCCCGACTGTACAGTGCTTGAATCGCAATGTTTCATCGAGGCTACAAGTGTTTCCTGGCAATTAGAAATACTCTTCATTCGCACAGTCAGAATACTCTTCTTATAGGACTGTTCGTCATCACCAAGGTTCTTCACGCAGAGATCAGCTTCAGCAAACTTGACACGAAAATCGAAGTTCACATCAGTGAAAGGTTTTTGTAGTCCATCAAGACACTTTTGAGCAAGATCAGGGAGCCGATACTGTAATGCAATGAGAAGAACTTCCAGCAGGAGATCGTTACTTGTATCAGGATCAAGATCACCTTTACCTTTCCCATCTAAAATCTTCTTCGTTATGTTACCCACGGTCTTGCTAATCTTAGCACTATCCATGTCAGTAGACCTGAGTTTAGATTTGAGAGTGTTGGTTTCGTATATGATTTGTAGATTCAGAGGTAAATTAGTCATGTCAGAATTAGAAACCAGCCCATAGTTGGAAAGCTTGCAGATAATCTCAGATAGTTGCTCGGGACACTTTGACTTAGCCAGCTTGATAGCAGCTTGGGTCTCCTTTGTAGCGAGGTCAGACTGTTCATTCTTGTACAGGCTTTCAATGTAAGATACACTCACATTCAACAACCACTTCTTGTTATGATCATCGATTGCAGTAAGAGCTTTTACAATTGCTCCAAGAGTGTTGACAACATGATGGATGCTCTGAAGTACCAGGAAAGGTCGGGCTAACTTCCAGAAGAGAATCGATGCATTCACAACTAGAAAGTAGTAACGTGAGTTCTGTTTTCCGAAATCTATCGTTTTCAGAATGTAACCAGAGCACTTTTCAAGCTTATCAAGATCTCGAGTGGATGCTGGCTTGTGCAAATGAGCATGGCAGAGGTAGCTTCTAGCAAGGAACTGGTTTTCTTTTGGTTTGAGAGCCAGGTAAAACGTCAGAGCTTCTTCAATAAGATCATAGTTTCGTACCAAGTTGATGGTTATTGCAGACTCAGCACAGATGACAAACAGATCAGGGCTCAGTGACTCAGCAGACCCTTTGTGACCTGAAAAATTAAGTCGTCTCAAAATCAAATATTCAACCCATGTTTGTGATTTAGATTCAAATGAGCCCAGTAAAGTTAATAAATAAGAAATTCCAATTAGTACACATTTCATCAGCACCTCTCACAAATTTATCCAGTCAGACAACTATCAAGTCATGATTGTAGCAAATTATCGTCCATTGAAACGATCCAATGAAAAATATATGTCAAAAAGGTTAAGATTCAAGAGTGACCATTAGGAATATGACAAAAATGGGTGAAATGAACCATACCTAACAATCTGTATTGGGAATTGAACTAACCTTCAGATTTTATCTTCTGATAGGTCTTGGTTAGCTTTTCATTGTCATTGTTGTTGACAGCACTGAGGAGCTGAGATCGAATATACTGGTCCATATACCATCAACCTAATAAAACAAGACAATTGATAAGATGTAGACTTTAGTTTTATAACTTTTTAAAATATAAATATAAAATGTAAATAGGTACAAATCACGATAGAGGCATTTGGATTCTAAATTGATCTTCAATGAATATTTTCTTGGTAGCTCATTGTGTAGCTGCATCAATTTGATTTTTGAATCCAAACAACAATTGATGAAAGTTAGTTCATACTTTCATACACCATCACAATGAATAAACATGATATTAATAAAGTATTATGTGGATGATAATATCATATTCTGTAATTTGAGATGTCCAAAATTTACACAAAGATGAAAGAAACTTCATTTGGATTTTAAAACAAATGTAGTTCAATGATTTGTACTGAATGTATAGGCATTCTTTTTCATAGCCACACATTAAAAGTACATCAATCAAAAATATTGTTTCACCTTTTCATCAAATTATAGTTGAATCAAATAAAACAACTTGCCTTAAGGGCAAATATATTTAAATGGCAAAAAACCTTGGCATAAAATTCCAACCATTTACACAATTTGAAATATGCAACTTTCAAATTTCAGAATATGCACTCATATTGCTATAGTCCAGTGTACCAGCAGTCCCTCTTAAGCTCTTTGATACAGACTTTAGATAGCAAGACCAAAGATACTGACAATACAATACATGGTCTTGTTCTCCCATCTCACAGTGCAGCTGCCATCTGTAGTGTTATCCCAGAAGCAAGAATTAGACATGTTGAGCCCAGCACCATTCTTCTGCATAATAACACAATTCACTATGTATTTGAAGGGCTTTCCTAGCTTGGTCAACTGATTGAGGCACTGTTCAACAACATTGCTGGTCCACTGGTTGACTTTGTTATGCTGATAACTGTTGCCACCAATTGTAGCCTCAATTGCTTCTTTGATTATATTGCTGATTTCATCATAGACAAAAGCAGTATCTTCCCCAGCAGCAAAGTCACTGTCCATCCTATCCTCAAACAACTTTAATCATCAACTATATATAAGGGATTGCATATTGGTAAAAATGACCCAAAAACAGCCCTTATAGGAAAATCTATGAATATAATTTAATAGTCAGTAACACCTTCAATAAGATAATCCTTATTGACACATTCAAATATGGCATTCTCTTGGTTTCTTTGAAAATATATAATTTGATTATCAGTTGGCAGGTCGATTAAATAACACCAGCAATTGAAATGAAATAATAAGTTGTCATCAAAATTTTTCAAATGACTGGTAAAATACACATATATAGGGCTACAGAGATCCAAAATAATTGAAAGTTCTTGAAGTTGAAATATAGGTGTTAACAAAAATATATTGGATAATTTTTACAGGTATGCATGCTATCGTGCTCAAAAGTTTAAAATTGAAAGCAACATGTCAATTGTCAAAAATGTGGCAAAATGTGGGTTCAGTAACTAGTTGTGCAAATTCTGCATGGGGGATGGGGGTATATATTCCCCAAAAATTCCAACCAGAGCTATACAAAATTCATAATTTCATGGATCCAAAATTTCAATAGTCGATTGTGATGGTAATAAACCAAAAGAATTCATTACAATATTCATTGTGAAAGGCTTTTATTACGAAAACACACATTTGATTCAAACACTGGTGTTCATTATTTCAAGAGGCTAACATTCAATAATATTTATGAACAATAAGATCAAGATTGAAAACCCCAAAGGGCACCGCAATGGGCTTCTAAATATATTCGTAATATGATTATCTTCAATCTTGACATTGGATACCATGTAGTCAAACAAATGATTAGTCAAAAAATGATAACATCAAAAGACAGTTTGTACTATGAGAGTTTCAATTTGGCAAAATTGAAAATTTAGATAACATAAGATAAAATTTAGGAATAAAAATTTTACAACGAGGCATGAAAATCAAATTTCATTCAACTAAAATTCATAATTTATTAATAGTGCATTTGAAATTAGCAAGATTTGCAATTTGATCAAAAAATATATAGAACACAATTGTAAAATTATATTCTAACGAATTTCCGATTTAAGTTTGATCAGCAAAATAAAAACTAAATTTAGAAAATTTAATTTCACAGTCTATCAGTCTATCGCACATCATACGACGACGCGCGCATATTGTAAGACGTCGTGCGCATATCGTAAGACGACGTGCGCAAATCGTAAGACGACGTGCGCAAATCGTAAGACGGCGCGCGCACATCGTAAGACGACGTGCGCAAATCGTAAAACGGCGCGCGCATATCGTAAGACGGCACACGCACATCGTAAGACGGCGCGCGCACATCGTAAGACAACGCGCGCAAATTGTAAGATGACGCGCACACCTCGTAAAATGACGCGCGCACATCGTAAGATGACGCCCGCACATCCTAAGAAGATGCGCGGACATTAAAAGACAACGCGCGCACATCGGGAGATGACGCGCGCACATCGTAAGACAACGCGCGCACATCAAAAGATGACGCGCGCACATCGTTAGACAACGCGCGCACATCGTATTACGACGCGCGCACATCGAAAGACGACGCGCGCACATCGTATTACGACGTGCGCGCATCGTAAGACGACGTGCGCGCATCGTAAGACGACGTGCGCGCATCGTTAGACGACGTGCGCGCATCGTAAGACGACGTGCGCGCATCGTAAGACGACGTGCGCGCATCGTAAGACGACGTGCGCGCATCGTAAGACGACGTGCGCGCATCGTAAGACGACGTGCGCGCATCGTAAGACGACGTGCGCGCATCGTAAGACGACGTGCGCACATCGTAAGACGACGCGCGCACTTATTCACTCAAATTCGTCGTTAATCAGATTTCGATGCAGCATATCTCCATCGCTATTTCAAATTGTAACCGCCTTGGCCCTTGAAATAAATACGAAAATTTACGATCTTGTATTGTAGGCTTTTAATCAATATTACAGGAACTATTGAAACTAAGATATAATCATACTGCGATTGTATAACAATATTTTATACTTGCAAATGGAGACCAATGCACACCTGACACCACTAAAAACTGACCCATAGCTCCAAATGGTACTTGTAAATGGTACTTGAACTAAGCGTCAGTGTACTTGTAGCAATACTTCCATTAATAGTGGTACGAGTAGTTTGACTAATAATTCCCATCCAATTTCCGATTAAAAAAGTTACAACTGTTTAACTATCGAAGCTTTTGATATCAATTCAATTTTAAGAATTGCATCTTTTTATTAGATCCTTTCTAAATAGTGCTAAACATCAGACATAATTCCAGGCTCAAAACCGGTCCGTATAGACAAAAAAAGGTGAATGGGCAGTGCCCAGAAAATCCATACGTCTCGTGGCAGCTGCAGTAGCCCCCCAGATAAACGAAAATAACAGTGGCAGTTCGAACTGCAGTTTTGCGTGCGCGGCGCAATAGGGCGTTTCATAATTTCCCAACTAGAGAACTGCATATTTTTCGGGGTCAAAAGCTATCCTTTAGGACATCCAAAATTGGCAGAAAAAAGTCTCAGACGGAAAAAATAATTTTAAGCACATGCAGGCCACAGCCATTTTACCTGTTAAAATCATGATTTTTGATAAAATGTTGCCCATCTCTTTTTCTGTTTGAGTTACATATTTAAGCCTTCTCATCGTGTTCCTCAGCCAAGAAAATGGGGTATAGGTCAAAATTTTGACCTACGACTTTCAGAAGCTGAGTTATCACCGACTTTCATATGCCCATATATGCGCCTGGTTTGTTTCGCGTATGCCCATATATGGGCATATGAAAGTCGGTGATAACTCAGCTTCTGAAGGTCGTAGGTCAAAATTTTGGACCTATACCCCCATTTTCTGGGCTGAGGAACACGATGGAAGCTTAGAAATATGTAACTCAAGCAGAAAAAGAGATGGGCAACATTTTACCGAAAATCATGATTTTTACAGGTAAAAATGGCTGTGGCCTGTGCACGTGCTTAGAATTATTTTTTTCGTCTGAAAATTTTTTCTGTCAATTTTTAATGTCCTAAAGGATAGCTTTTGACCCCGAACAATATACAGTTCTCTAGTTGGGAAATTATGAAACGCCCTAGCGGCGCAAGTTTGCGCGGCGTAGACATGCGCAAACTTACGCGCACACAAAACTGCAGTTCGAACTGTCACCGTAAGTTTCCCTAGGTCTGCTTTGTGTAATCTACAATCATTATACATCGGAACAAATAAATTAATTAAAAAATAGCTTAAACGTATAAGAAACTTAAGTGTAGCTGTTGATTCCGAACCGGATAAAACATGCTTATCTTTGATTTAAAAAGCAGCTTTTTAAGACATTTTTTCGGCGATAGTTGAAGTTAACATGACACTTAAGCAATGGTTAAAGTTTCTATCATCAAGGTTCATGCTTCACATCTAATCAGTTTCAACGTCACATTGAAATTACAAAGGAGCACAGGGCCTTTTCTCCTCACAGCACACCCAAAGTCAGCTCACACACGTGACCCAAATGTCCGTTTCAAAGTCTTGGCTTCTCACAATCAACCATCTCACTCACACGCACTCCGATTTCTCGTATATATATACTGCCTACTTAAGTAATTATTACCCGCTGTAATATCTTACCCAGTTATATATTGCATATTGTTTGATAAAACATATTATTATCAGGGCCTTGTCGTATTACACCAGCCCTGTTCATCACCTCTTTTCATCTCTAAAGTCTGCGCGACAACGAACATTGCAGCAAGGGCTCAAATCTTAACATTAATCTTACACCATCAGTGGGCGGCCGCACTAGGACAGTAGACAGAATGATAGCGGCTGCTATCATCTTCCAGTGACATCATACAAAGTTACACTACAATTTACGCTTCTGTGATAAATGGAATAAGGACCCAAGTCCTAATTCCCATTCAAAACCTCAGCTTCGTTCTGTGAACATTCGTGTGGAATCGTGATACGTATGTGCAACAGTTAAATATCTTACCACTGCCCTAGTAGCGACCAAATTGTGTGTTACCACAACACCGCGTTACTATGGCAACGCGCAGCGTTGCCATGACAACACTCCGCGCGTTACTATGACAACACGCCGCGCGTTACCCTGGTAACGCGTGTGTCGCAACACCCTGCACGTCACGTGATATACATGGTAGCGTTTCGCTGGAAGTAGGTTGAGAGATAGAGGTGGGGGAAGTTGGCACTTCCTAGCTCTCGTTGGGGCACTGCGCGGCGATGTGACCCATTTGGTGGCATTGGTAGCATTCCCCGCTGAACTTGTTGGAAGTGGGCGGTGCCATGGTACAGTCACGGGCAATGTGGCCTGGGGAATTAGAGTCAGGATGGAGCCTGGGAGAAGATGGTGAGTGGTGACCTGGGGAAGTGAGCTTGAAGGGTCAGAAATTGCTCCATTCTGAGTCAGACTATAGCTTATTCGGGCACAATGTTCCCAAGAGAGGTCTCTCTGCCTTCTCTATAATCTGAAAAGAATGCATATTGCGGTATTTTTTTCTATTTCTACTCTACTGTACCTGGTTCATTGCAGGTGTAGCACACTTTGTCTTGTTCATCGTTCTCACAGTCCTTGGCAAGATGCCCTTCCTCTCCACACCGGTAACAGTTACCACCTCGTCCACCCTGTTGTAGATATTAGAGGTAACAATGGTGTTCACGAATACCACGGTTACAGTACTATTATTGTCAAAAAGGTGCCATGGAAACTATCAAAACTTGATAGGATGTAGCTAAAACAAGACATCTTGAAACTTACAGATCTCTGTCTCTGAGCGGGACAGTCTCTCTTCAGATGACCTGGAGATGGTTTTGAAATAAAAAAAGAAGGGACAACTGAGAAGAAAACTAGAGCAATATAATTTATCAACAAAGGATCCTACGACATTCTCTTTCTAACTATCTCTCGGCCCCACCTCACCAGTATTTCAGATGACCAGTATTTCCACAGGAGTAGCACTCCCTATTATCATCTCCTCCTGCTCCACCACCTCCTCCGCCACGGTAGGTAGGTCTCATATCATCGTCATCGTTACTCGGGCAATCCCTCTGCTCGTGTCCTTGACCCCCGCACTTATAACACTCCCGGTTATCACTAGGACAGTCCCGAGCCAAGTGGCCCTGACCCCCACACGAGTAACAGTTGTTGTTACGACGCGGGAATCGCTGTTGCGACTCCGAGGCACAGTATTTGGCAATGTGCCCGACTCCGTTACAGTTGTAGCAGTCCTGGTTGGAACCGTCCTGAGGGGAGTTTGTCTGAAAATGGATGGTTGTTTTAATCCGACGTTTTCGAAGAACAATGATTCACTGCTATAATATTCTTCTAAATTTAACCCACAGAATGATCAGGATTTCAAATAATACCTCGGAAGTGCAATCCTTGGCAAAGTGCCCATTTCCGTGGCAAGTGTGACAGGTCAAATCGCCAGTTGACATGCACTCTCTGGACAGGTGACCAGGTCTACCGCATTTGTAGCACGACTTGTCTGCGAACACAAAAAACTTTCATTAGAGTACTTTTTGATAGCATTTCAATTTGCGCGCGCATTCATATATATATATTCGCTGATTAATTTCTGCGCGCGTGCGTTAAGAACACGCGTGCGCTAAAAAGTCTTCCCCATAAGTAGTCGTTACTAGTAATAAGCGATAGGTAGAGCGTTTTTGGATAATTTCCTTAAATCGAGTACGTTACAGTCTTACTTGGTAACATGAGTCTGCTTCGTAGAATATCGTCTACTGGGTTATCACATAACGTGACTACCCTAACACCTCCAATACTGCCAGGAGGGAGAAGTTACTAAAATCATTGGAGCGATCAAGAAATGAAAATCTTAGTTTTTAAAATTGGAGTTGAATCTAGCTTAGCAGATGATTTCAGGCTTTACTGTTGAGAACAAGTCATTTGGAATGACGTTATTTACCCGCATGATCTATGCCTATAATGCAGTGTGTGTTTACCACAGCTCTGGACATAAAATGTTGGATGCTGGGAGATGCGATACGTCTCCAGGGCCCTGTTAATTGTGAAACTTTTGGGGACGGTCCAACAATAATTGCCAGAGTACCCTGAGGCCCAGTTAAGTCTGTCCTCCGATGCATCACGAGTAGAGTTACGCAATGGTGGGTATAGGATTCTAGTTCCCCGACTTCGAGTCCGTTCCCCGTACCATGATATCAGATCCAATCATAGTATTCACACGAGATCAGGGGCACAGTGTCAGATGTTAATTGATTGATGCTTGGGGGTCCGGGGCCGGGGTGATAGTGTTGAAATTGAGGAACAGGATGAGATAATTTGGAAGCTGAGAGTCTTCAAGGGTAGGGGATAAAGTGAGGCCCACCGTACCCTTTAGCGTTTTGTTTTTGATAGACGTTTATGTTCTACTTTACCCCCCCAATTTTCTGCAGTGGTTGGGGAGATTTAGAAGCAGTCCCTACATATCTTGGGGCGAATATTTCATATTTTTTGGGCATCTGACTGTCTAGGGGTGCCACTCTAGGATTTCAAGGCGCGCCTACCTACAGACCGACAATCTGCAGTCGTCGAGAGTGGGATAATTTTTGTGGTGATTTCACCACAACACCAGATACCTCACATACCGACACACTTATGGTTTGATTATTTGGGATCAGATTTCAGGCTCTGGCAAGGGACCAGATTTTATGTGAAGTAACACAGGTGTCGCGAAATCTGAGAATGATTCGTGAATTTCCACCCGAACGCCATTTGTAGGTCCGTGATTCTGATTCAACAATCAACAGCATAATCTCATACTTACACGGCGCCGATCGATTGGAAATTCAGAGAGATTCTCATAACTATTTGCTAGCGGGTGCTAACTGATAAGTGGTTAGTTGAGTAGTGGAGGATTGGGTCACTCCCATTCCAGTGACTTTCCAATCATGGCCGCAGGAGATTCGAACACCGCCCGTACAAGAAACTACCGTGCATCACACGGTTAGAATCAGGGTGAGGGCGTATGAACGACACGCAATTCAAGCTCTAAGGTGGCGTAATGTCCGGGCAGCATCCTCGGTATTGTCCTGCAATATGGTGACATATAAAGATAATGATGAATCACACTTAATAACTTATCACGGACCCTCCTTCTGTCGTCCGACTGATCTCTTTCACGAGCTGAAATAAAAAATGTTAGCGAGTTCAACGAAGAGTTGATTTGATGGCCTGACAACGCATGATCTATATTTTCTATATCCTGTCTATGTTTCAGGTCATTCTATCGTCATAATTACGGAGACGGACACAAAATTAGGGTGTCAGAGAAGGGGTATTGGAATTTACGGCCAGGGGGAGGGGACGGGCCATATTCTCGCAAGGTCAGATATCCTTTCCAGACAGAGGTTTGAAGAAAGAAGCAAACTCAAGACTACATGGTAGACAGTAAGAGAAACAGCGTGAAACATTTAGTTTCACTGTGACACCTTCTCAACACAGAATGTGTAGTTGCAACAGATGCCACACACACTAATATGTGAGTGGATTATGTGTGGATTGTGTTGATTGTGTGTGTGGATTGTGTAACAACAGGCAAGGAAATAAAGGCTTCTTACCTTCTTCAGGGCAGTCATTGGAAATGTGTCCAGTCTTCTTACAGTTATAGCACAGTGGATCTGAAAGTGAGGGTTTCAGGTGGGGCTGGTTGAGTTACTATTATTTCAAGTATAGCTTCTAGAATGAAATAAACGAAATTAATTTCGCGATCATCGCCTACTTTAGAGTGGTATTATTTTACTTATGAAACAGAAATTTCTGAACGATAACTGCATTTATAGCGGCTATTCTTTATCTACATATTGAGCAATTTTTAGCGCCCTATGCCAAAGTACATTCATAAGATATTTGAAACTAAATGGGGGGGGGGGGTCAAGCCATAGTTGGTTGAATAAGCAGGTGCACTGAGGTGTCTGTGTGAAAACAAACATTATATACGGTTGTGCACATACTTTGTAACACCATCATTAATAGATGATGGTGTTACAGGGATCATTGTAAAATCTGGGTTATAGAATTAAAATATCTGAGGTTAAACTAAAATATGAATTGAATTTAAACAAACGTCAAAGCTTGCCTGAAACTAAATGGGGTTAACTCTTTGAAGGATAAAATACCGTCCAGTCTTTCTCGAAAATCTTGAATACATTTCTACCATTTTACCCACCATTTTACCCACCATTTATTTTACCCACCATTTATTTTACCCACCATTTTACCCACCATTTTACCCGTGCTTGTATTACCAGAGAAGCCAAAGAAAAATGAAAAAGCAGCTGCCTCTGACAGTCGAGAAATAAGGTGGGTGGGTGAGGGTAATAGATGGTAATTATAATTGTTAAATCCTCATCTCTCTGAAGAGAAATGAATATGGGGGACAGTGCCCCATAGTACGTTCACTGGCAACCACCATCAGCAGATGAGAGGCATATCACACCACTTACCACTTGTTCGCAGTTAGTAACAATTATATGGTTGATAGAGGGGGGGGTCATAGAATAATTGAATTTAAGAATTTAAGTCACTAATTGAATCATATCATTATAATGGAGAAATATCAGTGTAGAAACCAAGCTTGCCTGAAACTGAAAAAAGTTAATAAGCAGGGAAGTTGTGAAGAATCAAGTACCTGGTCTCTGCCTGGTAATTGGTTGGAGTTAATGGAATGACTCAAGAATTGGTCACTCCTAGAACAGAAGAACACACTTCTCTGATTCAGATTAGGTTTAGTGTTCACTGCACAATTTCAAATAGATGGGGGGTCTATAATTATTGTCCCCATGGAAGGTTTTTCAAAGTGGGGGGGGATGCTCAAATAAGAAGGGGAGGGGTGAATTTGTATCAAATGGTTTAAATTACTTTTATATTGATCCAAGTAGCTGATTAGAAAGCTGTGAAAACATCTAAACCCAATCAATAGTTTGCAGATGAAAGTCATCAACTACATAACAAAGATCAACTACATAACAAATAACACATTACTCTTGAGAAAGTATTGGAGAATCTTTCATACTGCTGTTCGGTTTTGTAAAATTATCACTGAATTCATTTTTTCTAATTGAATAA
Organism: Beroe forskalii; assembly: GCA_011033025.1. Lineage (NCBI taxonomy): Eukaryota > Metazoa > Ctenophora > Nuda > Beroida > Beroidae > Beroe > Beroe forskalii. The sequence goes on along the minus strand of WFMF01000001.1, from coordinate 2,012,334 downwards.
TTTGATATGAATGTCGTAATTAGGATGTTGAATAACTGTCAATCATTGTAGACAAAATTCAAAAAGTGCACCACCTAGAAAAAGATGCAGAAGGACCAGTCAAAAGAGCTGACTGGTCCCTTGTGCTGGCACTGTTTCAATTATCAAATAGCATTGAATTTTGATGATAAAAACTTTAGCTGAAACTGCTCAAGAGCCCTCTAATATAAGGATATTTGAAACACAATGGTAAAGTATTCATAAAATACTATCACAAACAAAGGATATGGAGAGAAAACATGACTGAATGCCAAAAATTAAGTAAATGTTAATGTACCTGTGGCAGTACAGTCTTTCACAAGATGGCTTTTGTCACCACATTTGTAACAACTGCTAGCACGAACCATGATCTGTAAGAAGGATTTCCTTATTTTGGAGGTTGAAGACTAAATGTTATAACTGATCCAGTCTGAAAAATAAATTAAATAAATAGCTGAGAAAGCTCCAGCTGTTCATAACAACTGGAGTATCATTACAATTTCAATGTCTTATCCAGTCTTATCTATAAATTTATAAGAGTATATGGCAATTATAAAACAAACTCTGATATGAGAATGTTCTCAATATACATAAACAGCAAGAGAAAGAAATAAAGAAATAAATAAAGAAATAAAGAAATAAAGATTAGAGAGAGAAAAAAAAGATTAGAGAAAGAAATAAAGATTACTATCACAAAACACTGTGTGTGAGAAGGAAGAATTTAAGCTATGATATTTGTTCAATATAACATTGAAAGTCATTCTCATCCTTAGAAATACGCAACAATTTATGGTCCTAAGAATACAAATTAAACTTCTGCACTGACAATATATGTCCTCACAAATGCCTCCCAATGAGTAATGCCTGTAAAGTTTGAGGCAACAAAGGTCAAATATTGTTTTTAGACTGGTGGCAAAGGGTATAAATTGAAATAATCCTGAAAACAGAAAGTCTACTTGGAATAATCCCTTCTAGAAAAGACTTGGTCAGACCGGCTTTGAATTCATTTCTATCAACGTTAATGATACAATAAAAAGTGTCAATAACTATCAAAAATAAAAATCTTAAATTATAGCAAAAGCAAGCAAAATGTAAGCTAATGGCTAATAAAATTTTATTTTAATGATTGACGGCGCGGCGAGCGCTAAACTCCTGGTTAGGAGATTTCTAAGCCCGCATAGGTTGTCAGGCGCGGCGCGGCGTTGCCCATGCCAGACCCCTCGCGCGCGCGACGTAAGACAACGCATAGGTGTGTGTACGTGCCGCGCCCGCGCGCCGGGCCGCGCGCTTCATTATGGGAGGAAGCGCGCCACGCGACAATAACAGGGGTACATGTGTATAGCAAGTTAGGGGAACGCGCGCCGTAACAAACTGTTTTGTGCGGCTGTGCGCGCGCGTTTTTTGTGCGCGGTTTTTTAAGGCCTTAAACCGCTGCAATGCTGCATATGTGTGTGTACGCGCCGCGCGCTTTCCTAGGGGAGGCGCGCGCGCGGTAATTAAACGCAACGCAAACAACGGTATGCGTAAATTCAACGCAAACAGGAGTATACTTCTTAAGCCCGCATAGGTGTGTGTACGTACATCCCTGTCTGCGTTGCGCGGCGCGCTTCCTCAGTAGGGTAGCGCGGCGCGCGTACGCACACCTATGCGGGCTTAGGAATGACTGTTGATAACAGGCAATAAGCCGCGCACGATTTATAAATTATAGTTTAAATTATTTTAATCCATACACCTTATTCATACACCTCTATAAATAAGACAATTGTAGTTTAGCTATTGCAACTAGCAGTTTTTACGTATTTCTGTTTACAAAATTGAACGTAAAATTGCCACATATAGAATTGTATTTGATATTCACAAGCAATAAAATCTTCTTTGTAGAACAGATACATCTGTAATTTTTGTAAAAGTCAATAAAAGGATGAATTCTTCGAGACCTTAATCTGCAAGCACTTTTCTTGAATTCATTTTAAAATTTTAATTTGAAGTTATGCTGGAAATTTATTTATTTTATTTTATTTTCTGCAAAACATTTCAATATGTTGATCCACACAATTAAGAACGATTTCTTCAAGACGTCAATCTGCAGAACATAATAACTTTATAAGTTTATTTATATTTTTTGATTAATTGTATTGAATTTGCTATTGACAATCTTTTATACTTGAAAGGTGGTCAATTACTAGGTTCAGTTCCTTATACTTTAACTTCTTACTCTGACTAGGGTTATATCTCAGCTCTGATTGATGGTTCATTAGGGGAAGCAGTAAGCCCAAAGCCTTGTGACCCTGCATTTGGCCATCAATCCAGAGCCTACCTTGGACACAAGGTAGTAGGCCTCCACAAAGGTTAGAACTGAACCTAGGAAAATAAATCTTCTCACATTAAAACTCTGGCCTCTATTCGGATCTAATTTACCTCATTTAATGATATCTATAACTCAAGTCTGTGTGGGATTATTTGTTTAGAATATATTTATTAATTAGGAATGAAGAATGAGATGCAAAATAAACATTTGTTTTATTCTGAACATTTGTTTTATTCTGATCAAACCACAAGATGTTGATCCCATGCCATTCTTCATTCTTCATATTTCTGTGATGCAACTTCAAATTATTTTCTTGTCCTACCTACATATCTGTTGAACCTGGTGAAGCAATTGGATGCTAGACCTAGATACTGGAAGATTAGCTAATTTTGATCTTTATAACAGAGTCGTCACCACTTCTGGGATCAGTGTTCGAAATTTCCACAAAACTGCCATTTGTATGTGTGTGATAGTGATTTAACAGTATCACACACATATATGGCACCCCGCATTTCGGAAATTTCAGAATGATTCTCATTTCTGGAAGTGGCGACACCTCTGTCATTGTAGGCATGAGAATAGCCATTGAAATTAATATTGAATTCTATTGGAAACCTATGAAAAAGGTTGCCCAAAAGATATAATAACAATGAAATGTCCAATATACAAGTCATGTGGCTACATAATGCCTCAACCATCTTGGTTCAACATCCTGTCATCAATTATATTTCTTGAGGCTTTAGCATGACAGCAAAGCCAATCAAATTGGTATCAGAAAGTAAGTGTTATGGGGGAGTCCAGCGAGTCTATGAACATGAGAGGTATGTTAAAACTTTCTTCCTTGCACTCTTTTAATATAATCTTAGAATCCAGTGCCTATGACCTTTTTTTCTCTCTTGGTCTAGTCGATTTATTGTGTCTTGCTCAGTTATGTAGGTATTTTTGCTATTATTGTTAACTTTTTAAGGTGGGTATTTTTATTTTTTTAGTATTAATTGCTTTGATAGTTTGGATTGCTTTGATAGTTTGGATTGCTTGAATTTTGTTTTAGGGTTTTTAATTCATTTTTAAGGAGCTTTTCACTTTCATATCATTAGGTTTCACACTTTCACATCATAAGGGTTTGTTATTCATAATTTCCAGGGAGGTTTTCACTGATATCATGAATTTTGTTAATATTATATCATTTCACATCATGAAAATCATTTTCACATCATAATCTCAGAATGTTGTGTAACACTATGTGGAGTTCTGAAGAAGAGATATTTTTAATATCTTGAAACTGACAGTAGAATAGTGGTTCATAGTGTGTGGGTTTGATTTCATTATTGAGATTTCTGTGTTTCACTGCAATGATCAATCATATCAAACATCTGTATTTGCTGAAATTAATAAATACACTTGAAACTCACTATAAACTTAACAATAGTAATAAGTATAATATATCTTCTTTTGCGGTCACCGGTTTCTAGTCACAGCACTGGAGCTGTGTCTCTGTCGCCGGGTCCCCAGAGGCAAACTCCTGCTAGCTCGACCCCAAGGACTCCCTGTAACAATAAACATACTTACCTATATCATAGAGCTGCAACTAGACACGGAGTCTAATGTCAGTTGCTACCTGGAGCTGCAAACTCGGAGAGAGCAGACAGGGACCAACATCAGGCCAACCCCATTAGTTCTGTATTCCCGGTTGTGTGTGACCTGAGTGGGATATTATAGAACTTTTCCATGATAACCTGAAAGGTTAACGCTGTTCCTTAAACAGGTTGTCCCTTTCAGAAACGACCCGTTTGTTCCACGTATTTAATCAGAGATTCGGTTTAATTTTTCATTTCTTTGTGGTTAGTACTGGTTTTCCCAAGTATTTGTAGCCTGAGTCATGAAGGCTACACCGTATAGGAAGTGTTCAGGCGTCTCTTCTTCCTGACATTCCGCACATATAGGCGTCGTGTAGTTGTTTGCCCTGTGTATTGGAAGTAGTTAAGAGGGCTGTGTCCGGTAAATAACCAAGTGAGCCATCTAGTGTGGCTTCACGAAAATTTGGATTTCTATAACGATGATTCAGAAGATAGTGCGAAAGGGGGTTTTTCCTCCTTATCGCTAATAACTGCCTCTAGGTAAGCCTTGATAGCATGAGTTCATCATGTGGGGTCTTCCAGTTCTTTTGATGATGAACTCTCTGAAGGAAAGAAATGGTTTCTGGGCCTATCTAGGGAGGCCGAGGACCAGATCTGGCTAACTCGTCTGCCCTCTCGTTCCCTTGTACTCCCTCGTGACCAGGGATCCAAGTATAATATATCACATTTCCTGATATTATTACCAAACTATCCCTTGGAATTCTAAGACTAAAAACCGCCAATTGGGCATGAAGGCCATGGAAATCAAGAAAAAGTGAAATCTCCTTTCATGGAAATCTTTTAATACAATTACAACTATTGTCATCTTTGTCTAGTTTAGTCACGACTCTTTATCTTTATGTAAATTCCATAGTATTGATAAATATTGGGAATGAAGTGTTTTCTAGCTTGATATTGACCAATTGTTTCATAGTTGTTTTAAGTTCTGAATAATAATTGTGAAAGTAATTGCCAAGTCTAAAGATATGATTTTTCCGTTTCAATCTTGAAATGTACTATACGAAGTTTAGTTCTTCCTCTCTAACATGAAAAGAAGAAGAACTTGCCCCTTGTTTACTTTTATGGGCTGACCTGCACTGAACAGAACTTTATCATGGTAACTAAAAGGTATGTAGATTCAATACCAGCTTTAGCCACCCGAGTTTGAGTATAACATGGTGACTTATAGCATGATGATTGTTGAATATTGTTCATCGGGCTCTATAAGACAGGATTGCTGATGGTATAACTAAATAAAATGCCCATTGACAAATTTTTGCTTACCTTAAATTTCCCTTAATTTTGAATATCCAAATCAAAGCTATAAAGTTATGAGCTTTCAATGGTTCCTAACATGAATTATGTACAATTCACATTTAACCCTCTTGCATGTTGATCATTTAATATTATATAGTCTGTGTAATAAGTATAGGCCAACAACATGTCTTCATCAAAAACTTTCCACTGGAGGCACCCATCATTTTGAAACTTTCAGTACACAGAGTGTGGAGGCAACACTCCATGTACTGAAAATTTCAAGTTGATCTGTGATCACAACACTGCCCCAGAGAATTTCCAAAATTCAATTGTGTGGAGTAGTCGGCAGAGTTTAATTAAACATCTAACTTCCTGTAACTTCCATTTTACAGGTATGCTGCTAAGCACAGCATTGTTGTTGTCAACCCAGACACCAGTCCCCGTGGCTTTGATTTCCCTGGAGAGCATGATAGCTATGACTTTGGTTCAGGTGCTGGCTTCTACGTCAATGCCACTGAGGAGCCTTGGAAGTCTAACTATAGGATGTTTCTATGCGGGCAGGGGACATTTAAACTTTTTATATTTTTTTGTCTGTTAGTTTTTAGATTTAATTTATTTTTAAGCCCTTTTAACCACCCATTCATCAATTATTTTATCAATTCCCATTCCCACCTTTCTTTCCCTTTTTTATTAAACGTTTTTTTTTTATCGTATTTCCCAAAATTTCAATTGAACTAGAAGAGTCGATAACTGGCACATTGAGGGACTTGGGGAAAACGCTCTTCCCTAAAATAAAAAATAAGTTGGGGGCTTATAGTTTTGTTATTTTTGGGATGAATGACTAACCAAAAATCTTTTAGTGGAAAAATACCCGCCTTTTTATGAAACCCTTTGTGTAACTATGGATGAATGATGAATCAAATTTGATATATACAATGCCCGGGACTAATTTCACCTTATAATTTTTTTTTTTCTGAATTTTTTTTTAATTAAAACTCAAATAGTGGTGTTCTCAATCCTTTTTAAATGTTTCAGTTTCCCCCTTGAGTTCCATCTTAATTTCAACGGCTGTCTGTCATTCTGTTTGCGTCTTTCAACGTAAATATTGTCGATAAAAACAGCTGTTAAGTTGATATTCCATGACATTTTATCGTAATTTCGATGTCCACGGAATATCAAACCTTCATGCCTCTATGTAGATTATTTTCTTATGTAATGTACAATTTGCATTCATATGCAGTGAATTTACATTCTAGCCCTTCGTACCTGTTATGATCCCATTACAATTTACCATGGTTTTTGCAATCAATGAAGGATAATTAATTGAAGCCAATATTGATATTGTTCAAAATTGATTGCAATGTTCTGTTTGATTGAACGTATAATTTGAGAATTGTATTATGCATAACGTAGCAATTCTTTGCAACGTTACATTACCACGAGTCACGACACTAGAAGATCTAGGAAACTCAGTATTATACTCACAATCTCGAGTTTTGTCACACGGTTTCTGTTATATTTCGCCAAGTTTTCTCGAAGGGCAAAAAGAATTGTCACTCAAATCACCAAGTTTTATGTGTCTTGTTTTCTCGAAGGAGCTAATAGAATTGTCACTCAAAGATCACCGGATGGTATATGTGTGTTTATTGACAGCCTTGTTATATTTTCAGACAAACCCCCTATACAGCCTGAATGTAAGTCACGCTCTCTATTAATCCTGTGTAATGTGCAACCCTCCTTCCTTGATCAAACACCCCGGCGTGATTCGCAGCGTTCGTTTCACGATATCGGCGTGATTCGCAGCGTTCGTTTTACGATATCGGCGTGATATACTGGTATACGATGCGCTTTCTGCAATACCGGCGTGATAACTCAGTAACTCACTTGACTTTGTGACCTTTTTGAATTTCAAGACCATTCAAAATAAAATACCGCTATTGCATAATGCATTGAACTGCTTTTTTGCGATTTCTACGAAATTTCTCGTGTTCTGATCAAGGCGTTAAGGATCTTCATGGCATGAAACTAATGTATGGAGGCTGCGTGTACATGGTATATGCTAGACACGTACATTGTAAATTACTATACATTGTTTCCAGTGTACACGCTTGTTAAACGTACACTACTAAACGTCATGTAAACGCTTGTTATCAGCCTGGGGATGTAAATGCCTTGCATTATGCATATACTGGTCATGAAAATGTAACAAGTCACGTCTAACGACTTGTTCCCTTCTTTTCCTCATTCCCCATGCATTATACACACACTAGTGACTAGATAAGAAGGTATACGCATGTATTAGGCGGTATGGAGCCATCGATTATTACCTGAAACCTGTTTAATCCAAATATTTGCCAAGCTTCATACCACCCAATGCTGCGATCTGCCATTTTATCTTCCTGAATAATTCGAATGGAGGAATGAACGTTGTTTCGCACGGAAATGTACATTTTACGTGTTGGTGTATACCATGTAGCCAGCCCTTCACACTCTGATTACAATTTGCAATGTACAAACGTACATTTCGATATTTTAAAGTTGTATCGTACATTTTACGTTATAAAATGTACATTTTACGATATAAAATGTACATTTTACGTTATGAAATGTACATTGTACGTTATGAAATGTACATTTTACGTTATAAAATGTACATTTTACGCTATAAAATGTACAATTAAATATGCAAAACATGTTGCCCTGCATTTCTCAGAGAGCGTGACTAGGGGAGGCAGGCGGTTAGTTTAAATCACTAGAAAATATGATATTCAGCACATTTCAATTGTCAACGTTTTAGCTTCAATGTTATTTGCTGTGATGTGGCTGACAGATTACATACTAGCAATCAATTCAATGATTTTATGGATTCTGTGTTTTATGACTTTATATTAGGTTATTTTGGGAGAATCAAACCAAGAATATTCAAATGTCTATTATTGCCTTTATTTTGGCGAATGATTCATCACATTCCGAGTTTGAAAAGAGTCTGCCTGTCCTAGGTACGCTTTGACATTTACACAGTTTGATTACTGTATTTTGTATGTTGGAAACCGTTCACATAAACTCAGCAACAAGAATGGAACAAAATGACACGGGAAAATGATATGAATATGACTGTTGTCATAGTAACAGCTCAATTTTACCTTTCTGAATATCTGAAAATTATCTTACTATCATGCTCATCACAAAAAGGAAGATTCTTCAATATGTGAACGGTTTTTATTTCAGCCAATAATCAATGACCATATTTTGTTGAAATCAATTCATGAAGAACAGTGATTAGAAGCATTGATTCCTTTCGATTTATGTTAAGCGTTACCCTAAAAATAATAGTTTCTTCAATAAAACTCTTGGAAATCAATTTAATCTTCATATATCGTTCCATTTTCTTCATTCAAGCTATGGATTAGTTGGCACTAGGATGTGCTGCCGAATGAGCTACAGTCAATGAAAATTGACTACACTCTCAATTAAATGTATTGGGTTCTTGAGCAAGTCATGAGTTTAAGACGTTTGATGTTTAACTCATAATGTGGGCTATTATAGTCAATAGAAACTTGACTCTTTAGCTAGAGTATAGTTAGTGAATTAAATCAAAATTGTTGCTTTTTAATGATAATTTTCAGGTGCCATCCATCATTTATTCTATTGGAAATACATGGCAGTTACGCGTCTAATGATATCTTTGCATAAGAAATATTACATACATAATTGCATGTTCGTATTAGACAGTACATAATTAAATCAAATTCTTATACAATGGGCTTGTGCCTAGTCTCCTATCTCTATACACTTCATGTAGCTGCACTAATACAATGTAATGTACTGTACGCTAGATACAGTGAATCGTAGAGACTAGTGTAACATTACACACTGCAACAGTTTTACTCTTTACACCTTATATTATACGAAGCAAAGTTTTATTGAATCGCAATTCAATCCATGATACCTACTAACGATAAACATGACTGATGAGAGTACAGCACTTCTGTACTATGGTTTGTAGATAGAAATAGATCTATAACGTTTCCTAATGCTTTGGACTTTGGAGCATTATACTTGGCATTAATACACAGCTATACATTCACGTACACGCAAATATTTGCTAATGTTCCGTGTACGCCTATTTAGAGAGACTGTAGTTTGATTCTTAGAATCAACAAGTTAATTAATCTTCGAAGGTATGGAATGTTAATTCTTCACCTCCAAATTACTTACTGATAGGTAAGTGTTAGACGCTGAGAAAAAATCAACTATTTGATATAGTGTTGATTTTCTATTGTCTTCATTCCAAATTACAACAGAAGAAGACGACCTTATAAACATAATTTAGTGTTGTAGACTATAGTTTATACTCTTGACGTTTTCAAAAGTTTGAAGCTGTATAGAACTAGGATTTCTCCAATTCATGTGCGAACAAAGCAATTCAAATGGCTAATGTACGCTATACCAAAACACCTGGCATACCATGGACTGTGTTATGTGTCAAGCTAAGGATGTGGTACGGTATTTACACAGTGCAATGCGTGAAATTACACAATTCATGTTTGGCACGGTCTGTTGGTTACGTGTTGTTGATATGAACTTGTAAACAATATGGTCATAAAACCAATGGAAACCTTTCTCAAGGTTCACAATTCGCTGCCTTACCTAGAAACCTTCAAAACAGATATCGGTTCTTAAGATTGATGACAGCAATAAGGGTTTAGCAGATTAATGATTGTGTACTAAGTGCTATAAATAGTAGCTGTAAAGACGTATAGGTAGTATCCCATATCAGCAAACTCTACTATATCCAGTAAATTCCAAGAACTGCGAGATATTGTACTGTTGTGTGGAGTGTGAGATTACTTAACTATTGAAAATGTACGAAATTGTACATAGAGTCAAAAGCATTGATCTGGGAGAAATTTGTAGCAAATTTCAAAGGTTTCACCCTTGACAAGTTATACATTTGTTAATCGATGACGTAATCTTAAACGTGTTTCTCTGGTAATCTGATACCCATGGAACTCTCTACACTTTGAATCACATACGGTATCGCCCTTATCTGTAACGAAGTGTTATCACAATGTTATTACGTCACTTATACGCCATAAACGGCTTTTTTGTCCCTTTTTTTCTTTTTCGTAAATTCACGAATTCTTGAATTGAAGTAAAATTAGTACACAGCAATTCAATACTACACATTCTTGTTGCTGTACATGTCAAATACGTTACAGGACAAGTTGTATGGCTTTACCAACCGTGTTTCAAAAACACTACTTGTTATACGCATGCAGCATGTTTTACCATGAATATCTCTAAGATTCATTCACTGATTAGACTCTTGCTAATACGTATCATTTCAGCAATATGATGCCACATACATTGCCAAAGATTACGACGGACCAAAATTAGAAATCTTGTTAGATCAGGTAACTTTCATTTCCGCTTTGTAGCGCCCCACTTACAAATTTCCGTTTTTGAAGCACCCTAAAGTGGAAGGCGCGATGATTTGATTTGATTCAACCGCCGCGCTTCCAGAATAATTATGAAATAATTTTTTGCGCGCGCGGTATCTCTATTTGCCTGCGCGCGTCTCCAAATTAGCAACAAAATGCCATCTTTTGCCACTTGCTGAAACAATAGTGACAGGTCTGATATAATTAAGACTTAAAGAGGCGTGTACAATGCAACAATGCTACAAATTGGTGCAGAGCAAAGCCTGTGCACAACCTGAAGTTTCAGTTTCTTTTAAAATGAGCCGTACAGCAAGGAGTTCCGCCGCATTGACTTCCTACGGCATTACGTGCTGTTACAATGTACAACCTGATGTACAAAAATACATAGTTGGGTTTACAGATTTGATCAACTAATGCTAAGCAACATAAATTGGTCATGTAATCGATAAATCGCCGGTAAATGGACATAAACAATTAACATTTTTCATGAGCATATTTTAAATGTCTTCCGGTTCAAAATGTTACAAAGAGAAAAATGGATGTTTGGACCTGTGGATTCCATTTTGACATGAAGCAATAAAATCACTGTTTGTCGGACCTTGTCTGACACGCTGACGCAACCCGCGTCAATGCGAATCAGCGCGTGGCGAGGCGCTGGATTCTCACGAGGGTCTGTCAACGGCCGACAAACCCGCTATATTTTCTCAGGGTGATGTGGACCCGTATTATATGGACAGACAGCTGCTTCCAGAGAACCTACAGTCTGCTTGTGCGGGCAATAAACAACTAAACCTTAACTATAGGAAGCAAACGGTAAACACCAACAGCTGTTAATTTCTTTGATTTTGACATTTTAATTTTCTGTCGATTAAATGCCGTATGTAATAATTGATTCTGATACGGCTAGCGGATTGGGATGAGCAATATTCGAAACTATGATGTTCAAATTTCCTACAATTCTGTCAGTAATCTTTACCATCTTTCAGGGTTACGACCACGGTTATTTCTTTATCATGACGTTCATGGAAGACCACTTCAACTTCTTCGCCAAGCACATCTGCTAGCGAGGCGGAAACTGATACCGGTATGGACCGGGTGAGTGATAATTCTCTTCCTATTTTACTGCAAACACGATATCCCGTGAATTCTATTTCTTCTGCACTAACGGCTGTAAGACAGGACTGGATTATATTGATGGTGGTTTTTATCTGTGCTAAAGTTAAGGGACTGCCCAGTTGCCCATCGGTACTTACGTAAGACAAGCCCTAAATCGCCTATTGTAAGCAATAGTTTAGGCGAAACCCAGACACCTATGTAATTTTTAATAGATGAAGCATGCATGATGCAGGCCCGAACATTGGTTTTTGGATGGTAATCCACTGCGCAAACGTTTCAAAAGTCGTCCTAAATTTGAAAAGATGATGGTTTTCTTTTGCGTTCAGCCTTGGGGGTCTGAGGCGATTTATGGGTTTCTTACCAGTCTACTGACTCATTGTCTGACGTCGTCAGACCCATTACTCTGCGAGTCGTGGCGCGCTTCGCGCGCGCGAGGGGGTCAGGCAACGCCTGACAACTGACTCATGAGCCACAGGGATTTTGATCTGATTTTTGATTTGTTTATACATTCATCTGTTAAATTTGTAAATGGAAGTGAATGCACGGTTGTTTACTCATGAAGTAATTTTGAAAGTTGGAGTATTTTATCATAACTGGAAAATGGCGTTATGGCTCCATTTCGGTTGGAACCAAAATTTCAGTTAAGTTTTGAATGGAATGAATATGTGTCACGCTGGTGTCTTGACCTTTTGAGGTGGAGCGTAATAAGCTGTGCTTGGTTACTTTTCCGTTTTGCGACGTGTTTAGTTGAAGCGCAACATAAACAATGTCCAATGTCCAATTGAAATTTTTATTCGAAACATAGAAAAGCACATTTGCACGCTATCACGCGCCGCAAAAAAAAACCCAGCGCAGCGTGATATACACTGCGCTTCAAAAGATCGAAACACCATTGTTATGGTTAGAGTTTTAACAGTATTTGAACAATAATTCACTTAGCTTCTGATTTGCAAATGAATGGCTGTTTATTTAGTTTGAACAGTTTTTTTTTTTTAAATTTTGCGGCCCATTTTAGGTTAAAGGGCATAGGCCGTGTATCATTTAATATATTGTGATATGCGTGCGCCTCTTTAGTCTGGTGCGTGCGTATTAAGTGATGTGTGCGCGTCTTTAATAATGTGTGCGCGTATTTAATGATGTGCGCGCGTCTTTATTGATGTGCGCGCGTCTTTATTGATGTGCGCGCGTCTTTATTGATGCGCGCGCGTCTTTACTGATGCGCGCGTCTTTATTGATGCGCGCGTCTTTATTGATGCGCGCGCGTCTTTACTGATGCGCGCGCGTCTTTATTGATGCGCACGCTTCTTTATTGATGCGCGCGTCTTTATTGATGCGCGCGCGTCTTTATTGATGCCGCGCGTCTTTATTGATGCGCGCGCGTCTTTATTGATGCGCGCGTCTTTGATGCCGCGCTGATGCGCGCGTCTTTGATGCGCGCGTCTTTATTGATGCGCGCGCCGCGCGTCTTTATTGATGCGCGCGCGTCTTTATTGATGCGCGCGCGTCTTTATTGATGCGCGCGCGTCCTTATTGATGCGCGCGCGTCTTTATTGATGCGCGCGCGTCTTTATTGATGCGCGCGCGTCTTTATTGATGCGCGCGCGTCTTTATTAATGCACACGCGTGTTTATTGATGCGCGGCGTCTTTATTGATGCGCGCGCGTCTTCATTGATGTTCGTGCGTCTAAAATGATGTGCTGACGTCTTGTCTGACGTCGCGCGCGCTTCGCGCGCGCGAGGGGGTCAGGCAACGCCTGACAACTGACGTCTTAATTGATATGCTTGCGCGTTCTTAGTGTCGTGCAATATACGCGCGTGTCTTAAGTTTCAATAAGCAGAAAAAACTTTTTATTTCAATGTTATTTGATCAAGATATTAACCTATTAAATGATCTGGAAGTTGGTAAATTATTATATTCCATATGTTCTTAAAGTCTTGATAGAACTTCTCGCATTGATTCAATCAGGGTACCCTAGGCCAAAGAAACATCATTGTACTTCGGAGAATGGCTAATGCAAAAATTTTCATATAGTTGTGATATAAAAACCTGGCATATAAACCTGGCATGTAAACCTGGCATGTAAACCTGGCATGTATTTGTTTGAATAGAACTCTCAAGACCTATTTTTTGCATTTTTTTAAAACCTTGTAATCTTAGATTTTATGATTCCATGATATTTGTATGATTTTAATTTATTCTGATATCGCATAACAACTTCCATTATGAATGTTGTGACTGGTGGCAAATGAAAGTTTTTTAAACCTCAGTTGTAACTAAGATACATTTTCATTCACTTCTCATGTGATGACTAATCCCTGATTTGCATTTAGAACATTTTGGATTCGATTTAAAATGTAGGCATGATTAAATTTAAAATGTAGGCATTTTCAGATAATTTACTTTATCCCATAAGGTAGCGGAATTTGATAACCTTTGTGGATACAAACTTTTGGGCCAGACACCCCAGCCATCACAAAGGTAGTTAAGGAGGCCAACCACATGTTGCAAAAATGTCCTGTCTGGGCTAATAACAATAAGGTTATTGGTGTTATCAATCGTAGATCACAAAATCTAGGGATCTGATCTTCAAGAGGAAACGTTTTGCCCTGTCTTCAAATAGCAGTCAGGGAACCAATTCCTGTACTCCCTTATCAGTCAGAATAGATCAAGAAGAAAAAGGTAGACCTTGTGCTAGCTGTCATATGATGTCTAATTGTGGTTCCTTGGTTTCATCAGCTACTGGGCAATCTTATAAACTCCCTGGAGGTGACTGCAAGACAAGGAATGTTATATACTGTGCTGAGTGCTCGCTTTGTGGCAAACAGTATACTGGGAAATCCACAAATAGGCTTCAAACAAGGATAGCTGGCCATAGGTCACATGTAGGCTATGGAGAAGACACCATAAGTGAATCAGATGAAAGAACCTTGGCTGAACATCTGCAAGAAATACATCATCTTCACTCAGTGGACACTTTTAATAGCAACTACACCTTTTCAGTTCTTGAGGTAAGCCCCAGGAATCTGGACCTGGCTGAGCAACAGTGGGTGAACAGATTACTTACCATTCAGCCATTTGGGTTGAACAAAGAAAAGCCTGGTGGTGTACTTGATTCATTCAGAGTGATGGCAAATAGGTCACTGGGTCTCAAGATCCAGTGCTTATAACTCTTTTTTTTATATATAATTTGGTTTATTGATTCACTTGTAAAAATTCTCATTGTCAAGTCAGTGCCATTTTTGTGTTAAACTTTTATGTTTTTGATATATTTACCAGTTAGTTGTATTTTATATTTGATATTAAAGTCCGTTTTTCCCATGGTTGCACATAATTTCACCTTTGGTTAATTCATCATGTTCATTTCCATTGACTGTGGGATGCTTTTAAAGTTTTTACACATCAATTTGAATGGTTTTCACATTTCCATATCACCATACCATCATAATCTCAGAATGTTGTGTCACACTTTGTGGAGTTCCTGAAGAAGAGATATTTTATCTCGAAACTGACAGTTGAATAGCGGTGCAAAGTGTATGGGTTTGATTTCATATTTGAGAATTTTTGTGTTTCACTGAAATGATCAATCACTTCAAACTTTGTATTTAACCTTTTTATTCAAACTGTTTTTGATAATTTATTACATCAAATTGAACAATTTTTTAAATTTAGTTTAACTAATTCATGATCTCATGAAGGTACTTATCACCAAATGGAGTCAATAGAATTGATGTTTTACTCATCTTGTTAGACTATGGTCTCTTGATTGAATATTTTTCATGTTTTTTCAATCACAAGGTGCTATCATGATCATTGATCACGATTGTTAGATTTATGGAGTATCTTTGGAAAACTGTTTATGAGAAGCCATGATAAATATTTCCTTATAACAATTCAAATTTGAGGAGATGTCTTGCAGTCAACTGATAACTGTGTGCCAAGTGTGTTGGAAAATGACCAATCACAAGAACAATCCAACTCTGACTACAATAGATAAAGTGAAGAAAGATAAAGATAAGCAGGTATGCATCAATTTATGGCCATTTTTAAAACTTTTCTTTGTAAATCTTGTAGAGTTGTAGCATATTATCATAACAATTTCTAATTAAAAATTAAAGTTACCAAGACTGTATTTGTTCTACAAAGAAGAAGTTACCAAGACATCTGATTAACTAGGTTCAATTAATGTTATGCAGGTGCAATTTTTTGGTGAAAATGACATTTGCATTTCTGTCCTATGAGAAAATTATTTTAGTATCATGTTTCACTCTACAGATATGCCAAGTATGTGCCCAGTCTTGGTCCCCAGTGCAGCTACTTAAAAATAATGGTAAATGGATTTATATAAGACCAAGACCAGCTAATATTCCAGGTGGGTGAAGATATTGATTGGAGTCCATGACCATCAAAATAACTAAATAAGAGTTAGAAATTAGAATAATTTATCATGAAACCCTTAAAATAAGGCAAATTAAATTGGTGTCACTAGTGTTCAATGAAGATGTCAAGATGAGATAGGTATAATATTTAGCATAATGGTGGTTTCCCTTAGTGGTGCCCTAGAGGGTTTTCAATCAATCACTTTCCAATCTTGTTATGTATTACCTTCCAGTGATACTCATATCAAAGATCCCTCAGGTGAGTTTAAAATGTGTGATAAGAAAGGAAAATGTATGAAAGGAGCTTCCTGTACTTTTGCACATAGCCGAGAGGAATTGGAGAGCTGGAACAGGGTACATCTATTTTATATGTTTACTTTCATTACTTTTACCACTGAGCATAGATGCTGAAATATTGATATTTAATTCAATTGAATACTGCTCCTTTCAGGATTACATATGGTTATTATATAGGTATGTAATCTTCAGGATAGAGAGGGTCCTCCAATGCCTGATAAGCCAAGAACTGCTCCTGCAATACCTGGTAAGGATCTTGTGTGTAAGTTTCCTTTGCATTTCATTGCAATTACAATATCCTTTTTTCTCTTATATTTTTGTTAATAAATTGGTATCTATATAAGTATATAATGCCTAGTTGAAACCATCCACGATTAAATATGCATCATACATTCTATGCAGAGTGCATACCTCATCTTTCAGGTAATAGGTACATGATGTGTACACATCATACCAATGGCAAGCGATGCTCATATGGCATTGAGTGTAAGTTTGCTCACTCTCAGGAGGAACTCGATGCTTGGAATGCTACCATTGTCAATAGAGCTGTTAGTGTCATTTTATGTTTGAGAAAGCTAGTTTTATCTTGCTAATTGTCACAATCAGAATGAAACAAGTGGATACAATCTTCATAAAATAGATGTTATTGTTCACGACAGTCACAATATTTTGACAAAAAGCTAAATTTCATTCTGCTTCCTCTAATACATACCACTACCACTAGGGTGATCACACTGGCAGTAGTAGTACTGCAGAGTCAGACACACGGCATGTTACCAGTCCTGTAAGACATAGTGAAGACCTAACCAAACGAATAATACCTGGTCTTCCGGTCACCACTAAATCTTCCTCTACTAATAATAGGTCAATGCCCTGGATGGTTATTCATACATTGTTAATCACTAGTTTTATTATCAGAGACACTAGAAGTAGAAAAAGAATTCCAATTTATTTCATATGTTACTATTTTTGTTTCTTCAAAAATGACACAATAGTCAAAAACCCTAAAATTTCATGCTTTTTCAGGACAAGATTATCTAGTTTATCCTCTAACACTAGTAATACTAGCGAATCTGGTGGTGGGAAGAATCTACCAGTCAGTTTAACACTAAATCATAATAATTGCATTAATAATAAAGTAAGTCGATATTTTCATTTGTTCTTGGATCAAATATCATGAATCTCATATCTTGTTGGAACCCCAAGAGTTTTTAAAGAGATAATCTGGTTAAAACTTTACATTCACTCAATACTTCAAGAGTAATAATTGTATTAATTGTCAGGAAGTGTCAACTACAGAATTCAGATGTGACACTTGTGATTGTACGTGTACTTCTATGAAGCAATTACTAGAACATAAAGCTGGAGCTAAACATAAACAAATATCTAGGTAATTCCTGTTTTTCCACTTCATCAAGAAAAAAATCAATTAGATTGCCTTTTGGTCCATGTTTCAAAGTTTGTATCAATAAACAAGTATTAAATTCGTAATTAATGTCTGTGCTTTCTATTTGATCTTTAAGCACAGTCATGCAGCCACACAGTTCACTCAGCCGAGCGTACAGGAAACTGTACGGGATGGTTAAATGAGGAGCTGCCCATTGCAGCGAAGTCTCAGGCGAATAAAGTATGGATTACACTGGCTTGATCACACTTGAATGCTTCGATTCCTGTCATTGGCCGTACGGCTGTTGGAATAGAAGCAAAACCTTCAAAATAAATGACACATTTTCTTATCATTTCAGGGGTAATTCAATACCAGATCAACCTAGTATACGTCCTAGACCTAGTTTAACTAAAAAGGGTCTTCAACAGCATTCCATATGCAAGTATGTATGCTATACTTTATGTAGTCATATTCAAAACTCAAATGATGCATTGTATGTAGGTAAATACTTACTACTTAGGCTTTGTTACATCGGTTACCATTTTGTAAAATATGCTAATTTACATTTTCTTGCTTTCAAGTCTTAATGAGGTTTATTGTTTTGCTACGAAACATGGTATTTTATCTTTAGTGCTATTATAAAGAACTGTTATTTCAATAAAGCCTTGGTAATAAAGGACCACTGATCAGTATTTTACAAACAACTCATTTTCGGTTAAATTTTTCCACAAGATTTTTCCACTCACAGTTTCCCTCCTATACAATGTGTTTTCTGTATTCTCAGATCTGTTGAAGACTCTGGTAGGTGTGTGTTTGGTAACGGGTGTCCTGAGGCTCACAGTTACGAGGAACTGGAGGCTTGGAATAGTGAACTAAACACTACTATTCAGGTACAGGACCGTAAGCATTTTTCTTTTGTATTTTTGCTCACAGATGCCAAATTTCAGGTTTTTACTTGGTCCTTTTTACCTTTGCCTTCATTCATCCAGTAGTTAATTCTTCTCCAGTTTTTCTCACCATTCGGCCACCTTTTTTGTTGGAACCACCATGCTAACAAGAATCCCATTTTCAGGCCCTAATCCCCACTGCGACTGACGATGTGGTACCTTTCCTTGATAAAGTTAGACGGGAACTTGACAGTACAGACTTAACTATACATGATGTGAGTAGCTTTACAGTAAAACTGTAAAATCCTCTGTGATCTGTATGCGGTTTTAATTCTGAAGAAAATATAGATTTAATGTGAATGGAAGCGATCATTCAATGATTTACATTCAATGATAAATGAATATAAATTCAATGGCGATATCATTTGTGAAGGATTAAATTCGAATTAGCAAGGTATTCTTCAAGTCTACTGTCTATAATAGCTGTTGAACTCAGAGGGCAAAATTGGTGAAATTGATGCCCTTAAATCCATGATAATTTCGTCATCATTAACCCCCTATTATTTGATCGATTACCGACTAAGCAGTTATCAATAAGAGTAAAATGCCTACAGTTTATAGATTATTATTTACACTCACTCTTACTGCGTATTGTGGTCTCTCTGCACTGTAGGACACCCACTGGAGATTGGAGATTGGTGATGACGTCATTATCATGGTTTAGAATGGTGAATTGTTGATGTTAGTCCGCCTAATATACTCTAGCTAACTATAGTCTAGAGGTAGAAATACGGCTATTTACTTTGCTCTGTATAATGGAATACTTATTTATAGTCTTATGTTTACATGCATACTCAACTTCTATGTGATCCTTAGTAAAGAATCTTACTGTAGTGCTAGTATGCAGAATCAAGGCATAATTCTACTTCAGTTAAATCAGGCTAAAGTTAAAACCTGAATATTATGATTTCTCTTGAAAACTAAGCCTTTCGGTTTTACTGCTTAAAAAATAAAACACAGAATCAAACCGCATCAGATATCTGATCCTCAATAAACCTTGGGCGCTATATACCTTAGCCAAAAACCATCCTAGGGCTTCATCCCGAGACCCGAAGTTGTTTGGACATCATTTCTCATAAATTTGACTTTTTAAGCTTCACTATGACTCATAACCGATCAAAGCACTCTAAAAATTATATTAATTGTAATAAACGCTGATTAAAAAGAAGACCTGTATGAATGAGAATTTCATTCTCGTGCAAGAAATGCAAAATTTCTTAACCAATGAATAGTCGTCAGTCTTGTATAGTTGTATGTATCTAAAAATGTAGACTCAGATTTATTTAATCATGCTTGAGTTGTAATGCCCCTATTATATTGCCATTCAACTTTTTTAATTTTGAAATGCTTTCAAATTTTAGTTATGCAATGGAATTTATTAAAAATGACTTACAGAGTTACAAGCTTACATAATGCAGCTTGAAGAATTTCTGACGAATCCTTGATTATCAACGTTACCTACAATTTAACGTTTATAAATCTAATTTCAGTTGTTACAACCTAAACACGGCATATCGATTGAAGAAGTAACGGGAACTAAAACAGAAATAAATCATATGGATGAAACAGATATCAGATGGATCTTTAGAGTCTCAGTAAAGGTATGAGTAGCATGGATCGAGTGTGAGAAATAACAGCCCACTTCCATTCCAGGAGTCGCTCTATTCCCTCCCTTCATACCCTGTCTATTCTCACCCCTCATCCCTTTCCTTTTCCCAAACTTTCTCTCACATTCTGTACCTAATACCCCACGGCCCACCCCTTATCACCCCAACCATTACCATTCCCTACAGGAGGAATGTGAATTGCTTGGAATGATAATGCTTGGTGAGCAATACCCCCAATTCTCCTTCACCTCCCTCACCATCTCCACTGCTTCTGTCTACCCTACTACCACTCCCTTCGCAATACAAGCCAAACACATGCTCTATCCGGGAGATACCTTCTCAACGCAGGTACTGACTCATTGCTCAGGTAAAACACATTTGCTTCTGATATTCAATGTGATTCGTATTAATGTACGTTTCCAACTGACCCCTAACCGCACTTTTAGCATAATTTCAAGACCAGCTGAACCGTGAATATTCTTTTTGTGCGGCTCTTTTTCGTTCCAGGCTCATTACCTTTCTGGGATTTGCCGGATTCAAATCCCAGAGTTCTACCTCCTTCATTCTCTTTTAACTCAGGTGTACGAAGGAGTGCTCACTACTTATATTTGCAATGATCGGCCGAGTCCTCTGCCTCGATGTTTACCGAGGATTATAACGCTGTACCTCGGTTACGAAACATTCCCTCGGCCGATCATTGCTAACTAAAATCGCACACTTTTTTATCTTCGATTTTTGCCCCCCCCCCCTTACCTCTGTAAATAATTCATTCTCTGATTGTGTGGTATGAGAAACTTTAAGTGTCTCACGAAACACATAAATTCGAAACATTCCCAAAATTGTTGATATCTTAAATTTTCACAGTTTGGTCATTCAAAATATAGTTACATTTGACTGTATAATATCTCTGCTATTACTCTATTAGTTTCATCATCAAATATATAATACAACTTGTTATAGAAACTTATAAATAGAACATTCGGCGTGTTTAATAAGTTAATAATAATACTCTCACAGTCTCACACGCATACGTTACCATATATTGAATTACAATACTCGGTATAATTATACATCGAGTTTCATTTGATACGTATTAAATTTATTTAATTAACTTGTTAACTAACCAGGGGCTGTACGGCGGATTAACAAATATTTAAACTATTAAAGCAGAAATGATAACTCCAAATTTTCAGAGGGTACGGGCTTCAGGGGAAAATTTATTGTTCTTTTGCAGAATATCAAGTTAAATTTGAGAATTTGCTGATTTTTCGAATTAATCCCATGATTCTATCAAATGCTTTTCACTGCGCGTATCATTTAAAAATATACGTTTTGAGCTATCAAACGCGGTCCGCGGGCATTGATGTTTTTTCAACCCCCCCCCCATATTCCCCAGTCCCGCTATTACAATATGAGATGATGTCGATAGAAAGATATTGTTTGATAGCACCGCTACTAAGTTACGTAACGCTACACAGTACATTCCTAGAATTTAATTTCTTAGAATTGATTACTACTGTATATTATACTAGTAGTATAATTCAGGGCACTGGAATAATTCCTCATTGATAGCCCACAACTTTTCAAAAGGTTTTATTCTGATATATCAATTCTCAGGTGTTGGATTGCTTGCAAGAAAGATTGATGTACCGAAACAAGCTGTATTACCATTAAATCTAACGGCAAATGGTTTGATTTCAGGTGGATTTTAAGCACCAAACGGGTTGTTTCCTCCAAGTTGTAGTTTTTAAGTTTAGTGGTTTCTACGTTGGAGCCCTGATAAAGGTCACGTGCATGTCGAGTGAAAGCTTCGAACTGCAGAGTCAGCACCAACAACTTACTGTGAACCAGTAAGTGCCGTGATGTCATAACACGTGACTTGTCACGTGATCTGTACCACGTGGTATATACCACGTGGTGAAAAAACAAGTCACGTGACTTTCTGTTTTTACCACGTGTGGTTAAAAAGCCACTCACCAAATGTCTCGCGATTATGCAGGACGTATATTACAGTTACTGCGGACTGGGAACTCTTTTTATAAATCAAGAGGTTTATAAAACTTTCCCAAACTTTAAAAACTTTTAATTGAACTTTTCGGGCACTTCTGTGGAATATAAGGAGAATTTAATGTGGCCATAACACCACATCACAGTGTACGCTGTACAGTGTGTGAAAATGCCTATTAAAAGATTATCAACATCTCAACATTCTATGAGTTTTCGTGTGATGTGTACAGTCTATCGCAATACAAGCGCAATTCTGGGGAATCTTGCCAATTTATTGCGTTTGATGTCATTTAATGTTAAGATTGAATTCTAGGAAGTGCAAATTCAACTCATCGATAATTTTCAGAAAGTGCTGGGAATGAAAATTAATTGTACAAAATTGTAATGAAGAATTACAAATAACTTTTATGAACATGTAGCAAGCAAATTTTTGGACAAGTGTGTTATTGAACTTGATTGAAGTTTTGAATTTCTCTGTTTGACTAAGTATGGTAAATGTACTTCTAATTTGGTAATTTAATTTCACCTGGAATTGATTTCACCTGGAATTGCTTTTACCTGGAATTATAATTTCACTGTCATCTCATCAGGAACGGAGGGAATTTAGCCTCTAACTGGGACACAGTAGTACAAGTTATACCCCTGGATATCACTGATCTGAAGGAAAGGGATCAATGTCCAGAGGAGTATCCTCTAAGTATGGATGCTATCAGAGCTCCCTTAGGATCTAATCTTACTATGGTACGTTGCTTTATTAGCAACTTTCAGTAACCCAATTGATATGATATGTTGCTTTATTAACAACTTTCAGGGACTCCATTGCTACAGGAGTACAGGGGCCATTATCGGGATTTTTTGTTTCAGCACAGAAGCCAATTTTATCACGATATTTGTATTGTTGCTATGTTGTTATGACAACCGAAGTGAAAACGAAAATTAGCAACATAATTTACAAACTATAATTACCCCCAAATACCAATCCAACCATGATACGTTGCTATAGCAACGTACAATTTTGCAACCATATTTCAGTGGTTTATCCCTACTTACTTAGCTACGAATTTAACCCCGTTGCTATAGCAACCCTCCTTGCTTCTAGGTAAACTACAGACAGCAACTGCACACGCTCCTGTTTATGGAGGAGTACGAAAGACAGACAGTGTTGTCTACCTCACATCTGCCTAACATGAGTTGTGAAGTGACACCTGGCTACAGGGTCAGTTGAAAACTGCGGAGATGCGTTTTTTGAAAAGCATTATTTTTCTTTTTTCTTTTACCTGAAAAGATCGCTCGAGCGCGAGAATTTGGATGAGGGTTATTTGAAATAATAATTCCTATACGCAAAGCTCGATAATAAAAGTTCATAAGTTCCATCGGTTTTCAGGATGAATATATGTACCACTGCGCTCCCCCAAGGTTTCGCTTACGTCACATTTCAACTTGACGATATGGCCAACGGATCTCTGCAACTTATAGGGTTTTGAATCTATCGATTTGATTTCATTACCGAGGCAATTTACATAAAAAGCAACGTTGTATGCCAAGTTCATCGCCATGTATGGCATGAGCTGTCAGTAATAAATTGTCTGTCACTTCCTAAAATACCAAATTGTCAAATTTGGTTTCATTAAATCTAATCCAGGCGCAATCGAATTTGTGAAGTGAAAGCAGCAAACAGCAACATAGCCTATCAGGGAATCTTGGAGTTGTTTGGAAGGGAAACATTGGTGGTTCGAGTAAAAGAAGAATGCGCTAAATTGTGGTAATTATGGGGTTAAAATTTATTTTCGAAAAGGGTCTTCTTTTCGACGTAGTGCGCACGCGCGAAAGTTTATTTCCTATTCGAACAGTGGTGTTTGTATTGTAAAAAGACGCGCATTTTGCCGCGCGTAAACAAACTGAATATTTATAAATTGGCTGTCCGCATGTTTTTGTAGAGACTGCTACGACTCTGCACAAAATTTAAATGATCCCGTTTATCTATCAAAATACTTAACTTAATGCCATGACAATGATTTATGCGAAAATTTGCTCTCTTCATACCAATCTTTGCAGTGAAAAAGACAACGCCAGCGTCCGGTTTACACAAAAGCGGAAGTTGTTCAAGTACATGCACTACGCGGTTGACCATGTGGACCTGAACCTAATGTTTCCTAACTACAGCCCTGATAGGGAATACAAATCTGATGAACTAACCGCTCTCCTTAATAAAACTAACCTTAATACCGCTCAAAGAGGCGTGATTGAGGATATTGTTAATCCTTTCACTTCGCATGTTAGTACCATTCCATGCTTTGTCTTTTTTTTAAGCAGTTTTTTCTATTTGGTTATTTTTGAAGTATTGAGCAATGTGTCAGCCATCAATTTAGACAACCCATCGAATTTTCTTGCCTCCTTGATCTACTCACCAGTTCACTCTATACCTTGCGTTTGTTCAATTGATGTCTCACTCCAACCCTATCGCACCCCTAACCTTCCCCATATTCCCTCGTTGGTATGTGGACCGTTTGGCACAGGTAAAACCAGCACGCTAGTAGAAGCTGTCTCCATACTCCTCCAAGTTAATACCATGTCTCGGATATTGGTGTGTACACACAGTAATAGTGCTGCTGACATTTACATAGAAAGGCTTGACAAGAAGTTTGGCCAGGTCAGTGGCATGGCTTTGAAGTTTTTCCTTCTTGGATTTTTTAAATCACATTCGAAAAATATGGTTCGAAATTAACTATGAGAGACCCTCAATTTCCTGATATCTGGAGTTCTCCAAAATGGCAGCAAATTATTTTACAATTTACGTCCTCTCTCAGAATTTCTCCGTGGCAAAGTGTTACGTCACTTTTACCACGAACGAAAGACGACGCACATCAAAGCACCGATCCTCAAGTACACGTACATTGTCAACAATCACCTCGGTGGGAAGTTTGAGCTACCGCCCCTACCTCAACTCAAGGAGTTGTCGGTTATAGTGACTACCATCGAACAGTCGGGAGACTTGGCGTTCCTACCAGGGCTTGAGCCTGGGCATTTCTCTCATATCTTTATTGATGAGGCAGCGCAGGTACTAGGAAACAGTGCAGGCTGAAATCTTCTAACACACTTTATTTTGCATCATGACTCCAGAAACTTCGGTGTACTTGAAAGATGGAAACATATTACCAGTCCTATAAGTTCACTGTCTAATTTCTTAAGAATTGAGTTAGCAAAGCCCCACCGTAGGTTTTAATCAACTAATAATTCCTGATTGCAGGTGATGGAGTGTCAGAGCCTTATAGCTCTGCAGCTAGCCGTGAGAAGGAGGGTAGCTACTAAGATAGTCCTAGCAGGGGATCACATGCAGATGGAGGAGGAACTCGTATCTAAACAGGTTAATAGATGATCAATAGCATTGTGTGGTATTCCTCCTGTCAAATTTTTTGATGAAATCATTCTCTCTAACTTGACCATTTTCCCAAATTCGTGTATAATAATACCCCGAATTTTGGCGATTTCGAATTAATCACTTAAATCTATTCAGGCAATATCTCATGGTCTACACAGATCAGTGTTAGAGAGGCTGATGTCTACCCCTCTGTATGCTACTGCTGAGGGTAGGGCTTGCTGTACTACCCTCATTCATAACTACAGAACCCATCCGGCTATACTCAAACTGCCAAGGTAAACTGTTTACTAAAACTAATATAATATTTTCTTCGTAAAATGTTGCGACAGAAAACCAAAATAAGTTCATAGCGCTTGTCAGCAGATCTTGTTTTTAGCTCCAGGACTGTGCACTGCTAAGTGAAATGCCCATGTATTCGCAGTGAGTTGTTCTACGAAAACAGTCTGATTGCCATGGCAACACCAGGAGCTCTAAATGGGGCGCAGCCCGCTGAACCCCTCTCTTTCTACGGAATACAGGGACAAGAATCCAAGGATAAACTGTCCTTCTCCTACGAGAATTTCGTGGAGGCAAGAGAGGTGAGTGAATTCAGTGAATCGATTTCTTTAGAACATTCCAAAAAAATTGACACGATTTGCAAACTTAAAATGAATTCATTATCATCTTCCAAAATCCAAATGAAAGCAGATAAGACATTCCCTCTTGCTAGGTGGAGAAGAGAGTGATAGCCCTGGGGGAGTTGGGTCTAGCGCAGACTGAGATCTGTGTCCTATCTCCCTACACCAAACAATGTCAAATAATACGGTTCTTACTCCGGAAAGTGGGCTTCAAGAATGTGAGTTCTGTGTGAAGTTATGAAGTGTTTCATTGAAGTTCCTATTTCCCTACATATATGATGGTGCCTTACTCAGAAGAGGTTGGCCAATTTCCTTTCAACCGGTTGCACCTGAGAATTCTCTTATCGTCCCGCGGTAGACTCTTTATAAGTAACACCTCAACCATCTCTTGTTGCATGAGTTTGTCACCTGATATTTACTAAACTATCACCTGTTGCAGGTGATAGTTGACACGACTCACGGAGTCCAAGGCAGGGAGTACAGAGCACTTATTGTCAGCACCGTCAGAACAATAAAACCTGAGAACCAGGATGATATAGACCACGAGTCTAGTTTCATCAACAACCCCAAGGTTTGTGTTGAAAAGCAGTTTTTTTCTAGCAACTTACGGCATATGTCATGATTTATTGTGCAATGTGCAATTTCGAAACATCATATTCCCTATATTGGTGTTATTGTTAGTAGCATGATATTTTGGTCGAAGTTTCATCTCAGATTCCCTCAGCTATTCAACATGGCCATAACTCGAGCTAAGGACTGGCTGGTGATCGTTGGAGACCCTTACACCCTTTGCAAAGTTGGCCCTAACAGGTAAGCGTGGAAACAGTGGCACCAATTCATCAGTCAATGTGATCTTAAATATTAGGCCGATTGGATAAAATTCGACATCTATGTGAGAGTGCGGACGGGCGAGATTCAAAAATTCCGACCAAAGCAACAAGCACTCAGAACCCCTATTCAAAGCTCAAACAATCTCAACCCCCTCTCCAGGAGTTGCTGGGAGAAGCTGGTGCGGTGCTGTATCGAGCACAACTCCTTCCACTTCCCTAACATCCCAGAGTTCCTGAACAGTCTCTCCTCCCCCCTCACTACCTCCTTCCCTGCCCTCTCAGACGCCGCACCCCGTGGGTATATCTTCTTAGTGTGGACCCATTTATTTATCAAACGAAATCTCTAGAAAATGCCATGAGGTGTTAAGTTTAAACTTATACAAGAGAGTTTTTCACCAAATGAGTTCCAAAATCATGTGGAGATGTGGCTATCGTTGTTAGCTGAGGGTGTGAGATGGCAAGGTGGCTTTCTGGGAATCAGAATTTAATCATGATAGAATATCCCTCTACCCAGGAACCGATGAACCGCTGTCAGACTACTCTGAAACCAGGAGGAAAATGTTCTTCAGACAGAAGCTACTGCCAATTGTGGAACGGATGTGTCCAAGATATAGTGTGAAGGTAAGTTTCGAGCAGCAGATTTCTCAGAGCTTGCATTTGGAAGCATGCTAGATTCATCATGGTTGTTTGAAATCTTAATATTGATTGCTGGTGCTACCTACATTATCTTGGTAATAAAAAAGGTTTGCCTATTACTACAAAATTGCAAAGTAATTACCCAGGTAACGACAGTGTTAGTGGAGATGAACACCCAGAAGATGATAGAGTTGTTTGCGAGTGATGACAGTGAGCTCCAGAAGAAGGTCCAGGAGACCCTAGAGTTCCTTGGTAAGCAGACTTGTTTTCCGTTTCTGTAAATTTAAGTTGGTGATACTTTGTCAACTGACAACTAACAAAACTACAGAGTAACCTGAGTAACCAATCCATTTACTGTTTATAATGGCACGGGAGGTGCAGAACTCTTTCCCATCCACAGTCCCTCATGTGTGGTGGAGACGTCATGGGGGAAGTAGAACATTATTTTAACTTTGTTTATTATTGTCGTGCTAGTTAGCTAGTATGGCAAACTTCCAACAACTTCAACGAACTGTTGTTTACCAGGCAGGCTTTGTTTAGTATGATGAACTATTAGAAATTCGATGGAAGCTGCTCTGTTCTCAACTCAACATTTTTACATCCCCTTCTATTTTTGTCCCCTTTTGACTTTCATCTATCCATTGTTGACAAAGAAGCAGTTAAAACCTTACACATGTGTAACCCTCCCTCAATCACTTACTAAGTTGTAAAGCATCAGGAAAAATTTTAGTCAGTAACAAAGCTGAGCTTATTCTGCGATCCATCAACTTCAAGAAGTGATATGAAACAGAAAACATCTATGAAAAGTTTCCCAAAATCAAAATCATAGGCATTTCAGTCATTCTACGTCCTTAACCCAAATATCAACTTAATTTCTAATTAAAAACAAAAGCTAATTAAAAACTAGTAGGCAGGATATCATATCCCATACAGAGCTCAAAGTCAATTTTCGCACCTAATTTTCGTGCGCAAATCCCTATTTTACCATGAATATGGCCTAATGAATAACGCTTCATGGCTCATTACAGTTGTTTATGGTTTATTCCATATATGGAATAATTACTTATCCTCCTCGATGACTAGTCTCATCTCATCGGCTGCTAAGTCTGAGAAGACACCTTTACTGGTACACGTGCAAGGTAGACGCTTGTGTTTCCAAGTTTGAGTGTACGAGACCGTCATACTGAAGGGAGAAGAAAAGGATGTCAGAGAATTCTTGCTGCTGCAATTTCATTCCCGCTTGGCTTCATGAAGATACTTCTTGTTACTTGTCGAACTCAAATGTCAAAATAGAAAAAAGAGGATTCAGAAAAAGACGAAATAAGAAAGTAAAAAATCAGAAGACTCGGTACTCACAGGTACGAGAAGAGCATAGCTTCACACGTCACTGCTTTTCCCGCATTCGCCACACAGTTATACCTCGCCTCCTTCTTATCACTAACCGACTTCTCATACCCAGAAGAATACGAATAACTCGCTGAAACCTTCATAGAAACCTTTCCCTCCGCGATCAGAGGAACCCCCGTTTTGAAGGAAGTTCCCACTTCCACATTAGTTCCGGCAGTGTGTTTGAAACTGCTTTTCTCGGTGACTGTGTGACTGACGACGAATGTGGTGGACTGGGAGGAGGAGGAGCTGGAGGCGTCGATGTGCTGGTAGCCCACCCTCTCTGCGGGGTGGATAAGATACTTAGATTGATAAACAGTGAACAGCACTACTTCATACATTCAAATTTAAGGATAGTTGATAGCTCATGAAACATGTCTAAATCACCATTGCATAATCTGTAAGTTTGCGAACCATGGGTTCTTGGCGCATGGAACAGTGTCCCACTGCCTACCAACCTACCTGGGGGTAGGGCCTCCACAGTGCCTTCAGTGGTGTGCCACTCGACTCCAGTCATTTCGTAGTCGTCCTCACTGATATCTGGTAGGGATCAAGTTAGCCGTCTCCCAAAATGAAAGAAAGTGTCATTGAAGAGGTATGAGAGCGTCGAAGGCAGCATGAGGCCCGGAGAGAACAGCTTAACGAAAAACTGGCCACTAGATCAATAAAAGATGCTCAATTTGGTGCCGCCTGAATTATTGCGCCTTCTCAATATACTCGGAGTAAGGAAACCGAAATCCTGGAGATTAAATGAAAATGGAAATGTAACAACGCGTACTACTAGAGCATGACTAGAGTATGACTTACTGCTGGAGCATTACTAGAGTATGACAGGTGACTTACTACTAGAGTATGACTGTATGACTTACTGCTGGAGCAGTCACACTCGATGTTGTTCAGACAGCTCTGTGGGTGGACAATGAACCACTCCCAGCTCTTCCTGGCTTTCCTGTCCACGTCCACTGTCCCGTCCTTCTGCGCTGACATGTACCTGGATATAGCAGGAGTTCATTTATGGTGTGGAGGATTTTGGCGCGGGAATGTGTTTATATCTTGACAATTGACATTCTTTGGCAAAGTCCCAAATGCCCATATAAGGTAATGTAAGCACAGTTCATTGATATGGCGTATGATAATCGTTTGCGGATGATTTTGGCGAGGGAAGGCAAATTTGTCTACTTCCTTCTCTGACACAATCCCGAATGCCCATATAAGGTAAAGCCCATATATAGTGATATATGGGTCTTCAATTTTGATTTTCGCACCTTCCGTGGTGTGACTGAAGCGCTATTTTATCCTCATGTTGGAAGACCCTGAATTTCTCCCAGCTTTTCCGGTGGCTCCTGTTCCATTCCAACTTGTGTTTGTCTGTTGCAGCCAGGTACTTCCCGTGGGCGGACTTGAGGTAAACATGGTCCTTTCCTGCAGAAATTTAGAGGGTTATGTCTGAGGAAACTCATTAACTTCAAACGAACATTGTGTCCTTTCTAACGATTGCAATCTCATCTATTTTGCTTGAAGATTAAACATGAATAAGTCTTTTCATTAAAGAGTCAAGTTTTCTTACCGTACTGCTCGAAGGTGATTTTCTCCCAACTCTGATACTTGGTCCTATTCCACTCCAACTTTCCTTTTTTCTGAGCACTCAGGAACTTCCCATGAACAGACTTCAACCCGAACGTATCACAGTTAAAGTACCCTCCACAAGGAATATAAGGAGATCACATTGTTATCTGTTTTCTTCAACTCCCATCCCTGGCGTAGGGTAAAGGCCTTATCGGACTTGTGGAGTTCTCGGGTGATGCCGAAACAGTCCTTTCTCTTCAGACATTGGGTTTAGCAGTGTTGTAGTCTGAGTACCTGTGAGTTCCTGACGGGATTTAAATGGATGAGTTAACAACATCACTAATTTGTCATAAAATCCAAGGTTATAACTAGAACTGTTTGACTGATAATAAATTGTTTGACTAAAAATGGAAATTGGAAGATAATTGCAAGAATATAAATGGAAATTGGAAGGGTTGTTGGCCTCCCAAAAACAAGAAAATAGAATACACGTCTACCTTCGGAGTATTCTTTCAGATATTTCTTCTTGTGACTGCACCACTTGTTGACACCCTTACTGAGTGTCAGCGTGGTAACGGACAGCAAGAAGAGTAGGACCCTGATGCGTAGAGTCGTCATACCTTGTTTTGGTGTTTAATTGAGCGGTTTAAAACAAATATTAATTTGAAATTTTGGGAATTAGATTCGGGTGAAACGACCACGAAGTTGATTTCCAAAGCTACAACAAGAAATGTAATAAATAAATTGAGTAAGGCAATACGAATTGAAGCCTAGCTTATTGTCGTATGAAAATGTGTGGATCTTGCCAATAACAACTCCAGTGTTATTTACAAACTCTTTAAATTTGTAAACAAATAAAGTTGGGTAAACAAAGCCTTCTGCTTTCTCCTGGAATTCTTTTGTCGTATTGGGGAACCTCAACAATAGTTCGAACAAGTGCTGCTGAGCCTTGGAGAATGTGGATCAATTTAAATTGA
Source organism: Beroe forskalii (assembly GCA_011033025.1). Lineage (NCBI taxonomy): Eukaryota > Metazoa > Ctenophora > Nuda > Beroida > Beroidae > Beroe > Beroe forskalii. The sequence goes on along the minus strand of WFMF01000001.1, from coordinate 1,980,562 downwards.
GTTGTTGTTAAAGCTTTAGTTCCATCTTGATGTGGAATTCAAAACAAAACATTTCTTTAATTAACTTGTTGCTAAATTTGGGTTTCAATCGCCTTTTCTCTTACCTTACTCTTGCTAAAATAGTTTATCATTGTTTCCTATAATCCAAACTAAAGCACTAATTGCCACCAGCTTCCTTCGTAAACAATCAAAATCAAATGTTTGCTTTTTCCGGGAAAGAAGTCTTTGTGTTTCTTGAAAAACGGTGCTGAGCTCATTAGGGCTGAAAGACGAACAATGGTATATCTCGCGAAGACAAAGCCAAATTTGACGTCAATTCACTGCAAATGCCACTAACCACACCCTATCCCATCCCTACACCACGCCCGTTTCTAGATGATACGTGGGGGTATGACGTATGCGCCATCAATGGATAATCTCCTCACCACTTCTGATCTCCTCTCGTCGCCTTAAAACCTCTGAATTATTGAACCTCTTCCTCTCTTTAATAACCCCCTTCCTCTCTTGAACCCCTTCATCTCTTGAAGCCCTGCCGGGCTCTTAAACCCCTCCTACTCTTGAACGCCTCCCTTCATGAACTCCTTTCTCTCTTGAACCCCTTAACCTTTTGAACCCTCTGATCCCCTTAAATTCTTGGACACTTTTCTCTTTTCAACCCCTTACATTGCGTCTATACTTTTCCTCTCCCAACATCACCCCTCCCTCCGCAGGGTTGGAAGAATGCCCCCCCCAGCAAACTCCCCTACCCCCTTCCCCTCTTGAAACCTCTCCCTCTTGAACCCCTTAGCCTCAGAACCTCTCTAGAACCCCCTCCCTTTCTCTCTTTTTAACACCCCTCCTTCGACAGGGTTGGAGGAATGCCCACCTGCTGGTGGACCAGTACCGCGTTATCTGACCCGACAACTGGAGATGCTACACGAACACGAGCACCTGATCCAAGGGTACATGCACCGGGTCCAACAGAGCAACAACCACCATGCGCTGAGGGTGCTGGAGGAGCAGATGTTCATCATACGGGTAAGATGAAGGAGTAGAGGGTTGGTTTAGGAGTAGAGGGACAGATTAAGTTTGTGTAGAGGCAGACATTTTGTTTAAAAGGAGACAGCCTTTTTATAACTTATACTATGTAATGCTACGCAATTTACACATCATACTAAGTTCTCCATTTCAACAGGATCAAAGGATGAAAGTGAATGCTCAATACCAACTTCTACAAAGATTTGCTGCACTTGTCTCCCCTCGACCCATGATGAACGGCCCCATCATTCGAACAAACGGTAACATGGGCAATCCTCCACCCTTCTCAAGCTCTCCATACCTCTTCAACAACACTGCCCCTGTACCTATTGGTGTGCCTACCACGCCTATTGGCGTGCCTACCACACCTATTGGCGTGCCTACCACACCTATTGGCGTGCCTACCACGCCTATTGGCGTGCCTACCACACCTATTGGCGTGCCCTGCATGGAACCAGCCGCATCTCCAGTCCTGCCCAACAACCACAGCCCTATTCCTGGTCTCGCTGCTTTGACTGTGTCTGATAACCCTCCAAATGTAGGAGTAGCCCCAACTTTCTCCCCCTTTATTCCGAATAACCCCTCGCCTGTGGCTCCTCCACCCTCATTCTCTGCCTCTGCCCCCTCTTCCTTCACTGCCACGGCCCCCGCGTTTGTCCCCATGAGTTCTGGACCTCCGCCAGGTTTAGGCTGGCCTGCCTTCTCTACTCCGCCTCCCGAACAATTCAACAACAACCCACCTGGAACTTTCTCTGTCATGGAAAGTAAGTGTGGGAATATCTTCGTGATGCAGGGTTGGTTAATGTTTTTCTTGGTTGACCGGGCTGACAGGCACTATATTAAGAATTCCCCTGCCAGATCATGATCTAGCGTTTGTGTATTAATAACACCGGTTTAGCTTTTCTCAAAACTACCAATTTTTGTTGCTTTTGTCCTGGGTGTTTCATTTCTCCCCATCTCAGATAACGTGTTTCATTTCACCTCATCTTTCTCAGATAACGGTGTGGTGAGTCCGCTGTCCAATGTTCTATCTCACCCCATCTCTCTCAGATAACGGTGTGGTGAGTCCTCTGTCCAATGTTTTATTTCACCTCATCTCTCTCAGATAACGTGTTTCATTTCACCCCATCTCTCTCAGATAACGGTGTGGTGAGTCCGCTGTCCAATGTTCTATCTCACCCCATCTCTCTCCCAGATAACGGTGTGGTGAGTCCTCTGTCCAATGTTCTATCTCACCCCATCTCTCTCAGATAACGGTGTGGTGAGTCCGCTGAATGGTGCCGCTGCACAGGAGGACACTGAGATAGGAGCACCTCTCTACACCACAAACAATGATTACGAAGCTCTGGATGATGGTATGTGACACGTTTCAAATGATTTGTTTCTTCATTTTGGATATGTACTTCTATTATATTTCCCCTTAATGTGAGGGAGATAAGTCGCAAAAGTAGGGCAAAAAAGGCTGTTTTTGAACCTTAAATCGCCATAGAGGTCTCATGGGTGATCATAAAATGGCGAATCTGGTCATAAGCCATGCGGCTGACACCACTGCAATCAACAAATATTGAATTCATAGCGGTCAACCAAACATCTTTCTTAGGCGGTGCGGCTGCTGCAGTTCCTGTAAACAACCGTCACCTTGGAGCCATTGGCGAGAAACACTTCTAAAGAAACCAGTGAGAATAAAGGATCAAGAATTGGAGGCCCGTCGAGGAAGGATCAAGAGAAGGTAACCTTCAAGAAAGGATCAAGAATAGAAATGCATCGTCCTAAAAATTGGACGATGATCCAGAAAGTAGACAGTATAATTAACTCGTGAACAATCTTACTATATATAATGCGTGTTGTTAATATATATATATATATATGTGCTGGCAGGCGTTAGCAAATTCAAGTAGGCAACGAAATTATTCATTAGTCGTGTTGCAAAAACTTTATAATAAATCAGAAAAATAATGAGAAATTTTTTCGGCCACCCTGAGGGGCGTGGGAGGCCACGCCCTTTTTTTCGCAAAAATTAAACTTTCGAATTTTTTCAAAATTCCTTCGCCATTGAGTTGCTCATGATGAATAAAAATTTTGAGAATTTTGTCCGAGTTATTGGGTCACCCTGAGGGGCGTGGTAGGCCACGCCCTTTTTTTCGCAAAAATTAAACTTTCGAATTTTTTCAAAATTCCTTCGCGGCTTCGCCATCGAGTTGCTTATGATGAATAAAAATTTTGAGAATTTTGTCCGAATTATTGGGTCACCCTGAGGGGCGTGGGAGACCACGCCCTTTTTTCCGCAAAAATTGAACTTTCGAATTTTTTCAAAATTCCTTCGCCATTGAGTTGCTCATGATGAATAAAAATTTTGAGAATTTTGTCCGAGTTATTGGGTCACCCTGAGGGGCGTGGTAGGCCACGCCCTTTTTTTCGCAAAAATTATACTTTCGAATTTTTTCAAAATTCCTTCGCCATCGAGTTCCTTATGATGAATACTAATTTTGAGAATTTTGTCCGAATTATTGGGTCACCCTGAGGAGCGTGGGAGGCCACGCCCTTTTTTCGCAAAAATCAAAGTTTCGAATTTTTTCAAAATTCCTTCGCTATGGAGTTGCTTATGATGACTAAAGGTTTTGAGAATATTGTCGGCAATATTGGATTACCGTTGGGGGCGTGGGAAGCTTTTTTTCACAGAAATTAAAGTTTCGAATTTCCCCTCAAAACTCGCACGGTCAAATCACTCTAAGGGACATGTGGCCGTTAGCTCATGCGGCTGCCATCATTCGCCGTCCGTAGGACGGGAACCGACTAGTAACTATAATACTAACATAAACTTTATAAATGCTAGTAGTATTGTTCACATGAATCACACGTGATTCTCTAGTGATAATATTATTATCATGACAACCCTATTTAGTTGTCATGATATCAATTAATTCAGTTGTCATGGCAACCCTATTTAGTTGCATTGACAACGATAATAATAATGGCAGCCTTATTAAGCTGTCATGGTAACCATTTAATACCAAATTGCCATAAGGCAATCTGATTATCTTAAATGGCAACCCTATTTAGTTGTCATTATCAGTTATAATAAGTAGCCATGGCAACCCTATTTAGTTGTCATAGCAACCGTATTAGGCAACCCTATTTAGTTGCCAAAGCAACCGCCTTGAGCAACCATGGCAACCCTATTTAGTTGTCATGGCAGCCTATAATAATTGTAAATATTATAAAAATTCATCATTACTGTCGTGACAAACCTACCCTTAACCATCCCTTATCAAACCCCTCAAATTCTAACACCATCTCAGAATCAGATGAAAGAATGGAATGTCTGCGTGTTCTGGCACTTTGATTTTCACAATTCTGTAGGTCAAAATTCTTTACACTTCAGATAATATTCATCCTGGCCTTAAAGTTAATGTGGTACGGTAAAACGTCATGATCGTAGCCTTCCCCGTAGTATTTAAAAATCCAGTAAGGGATCGTTTACATATTATGTAATCAATTTATGGCCGATTTTAACCCCCCCCCCCTCGTTATCAAACGTAATCGAAGCCCAACTCCCTCCCTCTTGACGATAATATTAAATGATGGCTCGCCCCCACCCCCACCCCACCTACTTGAGTAGACAATGAACTTGAAGAAAATGAACAGTGTAAATACTCGAATATTGATTGTTTCAACTTTGGACAATTTCGATAGAATTATTTAACAAAGTTTTGAAAAATCTTGTGCAAAAACTGTGTCAACTACTACTAAACGGGGGATCGATCTACGAGAGATCCAAACAGAGTCCCCGGCACGGCAGCACGGGATCTCCCGCTGGAAAGTCCCGGATGCCAGGGCTACTGTGGATGGGAACAAATCCCGTACCTCCCCAGGTGGACCAATTTGCCGGTAGTACATTGGTGATGCCAACATGGTTACAGGAAGAGACTTCCTTCCCAATGTTGGTATTCCAGGGTGCCCTCGAGTCCGAACCCGGTGGGGGACTTGTGGTATCCTTGGGTGAGAGTCTTCCTGGAGGATGGTGTCAAACATTGGATACTTCTATTACGTAATCAACCACCAAAACCTCCTCCCTTTAATCAAACGTAATCATGTCAAAAACACCCCCTCCCTTGATAATATTTGAACGATTCCTAAATATAAAATGATTTGGCATTTGTGAAGGAAATGAGTTGATGAATTTAAAAAAAACGTACTTACAAAATGCGACTTGTTCGAAAATTCATACCAAGGAAATTTAAGTACTGTAGAACATGTAAAAAAGAAAAGTTTGTATGATATGTTTACCGTGGTCATCAAATTGTGTCTTGATCTTTTAGTTTTAGTTGCTTGGCGTATAATTATGAAAGCAAATGTTGGCAAATTTTCCCAAAAATGTCATTAGTAACAAAGAGGTCAGAAGTACTTTTGCTAAGTACACGTCGCAAAGTGAGAGTCCATCGTGTTTGTTCGTGTTTGTTCGGTTTGTTGCAGCTGTAAATTTAATTCTCCAGTGCAAAGCTTGAACTAAAACTAAAAGATCAGAACACCCCTGTTGATATTTCATTTCCAAAGTATTTAATAATATGATACTATGATCCTGTTGAACATTCCCAACATCACTGGTAAAACAGTTTATGCCAATAGAGAAGGTACTGGAAGGAAAATGGCTGCTGCCAAACAGTGTTGAGATTGTTCGACAGACAGTCACGAAAAATGATATTCAAGTTACACTTAACTTCTTCAAGGTTGGTGATAATCATAAGGGGCTCCAGGCTATCCCAATCCACAAACTTAAAGGACGTCCACAATATTTTGGCCAGTTTAGGCCTCCCCCACCCCCTTGTCCGCAATCTCAAATACCCCCTCCCCTCGGACGTCCACACCTATTCCTAACATTTTTGTCCCAATTTTTAATTTTACGCCAATCTTAGTCTTACGTGAACGTCCATGAAGAATTATAATTCGTCATAATATTGCGACAAAAGATTCAACTTCAAGTCCAGGAAAAGTTGCCCCTTTTACTTTTACAGCTAATTGCTTCAGCTTGTCAAATTATCTTGTCAGGCGTTACCTGACCCCCTCGCGGCCTCGCGCGCGCGAATTTTGAAACAATTGACAATGGGTCTGACGACGTCAGAGTTAAGACAAAAATTATCGACCAAAATTTTCACAAAATGCAGACGTACGCAGTTGGCCAAACGTCCCCCCCCTTCCACGTCCGCATTGGACAGACTCCCCGGTCCCCCTCATTGCAGAAGTCCTTTATCATTATGGCCTGGGTGGCCCCTAAAAAATGATGAAAATGAAATGTTGATGATGAATGATCCCAAAATGATATTGATGCCTGAAGAGTCTTGATCTTATTCCATACGTGCTTTTCTTTAGGTTTTAAACTTTTTTATTTTACGATTTTGAATCAAACCTTGTTGTAAATAGAAAGTTATATTGATAGCAAACGTATCTTCTGAATCTGATAATGCCGACTTCAACTTCTCACATGCAGTGTTTTTTTACTGTTTTAGTTTACGTTCGCGCTCGCCGTTGCCAGACGTTGCCTGCCCCCGAGTCGAACAGACTGCTAACAGGGGCGTGTCGGACTCATATGTGCGGACTTAATTAAAATTTCTGGCGTGCGCGGCCTGATCAAAATTCCGTAGCAATTAGCAAACCAGCGGTAGGGTCGCGTTGGGGGCCGCGAATATTTGGTTTTAGTGGACTCTCTGCTATGCTGGCACATGTTGCCAGGCGTTGCCTGGCCCCCTCGCGCGCGCGCCGACTATTTTGAAAAAATATGGGGCAGGCAACGTCTGGCAAGGCACATGAGATGAAGCAGTTCTTAGGTGCATGTAACGTTCGTCGGTCGATCGAATGGAAGGGTCGATCGTGACTTCATTGACGATTGATGTGTTTTTAATAAAAAATCTTTATAAAAATAGTAGGGAGTTCAACTAAATATTACTGTCGAAGAAAATTCAGATGCAAACAGCTGCTTAATTAGGCATGGCGGTAAACCGCATCATTCGTTCAGTTCAACGCCACCGTAAAGAAAATTCAGACAGCTGGACTTTATCTCTCCCATAAAACTCCATCACAGATCTAAACGTCAATTTTTTTTCTGTATCATAAACCTAACCATTGCCAAACCCTAACCTTAACTTAAATCAAATCCTGACTAATCAGAACCCTAACCCTAATGCTTAAAGCGCTAGGTGCGCTTAATTATATTTTTCTGAGTGACGTCATTGTCATAGATAATGAAGGCTCCCGTTTACATGGGAGACGTACCTGGACTTAGGGACAAAACTATGGCAAACTGTACGATCATTTGGTTCTAGTGGACTTTCTGCCATGCTGGCACATGAGAAACAGCAGTTTTTAATCATAGCTTGGTTGAATTTGGTTCTAAAGCTCCAGCTCCATTTAAAATTCAAAAATTAGTGTTTTGGACATAATCAAAAATTCTGAATGCATTTTTCTTAGTTTGATTAAACTGAATTGATAGGGGACATTTTATGAATTGGTAACAAAATCCTGGGGACCATATAGAATTATAGATGACCAGATCAAAATTCCGTAGCAAACCCGGAAGTAGGGCCAAAACCCTGAGTGATGTAGTTTTGTGAAGAGTTTGTTGTGGAACCGTGTTGCTGCAAAGCAAAACGGTTTATTTTATCTTTATCTTATCTAATGGAAAACTGTATGAAGATTTGGTTTTAGTGTACTCTCTGCTATGCTGACACATGGGATAAAGCAATTCTTAGTCATATTTTGGTTAGATTTAGCCATTCATGGTCCAAAACTCCATTTAAACCTCAAAGTCATTGTTTTCAAGAGGCCATGGGTCTTGAAATTGTTGCCAGGCGTTGCCTGGCCCCCTCATGCGAAAAAAATATGGGGCAGACAACGTCTGGCAACGAAATTGGGTATAATTCAAAATACTGAATGCAACTGTTTCTAAGTTGGATTTAAATGAACTGACATGCAAAGTTTCATGAATTGACTAGTTGACTACTAAAAACTCCAGGGATCACCTTGACTCCCTGGTTAAGTTGAGAAATTTCTCAATCATACTTGGGCATGGGGAGTAATTCCTGTATGAATTTGTTCAAGTGGAATTCTTGAATATAGGGCCTCAAGCATGCAGAGATCATCATTAAACAGAATGAAAAATCCCATCAAAACTCACTTGAACACCCTTCTGCCAAGAAACCTTGCCTAATGTATGCAGTACAAGATTTGATACTTTCCTAAGACTTGTGATGACATCTGCAATGTATTACATTGTTCAATGGAATTCCATATTACAGTCAACTTGTTATCCAGTTTCAACATTTTGTTGAATGACAGATTTGATCTTGGTGTAACACACTTGGATCTGGCTGTTCTTGCATAGTATTTCTCAAGGTATCATAATAATAGTTCAAGTCCAGAGTAGGAGAAAAGTCTCACAGATTGATGTGTTTTAAAGGATTAATTCTTTAAGCAGTGAAATGTTTAGTTTTAAAGAGAAATCATTTGATCCAGGCTTATCCAACAATTGATTATTTTCTTTATGTTAATTTTGTAAATTTTTGTAACAATTGATTATTTTCTTTATGTTAATTTTGTAAATTTTTGTTCTAATAATGAAATCGTATTTTAATTATTGCTTTTCATAGGCATGGTCTTCATTAGTAGCCAAATTGATGAGATTTTCATGCAGTACAAGACTGACCTGAATTTTTCCAGTAAAACAGATGATGAATTTCTAACATTTCTCCTTTCTGTTGTATACAACTTTGGTAAGTATTTGTTGTAAAATTCGATTGTAATAACATATTATGACATGTTGATGTATAATTCTAGTGATGTATATTGTTATTTAATAAAGCTTTTCACGAGGTAGCCACCTCCCAACATTCGCCCCCTGGTACCAAGGTACATATAGCACCACCAGCCTGATTGAAACTGAATAGAGGTCTTTGATCCAAACATCACATATGGTGAAGAGAAGTACTGGCCCAGTTGATGTATCCTGGGGTTTTTATTCTTTATCTTGCTGCATTAAAAATGTGAAGTGACATGCATCAACATTCATGATGCAATGAATCATGATCCCATACTGCATCTTGAGAGATGATAAACAATGAACCTGAAATAAACCTGAGTTGTTGAATAATTAATAAATCCATTTCAGTTGACATATTAAAGCCAGCCCTGAAAATTAACCCTGAAATACAGACTCAAACAGCAGGTTCATTGATTTTTAAGTTTCCATTATCAAATTATTTTTTATGTAATAGGTAGGTATCAGCATTTCACCCCTGTGCAGTTATTTTGTTATACTAAAATCCCATAATCCTCTTGATGTTACAATTCATCTATTTTCATTTAGAGTATTCTTTAATAAACAATCTCTTCTTTCATACCAGTTTCAATGAAGGATTTCGTGATTTAGGTACTCAAATAAAGAAAAGATTGAATTTGGAACGTTTCCCCTCAGAACAAGTGAACAAGATTACTGACACATCTTTCCTCAGTCAATGTTAGTTATTTCTACTCACCAAGCTACTAAGGATTGTGTTAAGTAAATACAACTACAGATCAACTGTTTATATCAAATCAAAAATATCTCACATATTATATTTTTCATATGGCAAAACATAACTATTTGGGGAAACCACATTAAAAATGTTTTAGCTAAATAGTAAATTGTAATTGTTTCAGGCAATACAAGCAAGGATGGTGAAGAGACGCAGAAACCGTCAACAGCCAAGACACCACCAACAGCAACTCCGTCAAGTACAGAACACAACACAAAATCAAGTCATACTTACAGTGCCATGGGTCAGATTCCCAAAACCGAAAAACCTCCAATCTCAGAAACTCGAATGTGCAGTCCAAGAGAATGACCCTGTTATCCAAGGGACCCGTACTGTTATCCGAGGAACTCAAACTATCCAAGAAAGTCCAGTTCTACAAACAAATAATGAGTATATTTCTCATGAAACCAGTGACAATCCGACCCCGACAGAAAAATCATTTCAAAACAGGTCTAATCGACACAGTACTTCATCTTCTCCCGAGTTGCTCCATGAGCTTACATCTGAGACGGAATTACAAGGCTCACATCACCATATGAAGCAGAGAAAAGTATCCGAGTCTAACACAGATATTCAAAAAGTTTCTGATTCACACCATTTCACTACAGAGGTTTCTGTTATCAAGAAGTTTCATCTCACGATATGAATCAAGAAGGGAAAGGTGACCAGCAGGACATATCCGTATCACAGTACGCCGATATCACGGACTGCAGAGATAAGAGATGCAAGTTTTGCCCAAGTTATGATCCAAACTACCGTGCCACATGCTTCTTTAGTGATTATGGTATGTTTAGGTATAGTATTTTGCCGGATTATGAATAAATGAATGTTGGTTCCCTAATCCCTACTATACTGATTTTTGGAAGAATTATGATCTCCAACAGTGCATCAATTTCTGTGAAAAAAATTTTTAGAAAACTAGCCGCTGTCGTCAAATTGAAACTTGTATATTTTTGATTTTCACTACTTACCTAGTTACCTAATTGATATTTGAAAATTCAAAATGCTATTAAAATGCCATCATTTCTATTTCAGAAGAAGCGTCAGACGAATGCAGCCTCCTTTATCAGTCAGCCCAGTGTCAGGAAACAGACGAGGTTGGTTTTGATGGTAGTCATTTGATACTATTATACAATTAATAAGGTAATATAAGGGATCGTTTTTAGCATATTAATCAATGTCATCACTCATCATGATATTTTCGGAATTTCTACTTTCGATTTTTCGATTTTCCTCATCAACTCTTTACTTTCGGTTACAGGAATCGGATAAATCTACGAAGGAAAGCAGTGGATCGTGTCACCGGAGCGAAACAGAGCAAGACAAGGAATTAGATGAAATCATGGTAAAACTCAGTTTTTGTTAACTTCTATTTTTCCATCCTATCAAGGGCTCCTTTTCGAACGATCTGCACACATGAGTTGGGTCTATTATATCATTTGCATTTCACAGACGTTTCGCAGTGACAACTTTAATCAGCCATTACAAGTTATGATGTGACTCAATGTTAGTTTTCCGATTGTCAGCGGTAAGTGTAGGCACTGGGCGCATGTTCAGATATTTCCTAAGCCAATTTTATCGAATTTATCATCAATTATTGTGAAAATTATGACACCAATCACGGCTTGAAAGCATTGCTTGATTTCACCTATCATTAAGGCCCGAGAACAAAATTTAAAGGTGTTTGGGGATAACCAACGATTTCCTGACGTAGCGAAAAGGTATGCCCCCGTTTGAAGCCAATTCAGAACCTTTTCCACAACTGCTCCGCGAGTGGCACAAGTTTTCGGATTAAATTCTAGTGAATTGAGGGTTCTATCATTAACCTGTATTTGAAACACCAAACTTTAATGAAAAAAACAACGAAGTTTCATCTTGATTTCACAATTTCAAGTCTTCCCCAACACAAAACTTACCTTATATGGCAGTCGTTACCATATAATATGGAGCTCCTCCTCTCATTTTCGTCTGTGATTGAAGGGAAATTAAAATCCTATGGAGCTCCTCCTTTACTGAGCTGCTCCGTTAGGACCCGCACCTTAACATTTAAGGAGGATCTCCTCCTTTCAATTTGGGTAATCGCAGATTTTGTCAAAAGGAGGAGCTGCTCCTAAAATGCTCCTTAGCGTTTAAGGACGACCTCCTCCTTTACGGTTTAGGTCGACCTTTACGAATTGGGTAAAACCGATTTTGCTAAAGGAGGACCTTCAGGAGGTGCTCCTTAGAGCTCCTCCTTAAACTTCGAGCCTCTTAGGTCGACTTAACACGAAAATTGTGTAATCCGGCCCTAAGCAAGCAGAAATCTGGCTTAGGAAAAACTAGAAGAATCTTTTAAAGGCAGATATTTTCGGTTCTAGTGCCACAATTATCGCGAAATATTCATTGATATTTGATATTTGCATTAGTATGTTGGCGATGCTCAGTAACGTTTCTTCCCTTTTATTGAAGACCCATTCAACCCACAGGATGGGTAAAAAGCAGCCGGTATGTAACGAGAATATGCATTTATTTTCATTTTCCACGGCGAAAATCTTATTGATGCTGTGCAAACAGTGGAGGAAAAGATTCTGAATTGGCTTCAAACGGGGGCATACCTTTTCGCTACGTCAGTAAATCGTTGGTTATCCCCAAACAACTTTAAATTTTGTTCTCGGGCCTCAATGATAAGTGAAATCAAACAATGCTTTCAAGTCGTGATTGAGTTATTGGGCGTAGATGTCTCATGGGTGGTCAAATAGAAGTGTATCTGGTCATAAAATATGCGCCTGAAACCACTGAACCAATGATATTCGCCAGTTTTCCTTTGTTTTCCTGTAAAATCCAAAAAACCCTATTTTTACCTCTTAAAACAGTGATCCAGGATGTTCTTCATTTCTGAGGCACCCAAGATCCGAAATCGAAAAGCTTTGGCCGATTGAGCTGAAAATTTGCACGCCATCCATGGATGACCTAAGAAAGACATACCATTCTTCAGAATCCCGAAATCAGCCATTTTCTGTCTGTTATGGGGGGTTAAAATCGCGTTTTTCGGCTTAAAAACTGCCTTTTTTCGCCCCTTATTGGGAGTAGATGTCTCATGTGTGGTCAAAAAGAAGTGTATCTGGTCATAAATTATGCGCCTGAAACCACTGAACCAATTATATTCGCCAGCTTTCCTTTGTTTTCCTGTAAAATCCAAAAAACCCTATTTTTACCTCTCAAAACAGTGATCCAGGACGTTCTTCATTTTTGAGGCACCCAAGATCCGAAATCGAAAAGCTTTGGCCGATTGAGCTGAAAATTTGCACGCCATCCATGGACGACCTAAGAAAGACATACCATTCTTCAGAATCCCTAAATCAGCCATTTTCTGTCTGTTACGGGGGGTTAAAATGGCGTTTTTTGGCTTAAAAACTGCCTTTTTTCGCCCCTTATTGGGCGTAGATGTCTCATGTGTGTTCAATTAGAAGTGTGTCTGGTCATAAATTATGCGCCTGAAACCACTGAACCAACAATTTTCGCCAGTTTTCCTTGGTTTTCCTGTAAAATCTAAAAAAACCCATTTTTACCTCTCAAAACAGTGATCCAGGACGTTCTTCATTTCTGAGGCACCCATGATCCGAAATCGAAAAGCTTTGGCTGATTGATCTGGAAATTTGCACGCCATCCATGGACGACCTAAGAAAGACATACCATTCTTCAGAATCCCTAAATCAGCCATTTTCTGTCTGTTACGGGGGTTAAATGGCATTTTTGGCTTAAAACTGCCTTTTTCGCCCCTTATTGGGCGTAGATGTCTCATGTGTGGTCAAATAGAAGTGTATCTGGTCATAAATTATGCGCCTGAAACCACTGAACCAATGATATTCGCCAGTTTTCCTTTGTTTTCCTGTAAAATCCAAAAAACCCTATTTTACCTCTCAAAACAGTGATCCAGGATGTTCTTCATTTCTGAGGCACCCAAGATCCGAAATCGAAAAGCTTTGGCCGATTGAGCTGAAAAATTTGCACGCCATCCATGGATGACATAAGAAAGACATACCATTCTTCAGAATCCCGAAATCAGCCATTTTCTGTCTGTTATGGGGGGTTAAAATCGCGTTTTCGGCTTAAAACTGCCTTTTTCGCCCCTTATTGGGCGTAGATGTCTCATAGGTGGTCAAATAGAAGTGTATCTGGTCATAAATTATGCGCCTGAAAATACTGAACCAATGATATTCGCCAGTTTTCCTTTGTTTTCCTGTAAAATCAAAAAAAACCCTATTTTAACCTCTCAAAACAGTGATCCAGGACGTTCTTCATTTCTGAGGCACCCAAGATCCGAAATCGAAAATCTTTGGCTGATTGAGCTGAAAATTTGCACGCCATCCATGGACGACCTAAGAAAGACATACCATTCTTCAGAATCCCTAAATCAGCCATTTTCTGTCTGTTACGGGGGGTTAAAATGGCGTTTTTTGGCATAAAAACTGCCTTTTTTCGCCCCTTATTGGGCGTAGATGTCTCATGTGTGGTCAAATAGAAGTGTATCTGGTCATAAATTATGCGCCTGAAACCACTGAACCAATGATATTCGCCAGTTTTCCTTTGTTTTCCTGTAAAATCCAAAAAACCCTATTTTTACCTCTCAAAACAGTGATCCAGGATGTTCTTCATTTCTGAGGCACCCAAGATCCGAAATCGAAAAGCTTTGGCCGATTGAGCTGAAAATTTTAACGCCATCCATGGATGACGAAGTACAAATTCAGAAAAAAATAAAAATTATGACAGGTGAAATTCCATGTCCCGCGACATTTGTATATATCAAATTTGATACATCATTCATCCATAGTTACACAACAGGTTACATAAGGATAGGTCGGATCATTTATCCACAATTACAAAAGAGGTTAGGTTAGATCATTCATCAATTATAGTAACAACATGTACTATAAGTTCTCCACAACTTACTTTGTATTTTCCAGGGTTTTTAAGAGCCGCAATGAGAGCCCCATGTCCACCCATACTGTGCCCAGTGATCGCACTCTTCTCTACGTTCACATTGAAATTGCTAGAAATCACTGATGGCAGCTGAAATTTAAAACGTTATCAATAAAAAGGGAATGAAAGGGGTGTGATAATGGAATTGATATCAGATCAATTGACTGATATGGAATGGCTGAAAGGACTAACACATACACATTAAATCACACTAAATCAGTAAATCAGACAAGACAAATATAAAGAATGTTAACTGTCCCACCTCGCCAGTTACATAGGAATACATCCTATAGTTAGACTTCCAAGGCTCCTCAGTGGCATTGACGTAGAAGCCAGCACCTGAACCAAAGTCATAGCTATCATGCTCTCCAGGGAAATCAAAGCCACGGGGACTGGTGTCTGGGTTGACAACAACGATGCTGTGCTTAGCAGCATACCTTTGAAATGGAAGTTACAGGAAGTTAGATGTTTTATTAAACTCTGCCGTTGTAACCACATATCAACTTGGAACTTTCAGTGCATGGAGTGTTGCCTCCAAACTCTGTGTACTGAAAGTTTCCAAATGATGGGTGCCTCCAGTGGAAAGTTTTTGATGAATACATGTTGTTGGCCTATACTTATTACACAGACTATATAATATTAAATGATCAACATGCAAGAGGGTTAAATGTGAATTGTACATAATTCATGTTAGGAACCATTGAAAGCTCATAACTTTATAGCTTTGATTTGGATATTCAAAATTAAGGGGAAATTTAAGGTGGGTGGCTAAAGCTGGTATTGAATCTACATACCTTTGAAAGCCACTCTTCATGATAAAGTTCTGTTCAGTACATGTCAGCCCAGATAAAAAGTAAACAAGGGGCAAGTTCTTCTTCTTTTCATGTTGGGGAGGGAGGAAGCATCCAAACTTCATAGTACATTTCAAGATTGAACTGAAAAAATCGTATCTTTAGACTTGGCAATTACTTTCACAATTCTTATTCAGAACAACTATAAAACAATTAATTGGTCAATATCAAGCTAGAAAACACTTCATTCGAAATACTTATCAATACTATGGAATTAACCTAAGGATAAAGAGTTGTGACTTAACAAGACAAAGATGACAGTATATGTAATTGTATTAAAAGAATGTTAGAAAGTTTTAACATACCTCTCATGTTCATAGACTCGCTGGACTCCCCCATAACACTTACTTTCTGATACCAATTTGATTGGCTTTGCTGTCATGCTAAAGCCTCAAGAAATATAATTGATGACAGGGTGTGAAACCAAGATGGTTATGGTGTTATGTAGCCACATGACTTGTATAATGTACATTATGGATATTATATCTTTTGGTCAACCTTTTTATAGGTTTTCAACAGAATCCGATATTAATTTTAATGGTTATTCTCTGTTATAAAGATCAAAATTAGCTAATCTTCCATATGACAAAACACATTATCTAGGTCCAGTATTCAATTGCTTCACCAGGTGTAACAGATCAGGTGTAGGTAGGATCGGACTCGTAGGAGAATGATCTCCCCAAGACAATAATTTGAAATTGCATTACAGAAATATGAAGAATTAAGAATGGCATGGGATCAACATCTTGTGGTTAGATGTTATGAAGATTGATGTCTTGAAGAAATCGTTCTTAATTGTGTGGATCAAAATCTTGAAATATTTTTTGCAGAGATAATACCAAATAGCTGATATATTTCCAGTATCATATATTTCCAGTATCACTAAAAATTCAAATTTTAAAATGCTTGCAGATTAAGGTTTCGAAGAATTCATTCTTTTATTGACTTCTACAAAGAAAACAGATGCATCAAATAGAATAGAATAGAAAGATTTTGCCATGAGGCAACTCTAATACTAGACAAAATACAATTCTATATGTGGCGATTTGACGTTCAATTTTGTAACAACAAATACGTAAGAAAACAGCTCATTGTAATAGCTAAACTACAATTGTCTTATCTATAAAAATGTATGAGTATGTAACATATATGAATTAAACTAATTAAAACTATAATTTATCAATCGTGCGCGGCTCTTTGCGACCTGTCCTTAACAGCCAGTGAGCCGCGCGTGGCTAGGTAATGCCGCCAAAAAACGCGCGCACAACGCAGTTCGTTACGACGAGCCAGAGATTATTTAAATTTTATTGCAATTGGTAGTCGCTAATTGTTCATCTAACCAAATGCTTGCGCGCGCAGCGCGGCGCGGCCAAGCGCGCAGGATTAAGCGCTGGGTAGAACATTGCCCTAACTAGCGCCCTGGTTTCGCGCACAGAGTGCGCGGCGCGGCAAGCCTGGAATTAAAGGGGAAGGTAGAGCAAAACGCAATGCAATTGCCAGACGTTGCCTGTTCCGACTTTACGAGTCGAGTTCCTAAGCCCGCATAGGTGTGCGCTGGGGAAGCGCGCCGCGCGACCAACACAGGGATATACGTGTTTAGCATTGTCTTACGTTGTATGACCTATTTTGCGCGTGTTTGTGACTTTTTGAAGAAAAGGCGCGTGCGCGCGCGAACAAACAGGGACACATAGCATGTGGCAAGTTTAGCAACGAGTCGAGGTCATGCGTGCGCTTCGCGCGCGCAGCCGCGCAAGGGGCCAGGCTTGTCAGGCGTTGCCTGACCCCCTCGCGCGCGCGAAGCGCGCGCGCCACGACTCGCAATAAATTTAAATAAATTTAAAATTTTAAATAATGGGTCTGACGACGTCAGACAAGGCCAGGCAACGTCTGGCAATGTGGCCTTCAATAAATTATATAAATCTCAAACATGATCATTAATTCTTTGTATCGGTATTTATTGAGTCAATCGTGTAATTGTAAATGATAATATTCTTAGCTAACATTTTGCTTGCTTTTGCTATATTTTAAAAATTTTTTTCTTCCGAAGTTGTTGGCACTTCCTATTGCATCATTAACAATTAATGTTGATAGAAATGAATTTAAAACTTAAACATGTTTTGTCAGGGGTCCCTCAAGGATCAGTGCTAGGGCCATTGTTATTCATACTGTTTATTAATGATTTACCTGCTGAATTAAAGAGCAAAGTCAAACTGTTTGCAGATGATCTCAAACTTATAGGAAATGCAAATAGGTGTGAAAATATTAGAGATGATTTAGAAAAATTGGAGAAATGGGAAAAAAGTTGGTTGCTTAAGTTTAATGAAAGTAAATGTAAAGTAGTTCACATCAAACATAACAGAAACCCAATGAATGATTATAAGCTTAATAATAATATTTTGGAAGAATCTGTGCAAGAAAAAGATCTGGGTATTATCATCTCAGATACTCTTCTTTGGAATGACCAGATTAAGCAATGTGTAGCAAAGTCAAACCAAATGATTTGTTGGATACTGAGAAACTATACCTTAAGAGAAAAGTCGGTTATGATAAGAGTATATAAAGCTTTGATAAGGCCACACTTAGGCGCCCGTAACGTTCGTCGGTCGATCGAATGGAGTTGGTCGATTGATCAACTCCATTTGAACGAATGATGTGTTTTAATGCTCCCTGTTGACTTGAATCGTGTTTAAATGAGCAATATTTAGTTGTTTCCCTACTAGCTTAAAGATTTTCTATTAAAAACACATCAGTCGATCAAATGAAGTTGATCGATCGACCAATTCCATTCGATCGACCGACGAACGTTACATGCACCTTAGAATATGGAGTTCAGCTGTGGAATCCATCTCCAGAGCATGGGAATTGGTCTCTAATTCTTAGTTTAGAAAGTGTCCAAAGGCGCTTTACTCGTATTATTGATGGGATGGGCCAACTTCCATACTCTGAGAGATTGAGATGCCTGCAGCTCACAACATTGGCTGAAAGATGTTACCGTGGTGACCTTATTGAAACTTTTAAAGCTTTTAAGAATATTAATGGGTTGAATCATATCTTCAATTTCAGTAAAATAGGCATAATCTGATCTCAAGTCTTAAGATTAAGAACAGTATTCCTAAAAGTATTCAGGAGGCTGCATAGAGGGTTTATTACTGAACGTGTTAGAAATTATGGAATAAACTGCCAATTTCAGTGAAAGATTCTTGTTCAGTGGATGAATTTAAATGTAGATTGAGTCTTTTAAAAATGATTGTATAAAAGGTGGGCATAATAGTATCTACTACTACTGGAACATTTCAGACGTTGTACTCTCCAAGATAGAAACTGTGAATTACTTAGAGAATAGACAACAGCAAGTAGATTATCTTAAGACAAGACCATTCCTATCTAAGAAGAGGTTCTTCAACTTACGGTATTAATATTTTTTCATTCTTTCAACTTCATTATGTGTTGCCATTTTTATGATCTATCTCTATGTATGGGAAGCTATTTTGTAATCAGACTCAGCTGACTAATTACTTTAATGTAATTAAATCTAACTTATTATATTCACCGTATTTTTTAAAATTTATTTAAATTATTAGAAGCATTCAAATTTCATGTTTTTAATCAGCATATTTTTAAGTTGATAATTAATACTCTGGTTATCATTCCTTTTCATTATTGCAGGTTTTGTTACCTAGGTATATTTTTAATTTTAATTATCTCATTAGAGGCTGGAAGATCCAGTTAATAGTGGAAGTTTGAAGGCAGTTGATTTATGAAAACATTGTTGATGTGTTAATCAAAATACTTTATTTTTATTTTATTTTAAAACTGCTCTGACATCTGACCAACTCTTTCCAGAAGTGCTTATTCTTAGTAGACTTTCTGTTTTTCAGGCTTATTTCAATTACCCTTTGCCACCAGTCTAAATACAATATTTGACCTTTGTTACCTTAAACTTTACATGCATTATTCATTGGGAGACATTTGTAAGTGAAGACATATTTTGTCAATGCAGACATTTAATTTTAATTCTTAGTACCATAAATTGTTGCACATTTCTAAGGATGTGAATGATTTTTAATGTTATATTGAACAAATATCACAGTTTAGATTCTTCCTTCTCACACAGTGTTTTGTGATAGTAATCTTTAATGATTAATTCTTGGGTTTCTTTCTCTAAAGATTCTTTCTCTTTGAAAGCTGTTACTTTAATCAGAAATAGGACGAGTAGAGTGGTTACGAACATCTTCAATTGTAACAATTAAAACGTCGTGTTCTTGTGATATTTCAATGAATATATCATTCATCATAGTCATACATTCTGAGAAGTTTATTGGTTAGAACATACAACTGACACGCAACATATTCATATCACTAAGCTCTTATCTTAGCTAAATCTATAAATAATTGAATTAAATTAATTTATTGGAAAATGCAATGCACTGAATATATTATACGATAATCTACTGTCTGCTATTATGTGAAATACAATATACATTATACAATATACACAGCAATTGGCAATGTCAAGGCACGAGCACTGTACTCAGTACACGGTGACGTAATGACGTATGTGAGCTAGTAGAGAGAGAGAGAGAGTTCCCGCTCAAACCCTATGCTTGTCAATACGTCACTGCATACCAAAACTCTGTTGCTCAGTGACTGTGTCTTGACCTTGTCAATAGCTGGGGAAAATGTTTAAACGCAAAATTAAAGAAAGCTTATATATACAGGAATACGATGATGGAACATTAATTAATGATAAACTGAAATCAGTACCGTTATTCTTATTCAATTTACCAACGTATCAAGACCAACTGAAGGGCAGAATTTTCCCCAGCTATTGACAAGGTCAAGACACAGTCACTGAGCAACAGAGTTTTGGTATGCAGTGACGTATTGACAAGCATAGGGTTTGAGCGGGAACTCTCTCTCTCTCTCTACTAGCTCACATACGTCATTACGTCACCGTGTACTGAGTACAGTGCTCGTGCCTTGACATTGCCAATTGCTGTGTATATTGTATAATGTATATTGTATTTCACATAATAGCAGACAGTAGATTATCGTATAATATATTCAGTGCATTGCATTTTCCAATAAATTAATTTAATTCAATTATTTATAGATTTAGCTAAGATAAGAGCTTAGTGATATGAATATGTTGCGTGTCAGTTGTATGTTCTAACCAATAAACTTCTCAGAATGTATGACTATGATGAATGATATATTCATTGAAATATCACAAGAACACGACGTTTTAATTGTTACAATTGAAGATGTTCGTAACCACTCTACTTGTCCTATTTCTGATTAAATTGACGAAGAAATCCCTATTCTACACACCGAAAGCTGTTACCTCTTGCTGTTTATGTATATTGCAAACATTCTCATATCAGTGTTTGTGATTCATAAATCCATGTAAATTTATAGATAAGACTTTGGATCAGTTATAACATTTAGTCTTCAACCTCCAAAGTAAGGAAATCTTTCTTCCAGATCATGGTTCGTGCTAGCAGTTGTTACAAATGTGGTGACAAAAGTCATCTTGTGAAAGACTGTACTGCCACAGGTACATTAAATTTTACTTGAATTTTGGCATTCAGTCATGCTTTCTCCCCATATCCTTTGCTTGAGATAGTATTTTGTGAATACTTTACCATTGCATTTCAAATATCCTTATATTAGAGGGCTCTTGAGCAGTTTCAGCTAAAGTTCTTATCATCAATATTCAATGCTATTTGATAATTGAAAACAGTGCCAGCACAAGGGACCAGTCAGCTCTTTTGACTGGTCCTTCTCCCTCTTTTTCTAGGCGGTGCACTTTTTTGAATTTTTAATACTATGATTGACAGTTATTTAGCACATAATTATGACATTCATATCAAATTATTCATTTAAAACAAATGAATTCAGTGAGAATTTTACAAAACCTAACAGCAATATGAAAGCTTCTCCAGTACTTTTCTCAAGAGTAATGTAGTTATTATCTTTGTTATGTAATTGATGACTTTCATCTGCAAACTATTGATTGGGTTTAGACGTTTTCATAGCTTTCTAATCAGCTACTTGAATAAAAAGTAATTCAAACCATTTGATACAAATTCACCCCTCCCCTTCTTATTTGAGCACCCCCCCCCCTTTTGAAAAACCTTCCATGGGGACAATAATTACAGACCCCCATCTATTTGACATTGTACAGTGAACACTAAACCTAATCTGAATCAGAGAAGTGTGTTCTTCTGTACTAGGAGTGACCAATTCTTGAGTCATTCCATAAACTCCAACCAGTTACCAGGTAGAGACCAGGTACTTGATTCTTCAAAACTTCCCTGCTTATTAACTTTTTTCAGTTTCAGGCAAGCTTAGTTTCTACACTGATATTTCTCCATTATAATGATATGATTCAATTAGTGACTTAAATTCTTTAATTCAATTATTCTATGCCCCCCCCCCCTGTATCAACCATATAATTGTTACTAACTGGGAACAAGTGGTAAGTGGTGTGATATGCCTCTCATCTGCTGATGGTGGTTGCCAGTGAATGTACTCTGTGAGGCGCTGTCCCCCACATTCATTTCTCTTCAGGGGGATGAGGATTTAACAGTTATAATTACAATATAAGAATATACCCTCACTCACCTAATTTCTTGACTGTCAGAGGCAGCTGCTTTTTCATTTTTCTTTGGCTTCAAACATGCCTTGGTAATCCAAGCACGGGTAAAATGGTGGGTAAAATGGTGGGTAAAATGGTGAGTAAAATGGTGGGTAAAATGGTAGAAATGTATTCACGATTTTCGACAAAGACTGGACGGTATTTTACCCTTCAAAGAGTTAACTCCATTTAGTTTCAGGCAAGCTTTGACGTCTGTCTAAATTCATTTCATATTTAAGTTTAACCTCAGATATTTTAATTCTATGATCCAGATTTTACAATGATCCCTGTAACACCATCATTCATTAATGATGGTGTTACAAAGTATGTGCACAAACGTATATAATGTTGGTTTGTACATAGACACCTCAGTGTACCTGCTTATTCAACCAACCATCAACCCCCCCCCCCCCATCCATTTAGTTTCAAGTATCTTTTGAATGTCTTTTGGCATAGGGCGCTAAAAATTGGCCAATATGTAGATAAAGAATAGCCGTTATAAATGCAGTTATCGTTCAGAAATTTCTGTTTCATAAGTAAAATAAAACCACACTAAAGTAGGCCATAATCGCGAAAATAACTTCGTTAATTTCGATCTAGAAGTTATACTTGAGATAATGGTAACTCAACCAGCCCCACCTGAAACCCTCACTTTCAGATCCACTGTGCTATAACTGTAAGAAGACTGGTCACATTTCCAATGACTGCCCTGAAGAAGGTAAGAAGCCTTTATTCCCTGCCAGTTGTTACACAATCCACACACACACACACACAATCCACACACAATCCACTCACATATTTAGTGTCTGTGGCATCTGTTGCAACTACACATTCTGCGTTGAGAAGGTGTGACAGTCAAGCTTAATGAACCACATTGTTTCCTTTACTGTCTGCCCTGTAGACTTCAGTGCGCTTCTTTCTTGAAGGAGGTGTCTGTCGAAGATTTCCGGCCATGTGAAATTTTGGCCATCCCCCTCCCCTTGGCTTTAAATGCCAAATACCCCTCCCGGCCGCCCTCATTTTTTGTCTGTCTTCGTAATTTTATCAATAAAATTTCTCAAACCATTGTCAGAATATAGAATTTATAGATAATCTATAGATAATCTATGCACTGTTAGGCTATTATAAAATCCCTTAATTTGTTTATTTCAGCCCGTGAAAGAGATCAGTCGGACGACAGAAGGAGGGTTCGTGACAAGTTATCATCGTGATTCATTATTATCTTTATATGTCACCATATTGCAGGACACTACCGAAGATGCTGCCTGGACATTACGCCACCTTAGAGCTTAAATTGCGTGTTGCTTATACGCCCTCACCCTGAAACACACCGTGTGTTGCACGGTAGTGTCTTGTCCGAGTGGTGTTCCGTGTTTGAACCTTGTCGTCCGGTGTACATGATAGGAAATTTGCTGAAATGGGAGTGACCCAATCCTCAACTACTCAACTAACCACTTAGCAGTTAGCACCCGCTAGCAAGTAGAACTTTCACACAGATATGAGAATCTCTCTGAATTTCCAATCGATCGGCGCTGTGTAAGTATGCGAATACTGAATATACTGTTGGTTCAGAATCACGTACTTATAAATGGCGTTCGGGTGGAAATTCACGAATCATTCTCAGATTTCGCGACACCTGTGTTACTTCACATCAAATCTGGTCCCTTGCCAGGGCCTGAAATCTGATCCCAAATAATCCAACCCTAAGTGTGTCGGTATGTGAGGTATCTGGTGTTGTGGTGAAATCACCACAAAAATTATCCCTCTCTTGACGACTGCACATTGCAGATCCTCTGTTGGTAGGTTGGTAGGTGCGCCTTGAAATTCTAGAGTGGCACCACATACCCAGTAGACAGTCAGATGTACTAAAAAACCATAATCAAATATTCACCCCAAGAAATGTAGAGACTGCATCTTTATCTCAACCGCTCTAGAGATTCCCGCCCTGGCCAGGGCGGTAACCCCCCGCGGTAATAAAAAAAAACTGGCCAGGGGTATAAGTTAGAGATTTGAGTGTCACAGGGTGATATAAGATTAATATATAATTCCCTCCCTGGCCAGGGAGGTAACCCCCCGCGGAATAAAAAAAAACTGGCCAGGGGTATAAGTTAGAGATTTGAGTGTCACAGGGTGATATAATATATAATATATAATATATAATATATAATAATATCATGATAATTGGGAGCAAATTTGGAAAGCCGAGATCTCAAGAACGGGAAATGGTAGAGCCATGATCGAGGTCAGGTTTTGTTGATCTAAGATGGGAAAATGTTATAGGCTATAAAGAAGTTCTGGTGACGTCATTTCACGTCACTATGACGTCATCAACTTAGCGAAATTTTCTTGCTTTTTAGCGAAAATAGGTCGTTTTCGAGCGCATTTTTCACCAAGACGGAATGGAGATAGCTCAAAAATGATGAGAAATCGTTAGTTGGAAATTTAATGAGCTTTCAGAAAATCATATGGATCATTGGGCTATCTCGTTTAATCATCGAGATATACGCGGTTTTCTAAGGTACGGTGAAAAATCAATTTCCAAATTATAGGATTTGGGGGTCCGGATAACGGGGTCCGAATAAAGGGGTCCGAATAACGGGGTTCTGAATAACGGGGTCCGAATAACGGGGGTCCGAATAACGGGGGTCCGAACGGGGGTCCGAATATCGGGGGTCCGAATAACGGAGGGTCCGAATAACGGGGGTCCGAATAACGGGGGGTCCGAATAACGGGAGTCCGAATAACGGGGGTCCGAATAACGGGGGTCCGAATAATGGCGGTTCTAATAACGGGGTCCAAATAACGGGGTCCGAATAACGGGGAAATATACGATGGACTAGTGAAGCACGTGAGTTCACGCGGACGTTTTGTAGAAATTGGGGGATTTGAAGAAATTGATATTTACACGGGATTTTAGAGTTGATTACGTTTAAATGAGTTTAAATACGACTATTGCACGTGAAATTAGAACTGACTACTATATTTCAGCACGCGAGTTCACGTGGACGATTTGTAGAAATTAAGAAATATAACAATTCTAGTAATTCCAAGTTAGAATAACGTAGTTTTGGACTTCGTCAGGGTGAGTAACGTGGGTTAGACTTACGTGTGGGCTAGTGACGTGGGTTCGGACAACGTGAGGGCAAGTTACGTGGGTCCAAACTACCTTTGGGCAATTACAATGGGTTCAAACTACATACATCTGTCAAGATATCACCACCAAAACCGTTGGACGGTTGGTCTAGTAACCCCCCGCGGGTTTGGATGTGACAACGGAACCTGAAAAGAGACAAAATGGGCTGATCACATCCAAACCAGCGGGGGGTTACTAGACCAACCGTCCAACGGTTTTGGTGGTTATAGATATAATATATATCATGATAATTGGGAGCTAATTTAAAACGATGAGATCTCAAGAACGGGAAATGGTAGAGCCATGATCGAGGTCAGGTTTTGTTGATCTAAGATGGGAAAATGTTATAGGCTATAAGAGAAGTTCTGGTGACGTCATTTTCACGTCACTATGACGTCATCAACTTAGCGAAATTTTATTGCTTTTTGAGCGAAAATAGGCCATTTTTGAGCGCATTTTTCACCAAGAAGGAAAGGCGATAGCTCAAAAATTTTGGAAAATCGTTAGTTGGAAATTTAAAAGAGCTTTCAGAAAATCATACGGATCATTAGGCTATCTCGATTTTTTCATCGAGATATACGCGATTTCTACAAGGTACGGTGGAAAATCGATTTCCAAATTATAGGACAAAACTTAAGTAGTGATATGTCAAGAACTGCAACTTATCTTGAGATGAGACCGGTCAAAGTATGTTCTACTAAGGCTGAATTGTCTTATAGGCTATATGGGAAGTTGATTTGAGCTTATTTGGGTGCTGTGATGACGTCATCAAAATCGCTTAAAACCACTAAAATAACGTATTTTGCGATAAAATGCTATTTTGCGCTACTCAAAGAGTTTTCATCGGATTATGTGGGTCCGAATAACGGGGGTCCGAATAACAGGGGGTCCGAATAACGGGCATCCGAATAACGGGGGTCCGAATAACGGGGGTCCGAATAACGGGGTCCGAATAACGGGGGTCTGAATAACGGGGGTCCGAATAAGGGGGTCCGAATAATGGGGGTCCGAATAACGGGGGTCTGAATAACAGTGGTCGAATAACGGGGTCCGAATAACGGGGGTCAGACGGTGGTCGAATAACGGGGTCCGAATAACGGGGTCCGAATAACGGGGGTCCGAATAACAGGGTCCGAATAACATGGGTTCAAACTACATACATCTGTCAAGATATCACCACCAAAACAAATTTGGACAGTTGGTCTAGTAACCCCCGCAGGTTTGGATGTGACAACGGAACCTGAAAAGAGACAAAATGGGCTGATCACATCCCAAACCAGCGGGGGGGTTGCTAGATAACAAACCGTCAACGGTTTTAGTAGTTATATTCTAAAGGGGGGGGGGGGGGGGAAAACAAGGAGAAGTCTAAGACCCGTTCTAGACAGGGAATTTTGAGGAGCTATTGCTCGAGCAATTGCTCGAGCAAACCTGTCTAGAATGGGGTTTTCGCTTTTGCGAGCTATTGCTCGGCAATAGCTCGGGTAATAGTTGGAGGTATTACCGGGCAATTGCTCCCGAGCAATAGCTCGGGCAATCATTCCTGTCTAGAAAGCACTCTTACCCGGGCAATAGCTCTCACTGATACACGTGACCGTGTCACGTGGATCGTATCATGACAGAACGAGAAATAGGAAGCTGATTCATAGCTGTTGCAGTGACGCAATATCTGTTTTTGTTATTAACATTATACCTTCCTTCTTATGCACGTGATATTAGAATGCGCTGACAGGAGCTATAGCTCGAGCAACCCTGTCTAGAAAGATTTTCGAATCCAATGATTGCTCGGGTAAGCGTGAAGGGTCATCCTGTCTAGAAAGTAACGCTTGCCCGAACAATTGTTCAAGCAATAGCTCCTTGGAGCTCCTGTCTAGAACAGGTCTAACACAAACAAAACACTAAAGGGTACGGTGGGCCTCACTTTATCCGCTACCCTTGAAGACTCTCAGCTTCCAAATTATCTCATCCTGTTCCTCAATTTCAACACTATCGGCCCGGACCTCAAGCATCAACCAATCAATGAACACTGTACCCCTGATCTCGTGTGAATTCTATGATTGGATCTGAACATTGGATCATTGAACAGGGAAAGGTATCGAAGTCGGGGAAACTACAAATTACAATCCTATACCCATCATTGCGTTACTCTACTCGTGATGAATCGGGAGGACAGACTTAACTGGGCCTCAGGGTACTCTGACAATTAGTGTTGGACCGTCCCCAAAAGTTTCACAATTGACAGGCTTCAGGAGGCGTATCGCGTCTCCTAGCATCCACTATTTTGTGACTAAGTCCAGAGCTGTGGTAAACATACGCTGCATTATACGCATAGATCATGCGAAAGAATAACGTCATTCCAAATGACTTGTTCTCAACTGTAAAGCATGAAATCATCTGCCAAGCCAGATTCCCAAAGATTCGACTCCGGTTTTCTTATTAAGATTTTCATTCCTTGATCGCTCCAATGATTTTAGTAACTTCTCCCTCCTGGCAGTATTGGAGGTGATAGGGTAGTCACGTTATGTGATAACCCAGTAGACGATATTCTACGAAGCAGACTCATGTTACCAAGTAAGACTGTAACGTACTCGATTTTAGGAAATTATCCAAAAACGCTCTACCTATCGCTTATTACTAGTAACGACTACTTATGGGGAAGACTTTTCCGCGCACGCGTGTTCTTGACGCACGCGCATAGAAATAAGGAATTGCACGCGCGCGCAAATTGAAATGCTATCAAAAAGT
Organism: Beroe forskalii; assembly: GCA_011033025.1. Classification (NCBI taxonomy): domain Eukaryota; kingdom Metazoa; phylum Ctenophora; class Nuda; order Beroida; family Beroidae; genus Beroe; species Beroe forskalii. Next base: position 1,952,656 of record WFMF01000001.1, on the reverse strand, counting down.
ACTCTAATCGAAGTTTTTTGTCTTCGCAGATAAATCGTGCTACAAATGCGGTAGACCTGGTCACCTGTCAAGAGAATGCATGTCAACCGGGGATTTGACCTGTCACACTTGCCACGGAAATGGGCACTTTGCCAAGGATTGCACTTCCGAGGTATTATTTGAAATCCTGATCATTCTGTGTGTTGAATTTGGAAAAATATAATGGAAAAACAATTTTCTTCGAAAACTTCGGATTAAACCAACCATCCATTTTCAGACAAACTCCCCTCAGGACGGTTCCAACCAGGACTGCTACAACTGTAACGGAGTCGGGCACATTGCCAAATACTGTGCCTCTGAGTCGCAACAGCGATTCCCGCGTCGTAACAACAACTGTTACTCGTGTGGGGGTCAGGGCCACTTGGCCCGCGACTGTCCTAGTGATAACCGGGAGTGTTATAAGTGCGGGGGTCAAGGACACGAGCAGAGGGATTGCCCGAGTAACGATGACGATGACATGAGACCTACCTACCGTGGCGGAGGAGGTGGTGGAGCAGGAGGAGGAAAATAATTTTTTAAAAACCCTTTTTTGTTTTTTGGGGTTTTAAAACCCTTCCGGGGAAAGTTTTGGGGAAAATTTTTCCCGGATTTTGGGGGGGGGGCCGGGGTTTTCTATGGGCCCCCCTGGGGAATTTAAAAAAATTTGGGGGTGGGGGTTTAAATTTACGTTCCGGGGAAAACAAAACCCTTGGGGTTTTTGGGGGTTTGGGGAAAGGGGGGATGAGCGTTTTTTCCTCATCCCCCCCTGGGAAAAAACCCAAAAATTGGGCCTTTTTTGGGGAATTAGGGGGAAAGAGGGGCGGGCCCCCCTTCATTTTGGGCCCTTCCGGGGGAAAAAATTTCCCCCCCGGGGGGGGGGGAAAAAGGGGGGGCCCGGGTTCTCCTCTTCAACCCTTACCGGGGGGGAAAAAAATTGGGGGGCCCTTTTCCGGGGAATGTTGGGGAAGGGGGGGCCGCGGGTTTTCTTTAACCCCTTAAAAACTAACGGGCCTTTTCCCGGGGGAATGTTAGGGAATGAGGAAGTAAGTCAAGCGGTCCATCAGCTCTACGGGGAACAACCAACTAACGGAGCCTTTTCTGGGGAATGTTAGGGGAATGAGAGGGGCGTGCATCCGCGGTTCACCCTTACCTGGGGAATAATATCGAACCCTTAATGTTGGGGAATAACTAAGCCGGTTCATCAGCTCTATCAGACCTTTTCCTGGGGAATGTTAGGGAATGAGGAATGTGCAGCCGCGGTTCATCAGTTTCTATCGAACCCTTACCTGGGGAATAACTAACTAACTTGGAGCCTTTTCCTGGGGGAATGTTAGGGAATGAGGGCGTGCAGCCGCGGTTCATCAGCTCTATCGAACCCTTACCTGGGGAATAAACTGAAGTTTTTCCATGGAATGTTAGGGAATGAGGGGAGCAGCCGCGGTTCATCAGCTTTCTGGGGGATAACTAATGTTGGAGCCTTTCCTGGGGAAATGTTAGGGGCGTGCAGCCGCGGTTCATCAGCTCTATCGAACCCTTACCTGGGGAATAACTAACTAACTTGGAGCCTTTCCTGGGGGAATGTTAGGGGAATGAGGGGCGTGCGGCCGCGGTTCATCAGCTCTATCGAACCCTTACTGGGGAATAACTAACTAACGGAGCCTTTTCCTGGGGGAATGTTAGAGGGAATGAAGGGGGGGTGCAGCCAAATGTTCATCAGCTCTATCGAACCCTTACCTGGGGAATAACTAACTAACTTGGAGCCTTTCCTGGGGAATGTTAGGGAATGAGGGCAAATGCAGCCGCGGTTCATCAGCTCTATCGAACCCTACCTGGGGAATAACTAACTAACTTGGAGCCTTTCCCTGGGGAATGTTAGGGGAATGAGGGCGTGCAGCCGCGGTTCATCAGCTCTATCGAACCCTTACCTGGGGAATAACTAACTAACTGGAGCCTTTTCCTGGGGAATGTTAGGAAGGGAGGTGCAGCCGCGGTTCATCAGCTCTATCGAACCCTTACCTGGGGAATAACTAACTAACGGAGCCTTTCCTGGGGAATGTTAAGGGGAATGACCGGTTCATCAGCCGAACCCTTACCTGGGGAATAACTTATCGAACCCTTACCTGGGGAATAACTAACTAACTTGGAGCCTTTTCCTGGGGAATGTTAGGGGGAATGAGGGGCGTGCAGCCGCGGTTCATCAGCTCTATCGAACCCTTACCTGGGGGAATAACTAACTAACTTGGAGCCTTTTCCTGGGGGAATGTTAGGGGAATGAGGGGGCGTGCAGCCGCGGTTCATCAGCTCTATCGAACCCTTACCTGGGGGAATAACTAACTAACTTGGAGCCTTTTCCTGGGGGAATGTTAGGGGAATGAGGGGCGTGCAGCCGCGGTTCATCAGCTCTATCGAACCCTTACCTGGGGAATAACTAACTAACTTGGAGCCTTTTCCTGGGGAATGTTAGGGGAATGAGGGGGCGTGCAGCCGCGGTTCATCAGCTCTATCGAACCCTTACCTGGGGAATAACTAACTAACTTGGAGCCTTTTCCTGGGGGAATGTTAGGGGAATGAGGGGGCGTGCAGCCGCGGTTCATCAGCTCTATCGAACCCTTACCTGGGGGAATAACTAACTAACTTGGAGCCTTTTCCTGGGGGAATGTAAGGGGAATGAGGGCGTGCAGCCGCGGTTTCATCAGCTCTATCGAACCCCTTACCTGGGGAATAACTAACTAACTTGGAGCCTTTTCTGGGGAATGTTAGGGGAATGAGGGGGCGTGCAGCCGCGGTTCATCAACTAATCGAACCCTACCTGGGGAAAAACTAACTACCGTTAGCCTTTTCCTGGGGAATGTAAGGGGAATGATCTTCTTGTGCAGAGACGGTTAAACAAAATATCTATCGTGACTTACCTGGAATTATTTTTCAAAATAGTCGACCTAACTGGAGCCTTTTCATGGGAAATGATATCTGAATAGTAACAGCGAATTACTGCTCCATCTTTTCAAGTCCTCTCCAGGACCTTCAACAAAAGGAAAAAGGAAGCTTACCTTCCACATGATCGTTTTTCAGCATTATTCTGTATTCGTCCAGCAGAATGTCTTGCTTGTCCGCTATCAGTTTGTTTACACATTCCTTCTTACACTGCAGAGAACTGAGTCAGTTTGGGATTAATTACCGAGTTCAGTGAACTTAGTTCACCCTCATGGAGCCTTGAAATTATGTCATAGCTTTCTTTTCAACAAGTGCCCAAACTCATCGGACTGATTGAAAAATGGTTTAGGGTTATGGCTAGAAACCCAAACTCACCGGAATGATCGTAGAATGGTATAGGGTTAGGGTTAGAAAACCAAACTCACCGGACTGATTGAAGAATGGTAAATGAACTTCCTCAGTCTCAGTTCCTCTTCGTCAAGCTTTTCAATGACCTGAAAATTCAGTTCAAAAGTAAGTGCTGACTGTACTTACCTTGATCATGTAAGTGCTGACTGTACTTACCTTGATCATGTAAGTGCTGACTGTACTTACCTTGATCATGTAAGTGCTGACTATACCTTGATCATGTAAGTGCTGACTGTACTTACCTTGATCATGTAAGTGCTGACTGTACTTACCTTGATCATGTAAGTGCTGACTGTACTTACCTTGATCATGTAAGTGCTGACTGTACTTACCTTGATCATGTAAGTGCTGACTGTACTTACCTTGATCATGCTTACCCTTACCTTGATCATGTAAGTGCTGACCTGTACTACCTTGATCATGTAAGTGCTGACTGTGCTTACCTTGATCGTAAGTGCTGACTACTTACCTTGATCATGTAAGTGACTGTACTTACCTTGATCATGTAAGTACTGACTGTACTTACCTTGATCATGTAAGTGCTGACTGTACTTACCTTGATCATGTAAGTGCTGACTGTACTTACCTTGATCATGTTAAGTGCTGACTGTACAAACCTTGATCATGGTAAAAACTCTGCAAGTGTGCTGACGGCTGCTTCCTCAAAGATTGTAAATTGAAATGACTGTACCTTCCTCATGTAAGTGCTGACTGTCTTACCTTGATCATGTAAGTGTGACTGTACTTACCGTGTGTTGATCATGTAAGTGCTGACTGTACTTACCTTGATCATGTAGTGCTGACTGTCCCTTACCCTTGATCATGTAGAATGCTGACTGTGCCTTGATCATGCAATGTGCTGACTGGTCCTTACCTTGATCATGTAAGTGCTGACTGTGCCTTGATCATGTAAGTGCTGACTGTACTTACCTTGATCATGTAAGTGCTGACTGTACCTTGTCCTCTTGGATCTGAATGCAAGTGGACTGTTGGATGACTGTACCGGGTTACCTTGATCATGTAAGTGCTGACTGTACTTACCTTGATCATGTAAGTGCTGACTGTACTTACCTTGATCATGTAGGGGTGCTGACTGTACTTACCTTGATCATCCCTAAAGTGCTGAGTGTACTGAACCTGATCTTACTTACCTTGATCATGTAAGTGCTGACTGTACTTACCTTGATCACAAGTGCTGACTGGAACTTACTTGATCATCCTCTGAACCTGCATGTTGCTGACTGTACTTACCTGTCTGATCATGTAGTTGGCTGATTTTGTCCTTGATCATGTAAGTGCTGACTGTAGAGTTGGTACCTTGATCATGGCAAAGTGCTGACTGTACTTACCTTGATCATGAAGACTGGTGACTGTACCTTATGGTCCTTGATCACCTGTAAGTGCTGACTGTACTTGTTGATCATGTAGTTGGTGCTGACTGTACTTACCTTGATCATGTGTAGTGCTGACTGTACTTACCTTGATCATGTAAGTGCTGACTGTGTGAGTTGTATGACCTTGATGCATGTAGAGTTGATGACTGTACCTTGTTGGGTCCTCATGTGTCCTTACTGGGGAGTTGGATGACGGGTCTCGCGTATCTGAACCTCCTTCTGAGTTAAAAACTGTCCCTTCGGGTCCTGTGTCTGAACCTGCAAGTGAGTTGTATGACTGTCCCTTGCTCCGATCATGTAGAGTTGTATGACTGTACCTTGCGGGTCCTCGTGTGTCTGAACCTGCAAGTGTAGAGTTGGATGACTGTACCTTGCGGGTCCTCGTGTGTCTGAACCTGCAAGTGTAGAGTTGGATGACTGTACCTTGCGGGTCCTCGTGTGTCTGAACCTGCAAGTGTAGAGTTGGATGACTGTCCCTTGCGGGTCCTCGTGTGTCTGAACCTGCAAGTGTAGAGTTGGATGACTGTCCCTTGCGGGTCCTCGTGTGTCTGAACCTGCAAGTGTAGAGTTGGATGACTGTCCCTTGCGGGTCCTCGTGTGTCTGAACCTGCAAGTGTAGAGTTGGATGACTGTCCCTTGCGGGTCCTCGTGTGTCTGAACCTGCAAGTGTAGAGTTGGATGACTGTCCCTTGCGGGTCCTCGTGTGTCTGAACCTGCAAGTGTAGAGTTGGATGACTGTCCCTTGCGGGTCCTCGTGTGTCTGAACCTGCAAGTGTAGAGTTGGATGACTGTCCCTTGCGGGTCCTCGTGTGTCTGAACCTGCAAGTGTAGAGTTGGATGACTGTCCCTTGCGGGTCCTCGTGTGTCTGAACCTGCAAGTGTAGAGTTGGATGACTGTCCCTTGCGGGTCCTCGTGTGTCTGAACCTGCAAGTCCTGTGTCTGAACCTGCAAGTGTAGAGTTGGATGACTGTCCCTTGCGGGTCCTCGTGTCTGAACCTGCAAGTGTAGAGTTGGATGACTGTCCCTTGCGGGTCCTCGTGTGTCTGAACCTGCAAGTGTAGAGTTGGATGACTGTCCCTTGCGGGTCCTCGTGTGTCTGAACCTGCAAGTGTAGAGTTGGATGACTGTCCTTGCGGGTCCTCGTGTGTCTGAACCTGCAAGTGTAGAGTTGGATGACTGTCCCTTGCGGGTCCTCGTGTCTGAACCTGCAAGTGTAGAGTTGGATGACTGTCCCTTGCGGGTCCTCGTGTGTCTGAACCTGCAAGTGTAGAGTTGGATGACTGTACCTTGCGGGTCCTCGTGTGTCTGAACCTGCAAGTGTAGAGTTGGATGACTGTCCCTTGCGGGTCCTCTCGTGTGTCTGAACCTGCAAGTGTAGAGTTGGATGACTGTCCTTGCGGGTCCTCGTGTGTCTGAACCTGCAAGTGTAGAGTTGGATGAACCTTGCGGGTCCTCGTGTCTGAACCTGCAAGTGTAGAGTTGGATGACTGTCCCTTGCGGGTCCTCGTGTGTCTGAACCTGCAAGTGTAGAGTTGGATGACTGTCCCTTGCGGGTCCTCGTGTGTCTGAACCTGCAAGTGTAGAGTTGGATGACTGTACCTTGCGGGTCCTCGTGTGTCTGAACCTGCAAGTGTAGAGTTGGATGACTGTCCCTTGCGGGTCCTCGTGTGTCTGAACCTGCAAGTGTAGAGTTGGATGACTGTCCCTTGCGGGTCCTCGTGTGTCTGAACCTGCAAGTGTAGAGTTGGATGACTGTCCTTGCGGGTCCTCGTGTGTCTGAACCTGCAAGTGTAGAGTTGGATGACTGTCCCTTGCGGGTCCTCGTGTGTCTGAACCTGCAAGTGTAGAGTTGGATGACTGTCCCTTGCGGGTCCTCGTGTCTGAACCTGCAAGTGTAGAGTTGGATGACTGTCCCTTGCGGGTCCTCGTGTGTCTGAACCTGCAAGTGTAGAGTTGGATGACTGTACCTTGCGGGTCCTCGTGTGTCTGAACCTGCAAGTGTAGAGTTGGATGACTGTCCCTTGCGGGTCCTCGTGTGTCTGAACCTGCAAGTGTAGAGTTGGATGACTGTCCCTTGCGGGTCCTCGTGTGTCTGAACCTGCAAGTGTAGAGTTGGATGACTGTCCTTGCGGGTCCTCGTGTGTCTGAACCTGCAAGTGTAGAGTTGGATGACTGTCCCTTGCGGGTCCTCGTGTCTGAACCTGCAAGTGTAGAGTTGGATGACGGCCTTGCGGGTCCTCGTGTGTCTGAACCTGCAAGTGTAGAGTTGGATGACTGTACCTTGCGGGTCCTCGTGTCTGAACCTGCAAGTGTAGAGTTGGATGACTGTCCCTTGCGGGTCCTCGTGTGTCTGAACCTGCAAGTGTAGAGTTGGATGACTGTCCCTTGCGGGTCCTCGTGTGTCTGAACCTGCAAGTGTAGAGTTGGATGACTGTCCCTTGCGGGTCCTCGTGTGTCTGAACCTGCAAGTGTAGAGTTGGATGACTGTCCCTTGCGGGTCCTCGTGTGTCTGAACCTGCAAGTGTAGAGTTGGATGACTGTACCTTGCGGGTCCTCGTGTCTGAACCTGCAAGTGTAGAGTTGGATGACTGTCCCTTGCGGGTCCTCGTGTGTCTGAACCTGCAAGTGTAGAGTTGGATGACTGTCCCTTGCGGGTCCTCGTGTCTGAACCTGCAAGTGTAGAGTTGGATGACTGTCCCTTGCGGGTCCTCGTGTGTCTGAACCTGCAAGTGTAGAGTTGTATGACTGTCCCTTGCGGGTCCTCGTGTGTCTGAACCTGCAAGTGTAGAGTTGGATGGGTCCTCGTGTGTCTGAACCTGCAAGTGTAGAGTTGGATGACTGTCCCTTGCGGGTCCTCGTGTGTCTGAACCTGCAAGTGTAGAGTTGGATGACTGTCCTTGCGGGTCCTCGTGTGTCTGAACCTGCAAGTGTAGAGTTGGATGACTGTCCTTGCGGGTCCTCGTGTGTCTGAACCTGCAAGTGTAGAGTTGGATGACTGTCCCTTGCGGGTCCTCGTGTGTCTGAACCTGCAAGTGTAGAGTTGGATGACTGTCCCTTGCGGGTGAACCTGCAAGTGTAGAGTTGTATGACTGTACCTTGCGGGTCCTCGTGTCTGAACCTGCAAGTGTAGAGTTGGATGACTGTCCCTTGCGGGTCCGTGTGTCTGAACCTGCAAGTGTAGAGTTGGATGACTGTCCCTTGCGGGTCCTCGTGTGTCTGAACCTGCAAGTGTAGAGTTGGATGACTGTACCTTGCGGGTCCTCGTGTGTCTGAACCTGCAAGTGTAGAGTTGGATGACTGTCCCTTGCGGGTCCTCGTGTGTCTGAACCTGCAAGTGTAGAGTTGGATGACTGTCCCTTGCGGGTCCTCGTGTGTCTGAACCTGCAAGTGTAGAGTTGGATGACTGTCCCTTGCGGGTCCTCGTGTGTCTGAACCTGCAAGTGTAGAGTTGGATGACTGTCCTTGCGGGTCCTCGTGTGTCTGAACCTGCAAGTGTAGAGTTGGATGACTGTCCCTTGCGGGTCCTCGTGTGTCTGAACCTGCAAGTGTAGAGTTGGATGACTGTCCCTTGCGGGTCCTCGTGTGTCTGAACCTGCAAGTGTAGAGTTGGATGACTGTCCCTTGCGGGTCCTCGTGTGTCTGAACCTGCAAGTGTAGAGTTGGATGACTGTCCCTTGCGGGTCCTCGTGTGTCTGAACCTGCAAGTGTAGAGTTGGATGACTGTCCCTTGCGGGTCCTCGTGTGTCTGAACCTGCAAGTGTAGAGTTGGATGACTGTCCCTTGCGGGTCCTCGTGTGTCTGAACCTGCAAGTGTAGAGTTGGATGACTGTCCCTTGCGGGTCCTCGTGTGTCTGAACCTGCAAGTGTAGAGTTGGATGACTGTCCCTTGCGGGTCCTCGTGTCTGAACCTGCAAGTGTAGAGTTGGATGACTGTCCCTTGCGGGTCCTCGTGTCTGAACCTGCAAGTGTAGAGTTGGATGACCTTGCGGGTCCTCGTGTGTCTGAACCTGCAAGTGTAGAGTTGGATGACTGTCCTTGCGGGTCCTCGTGTGTCTGAACCTGCAAGTGTAGAGTTGGATGACTGTCCCTTGCGGGTGCGGGTCCTCAAGTGTAGAGTTGGATGACTGTCCCTTGCGGGTCCTCGTGTGTCTGAACCTGCAAGTGTAGAGTTGGATGACTGTCCCTTGCGGGTCCTCGTGTGTCTGAACCTGCAAGTGTAGAGTTGGATGACTGTCCCTTGCGGGTCCTCGTGTGTCTGAACCTGCAAGTGTAGAGTTGGATGACTGTCCCTTGCGGGTCCTCGTGTCTGAACCTGCAAGTGTAGAGTTGGATGACTGTCCCTTGCGGGTCCTCGTGTGTCTGAACCTGCAAGTGTAGAGTTGGATGACTGTCCCTTGCGGGTCCTCGTGTGTCTGAACCTGCAAAGTTGGAGACTGTTGGATGACTGTCTGAACCTGCTTGTAGAGTTGGATGACTGTCCTTGCGGGTCCTCGTGTGTCTGAACCTGCAAGTGTAGAGTTGGATGACTGTCCCTTGCGGGTCCTCGTGTGTCTGAACCTGCAAGTGTAGAGTTGGATGACTGTCCCTTGCGGGTCCTCGTGTGTCTGAACCTGCAAGTGTAGAGTTGGATGACTGTCCCTTGCGGGTCCTCGTGTGTCTGAACCTGCAAGTGTAGAGTTGGATGACTGTCCCTTGCGGGTCCTCGTGTGTCTGAACCTGCAAGTGTAGAGTTGGATGACTGTCCCCTTGCGGGTCCTCGTGTGTCTGAACCTGCAAGTGTAGAGTTGGATGACTGTGTCCCTTGCGGGTCCTCGTGTGTCTGAACCTGCAAGTGTAGAGTTGGATGACTGTCCCTTGCGGGTCCTCGTGTCTGAACCTGCAAGTGTAGAGTTGGATGACTGTCCCTTGCGGGTCCTCGTGTGTCTGAACCTGCAAGTGTAGAGTTGGATGACTGTCCCTTGCGGGTCCTCGTGTCTGAACCTGCAAGTGTAGAGTTGGACTGTCCTTGCGGGTCCTCGTGTCTGAACCTGCAAGTGTAGAGTTGGATGACTGTCCCTTGCGGGTCCTCGTGTGTCTGAACCTGCAAGTGTAGAGTTGGATGACTGTCCCTTGCGGGTCCTCGTGTGTCTGAACCTGCAAGTGTAGAGTTGGATGACTGTCCCTTGCGGGTCCTCGTGTGTCTGAACCTGCAAGTGTAGAGTTGAGTTGATGACTGTCCCTTGCGGGTCCTCGTGTGTCTGAACCTGCAAGTGTAGAGTTGACTGTCCCTTGCGGGTCCTCGTGTCTGAACCTGCAAGTGTAGAGTTGGATGACTGTCCCTTGCGGGTCCTCGTGTGTCTGAACCTGCAAGTGTAGAGTTGGATGACTGTCCCTTGCGGGTCCTCGTGTCTGAACCTGCAAGTGTAGAGTTGGATGACTGTCCTTGCGGGTCCTCGTGTGTCTGAACCTGCAAGTGTAGAGTTGGATGACTGTGCGGGTCCTCGTGTCTGAACCTGCAAGTGTAGAGTTGGATGACCCCTTGCGGGTCTGTCTGAACCTGCAAGTGTAGAGTTGGATGACTGTCCCTTGCGGGTCCTCGTGTGTCTGAACCTGCAAGTGTAGAGTTGGATGACTGTACCTTGCGGGTCCTCGTGTGTCTGAACCTGCAAGTGTAGAGTTGGATGACTGTCCCTTGCGGGTCCTCGTGTGTCTGAACCTGCAAGTGTAGAGTTGGATGACTGTCCCTTGCGGGTCTCGTGTGTCTGAACCTGCAAGTGTAGAGTTGGATGACTGTCCCTTGCGGGTCAAGACGAAAAATGGGTGATTTCGGAATTCTGAGGCCTGTTATGTCTTTCGTAGGTGTTCCATGAATGGCGTGCAAAGTTTCAGCTCTATCAGTCAAAAGACACATTTTTTGGATTTTGGGTGCCTCAGAAATGAAGGACACCCTGGATCACCTTTTTTAGAGGTAAAATACGGTTTTTAGATTTTACAGGAAAACAAAGGAAAACTGGTGAATATCATTGGTTCAGTGGTTTCAGGCGCATAACTTATGACCAGATACACCTCTATTTCACCTCCCTCGAGACCTCTATATCGAATAAGGGTCGAAAAAAGGCAGTTTTCAGGCCGAAAAACGTGACTTTTCACCCCCATAAAAGACGAAAAATGGGTGATTTCGGAATTCTGAGGCCTGTTATGTCTTTCGTAGGTGTTCCATGAATGGCGTGCAAAGTTTCAGCTCTATCAGTCAAAAGACACATTTTTTGGATTTTGGGTGCCTCAGAAATGAAGGACACCCCCGGATCACCTTTTTAGAGGTAAAATACGGTTTTTTAGATTTTACAGGAAAACAAAGGAAAACTGGTGAATATCATTGGTTCAGTGGTTTCAGGCGCATAACTTATGACCAGATACACCTCTATTTCACCTCCTCGAGACCTCTATATCGAATAAGGGTCGAAAGGCAGTTTTCAGGCCGAAAAACGTGACTTTTCACCCCATAAAAGACGAAAAATGGGTGATTTCGGAATTCTGAGGCCTGTTATGTCTTTCGTAGGTGTTCCATGAATGGCGTGCAAAGTTTCAGCTCTATCAGTCAAAAGACACATTTTTGGATTTTGGGTGCCTCAGAAATGAAGACACCCTGGATCACCTTTTTAGAGGTAAAATAGGGTTTTTAGATTTTACAGGAAAACAAAGGAAAACTGGTGAATATCATTGGTTCAGTGGTTTCAGGCGCATAACTTATGACCAGATACACCTCTATTTCACCTCCCTCGAGACCTCTATATCGAATAAGGGTCGAAAAAGGCAGTTTTCAGGCCGAAAAACGTGACTTTTCACCCCCATAAAAGACGAAAAATGGGTGATTTCGGAATTCTGAGGCCTGTTATGTCTTTCGTAGGTGTTCCATGAATGGCGTGCAAAGTTTCAGCTCTATCAGTCAAAAAGACACATTTTTTGGATTTTGGGTGCCTCAGAAATGAAGACACCCCTGGATCACCTTTTTTAGAGGTAAAATAGGTTTTTTAGATTTTACAGGAAAACAAAGGAAAACTGGTGAATATCATTGGTTCAGTGGTTTCAGGCGCATAACTTATGACCAGATACACCTCTATTTCACCTCCCTCGAGACCTCTATATCGAATAAGGGTCGAAAAAAGGCAGTTTTCAGGCCGAAAAACGTGACTTTTCACCCCCATAAAAGACGAAAAATGGGTGATTTCGGAATTCTGAGGCCTGTTATGTCTTTCGTAGGTGTTCCATGAATGGCGTGCAAAGTTTCAGCTCTATCAGTCAAAAGACACACATTTTTGGATTTTGGGTGCCTCAGAAATGAAGACACCCCTGGATCACCTTTTTAGAGGTAAAATACGGTTTTTAGATTTTACAGGAAAACAAAGGAAAACTGGTGAATATCATTGGTTCAGTGGTTTCAGGCGCATAACTTATGACCAGATACACCTCTATTTCACCTCCCTCGAGACCTCTATATCGAATAAGGGTCGAAAAAAGGCAGTTTTCAGGCCGAAAAACGTGACTTTTCACCCCATAAAAGACGAAAAATGGGTGATTTCGGAATTCTGAGGCCTGTTATGTCTTTCGTAGGTGTTCCATGAATGGCGTGCAAAGTTTCAGCTCTATCAGTCAAAAGACACATTTTTTGGATTTTGGGTGCCTCAGAAATGAAGACACCCCTGGATCACTGTTTTTAGAGGTAAAAATAGGGTTTTTAGATTTTACAGGAAAACAAAGGAAAACTGGTGAATATCATTGGTTCAGTGGTTTCAGGCGCATAACTTATGACCAGATACACCTCTATTTCACCTCCCTCGAGACCTCTATATCGAATAAGGGTCGAAAAAAAGGCAGTTTTCAGGCCGAAAAACGTGACTTTTCAACCCCCATAAAAGACGAAAATGGGTGATTTCGGAATTCTGAGGCCTGTTATGTCTTTCGTAGGTGTTCCATGAATGGCGTGCAAAGTTTCAGCTCTATCAGTCAAAAGACACATTTTTTGGATTTTGGGTGCCTCAGAAATGAAGACACCCCTGGATCACCTTTTAGAGGTAAAATACGGTTTTTTAGATTTTACAGGAAAACAAAGGAAAACTGGTGAATATCATTGGTTCAGTGGTTTCAGGCGCATAACTTATGACCAGATACACCTCTATTTCACCTCCCTCGAGACCTCTATATCGAATAAGGGTCGAAAAAAGGCAGTTTTCAGGCCGAAAAACGTGACTTTTCACCCCCATAAAAGACGAAAAATGGGTGATTTCGGAATTCTGAGGCCTGTTATGTCTTTCGTAGGTGTTCCATGAATGGCGTGCAAAGTTTCAGCTCTATCAGTCAAAAGACACATTTTTTGGATTTTGGGTGCCTCAGAAATGAAGACACCCTGGATCACCTTTTTAGAGGTAAAATACGGTTTTTAGATTTTACAGGAAAACAAAGTAAAACTGGTGAATATCATTGGTTAGGTTTCAGGCGCATAACTGGTTTGGTGAATAACATTGGATTCAGGCCGAAAAACGTGATTTTTCAGGCTATGTCTTTCGAATAACTTGATGACCAGTTTTACAGGCCTCTGACTTTTCACCCCATAAAGACGAAAAAGATTTCTTCTGAGGCCTGAATAAGGTTCAGTGGTTTCATGAAAAATGCAAAGTTTTCAGCTCTATCGTCAAAAAAACATTTTTGGATTTTTGCCTCAGAAATGAAGTGACCCCCTGGATCACCTTTTAGAGGTAAAGGGTTTTTTTTTTATATTTTACAGGAAAACAAAGGAAAAATGGGTGATTTGAATATCATTGGTTCAGTGGTTTCAGGCCTGTTATGATTTTTTCTATTTCACTTCCATGAATGGCGTGGGTCGAAAAAGGCAGTTTTCAGGTTTCTATCACCCCCATAAAAAGACAAAAATGGGTTTTTGGAATTCTGAGGCCTGCCTCAGAAATGAATTTCGTGCAAAGTTTGTGACTTTTCACCCCATCAAAAGACACATTTTTAGAGATTTTGGGTGCCTCAGGCGTGCAAAGACACCCCTGGATCAGTCCCCATTTTTTAAGACACCCCTGGATTTTTTTAAGGTAAAATACGGTTTTTAGATTTTAAGGAAAACAAAGGAAAACTGGTGAATATCATTGGTTCAGTGGTTTCAGGCGCATAACTTATGACCAGATACACCTCTATTTCACCTCCCTCGAGACCTCTATATCGAATAAGGGTCGAAAAAAGGCAGTTTTCAGGCCGAAAAACGTGACTTTTCACCCCCCATAAAAGACGAAAAATGGGTGATTTCGGAATTCTGAGGCCTGTTATGTCTTTCGTAGGTGTTCCATGAATGGCGTGCAAAGTTTCAGCTCTATCAGTCAAAAGACACATTTTTTGGATTTTGGGTGCCTCAGAAATGAAGACACCCCTGGATCACCTTTTTTAGAGGTAAAATACGGTTTTTAGATTTTACAGGAAAACAAAGGAAAACTGGTGAATATCATTGGTTCAGTGGTTTCAGGCGCATAACTTATGACCAGATACACCTCTATTTCACCTCCCTCGAGACCTCTATATCGAATAAGGGTCGAAAAAAGGAAGTTTTCAGGCCGAAAAACGTGATTTTCACCCCCATAAAAGACGAAAAATGGGTGATTTCGGAATTCTGAGGCCTGTTATGTCTTTCGTAGGTGTTCCATGAATGGCGTGCAAAGTTTCAGCTCTATCAGTCGAAAGACACATTTTTTGGATTTTGGGTGCCTCAGAAATGAACACACGCCTGGATCACCTTTTTAGAGGTAAAATACGGTTTTTTAGATTTTACAGGAAAACAAAGGAAAACTGGTGAATATCATTGGTTCAGTGGTTTCAGGCGCATAACTTATGACCAGATACACCTCTATTTCACCTCCCTCGAGACCTCTATATCGAATAAGGGTCGAAAAAAGGCAGTTTTCAGGCCGAAAAACGTGACTTTTCACCCCCATAAAAGACGAAAAATGGGTGATTTCGGAATTCTGAGGCCTGTTATGTCTTTCGTAGGTGTTCCATGAATGGCGTGCAAAGTTTCAGCTCTATCAGTCAAAAGACACATTTTTTGGATTTTGGGTGCCTCAGAAATGAAGACACCCCTGGATCACCTTTTTTAGAGGTAAAATACGGTTTTTTAGATTTTACAGGAAAACAAAGGAAAACTGGTGAATATCATTGGTTCAGTGGTTTCAGGCGCATAACTTATGACCAGATACACCTCTATTTCACCTCCCTCGAGACCTCTATATCGAATAAGGGTCGAAAAAAGGCAGTTTTCAGGCCGAAAAACGTGACTTTTCACCCCCATAAAAGACGAAAAATGGGTGATTTCGGAATTCTGAGGCCTGTTATGTCTTTCGTAGGTGTTCCATGAATGGCGTGCAAAGTTTCAGCTCTATCAGTCAAAAGACACATTTTTTGGATTTTGGGTGCCTCAGAAATGAAGACACCCTGGATCACCTTTTTAGAGGTAAAATACGGTTTTTTAGATTTTACAGGAAAACAAAGGAAAACTGGTGAATATCATTGGTTCAGTGGTTTCAGGCGCATAACTTATGACCAGATACACCTCTATTTCACCTCCCTCGAGACCTCTATATCGAATAAGGGTCGAAAAAAGGCAGTTTTCAGGCCGAAAAACGTGACTTTTCACCCCCATAAAAGACGAAAAATGGGTGATTTCGGAATTCTGAGGCCTGTTATGTCTTTCGTAGGTGTTCCATGAATGGCGTGCAAAGTTTCAGCTCTATCAGTCAAAAGACACATTTTTTGGATTTTGGGTGCCTCAGAAATGAAGACACCCTGGATCACCTTTTTAGAGGTAAAATACGGTTTTTAGATTTTACAGGAAAACAAAGGAAAACTGGTGAATATCATTGGTTCAGTGGTTTCAGGCGCATAACTTATGACCAGATACACCTCTATTTCACCTCCCTCGAGACCTCTATATCGAATAAGGGTCGAAAAAAGGCAGTTTTCAGGCCGAAAAACGTGACTTTTCACCCCCATAAAAGACGAAAAATGGGTGATTTCGGATTCTGAGGCCTGTTATGTCTTTCGTAGGTGTTCCATGAATGGCGTGCAAAGTTTCAGCTCTATCAGTCAAAAGACACATTTTTTGGATTTTGGGTGCCTCAGAAATGAAGGACACCCCCGGATCACCTTTTTAGAGGTAAAATACGGTTTTTTAGATTTTACAGGAAAACAAAGGAAAACTGGTGAATATCATTGGTTCAGTGGTTTCAGGCGCATAACTTATGACCAGATACACCTCTATTTCACCTCCCTCGAGACCTCTATATCGAATAAGGGTCGAAAAAAGGCAGTTTTCAGGCCGAAAAACGTGACTTTTCACCCCCATAAAAGACGAAAAATGGGTGATTTCGGAATTCTGAGGCCTGTTATGTCTTTCGTAGGTGTTCCATGAATGGCGTGCAA
Source organism: Beroe forskalii (assembly GCA_011033025.1). Classification (NCBI taxonomy): domain Eukaryota; kingdom Metazoa; phylum Ctenophora; class Nuda; order Beroida; family Beroidae; genus Beroe; species Beroe forskalii. The sequence goes on along the minus strand of WFMF01000001.1, from coordinate 1,936,456 downwards.
AGTTTCAGCTCTATCAGTCAAAAGACACATTTTTTGGATTTTGGGTGCCTCAGAAATGAAGACACCCCTGGATCACCTTTTTAGAGGTAAAATACGGTTTTTAGATTTTACAGGAAAAAAAAGGAAAACTGGTGAATATCATTGGTTCAGTGGTTTCAGGCGCATAACTTATGACCAGATACACCTCTATTTCACCTCCCTCGAGACCTCTATATCGAATAAGGGTCGAAAAAAGGCAGTTTTCAGGCCGAAAAACGTGACTTTTCACCCCCATAAAAGACGAAAAATGGGTGATTTCGGAATTCTGAGGCCTGTTATGTCTTTCGTAGGTGTTCCATGAATGGCGTGCAAAGTTTCAGCTCTATCAGTCAAAAGACACATTTTTTGGATTTTGGGTGCCTCAGAAATGAAGACACCCTGGATCACCTTTTTAGAGGTAAAATACGGTTTTTAGATTTTACAGGAAAACAAAGGAAAACTGGTGAATATCATTGGTTCAGTGGTTTCAGGCGCATAACTTATGACCAGATACACCTCTATTTCACCTCCCTCGAGACCTCTATATCGAATAAGGGTCGAAAAAAGGCAGTTTTCAGGCCGAAAAACGTGACTTTTCACCCCCATAAAAGACGAAAAAATGGGTGATTTCGGAATTCTGAGGCCTGTTATGTCTTTCGTAGGTGTTCCATGAATGGCGTGCAAAGTTTCAGCTCTATCAGTCAAAAGACACATTTTTGGATTTTGGGTGCCTCAGAAATGAAGACACCCCTGGATCACCTTTTTAGAGGTAAAATACGGTTTTTAGATTTTACAGGAAAACAAAGGAAAACTGGTGAATATCATTGGTTCAGTGGTTTCAGGCGCATAACTTATGACCAGATACACCTCTATTTCACCTCCCTCGAGACCTCTATATCGAATAAGGGTCGAAAAAAGGCAGTTTTCAGGCCGAAAAACGTGACTTTTCACCCCCATAAAAGACGAAAAATGGGTGATTTCGGAATTCTGAGGCCTGTTATGTCTTTCGTAGGTGTTCCATGAATGGCGTGCAAAGTTTCAGCTCTATCAGTCAAAAGACACATTTTTTGGATTTTGGGTGCCTCAGAAATGAAGACACCCCTGGATCACCTTTTTAGAGGTAAAATACGGTTTTTAGATTTTACAGGAAAACAAAGGAAAACTGGTGAATATCATTGGTTCAGTGGTTTCAGGCGCATAACTTATGACCAGATACACCTCTATTTCACCTCCCTCGAGACCTCTATATCGAATAAGGGTCGAAAAAAGGCAGTTTTCAGGCCGAAAAACGTGACTTTTCACCCCCATAAAAGACGAAAAATGGGTGATTTCGGAATTCTGAGGCCTGTTATGTCTTTCGTAGGTGTTCCATGAATGGCGTGCAAAGTTTCAGCTCTATCAGTCAAAAGACACATTTTTTGGATTTTGGGTGCCTCAGAAATGAAGACACCCCTGGATCACCTTTTTAGAGGTAAAATACGGTTTTTAGATTTTACAGGAAAACAAAGGAAAACTGGTGAATATCATTGGTTCAGTGGTTTCAGGCGCATAACTTATGACCAGATACACCTCTATTTCACCTCCCTCGAGACCTCTATATCGAATAAGGGTCGAAAAAGGCAGTTTTCAGGCCGAAAAACGTGACTTTTCACCCCCATAAAAGACGAAAAATGGGTGATTTCGGAATTCTGAGGCCTGTTATGTCTTTCGTAGGTGTTCCATGAATGGCGTGCAAAGTTTCAGCTCTATCAGTCAAAAGACACATTTTTTGGATTTTGGGTGCCTCAGAAATGAAGACACCCCTGGATCACCTTTTTAGAGGTAAAATACGGTTTTTAGATTTTACAGGAAAACAAAGGAAAACTGGTGAATATCATTGGTTCAGTGGTTTCAGGCGCATAACTTATGACCAGATACACCTCTATTTCACCTCCCTCGAGACCTCTATATCGAATAAGGGTCGAAAAAGGCAGTTTTCAGGCCGAAAAACGTGACTTTTCACCCCCATAAAAGACGAAAAATGGGTGATTTCGGAATTCTGAGGCCTGTTATGTCTTTCGTAGGTGTTCCATGAATGGCGTGCAAAGTTTCAGCTCTATCAGTCAAAAGACACATTTTTTGGATTTTGGGTGCCTCAGAAATAAAGACACCCCTGGATCACCTTTTTAGAGGTAAAATACGGTTTTTTAGATTTTACAGGAAAACAAAGGAAAACTGGTGAATATCATTGGTTCAGTGGTTTCAGGCGCATAACTTATGACCAGATACACCTCTATTTCACCTCCCTCGAGACCTCTATATCGAATAAGGGTCGAAAAAGGCAGTTTTCAGGCCGAAAAACGTGACTTTTCACCCCCATAAAAGACGAAAAATGGGTGATTTCGGAATTCTGAGGCCTGTTATGTCTTTCGTAGGTGTTCCATGAATGGCGTGCAAAGTTTCAGCTCTATCAGTCAAAAGACACATTTTTTGGATTTTGGGTGCCTCAGAAATGAAGACACCCCTGGATCACCTTTTTAGAGGTAAAATACGGTTTTTAGATTTTACAGGAAAACAAAGGAAAACTGGTGAATATCATTGGTTCAGTGGTTTCAGGCGCATAACTTATGACCAGATACACCTCTATTTCACCTCCCTCGAGACCTCTATATCGAATAAGGGTCGAAAAAAGGCAGTTTTCAGGCCGAAAAACGTGACTTTTCACCCCCATAAAAGACGAAAAATGGGTGATTTCGGAATTCTGAGGCCTGTTATGTCTTTCGTAGGTGTTCCATGAATGGCGTGCAAAGTTTCAGCTCTATCAGTCAAAAGACACATTTTTTGGATTTTGGGTGCCTCAGAAATGAAGACACCCCTGGATCACCTTTTTAGAGGTAAAATACGGTTTTTAGATTTTACAGGAAAACAAAGGAAAACTGGTGAATATCATTGGTTCAGTGGTTTCAGGCGCATAACTTATGACCAGATACACCTCTATTTCACCTCCCTCGAGACCTCTATATCGAATAAGGGTCGAAAAAAGGCAGTTTTCAGGCCGAAAAACGTGACTTTTCACCCCCATAAAAGACGAAAAATGGGTGATTTCGGAATTCTGAGGCCTGTTATGTCTTTCGTAGGTGTTCCATGAATGGCGTGCAAAGTTTCAGCTCTATCAGTCAAAAGACACATTTTTTGGATTTTGGGTGCCTCAGAAATGAAGACACCCCTGGATCACCTTTTTAGAGGTAAAATACGGTTTTTAGATTTTACAGGAAAACAAAGGAAAACTGGTGAATATCATTGGTTCAGTGGTTTCAGGCGCATAACTTATGACCAGATACACCTCTATTTCACCTCCCTCGAGACCTCTATATCGAATAAGGGTCGAAAAAGGCAGTTTTCAGGCCGAAAAACGTGACTTTTCACCCCCATAAAAGACGAAAAATGGGTGATTTCGGAATTCTGAGGCCTGTTATGTCTTTCGTAGGTGTTCCATGAATGGCGTGCAAAGTTTCAGCTCTATCAGTCAAAAGACACATTTTTTGGATTTTGGGTGCCTCAGAAATGAAGACACCCCTGGATCACCTTTTTAGAGGTAAAATACGGTTTTTTAGATTTTACAGGAAAACAAAGGAAAACTGGTGAATATCATTGGTTCAGTGGTTTCAGGCGCATAACTTATGACCAGATACACCTCTATTTCACCTCCCTCGAGACCTCTATATCGAATAAGGGTCGAAAAAAGGCAGTTTTCAGGCCGAAAAACGTGACTTTTCACCCCATAAAAGACGAAAAATGGGTGATTTCGGAATTCTGAGGCCTGTTATGTCTTTCGTAGGTGTTCCATGAATGGCGTGCAAAGTTTCAGCTCTATCAGTCAAAAGACACATTTTTTGGATTTTGGGTGCCTCAGAAATGAAGACACCCCTGGATCACCTTTTTAGAGGTAAAATACGGTTTTTAGATTTTACAGGAAAACAAAGGAAAACTGGTGAATATCATTGGTTCAGTGGTTTCAGGCGCATAACTTATGACCAGATACACCTCTATTTCACCTCCCTCGAGACCTCTATATCGAATAAGGGTCGAAAAAAGGCAGTTTTCAGGCCGAAAAACGTGACTTTTCACCCCCATAAAAGACGAAAAATGGGTGATTTCGGAATTCTGAGGCCTGTTATGTCTTTCGTAGGTGTTCCATGAATGGCGTGCAAAGTTTCAGCTCTATCAGTCAAAAGACACATTTTTTGGATTTTGGGTGCCTCAGAAATGAAGACACCCCTGGATCACCTTTTTAGAGGTAAAATACGGTTTTTAGATTTTACAGGAAAACAAAGGAAAACTGGTGAATATCATTGGTTCAGTGGTTTCAGGCGCATAACTTATGACCAGATACACCTCTATTTCACCTCCCTCGAGACCTCTATATCGAATAAGGGTCGAAAAAGGCAGTTTTCAGGCCGAAAAACGTGACTTTTCACCCCCATAAAAGACGAAAAATGGGTGATTTCGGAATTCTGAGGCCTGTTATGTCTTTCGTAGGTGTTCCATGAATGGCGTGCAAAGTTTCAGCTCTATCAGTCAAAAGACACATTTTTTGGATTTTGGGTGCCTCAGAAATGAAGACACCCCCGGATCACCTTTTTAGAGGTAAAATACGGTTTTTAGATTTTACAGGAAAACAAAGGAAAACTGGTGAATATCATTGGTTCAGTGGTTTCAGGCGCATAACTTATGACCAGATACACCTCTATTTCACCTCCTCGAGACCTCTATATCGAATAAGGGTCGAAAAAGGCAGTTTTCAGGCCGAAAAACGTGACTTTTCACCCCCATAAAAGACGAAAAATGGGTGATTTCGGAATTCTGAGGCCTGTTATGTCTTTCGTAGGTGTTCCATGAATGGCGTGCAAAGTTTCAGCTCTATCAGTCAAAAGACACATTTTTGGATTTTGGGTGCCTCAGAAATGAAGACACCCCCGGATCACCTTTTTAGAGGTAAAATACGGTTTTTAGATTTTACAGGAAAACAAAGGAAAACTGGTGAATATCATTGGTTCAGTGGTTTCAGGCGCATAACTTATGACCAGATACACCTCTATTTCACCTCCCTCGAGACCTCTATATCGAATAAGGGTCGAAAAAGGCAGTTTTCAGGCCGAAAAACGTGACTTTTCACCCCCATAAAAGACGAAAAATGGGTGATTTCGGAATTCTGAGGCCTGTTATGTCTTTCGTAGGTGTTCCATGAATGGCGTGCAAAGTTTCAGCTCTATCAGTCAAAAGACACATTTTTGGATTTTGGGTGCCTCAGAAATGAAGACACCCCCGGATCACCTTTTTAGAGGTAAAATACGGTTTTTTAGATTTTACAGGAAAACAAAGGAAAACTGGTGAATATCATTGGTTCAGTGGTTTCAGGCGCATAACTTATGACCAGATACACCTCTATTTCACCTCCCTCGAGACCTCTATATCGAATAAGGGTCGAAAAAAGGCAGTTTTCAGGCCGAAAAACGTGACTTTTCACCCCCATAAAAGACGAAAAATGGGTGATTTCGGAATTCTGAGGCCTGTTATGTCTTTCGTAGGTGTTCCATGAATGGCGTGCAAAGTTTCAGCTCTATCAGTCAAAAGACACATTTTTTGGATTTTGGGTGCCTCAGAAATGAAGACACCCCGGATCACCTTTTTAGAGGTAAAATACGGTTTTTAGATTTTACAGGAAAACAAAGGAAAACTGGTGAATATCATTGGTTCAGTGGTTTCAGGCGCATAACTTATGACCAGATACACCTCTATTTCACCTCCCTCGAGACCTCTATATCGAATAAGGGTCGAAAAAAGGCAGTTTTCAGGCCGAAAAACGTGACTTTTCACCCCCATAAAAGACGAAAAATGGGTGATTTCGGAATTCTGAGGCCTGTTATGTCTTTCGTAGGTGTTCCATGAATGGCGTGCAAAGTTTCAGCTCTATCAGTCAAAAGACACATTTTTTGGATTTTGGGTGCCTCAGAAATGAAGACACCCCGGATCACCTTTTTAGAGGTAAAATACGGTTTTTAGATTTTACAGGAAAACAAAGGAAAACTGGTGAATATCATTGGTTCAGTGGTTTCAGGCGCATAACTTATGACCAGATACACCTCTATTTCACCTCCCTCGAGACCTCTATATCGAATAAGGGTCGAAAAAAGGCAGTTTTCAGGCCGAAAAACGTGACTTTTCACCCCCATAAAAGACGAAAAATGGGTGATTTCGGAATTCTGAGGCCTGTTATGTCTTTCGTAGGTGTTCCATGAATGGCGTGCAAAGTTTCAGCTCTATCAGTCAAAAGACACATTTTTTGGATTTTGGGTGCCTCAGAAATGAAGACACCCCTGGATCACCTTTTTAGAGGTAAAATACGGTTTTTTAGATTTTACAGGAAAACAAAGGAAAACTGGTGAATATCATTGGTTCAGTGGTTTCAGGCGCATAACTTATGACTGGATACACCTCTATTTCACCTCCCTCGAGACCTCTATATCGAATAAGGGTCGAAAAAAGGCAGTTTTCAGGCCGAAAAACGTGACTTTTCACCCCCATAAAAGACGAAAAATGGGTGATTTCGGAATTCTGAGGCCTGTTATGTCTTTCGTAGGTGTTCCATGAATGGCGTGCAAAGTTTCAGCTCTATCAGTCAAAAGACACATTTTTTGGATTTTGGGTGCCTCAGAAATGAAGACACCCCTGGATCACCTTTTTAGAGGTAAAATACGGTTTTTAGATTTTACAGGAAAACAAAGGAAAACTGGTGAATATCATTGGTTCAGTGGTTTCAGGCGCATAACTTATGACCAGATACACCTCTATTTCACCTCCCTCGAGACCTCTATATCGAATAAGGGTCGAAAAAAGGCAGTTTTCAGGCCGAAAAACGTGACTTTTCACCCCCATAAAAGACGAAAAATGGGTGATTTCGGAATTCTGAGGCCTGTTATGTCTTTCGTAGGTGTTCCATGAATGGCGTGCAAAGTTTCAGCTCTATCAGTCAAAAGACACATTTTTTGGATTTTGGGTGCCTCAGAAATGAAGACACCCTGGATCACCTTTTTTAGAGGTAAAATACGGTTTTTAGATTTTACAGGAAAACAAAGGAAAACTGGTGAATATCATTGGTTCAGTGGTTTCAGGCGCATAACTTATGACCAGATACACCTCTATTTCACCTCCCTCGAGACCTCTATATCGAATAAGGGTCGAAAAAAGGCAGTTTTCAGGCCGAAAAACGTGACTTTTCACCCCCATAAAAGACGAAAAATGGGTGATTTCGGAATTCTGAGGCCTGTTATGTCTTTCGTAGGTGTTCCATGAATGGCGTGCAAAGTTTCAGCTCTATCAGTCAAAAGACACATTTTTTGGATTTTGGGTGCCTCAGAAATGAAGACACCCTGGATCACCTTTTTAGAGGTAAAATACGGTTTTTAGATTTTACAGGAAAACAAAGGAAAACTGGTGAATATCATTGGTTCAGTGGTTTCAGGCGCATAACTTATGACCAGATACACCTCTATTTCACCTCCCTCGAGACCTCTATATCGAATAAGGGTCGAAAAAAGGCAGTTTTCAGGCCGAAAAACGTGACTTTTCACCCCCATAAAAGACGAAAAATGGGTGATTTCGGAATTCTGAGGCCTGTTATGTCTTTCGTAGGTGTTCCATGAATGGCGTGCAAAGTTTCAGCTCTATCAGTCAAAAGACACATTTTTTGGATTTTGGGTGCCTCAGAAATGAAGACACCCCTGGATCACCTTTTTAGAGGTAAAATACGGTTTTTTAGATTTTACAGGAAAACAAAGGAAAACTGGTGAATATCATTGGTTCAGTGGTTTCAGGCGCATAACTTATGACCAGATACACCTCTATTTCACCTCCCTCGAGACCTCTATATCGAATAAGGGTCGAAAAAGGCAGTTTTCAGGCCGAAAAACGTGACTTTTCACCCCCATAAAAGACGAAAAATGGGTGATTTCGGAATTCTGAGGCCTGTTATGTCTTTCGTAGGTGTTCCATGAATGGCGTGCAAAGTTTCAGCTCTATCAGTCAAAAAGACACATTTTTGGATTTTGGGTGCCTCAGAAATGAAGACACCCTGGATCACCTTTTTAGAGGTAAAATACGGTTTTTAGATTTTACAGGAAAACAAAGGAAAACTGGTGAATATCATTGGTTCAGTGGTTTCAGGCGCATAACTTATGACCAGATACACCTCTATTTCACCTCCCTCGAGACCTCTATATCGAATAAGGGTCGAAAAAGGCAGTTTTCAGGCCGAAAAACGTGACTTTTCACCCCCATAAAAGACGAAAAATGGGTGATTTCGGAATTCTGAGGCCTGTTATGTCTTTCGTAGGTGTTCCATGAATGGCGTGCAAAGTTTCAGCTCTATCAGTCAAAAGACACATTTTTGGATTTTGGGTGCCTCAGAAATGAAGACACCCCTGGATCACCTTTTTAGAGGTAAAATACGGTTTTTTAGATTTTACAGGAAAACAAAGGAAAACTGGTGAATATCATTGGTTCAGTGGTTTCAGGCGCATAACTTATGACCAGATACACCTCTATTTCACCTCCCTCGAGACCTCTATATCGAATAAGGGTCGAAAAAAGGCAGTTTTCAGGCCGAAAAACGTGACTTTTCACCCCCATAAATAAAAAGACGAAAAATGGGTGATTTCGGAATTCTGAGGCCTGTTATGTCTTTCGTAGGTGTTCCATGAATGGCGTGCAAAGTTTCAGCTCTATCAGTCAAAAGACACATTTTTTGGATTTTGGGTGCCTCAGAAATGAAGGACACCCCCGGATCACCTTTTTTAGGGTACGGTTTTTTAGATTTTACAGGAAAACAAAGGAAAACTGGTGAATATCATTGGTTCAGTGGTTTCAGGCGCATAACTTATGACCAGATACACCTCTATTTCACCTCCCTCGAGACCTCTATATCGAATAAGGGTCGAAAAAGGCAGTTTTCAGGCCGAAAACGTGACTTTTCACCCCCATAAAAGACGAAAAATGGGTGATTTCGGAATTCTGAGGCCTGTTATGTCTTTCGTAGGTGTTCCATGAATGGCGTGCAAAGTTTCAGTCGAAAAACGTGACTTTTCACCCCCATAAAAGACGAAAAATGGGTGATTTCGAATTCTGGGCCTGTTATGTCTTTCGTAGGTGTTCCATGAATGGCGTGCAAAAGACACATTTTTGGATTTTGGGTGCCTCAGAAATGAAGACACCCCCCGGATCACCTTTTAGAGGTAAAATACGGTTTTTAGATTTTACAGGAAAACAAAGGAAAACTGGTGAATATCATTGGTTCAGTGGTTTCAGGCGCATAACTTATGACCAGATACACCTCTATTTCACCTCCCTCGAGATATCAAAATATATCGAAAATAGTTTTCAGGGTTATGTCTTTCGAAAAACGTGACTTTTCACCCCCATAAAAGGCCGAAAATATTGGGTGATTTTGAAGGGCCTGTTTTGATAAAAGAGGTGTTAAAATGGGTGCAAAGTTTCAGCTCTATCAGTCAAAGGCACATTTTTGTTTTGTGTGCACTTTCAGTGAACTGTGAACGTGGTCTTTTTCCAGTTGAATGGGGTGCAAAAAATTCAGCTCAGACCTGAACCTGTACATCAGGAAAAGACACATTTTTTGGATTTTGGGTTTCAGCTCTATCAGAAAAAAGACATTAGCCAAATTGATGCCTCAGAAATGATCCATACACCCTATTGATCACCTTTTAGAGGTAAAATACGTTTTTTAGATTTTACAGGAAAACAAAGGAAAACTGGTGAATATCATTGGTTCAGTGGTTTCAGGCGCATAACTTTACCATGACCAGATACGAGACCTCAATAAGGGTTTCACCTCCAAAACATTTTCTTTGAATAACCTCATAAAATGGAATAAAGGGTCGAAAAAGGCAGTTTTCAAACTCGATTTTTTGGATTTTGAATGCCTCACCATGAAAGTCCAACTTTCTACCATCAAAAGATGGAAAAATGGGCTTTTGATATTTGGTTCAGTGGTTCCAAATAACTTATGGCCCTAGGATTTTTCGTATGTCTTTCTGACTTAGGTCTTTGACTTTCCACCTCTTAACCTCCTCGACCCTCTAAAGTGAATCAGGGTCGAAAAAAGGCTATCGTAGAGTCAAATAAAAGACGAAAAATTTTTCAGATTTTGGGGCCTGTTTATGTCTTTCATGTAGGTGTTCCATGAATGACGTGCAAAGTTTGGATCAAAACCGAAATGGAAGACACCCCTGGATCACCTTTTTAGAGGTAAAATAGGGTTTTTAGATTTTACAGGAAAACAAAGGAAAACTGGTGAATATCATTGGTTCAGTGGTTTCAGGCGCATAACTTATGACCAGATACACCTCTATTTCACCTCCCTCGAGACCTCTATATCGAATAAGGGTCGAAAAAGGCAGTTTTCAGGCCGAAAAACGTGACTTTTCACCCCCATAAAAGACGAAAAATGGGTGATTTCGGAATTCTGAGGCCTGTTATGTCTTTCGTAGGTGTTCCATGAATGGCGTGCAAAGTTTCAGCTCTATCAGTCAAAAGACACATTTTTTGGATTTTGGGTGCCTCAGAAATGAAGACACCCCTGGATCACCTTTTTAGAGGTAAAATAGGGTTTTTTAGATTTTACAGGAAAACAAAGGAAAACTGGTGAATATCATTGGTTCAGTGGTTTCAGGCGCATAACTTATGATCGATACACCTCTATTTCACCTCCCTCGAGACTCTATATCGAATAAGGGTCGAAAAAGGCAGTTTTCAGGCCGAAAACGTGACTTTTCACCCCCATAAAAGAAAAATGGGTGATTTCGGAATTCTGAGGCCTGTTATGTCTTTCGTAGGTGTTCCATGAATGGCGTGCAAAGTTTCAGCTCTATCAGTCAAAAGACACATTTTTTTGGATTTTGGGTGCCTCAGAAATGAAGACACCCCTGGATCACCTTTTTAGAGGTAAAATACGGTTTTTTAGATTTTACAGGAAAACAAAGGAAAACTGGTGAATATCATTGGTTCAGTGGTTTCAGGCGCATAACTTATGACCAGATACACCTCTATTTCACCTCCCTCGAGACCTCTATATCGAATAAGGGTCGAAAAAAGGCAGTTTTCAGGCCGAAAAACGTGACTTTTCACCCCCATAAAAGACGAAAAATGGGTGATTTCGGAATTCTGAGGCCTGTTATGTCTTTCGTAGGTGTTCCCATGAATGGCGTGCAAAGTTTCAGCTCTATCAGTCAAAAGACACATTTTTGGATTTTGGGTGCCTCAGAAATGAAGACACCCCTGGATCACCTTTTTAGAGGTAAAATACGGTTTTTTAGATTTTACAGGAAAACAAAGGAAAACTGGTGAATATCATTGGTTCAGTGGTTTCAGGCGCATAACTTATGACCAGATACACCTCTATTTCACCTCCCTCGAGACCTCTATATCGAATAAGGGTCGAAAAAGGCAGTTTTCAGGCCGAAAAACGTGACTTTTCACCCCCATAAAAGACGAAAAATGGGTGATTTCGGAATTCTGAGGCCTGTTATGTCTTTCGTAGGTCTTCCATGAATGGCGTGCAAAGTTTCAGCTCTATCAGTCAAAAGACACATTTTTTGGATTTTGGGTGCCTCAGAAATGAAGACACGCCTGGATCACCTTTTTTAGAGGTAAAATAGGGGTTTTTAGATTTTACAGGAAAACAAAGGAAAACTGGTGAATATCATTGGTTCAGTGGTTTCAGGCGCATAACTTATGACCAGATACACCTCTATTTCACCTCCCTCGAGACCTCTATATCGAATAAGGGTCGAAAAAGGCAGTTTTCAGGCCGAAAAACGTGACTTTTCACCCCCATAAAAGACGAAAAATGGGTGATTTCGGAATTATGAGGCCTGTTATGTCTTTCGTAGGTCTTCCATGAATGGCGTGCAAAGTTTCAGCTCTATCAGTCAAAAGACACATTTTTTGGATTTTGGGTGCCTCAGAAATGAAGACACGCCTGGATCACCTTTTTAGAGGTAAAATAGGGTTTTTTAGATTTTACAGGAAAACAAAGGAAAACTGGTGAATATCATTGGTTCAGTGGTTTCAGGCGCATAACTTATGACCAGATACACCTCTATTTCACCTCCCTCGAGACCTCTATATCGAATAAGGGTCGAAAAAAGGCAGTTTTCAGGCCGAAAAACGTGACTTTTCACCCCCATAAAAAACGAAAAATGGGTGATTTCGGAATTCTGAGGCCTGTTATGTCTTTCGTAGGTCTTCCATGAATGGCGTGCAAAGTTTCAGCTCTATCAGTCAAAAGACACATTTTTGGATTTTGGGTGCCTCAGAAATGAAGACACGCCTGGATCACCTTTTTTAAGTTTTTAGAGGTAAAAAAGGGGGTTTTTAGATTTTACAGGAAAACAAAGGAAAACTGGTGAATATCATTGGTTCAGTGGTTTCAGGCGCATATTATATGACCAGATACACCTCTATTTCACCTCCCTCGAGACCTCTATATCGAATAAGGGTCGAAAAAAAAGGCAGTTTTCAGGCCGAAAAACGTGACTTTTCACCCCCATAAAGACGAAAAATGGATGATTTCGGAATTCTGAGGCCTGTTATGTCTTTCGTAGGTCTTCCATGAATGGCGTGCAAAGTTTCAGCTCTATCAGTCAAAAGACACATTTTTTTGGATTTTGGGTGACTCAGAAATGAAGACACCCTGATCACCTTAGAGGTAAAATACGGTTTTTTAGATTTTACAGGAAAACAAAGGAAAACTGGTGAATATCATTGGTTCAGTGGTTTCAGGCGCATAACTTATGACCAGATACACCTCTATTTCACCTCCCTCGAGACCTCTATATCGAATAAGGGTCGAAAAAAGGCAGTTTTCAGGCCGAAAAACGTGACTTTTCACCCCATAAAAGACGAAAAATGGGTGATTTCGGAATTCTGAGGCCTGTTATGTCTTTCGCAGGTCTTCCATGAATGGCGTGCAAAGTTTCAGCTCTATCAGTCAAAAGACACATTTTTTGGATTTTGGGTGCCTCAGAAATGAAGACATGCCTGGATCACCTTTTTTAGAGGTAAAATAGGGTTTTTAGATTTTACAGGAAAACAAAGGAAAACTGGTGAATATCATTGGTTCAGTGGTTTCAGGCGCATAACTTATGACCAGATACACCTCTATTTCACCTCCCTCGAGACCTCTATATCGAATAAGGGTCGAAAAAAGGCAGTTTTCAGGCCGAAAAACGTGACTTTTCACCCCCATAAAAGACGAAAAATGGGTGATTTCGGAATTCTGACGGCTGTTATGCCTTTCGTAGGTCTTCCATGAATAGGGTTTTTTTTAGATTTTACAGGAAAACAAAGGAAAACTGGTGAATATCATTGGTTCAGTGGTTTCAGGCGCATATTATATGACCAGATACACCTTTTTGTTTGAAACCCACGGTGGGGTACCCATAAGGGTTTTGAAACAATATAATATATCGTCACCTTCAAATCAAAAGGTGATAACTCGAGTTATCACCTTTTCAAAAAAAACTTTCTACCAAGTGATTCAGAATCTCATTGCGCACCGTGAGTGAAATTTTGAAGTGATTTGAGCAAAATCAGCAACAAAATTTTTAAGAAAGTTTTGCCAAAAGTTATAACCCGAGTTATTACCTCCTAAAATAATTTGAAATAATAAAATAAATTTTATAGGGCTATAACTCAACATATCACCTTTTAGTAACGAATAAAACAGTCCAAAATTCCGAAAAAAAGGTTATAACTCCAGTTATAACCCTATTTTTGAAAAAGATTGTTTGCTTTTTTCTATTAATTTTCAGGTTATAACTTGAGTTATAACCCAGTTTGAAAGTAATTTTTCACATATTTAGGGTTCTCAATTTGAGAAATAAGAAATTGTAAGAATGTTTTAAGTACTATAATGTGCCTCTGTTGTATCAAAGATTCGTCTAGAAATCTAAAAATACCTATTATAGTAATTTCAGAGTAGGTACTAACAGTATATGGAAGTTTTGACGCTTTCGTGAGCATTGGTCAGCAATAATATAGAGAGAAGTATCGAGGTGAAACATTTCTTTTCAGTGCCAACAGGTTCATTTTTGACAACTTGGAGTATGACATAGTTATGCATTTTCCAAATTATTTCCATTATTATGTCACCCATTTGTTTTTAAAATTGAAGTACCTGTAAACAATGCTGTAGTGATTGATGATTAGGGTACTATTGTATTACTAAAATATTTTTTGCCTTATTTGGAATCTGCAAGTTAGGGAAATTACTAATAGGAAATTCAAGGAGCCACGATTTCATTTCTACGATGAATGGATGATTTGCTGATTTGGAGGATTTTTTCTGATTTAATCAATTGGAATGACATATAGGTTGTAATAATAAGATGACCACAGTGGTATTAACCATGATCAGAACCACATATCTGACCGAAAACACACGATTTTATCCCTATGGTTGTCAGTTTGTTAAATAAAATAAAATGTTAATTTCTGGCCATTCTTCACAAAAAACAAAGTAACAAGTAAAACTTGATAGATGTAAAGTGGTATTTTTGTGACTGATAAAAGGAATGTAAATCCTCAATAAAGCACGGAGTTTGCTCAAGACGTCATGATGATATTGTTAATTTAGATGGTGTTTAGTGTTTCTACTTCCATACTTTCTGAATAGTTTGAAATATGTAATTTCAAGCAGACATGACATGTCAAAGCTTTATGCTAATTATGGTACATAGTACTACCGAAAAGTAGTTTGATGAACTCACACACAAATAGCTAAATAGCAGCCACAATTTGAGTTGAAACTTAATACTTTAATAAGGATTTTAGGGTACAAAATAATTGTGAACAGTATCATGAAAGGGGCTAAACAAATGAAAATAGGGCTTTTCTTTTCTTAAAATCACTACAAAGGCGCTAAAAATCGAAATTTCAATGATGTCATTAAATTTCATGAAACTTTATAATTTTAGTGTTTTGAAAATAAAATAAGAACCGAAGAAAATAACAAAAAGGATGTCGTCTTCAAATATCAGTTTTTAAATAATTCAAGAACATTTGATATCATGAAATTATGGAATTTAAGGCAATAAGGTGATAACTCAATATAATATGTGATAATACTGCTGTCTTTAGTAGGAGAAAAAAGTAATTCAAAAGGTTATAATTAGAGATATCACCTCTTTCAATCATTTTTTAAAATTAAAAGTTTCGACCAAAGGTGATAACTGTCAACTTTTCAATTAATTAATTAATTGTAATTAATTGGGTGGACATCGGGAGGAGTGAAAACATTATCTGATCATACTACATTATTACATACTATTCAAAAACCATAAGTTGAGAACATTTGACCATTAGTTTTGAAGAAAATTAGTTTTTTTCGATTATCTCAAAACTATACTTTTCAAGTTATCACCTTTTGATTTGAAGGTGACGATATATTTACAGTATTCATATCAATAACAACCACATGTACAAAGAGTTGCCAATTAAGGCAAGTGTCCGTGATGGCCGGATTGCCGTGCTGTCGCCATACATTGTATCCAAAACAACTCTCAAAACATATAAACATCCAAAATGCATACACACTCAGAGTTTTGAGAAGGTTCATGTGAAGTGTTCATTCAGTGCGAATTAGGATGCAGACTACGCGCGGGTGTTGAAGTCCGGCCTGGTGGTGCAATCCTCGGGATCACCGATGACAAGACAGACCCCATGGCAGATGATGATTTGGAGGAGTTGGAGTTGGCTGACGGTTCCTGGTCCTTCTCCCTGCTGCAGACGGCACCGTTCCTGATGAAGTAGTACTGTCGGGGGTCGCTGCTAATCTTTTCCTTAATCTGCGCAACAAGATTTTTCCTCTCTTGTCTCTCTTCACGGCTCCTGTCGGGGGCGACGTACACTTTCCTGAAGCGCGTAGACTCTCGCAACACCTTACCATTCCTCAAAACTGCAGATGCTGCCTCAATGCTGCCGAGAATCACCTTCACGGGTCGCTCTGCTCCTTCTTTCGGTTCCAACACGGTAGCAGTCTCTGACAGAGGAGTTGGAAGTCAGACAGCTCACACTCATCAAGTCTGCTACCTTGACCCTGAGGTGTTCATCAGGGCCTTCTCGAGTCCAAACACCATCACTGTTCGCTTCTTGATATCCTCCATTTTTTTTTTTTTTTTTTTTTCACCTCCCTTGAGACCTCTATATCAAATAAGGGTCAAAAAAGGCAGTTTTCAGGCCAAAAAACTTTACTTTTCACCCCCATAAAGGATGATTTCGGAATTCTGAGGCCTGTTATGTCTTTCGTAGGTCTTCCATGAATGGCGTGCAAAGTTTCAGCTCTATCAGTCAAAAGACACATTTTTTGGATTTTGGGTGACTCAGAAATGAAGACATGCCTGGATCACCTTTTTTAGAGGTAAAATAGGGTTTTTTAGATTTTACAGGAAAACAAAGGAAAACTGGTGAATATCATTGGTTCAGTGGTTTCAGGCGCATATTATATGACCAGATACACCTCTATTTCACCTCCCTCGAGACCTCTATATCGAATAAGGGTCGAAAAAAGGCAGTTTTCAGGCCGAAAAACGTGACTTTTCACCCCCATAAAAGACGAAAAATGGATGATTTCGGAATTCTGAGGCCTGTTATGTCTTAATAATAATAATAATAAAATTTTGGCCACGCGGCCAACTCTAATCAATCATATAAACCCTTATTGTCTCTACCCTATTCCATTTCACACAATAATCAATTTTGAGTTATTTGTGCATTAGGCACACTTTTCGCGAGTTCTATGAAAAAACCCGTCAGTTCTTCACTGCCATCATATCGCAGGGATTTTGTCCCTCGATACTATGTGTCCATTTCTTATGAACCAGTGTTTGTCTGGAACATCACCGATTTTCTTCTTCAACTCCTTAACCAGCTGACGTTGCTTATCTCTTTCCTCCTTGTCCATGTCAGGTGTTATGAACACGTTACGAAATGAAGAGCTTTTGAGATACTTCTTACCTTTCATTACCAATTTGCATCTTCGTCAGTTTTGAAATTTACCAAAACTGGGCTATGCGACCACTTGTGGTGTCTTAGCTTTCCTAGAAAATGAAAATCTTCTATTTCTATCTTTTCTGTCAGTTGCACTTGCAACCCCCACAACTTGATCGATCATTTCTTCTATCTCATCCACCCTATCATCACCGGTTTTTAATTTTAGAGTCAGCCCATGGATAACAACATTTCTGGATTTTGAGGCATCCTTCTCGATTTCTTTTTCATTGCTTTCTTCATAGGGACTACCAATGATGTTGAGCTTCCTACGACATCGGCAAATGAACGCTTTTTTCTCGTGAATCTCTTTCATTGTCTTGATCGCGTTATTTTTCATTTCTGAGACATCTTCCTTGGGTCTTTTGCCAATTGATCATTCTGCGTTTTGATCTGGTTGACTGCATCAATTTTACCTTGCAGGTAAATGTTTTTGTTCGTGAGACTTTACACAGTAGATCCTGAGCACCAGTACGGCCATTACTCAATTCCACTATCAAATTTGCCATGCTGAGCTTTGTTCCCGCTCTCCTCTCGATAACCTTCGCTGTTAGTGGTTCATCGTCGTCCTTCATACTGAAGATCTTCTTCCTGATTTCTCCGATATCAGCGATTAGTTTTCTGTATTTCTCCTCGGAAAAACTTAATTCTACCAACATTGTCACTGTTGTAACTTGATCGTACTTGAGAACTTAGCAAGCAGGTCAACCGCAAACGAAAGATAAACGGTAATTCAAGAACTGAGATAAACGGTAATTCAAGAACTGAAACGGTAATTCAAGGTCTTCCGTAATTCGTAGGTCTTCCATGAATGGCGTGCAAAGTTTCAGCTCTATCAGTCAAAAGACACATTTTTTGGATTTTGGGTGACTCAGAAATGAAAAAATGCCTGGATCAATTTTTTTTGAGGAAAAATAGGGTTTTTTTTGATTTTACAGGAAAAAAAAAGGAAAACTGGTAAAATCATTGGGTTAGTGGTTTCAGGCGCATATTATATGACCAGATACACCTATTTCACCTCCTCAGAGACCTCTATATCGAATAAGAGGGTCGAACAGGTCTATCCCTGACTATGGGATTAGACCTCGATTCCATTATTTCGAGCGACATTCCGTCATTTTGAATCCGCTTTGTCCGCCTTTTTCAGACCCAGGGGTGACTGAAATGATCATAATCTGTGTGGCGTGTTCCCAGCTGTTCCGTGAGTACCCCTTTAATTGCGGACTCTTGCTTGTCTGCAATTCTGGTATCATGGTACCTTATTACTACCTGCCAGAGCCTGGACTTGGAGTTATACTTGCTAATTTTGGAATCTATGGAACAATAATTCCTGCATACTTTTAACTCATGATTAAAAAATACAAAACAATAAAACGGATTTTTTGTTTCACTTTTCACAAATCTCGATCGGAATAAGCTTCAAGACTGCCGAACGATGAAAAGAATTAGCAAGCCTACTCGTTGAAATATAACAAACTGGTCATTAACTGGATTTCTTCATGGTCAAAGAGATACTGCTTGCTTCCTCCTCTATCAGTCACGTGAACCTTGTTCTGCTCTATCAATGGTTGAGGAAGTGTCCTCTGCTTTGTCATGTGATCTGTCTGGGGACACTCCTGATTGGGATGTACAATTTTAACCCTGTATAGTACTAATGTACTTCTCAGCTCTCAATGTATAAACTTGAGCTTCCATTTTCCAAGTAATCGCAATTATCAGCTTGAAAATCTCACTGGCAAGATAAGCTGATCCTCGAATTATTTGCTATCTGCGTCTATGATAGATTGGTATCAGAAAAAACTCCATTATTCAATAAAGATAAGTCTTGCCAATGCCATAGAATTAGATAGCACAGAATTGACACGGACAACTCAGATCCGCGAACGCGCATAGAATTACAATTGCGCGCGCGGAATCAGAGCGCGCACAAAGTACTAGCAGGCGGATCACGTGACAGGTCACGTGATGTGACGTCACGAAACAGCATAACTTATGACCAGATACACCTCTATTTCACCTCCCTCGAGACCTCTATATCGAATAAGGGTCGAAAAAAGGCAGTTTTCAGGCCGAAAAACGTGACTTTTCACCCCCATAAAAGACGAAAAATGGGTGATTTCGGAATTCTGAGGCCTGTTATGTCTTTCGTAGGTGTTCCATGAATGGCGTGCAAAGTTTCAGCTCTATCAGTCAAAAGACACATTTTTTGGATTTTGGGTGCCTCAGAAATGAAGGACACCCCCGGATCACCTTTTTAGAGGTAAAATACGGTTTTTTAGATTTTACAGGAAAACAAAGGAAAACTGGTGAATATCATTGGTTCAGTGGTTTCAGACGCATAACTTATGACCAGATACACCTCTATTTCACTAGCCCTCGAGACCTCTATATCGAATAAGGGTCGAAAAAAGGCAGTTTTCAGGCCGAAAAACGTGACTTTTCACCCCCATAAAAGACGAAAAATGGGTGATTTCGGAATTCTGAGGCCTGTTATGTCTTTCGTAGGTGTTCCATGAATGGCGTGCAAAGTTTCAGCTCTATCAGTCAAAAGACATTTTTTGGATTTTGGGTGCCTCAGAAATGAAGACACCCCTGGATCTTTTTTTAGAGGTAAAATACGGTTTTTTAGATTTTACAGGAAAACAAAGGAAAACTGGTGAATATCATTGGTTCAGTGGTTTCAGGCGCATAACTTATGACCAGATACACCTCTATTTCACCTCCCTCGAGACCTCTATATCGAATAAGGGGGTCGAAAAAGGCAGTTTTCAGGCCGAAAAACGTGACTTTTCACCCCCATAAAAGACGAAAAATGGGTGATTTCGGAATTCTGAGGCCTGTTATGTCTTTCGTAGGTGTTCCATGAATGGCGTGCAAAGTTTCAGCTCTATCAGTCAAAAGACACATTTTTTGGATTTTGGGTGCCTCAGAAATGAAGACACACCCCTGGATCACCTTTTTAGAGGTAAAATACGGTTTTTTAGATTTTACAGGAAAACAAAGGAAAACTGGTGAATATCATTGGTTCAGTGGTTTCAGGCGCATAACTTATGACCAGATACACCTCTATTTCACCTCCCTCGAGACCTCTATATCGAAAAAAAAAAAAAAAAAGGCAGTTTTCAGGCCGAAAAACGTGACTTTTCACCCCAAAAAAAAAAAAAAAATGGGTGATTTCGGAATTCTGAGGCCTGTTATGTCTTTCGTAGGTGTTCCATGAATGGCGTGCAAAGTTTCAGCTCTATCAGTCAAAAAGACACATTTTTGGATTTTGGGTGCCTCAGAAATGAAGGACACCCCCGGATCACCTTTTTAGAGGTAAAATACGGTTTTTTAGATTTTACAGGAAAACAAAGGAAAACTGGTGAATATCATTGGTTCAGTGGTTTCAGGCGCATAACTTATGACCAGATACACCTCTATTTCACCTCCCTCGAGACCTCTATATCGAATAAGGGTCGAAAAAGGCAGTTTTCAGGCCGAAAAACGTGACTTTTCACCCCCATAAAAGACGAAAAATGGGTGATTTCGGAATTCTGAGGCCTGTTATGTCTTTCGTAGGTGTTCCATGAATGGCGTGCAAAGTTTCAGCTCTATCAGTCAAAAGACACATTTTTTGGATTTTGGGTGCCTCAGAAATGAAGACACCCCTGGATCACTTTTTAAGAGGTAAAATACGGTTTTTTAGATTTTACAGGAAAACAAAGGAAAACTGGTGAATATCATTGGTTCAGTGGTTTCATTCAGGCGCATAACTTATGACCAGATACACCTCTATTTCACCTCCCTCGAGACCTCTATATCGAATAAGGGTCGAAAAAAGGCAGTTTTCAGGCCGAAAAACGTGACTTTTCACCCCCATAAAAGACGAAAAATGGGTGATTTCGGAATTCTGAGGCCTGTTATGTCTTTCGTAGGTGTTCCATGAATGGCGTGCAAAGTTTCAGCTCTATCAGTCAAAAGACACATTTTTTGGATTTTGGGTGCCTCAGAAATGAAGGGACACCCTGGATCACCTTTTTTAGAGGTAAAATACGGTTTTTAGATTTTACAGGAAAACAAAGGAAAACTGGTGAATATCATTGGTTCAGTGGTTTCAGGCGCATAACTTATGACCAGATACACCTCTATTTCACCTCCCTCGAGACCTCTATATCGAATAAGGGTCGAAAAAAAGGCAGTTTTCAGGCCGAAAAACGTGACTTTTCACCCCCATAAAAGACGAAAAATGGGTGATTTCGGAATTCTGAGGCCTGTTATGTCTTTCGTAGGTGTTCCATGAATGGCGTGCAAAGTTTCAGCTCTATCAGTCAAAAGACACATTTTTTGGATTTTGGGTGCCTCAGAAATGAAGACACCCCTGGATCACCTTTTTAGAGGTAAAATACGGTTTTTTAGATTTTACAGGAAAACAAAGGAAAACTGGTGAATATCATTGGTTCAGTGGTTTCAGGCGCATAACTTATGACCAGATACACCTCTATTTCACCTCCCTCGAGACCTCTATATCGAATAAGGGTCGAAAAAGGCAGTTTTCAGGCGAAAAACGTGACTTTTCACCCCCATAAAAGACGAAAAATGGGTGATTTCGGAATTCTGAGGCCTGTTATGTCTTTCGTAGGTGTTCCATGAATGGCGTGCAAAGTTTCAGCTCTATCAGTCAAAAGACACATTTTTTGGATTTTGGGTGCCTCAGAAATGAAGACACCCCTGGATCTTTTTTTAGAGGTAAAATACGTTTTTTAGATTTTACAGGAAAACAAAGGAAAACTGGTGAATATCATTGGTTCAGTGGTTTCAGGCGCATAACTTATGACCAGATACACCTCTATTTCACCTCCCTCGAGACCTCTATATCGAATAAGGGTCGAAAAAAGGCAGTTTTCAGGCCGAAAAACGTGACTTTTCACCCCCATAAAAGACGAAAAATGGGTGATTTCGGAATTCTGAGGCCTGTTATGTCTTTCGTAGGTGTTCCATGAATGGCGTGCAAAGTTTCAGCTCTATCAGTCAAAAGACACATTTTCTGGATTTTGGGTGCCTCAGAATTAATGAAGACACCCCTGGATCACCTTTTTAGAGGTAAAATACGGTTTTTTAGATTTTACAGGAAAACAAAGGAAAACTGGTGAATATCATTGGTTCAGTGGTTTCAGGCGCATAACTTATGACCAGATACACCTCTATTTCACCTCCCTCGAGACCTCTATATCGAATAAGGGTCGAAAAAAGGCAGTTTTCAGGCCGAAAAACGTGACTTTTCACCCCCATAAAAGACGAAAAATGGGTGATTTCGGAATTCTGAGGCCTGTTATGTCTTTCGTAGGTGTTCCATGAATGGCGTGCAAAGTTTCAGCTCTATCAGTCAAAAGACACATTTTTTGGATTTTGGGTGCCTCAGAAATGAAGACACCCCTGGATCACCTTTTTACTTTTTTAGAGGTAAAATACGGTTTTTTAGATTTTACAGGAAAACAAAGGAAAACTGGTGAATATCATTGGTTCAGTGGTTTCAGGCGCATAACTTATGACCAGATACACCTCTATTTCACCTCCTCGAGACCTCTATATCGAATAAGGGTCGAAAAAGGCAGTTTTCAGGCCGAAAACGTGACTTTTCTTTTTCTATTTTAAGGGTCGAAAAAGGCAGTTTTCAGGCCGAAAAAAAGGAAAATGGGTGATTTCGGAATGGTGAGGCCTGTTATGTCTTTCGTAGGTGTTCCATGAATTTGCAAAGGCGCATAACTCAAATGACCAGATACACTCAGAAATTTCACCGGATCACCTTTTTCCCTCGAGACCTCTATATCGAATATTTTACAGGAAAACAAAGCCGAAAAGGTGAATTTCATTTTCAGTGGCCGAAAAACGTGACTTTTCAGGTGTTCCATAAAAGACGAAAAAATTTGGGTGATTTTCGGAATTCTTTTGAGGCCTGGAATGTGAGGCCTGTGGTGTTTCGTAGGTGTTCCATGAATGGCGTGCAAAGTTTCAGCTCTATCAGTCAAAAGACACATTTTTGGATTTTGGGTGCCTCAGAAATGAAGACACTTTGGATCACCTTTTTTTAGAGGTAAAATACGGTTTTTTAGATTTTACAGGAAAACAAAGGAAAACTGGTGAATATCATTGGTTCAGTGGTTTCAGGCGCATAACTTATGACCAGATACACCTCTATTTCACCTCCCTCGAGACCTCTATATCGAATAAGGGTCGAAAGGCAGTTTTCAGGCCGAAAAACGTGACTTTTCACCCCATAGCCGAAAAGACTTTTCACCCCAAAGGTCGAAAAAGGCAGTTTTCGAAAGGGTCGAAAAAAGGCAGTTTTCAGGCCGAAAACGTGACTTTTCACCCCCATAAAAGACGAAAAATGGGTGATTTCGGAATTCTGAGGCCTGTTATGTCTTTCGTAGGTGTTCCATGAATGGCGTGCAAAGTTTCAGCTCTATCAGTCAAAAGACACATTTTTTGGATTTTGGGTGCCTCAGAAATGAAGACACCCCGGATCACCTTTTTAGAGGTAAAATACGGTTTTTTAGATTTTACAGGAAAACAAAGGAAAACTGGTGAATATCATTGGTTCAGTGGTTTCAGGCGCATAACTTATGACCAGATACACCTCTATTTCACCTCCTCGAGACCTCTATATCGAATAAGGGTCGAAAAAGGCAGTTTTCAGGCCGAAAAACGTGACTTTTCACCCCATAAAAGACGAAAAATGGGTGATTTCGGAATTCTGAGGCCTGTTATGTCTTTCGTAGGTGTTCCATGAATGGCGTGCAAAGTTTCAGCTCTATCAGTCAAAAGACACATTTTTTGGATTTTGGGTGCCTCAGAAATGAAGACACCCCCGGATCACCTTTTTAGAGGTAAAATACGGTTTTTTAGATTTTACAGGAAAACAAAGGAAAACTGGTGAATATCATTGGTTCAGTGGTTTCAGTAAAAAGACACATTTTTTGGATTTTATGAATAAGGGTCAGAAATGAAGTTATCAGGCGAAAAACGTGACACCCCGGATCACCTGATTTTTTAGAGGTGTTCCATCGAAAAAAAATACTTTATCAGGACCGAAATTTTTTTAGATTTTACAGAAAACAAAGGAAAACCTTTTTAGAGGTAAATACGGTTTTTCATTGGAAAACTGGTTTCATTGGTTCAGTGGTGAACTTATGCATAAGATGACCACCTCTATTTCACCTCCCTCGAGAGACCTCTATATCGAATAAGGGTCGAAAAAGGCAGTTTTCAGGCCGAAAACGTGACTTTTCACCCCATAAAAGACGAAAATGGGTGATTTCGGAATTCTGAGGCCTGTTATGTCTTTCGTAGGTGTTCCATGAATGGCGTGCAAAGTTTCAGCTCTATCAGTCAAAAGACACATTTTTGGATTTTGGGTGCCTCAGAAATGAAGGACACCCTGGATCACCTTTTTTAGAGGTAAAATACGGTTTTTAGATTTTACAGGAAAACAAAGGAAAACTGGTGAATATCATTGGTTCAGTGGTTTCAGGCGCATAACTTATGACCAGATACACCTCTATTTCACCTCCCTCGAGACCTCTATATCGAATAAGGGTCGAAAAAGGCAGTTTTCAGGCCGAAAACGTGACTTTTCACCCCATAAAAGACGAAAATGGGTGATTTCGGAATTCGAGGCCTGTTATGTCTTTCGTAGGTGTTCCATGAATGGCGTGCAAAGTTTCAGCTCTATCAGTCAAAAGACACATTTTTGGATTTTGGGTGCCTCAGAAATGAAGACACCCCCGGATCACCTTTTTAGAGGTAAAATACGTTTTTTAGATTTTACAGGAAAACAAAGGAAAACTGGTGAATATCATTGGTTCAGTGGTTTCAGGCGCATAACTTATGACCAGATACACCTCTATTTCACCTCCTCGAGACCTCTATATCGAATAAGGGTCGAAAAAGGCAGTTTTCAGGCCGAAAACGTGACTTTTCACCCCATAAAAGACGAAAATGGGTGATTTCGGAATTTGAGGCCTGTTATGTCTTTCGTAGGTGTTCCATGAATGCAAAGTTTCAGCTCTATCAGTCAAAAGACATTTTTTGGATTTGGGTGCCTCAGAAATGAAGACACCCCTGATCACCTTTTTAGAGGTAAAATACGGTTTTTTAGATTTTACAGGAAAACAAAGGAAAACTGGTGAATATCATTGGTTCAGTGGTTTCAGGCGCATAACTTATGACCAGATACACTTCTATTTCACCTCCTCGAGACTCTATATCGAATAAGGGTCGAAAAAGGCAGTTTTCAGGCCGAAAACGTGACTTTTCACCCCA
The DNA here is from genome assembly GCA_011033025.1 of Beroe forskalii. Taxonomy (NCBI): domain Eukaryota; kingdom Metazoa; phylum Ctenophora; class Nuda; order Beroida; family Beroidae; genus Beroe; species Beroe forskalii. The sequence goes on along the minus strand of WFMF01000001.1, from coordinate 1,911,034 downwards.
TAAAAGACGAAAATGGGTGATTTCGGAATTTGAGGCCTGTTATGTCTTTCGTAGGTGTTCCATGAATGGCGTGCAAAGTTTCAGCTCTATCAGTCAAAAGACACATTTTTGGATTTTGGGTGCCTCAGAAATGAAGACACCCTGGATCACCTTTTAGAGGTAAAATACGGTTTTTAGATTTTACAGGAAAACAAAGGAAAACTGGTGAATATCATTGGTTCAGTGGTTTCAGGCGCATAACTTATGACCAGATACACTCTATTTCACCTCCTCGAGACCTCTATATCGAATAAGGGTCGAAAAAGGCAGTTTTCAGGCCGAAAACGTGACTTTTCACCCCATAAAAGACGAAAATGGGTGATTTGAATTTGAGGCCTGTTATGTCTTTCGTAGGTGTTCCATGAATGGCGTGCAAAGTTTCAGCTCTATCAGTCAAAAGACATTTTTGGATTTTGGTTTGACCTTTAAAAAAGGGGCCCGGCCCTATTCGTGGAACAAAATAGAAAACTGAATAAGTAAAAAAGCTTTTCCGACGGCCAAAAAATTTTTTGTTTTGATTTTGAAATTTTTTCTAAAATAAAAATAAAAAAATTTTTTCCGCTTTGGCCTATGGTCTCCAATGAAACGAATGCGAAAAGGGCATTAAGTCATTTCCCGGGGCAGCGGGGAATATCTTTTTTTCCGAGAAATAATGGGAAAAATGAAAAACCCAAAACGGTTTACCCCAGCCGAGATTATTCGAAATGTCCTATCCACATTTTATGGAGGGCTATTTTTTCAAAATTTTTTCCTTTTTTAAAACAATAAAAACCCTTTACTGCCCCGATTTTTTTGGGATTTTCGTGGGGTCAAAAATCACTTAAATTGGCCAAAAACCCTTTTCAGATAAAGCAAAAATTTTGAATTAACGGGGAAATAAAATTCCCAAGTTTGGGGGTGGGGCCCCTTTCCCTAGATTAAAAAAAAAGCGAATATAAATAATCAAGGAACTCAAATGCAATTTGTCAGACGTTGTCTGACCCCTACGCCTTCGGCGGGCGCGCGCGTCCGCCGAAGACAACGTCTGACAAAATGCAATATCGATTCCAATAATTCAAAATCAATAGTCAACTAATAAAAGACGAAAGTTGCCAACCAGATTAATTAATTTAATGTTTTATCTTAGACATTTTGTTCTCATAAAGTTCACGCATCCATTGAGCTGGTGGGAATTCTCCCGAAAGTTTGTCCATGTCAGTCACAACATTGTCATCTATCTTGTCAAAGTCGAAGCTGTAGCCCGTGTCAATTCCCCGGAGCTCGAGTTGGATGAGGACATTGTCCAGGTTAATGTCATCAGACATGTTTCTTAGGACATCCGGCAAAGTCTCCACTTCAAATATACCTGCGTAGGACATAGGATTAGGAATTAGATTTACTGTTTTATTGAACTTTTCCTTTCAGTTTCTATGGTAAACTGTCTTAAACATAGAAAAGCACATCTCTACGCTATCAAGTATCAACTATCACGCGCCGCAAAAAAGCACTCAAGCTCGGTGTTATACTTAAAAGGTCTAGAACGCATGGAAACAAACAAAATAATATCCCGTACATACATATCGAAAAAGGATATATAAAAAATATATTAAGTAATGAGTCGACCAAGAAATAGCCACCAATTTTGCTTTTGATTTAGACATCCTTTTAAAAGCAAAACCAATTTGTCTGCGTGGGAATGATTATGGCATAAGAAATTAAGATGTGCTCATCATGGTGGCAATATCAAGGTTTTGTCAATTATTTTGGTAAGACGGGATCAAGTGGTGGTCACATTATTGCAAAATTGTATCTTATAGAAATGGCCTCCGTGCATTCAATTTCAAAAAACTGCAAAGAAAACTTTTTAAATTGTATCACATGCCAAAGGATTTTTCTAAAAATTCGGGTTATCCGATCTGGCCAAAGACAGAAACATTTTAGAGGAAAACTGATGATTTCAAACTGAACTCACGTTGCTGTCGGGGGTGGTCGAATTTGAAGACGTCAGCCCCGTGAACTATCAAGTCAGCGGCCAGCCTGACTCCGCCCCGGCTGATCACGTCACACACCACCTTCTCGAGGTACCGGCCTGTGCCAAAGTTGAGTCCTGCGGGAGGTGCGGGGTGAAGAAATAGAGGAATGAATTACCCTCGATCAGACGGAAATCAACGGTGTTTTGAAAAACTTATTTCAACATCTTCATAAAATTAACATTTTCGTTTGCTAATCACGTTATCTTATGTCAATATAAATGATAAATATCATTGTCCCATGCTATGATATCACTTCGCACTGACATCGCTTCACCATGGCATCGCTTCAGTGACATCTCACACACTTAACTTTCATCTGACATCATACTGCCATCATTCACTTTGATATTGTTTAGTTGACATCTCACATCACTTAAACTTTCATTCTGATATCACTTCGCACTGACATCTCTTCACTCTGATATCTTTTCGCACTGATATCACTTCGCACTGACATCTCTTCACTCTGATATCTCTTCACACTGACATCTCTTCACACTGACATCTCTTCACAAGGATATCAAATTCACACAGAAGACACAACTTTGCCATCACTTGCAAGTTTGAAAACATCTGATTTAAATCAGATAGAATCATTGTTTACTTTTAGTTGTGAAATTTCCTTCAGTCTCAAACAGACGTGGGGACAATGACTGTCCCCAGTGCAAGATTTCCAAGATGGTGGATGATATCAAGGGCAAGATGAAATGCCTGGACCGAATGACCATTGAAAAAGCTGTGAGAATGTCGGGACCTTTTAAAAGTCACACCAAAGAAATGTGACAAAAGAGTAACTTTCAATTTTTTACAATGTCAAATTCCAACAAAATATATGAAACGACACAACAAAATATATGAATCAATTTGCAAGTTTTGAAAACATTTTAACGGGGAGGGTATTTAAATCACACCGTAGTCAAAACTACAAAAACTGCAACGTTCGCCTGTCTATTTGAGATCATACCGCTCAAATCTGATAGCTCTTTATGGATAAACACAGTGAAATAGAATAAACTCCGTACAAATAACTCTCTGATGGTGACATGGAGGGCGCATCAAAAACGAAAAATAAGAAGTTACAGTATCCATTGAAGAAGAAAAATCGGCTATAATTTTCTATAGTGTTCCCATTATAGAACCCTCTGACGTTTTCAGGGCAACATAGAGTTCTGTTTAGACCTGCTAAAGGAATGGACAGACGATACAACGGCTTGTAGGAGCGTTATATCAAGTTCTTGTCCTCGACAAGAAGAACTTATCGCTTCAGCAGTGCTTCAAAGTGTTCAGCGTTTTCTGCGACAAGTTCGAAAATTCCATCACGGTGAGTGATTCTGATTCATATCAAATATTCGATTGGTTCCCCACTTCCCCGACAGATCAACCATGTGACCTTCATTTCCACCCAGCAATCAGCTCTATTGTGTTATGAGAAAGTGAGAACGTTCAAACATTCAAATGTCACTGTAATCATACATCTCTCTGGGTCCTTGAATATCGGATATTGTGAGGTACGTTGGTTCCGGATCGTTTCTGCTCCAACCATTCTCACTTCAGCAATTCTCTTCTTTTCTGCTGTCTCACTCCTAACAAATTCAACCTGAGCATATAGGTCCTCCTCCTCCTCAACCCCTTCCTCATCCTCAAACTCCTTCCTCCTCCTCTTCCTCAAACCATTCCTCGCTCTCTGACTGTACCTTGTAGGCTGCTATCGGAACGCTCAGCTTCTTTGCTATCTGCCGTCGGCTGTGGTTTAACTTTAGAAGGTTTTTGAACGGTTGCATAGATAGGTTGAGGTGTGCCCTGTTCGTAGATAGGTTGAGGTGTGTGATTCCCTGAGGCAGTTCCTCCCACCGCGACTGAATAGGGTATCTCTGAGACACCCTGACCCACCTCACAGTGCACTATGGGACCGGACATCCTGAGTCTCTGCTGATCTCTTCCCTCCTCCTCCTCCTCCTCTTCCTCCTCCTCCTCCTTGCTGCGTCCTCTGACCACGTGACGTGTTGCTAGGATAAGGAGTCCTGTCACCATGACAACGCCCACTGCCCCGCCCACTAACGCCCAGACATTGACAGCAGGACCCACTGCTGGTACACTGGAGGAGGGCTGGTAGGGGGCGCAGGTGAAGTTAGTCTCCACACTGCTCCTCTCTCCAGGGGGACACGGAACACACTCCCCCTGGCGCAGGACCCCACCACACCGCCTGATTACCACACTCCCCTGGGGTGTGGTACCCACCCTGCACTCCACTGCCCGCCCAGGGAAGGAGGGGAGGAGAGTCACTGTCACTCTCTCCCGCTCCACCGCCCCGTGTGAGGCCTCCCTCACTGCCGGGTGCTGGGTGTAGTGCGATGTGTTGCAGGTAACACTGCCGGGGAAGGGCCGGTCACTGTCCAGGTCAAGTTGATGGGGAGGGCAGTGAAGGAGGTGGTATCAGGTCTGGTTATCACCATTTCAGTGTGGTGTGAAGCTGTCATCACCTCACTGAAGTTGTTCGTGCCGTGACACCTGTAAGTCCCCCAGTCAGTCGGCTGGAAGGCAGGAATGAGGAGTCGGAGCGTCAGGAGGTGCGTGGGGTTGGTGGAGTTCAGCACTCTGCTCACCTCACTGGAGGAGCTCAGTAGTCCCCCGTCCTTGCTCCACCACCCAGTCAGGAACGGGGGCCCTCTCACCTCACACACCAGCTCGAGAGAGTGCCCGCTCGTCTCACGCACTTGAGCTATTGAGACACTTGGTTTGGTGTCAGCTTTGCAGATTGAGATGTAGTGAAACTTGATGCGCCCCTTAGCTCCTTTGAAAATGCTAACCCTGTCTGATTTGCCTTCATCCAGGCTCATCTCTGGGATGTTGTATGCGTTCTGCATCGTGACCAGACGCATTGTGTCGGGAGCTGCTTTGCCCTGGATCTGCAACCTCGTGCGAGTCTCATCTTCTTGACTGTTGGAGTTTCCTTAAACTCGTAAAAATATCCGTAAAATCTCGGCTTTCTGCTGCTCACGTAATAACGGTATTTGAAGTGCTGGAATGTGAGCTTATTGCCTCCATTCGTCAGCTCCAGAACGTAAGCCCAGGAGATGCTGTTCTCTAAGTCCACTGTCCCTTCTATTGTGAGAAGGTCTGAGAGGTAGAAACCTGGCGGTAAATCCCAGTAGGAGGGGTACTCTATCGTACCGTTAGTGATGAAGGCACAACTCCCAGGTCCAATGTCTGGGTCACTGTTGTCAGTGCTATCACTGTTGTCAGTGTTATCACTGTTTTCAGTGCTATCAGTGTTTTCAGTGTTGTCAGTGTTATCACTGTTGTCAGTGCTATCACTGTTGTCAGTGCTATCACTGTTTTCAGTGCTATCACTGTTGTCAGTGCTATCACTGTTGTCAGTGCTATCACTGTTGTCAGTGCTATCACTGTTGTCAGTGCTATCACTGTTGTCACTTTTATCACTGTTTTCAGTGTCATCAGTGCTATCACTGTTGTCACTACTATCACTCTTGTCAGCGCTATCACTGTTTTCAGTGCTATCAATGCTATCACTGTTGTCAGCATTGTCACTCTTGTCAGAGTTATCAATGCTGTCCGTGTTCTCATCATTGCTGTTGTCAGCATCACTATTTTCAGTAGCATCGATGCTATCACTGTTGTCAGCTTTGTCACTCTTGTCAGAGCTATCACTGCTGTCCGTGTTCTCATCATTGCTGTTGTCAGCATCACTATTTTCAGTGGCATCGATGCTATCACTGTTGTCAGTGTTGTCACTCTTGTCAGTGCTATCAGTGCTATCATTTTTCTCAGCATCACTGTTGTCAGTGGCATCATTAGTTCCGTCAGTTCCGCTATTTTGTGGCGACTGAGTCGTTTGTTGGCTATGATACGTACTTGAATGCTCATTATAGAGTAAGCTCTGAGCGTTGACAGACTCACTCGCTACCTCTTTTCCACCAATCACATTGCTCCCTTTGCACACTGGTAGTCTGCAGAATCAGAGAAGGTGATGAGGTGGGATAGGAAGCGTCCGTTGCCCTGCGTCCAGCTCTCCACACCTCCCTCCATCTCTACCCCTTCCTTGTACCAGGATCCCTGAACAAGTACGTCACCCTCGATATGACAGGTCAAGTTGAAGTTTTGAAGAGCAGCATTCCTCTCCACTGTCACATTGACTGTGGGGGCGCTCTTCTTGCAAATACTGACACGGATATACTCCTGGCTGACTCTCAGTAGCGTGGTGTTTTGCGGAGACGTTGTCATGGCTGCAGGATAATTGAACTCGTTAAGCCTTCCTCCCTCAGTCGCTGTCAGGCAAGACGACCCGTCACATGACATCTCCGTGAAGATAGAGTGTTTTTCTTTGTTGTAAGCTCCATGTAATGTAAAAAACCATCTCAAATTATCTGTTTGATCTCGATAATATGCGCTCAATTCGCCGCTGCTTCGATGATAAAAATTTAAGATTGTTTCTTCTGAGTTGTTCTTGAATGCCATGAGCCAGCCTTGTGTCGGATTTTCACCTTCTATCGTCAGAACATCGCTCATCGTATAGCCAGAAGGAAGAGGAATATTGTCTCCCAAAGCACCTCCGCTCCTTAGCACCTTGCAGTTTTCCGTAGAAACGCGGGGTGTTGTGTAGGATATTGTCAGAACCACTGTAAACAGGCTTTTCAAACCAAACATTACGCGAGTAGAGTTACGAAAAAAATCGGAATATCAAATTGTGGTCCGTTATTTGTGATTGCATGCTCACCGAAATCGCGGAATTGCTCTTTGAGTAGCGGATAATTTTTTTCATTTAATGTCGAATACTCCTGATTCATCACAAGGTGAGTATACATTCAATATTCGCAAGATTGAATACCAGTACATTCCACATTCACCTTTTTAACTTATTAAAGTATTAAGTTACTATTAAGTTAACCTATTTATTTACTATTAAGTTGAATTATTCAAATCCTTTCAAAACTTAAATGTTACGGAGCAACGTACTTAAAACACAGACAGAAATGAACGCGCGCGCGAAAGATTGCGTTCCAAATTTTTATTCCCCAGGAGAACAAAAAGACGAGAACAGGAGGAGCGACTAGCGAAGAGGAAAGCGGAGATGTAGAAGTGAGAGACCCTCCCTCGAGCTAAAAAGAAGGGGGCGCTGCCCCCTGAAGAGGAATGTGTCATCGCCAACTTGTTCTCTGAAAACATGTCTATCGAAAACAAATGTGTTATCGATCATTCAATATTTTTTGCACAAACCATTCCCAAACTTAACGGTCTCATTTGTTTATTCCGAAGTTCTCGCAGAAAATTTAAGATCTTGCAACATTATGCCTGCAACACTGCAACAGTTACTCTGAATTACATAGCCTCTCCATTATCTGATATCTCCATGGAGATTCCGGTACTGAATTCCGATTGTACGACGGAAGTTCGAACGACGGAAGTCAGAAACGACGGAAGTTCGAACAAAATGAGCAATTCTGACTTCCGTCGCCAAACATGACAGAAGTTCGAACGACGGAAGTTCGAATTGCTCATTGCTCCTTATAATTTTAGGTTTTACTTATAGCTACTGCTTTCTACTTTTCTAAGGGAAAGCTCATCAGCTTTTACCTTTAGCTGAACTAGCTTCACAAGGGAAAGCTCATCAGCTTTCACAAAGACTGTTCCAACTCTCAGCATGAAGTCCAGCTTGTCCTCCAAATTTTCGTAGTGCTCGATGAGAGCTTGCCGGCGACATCACATCCCTCTAAAGGCACAGTAAAATCCTTATGCCAATATGCCTGGGAACGGGGGTTCATGTGTCGCACCATCGCCTAGGCTGAGGACGTGGTGTCAAGCAACATGATCCCTGGATGTCCAGGTTAAAGAGGTCGGCTTGATGATGAAGTACAAGCAGGACGATGTTCCGTGTCACCAGAGGAGACGTGTTCAAGCCATCTGCCTCGGAGAGAAGGAGGAACGAGAAGATCCAGAACCTCATTGGGATCTACTCGAGATCTAAGTTGCAGACTGCTTCCTGACTGGTATTGCATACAACTACATGTCTTAGAGTTTATTACGGGGGACCTAGTGTCAGTGAAATCCTCCAGATCAGCTTCTGTCAGCCAGTGTGGACATCATTTTCAACAGGGGTTGAGGAATGGGAGGTGCTTGTGAGGGGAGCGCCGGTGACGTTGGTTCGGTGGGAGACGTTCAGCTTGTCTTTGCAGGACTTGTCCAATGTCCACATGCCGCTACTAGTACAAGTCGCCTTTTTGCTTGTTGCTGGTGTAGCGTGATATGCGAGAAGACATCTCGCATGTTGTCAGGCACACACAATCATGACCATATGCCATCACCTGTTCAGTGCAATGATTGGAATCATAAGCTGCGATATGCGAGAAGCTACTCGCATGATGTAATGTCCCATACCATTGGGACCATCATCTGATCTACGGCTACCCCCGGATATCATAATATGTGAATCAATGCTAACGCTAGCGCTTAACCAGAACCCTTTAAGGCAGCTCTTCAAGTGTAAACAGAGGAAAAGCAAGTCTATAGTTCGAACTTCCGTCGCCAAACATGACGGAAGTTCGAAACGACGGAAGTTAGAATCGTTCGAACTTCCGTCGCTTCGAACTTCCGTCGTTCGAACTTCCGTCGGATTACCCTGAATTCCCACAGTCCCGTATGCCCACGGTCCCCAATGACCACCAGTCCCCTATGACCACAGGTACTGATCGTGGTCATAGAGTACCAAATCGACCCCATTACCCACAGTCGCCGTTGCCCACTATGTGGTGGTTACATAAACAAGTATAACCATAAATTTCAGCTTTGAATTAACATTACACGCCACGTTGCCGACTAATGCTTACTAATGTATCGAGTAATTGCTTTCTTTCATTTCAATAGTATAGGGAAAGCGCCTGTTTATACAGTAAAATAGTGAATACTTGAATACGATACGTGTCAGCCATAGATATCAACATTCAACGGGAGTCAAATCTTGGGAGTAGGGAGGCCATGACACCAGGATATGTTTCAGGATATGTTTCCTACAGCTTTCCTTGGAAAATGCATGCCAATAATTGCTCGACTTTTGAGAGCCGTTTGAGGTGTTGTAATAACTTGCATGAACCATGACGACTTCAGCATGTGTTTCTGCGTCAACTGAAGCAAAAACCACGACCCATAATCATAAATAATATGCCCATTAACCTTGATTTTGGAGCCATTTTCGTGGAAAAATTAAGAAAAAAGATTACTTTGGGGCTAAAAGTGCCCTCAACTATCAGGGGGCTGGCAAGCCCCCCGCGGCGGTTTGCGAGCCCGAGGGCCCGAGGGCGAGCTTTGCACGTCGATTCTGACGGTAGAAATTTCATCAATTTCCACATACAATTTCACGAAGCAATTTGAAGGATTTCCCCTAGTTGGATTTCCACCAAAATCTATACGTCGCTTCTTTGAGGGTCAAAGGCGCAACTGTCAAAATTTCAGATCAATTGGATAAAAAATGACCAAGTTATAACAACTTATTCACACCGAATTCGTACACGCGATGCGTACGCAATACGCATCGCTGCGCTTGCCAGCCCCCAACTATATGTTTTCATGGATTCGCCGAATTTCAAAAATTTTTACGGTACGTTCCCGACGATCAAATCAATTGAAAATTGAGTTTCCGCGCCTTCGCTGCTGCGCGCGCTCGGAGTTTAAAATTTGAGATCAATTCGTTAAGAAATGGCTGAGTTATAACTACTTGAAATCGCCAAAATTGAGGGTGTTCTTGTTAAAAAGGGTTACGACGCTGATACATATAGAGTGATGACGCTTTTAGTGCAAGAAGTATACCCTATTTAAACGGCCATATCTCGGGAACGGTAAAAGATACAGAGCTCATCGACCCAGCGTTGGAAAGCAGAAGGATAGAACTTGCGAAAAATGCCCTTAAAAACTATTTTACACGATAATGACGTCATAATGACGTCACAAAACTAGAATTTCAAATGTCGATTTTCCCAAAAATAGGCGTTTTTCAACGCAATTTTTCGGTATAAAGCTTTCGAGATAGGAAAAAATGCTCCTCCTAGCGTGGAAAGGAAATTTAATGTACTTTTTAAAAATGTGGTTGAAAAGTTGTAAGCTCCCCAGCATCCTTGAGATATATGCGATTGTTTGAAACACTTTGACAAGAAAAAAATCCCAAAAAATGGCAAAACTTGTGAAGCTAGTGGAGAGAACGGGACAACCCCAGAACTTCATCTTTGGATATGTTGTCGGTCATAGTCCCAATTGTGTTAATGAATGGGTCTCAGATAGCTTATCTAATTTATGACGTAATTGTGACGTCATCAGTAATGCTAGGTAACGCAAATTTTTACGCGCGATTTGACGCCAAATTTCAATATCCGGGCACAGAAAAAGGGTGATATTTTTTCCCAAAACCAAAAAGTATTTGGTTGTGATGGTCCGCGGCGGTGTTAAGGCGTTCTTTACTGTAAAACCCATGATATGAGAAAAAAAGCGACGGTTAAAACGCAACGGCACTTTCTTGATGCATTAAAGTTACGTGAATGCTGTATAACTATATTGTGACGTTGCAGCAGTTTTAACCGTTTTGGGAAAATGACTTTGATAGGTGTTAGGTGACTTCCGAGAGGCTGAACAGTGTCCCTGTAAAATTTTCAAAAATATCGATGCCAATTCTGGGATATCCCATGACTGAAGTGCCATGATCGCCCGGAAACAAACATAGGGTAATATCCCCTGCTATTTAAAAGCACACCCCACAGGCTGCGAACTAGGCATCCCTCTGCTTCTCTGTCCATCATTTGTAAATTTTTTTCCCACAGGCTTCGATCAACATTTTCTGGCGAACAATCTCCGAAATTTTCCGCTTCAAGAAATTAAGTTTGGTTGATGTTTTCAGAAGTTACATGGGAGCAGGCTTTCCTGAAACGAGGTTTGCACACTTTTTGTCTCAGCTTCTATGATCGATGATTCCCGTCGTTGCCGCCGTCACGAGCAGTTCCGTTGTTGATACAATCGAGAGTACCAAAGGTAGGTAAAATTTTGGTGCAGTATCCAGGTAGCTTCTTGAATGGCCATTAAATCTTTTAAGGGGGGAAGGGGGGGGGGTTCACCCCTCACATTTTGGAAAACACGAATTTGAGATAGGAGTTGGCCAGGATGGCCAGGGTGTGTACCAACATTTTAACGGTAGTCTTGAGTCCATAGGTCCAACATTGCCCATGTGAGGCCTCGGAGCAAAAATGGCGTCCAAAAATCGAAATTTTAACTGATGGAGATAGAGCTTAGCTTTTGATTGCATTCGATTCGTCTCGACGAGCTGATCATTTTAGTGTATTTGTTTGTCAAAATCGGATGAAAAATGGCCAAGTTATGCCATGCAAAGCGCGCGCGCCAAAGTGGCAGTTGGCCTATTTTGGGCCTAAAGATTGCCATTTTGGCCACATTTTTGGAGATATGAGCTTCAAACTTGTTTTGCCCATCATTTAGGTCAAAATTGATGGGCAAACCAATTTTTAAGTGAATTGGACCTTATTTGGAAAGTAGAAAGTTAATTTGGGCAAAAGCGCTAACTGAGATATCAGCAATTTAGTGGATTTTTGAAATCCAAATAAGGTCCCTTAAAAGTGATGACCTCAAATGCGCATTTCAAAAACATGTATTTTCCACACTTCCAGTCAACGTGAAGAAATTTCGACTTAAACTTCTGAAAACTAAATCAGGCCCACATAGGCTTAAATGTTCATCCATCTACTCCAATCTACAGTACCATTGAGGGTTTTACTCTATTGTAGTAAATGTACGTGTGTATTTCAAATATACGAACTTAAACGGGACACAAAATAAATTATGTCGAATATTTGAAGTGACAGGATCAAGCGTGAATATCAATGTCCATACAACTTATGTCCGTGAAACTTATGTCCGTGATAATTATTAGTTCGCAGTTGGTTACAGTTCTGGGCACATACGTGACTGCTATGTCCGTGATAATTATTTCCGTGATAATTATGATCAGAATTTATCAGGTTTCGTAAAGCAATAAGGGTGATATTAAAACTTGTATAGCTGATTTAAAATTTTTCATTCGTTTTGACGGGTATATTGCTCCCAGCGAATGAGCGAATATTATTTGATCTTTCATTTTTATGACTTTACATAGCATAAAACTTAATTTTCGAAGCCCTTTGTAATTTTATCTGCATAATACAGTACGAAGTTGCTGTAATATTTCAACCATGCGAGGCCCTTCGTATTTATGCAATTTCATCAGCTTTCATGGCTTTGAATAAAAGCCATTGAAGCGCATAAAACTAAGCCCTAAGACTTAAAATTTGAGTCTCATTTTGAAGTTTTTTTTTAAAAACTTTGCCATTGTGACAATGCGACTACTTTTTTCAACATAGGCAAGATTTAGATACTCATTCATGTTTTCATAACAACGTAAAATTCAGCGAACTTTATTTCATATACGCGGCACAATATTTTTTCCTGTTCCCAAATCGCGTTTTTGTTTTACAAAAAGGCATTGAGATTGAGAAAAGGTTAGCAGATATCGTGTTTTGTGGGGATTGTAAAGACACTATAAATTTCTTACGTACTATTAAATCAGCAATAGGTGGAAAGCTGCGCGCGACCAAATTTGGTCGTATGTACGTACGTATGTCACTTTTCGATCATTTTCAAGCATCCTACTGGTTCCAATTATAATTGCGCCAATTTCTTGGTGTAGTGGCATCGACTGTACAGTGTGCACTGCAGACTGCAGTTCTTCAATAATTATAAAATGCTCTTTTCTAATGTTGGTGGAAATTGATTCTTTTTAAAATCATCGTTATCCTTCAATTTCATCAAACTTTTAATGATAAGACGTGCATGAATGTCTATCGGTTTTCTTGGAATTCTCCATCAAATGTTGTCTTATGATTGGAATTTAATCAAATGTGTAATTGTTGTGCATACTATTTCTGATTTTAAATAAAATTTGTCTTTAAGCAGAAGAAAATATCAATAGTCGCCATGACAAATCCTCGATCAAGTGAGCTTTGGCCTCTGACTGAGGTATCTGAACAACATAGCATCAAACTGCAGAAGACGTGCTTTAATACCAGCCCCGGGGAACAGGAAATTAAGCGCCAGCAAACGGAAACAACGGGCACAAGAAATGTTCCGGCAGGCGCAATTCTTGTTTCAAATACGTGGTACAATATTTTTTTTCTGAATAATCTACAGGCAAGGCCCCTTCTCAGGTCACTGTTCTCTCGCATATTATACAAATATATGCCAAATAAAGTAAACAGTGCAGTATTACTCAGATTCTAGAATGCGGGAATCTGTTCTCACGATGTTGCTGATGCTTCCCTGCATCTGTTCCATTGAAATCTGGGCATCCAAAAATGAAAATACGTTCCTAGCACACTTGAAAAGTTCACAATCAGAGCCTTTCGATTACAGAATCAGAGGAAATTGCATGTTGCATGCAGCCTTCCTCGTTACTAATCCCCGTTTATGGAAAGATTTTACTAAAGAGGGCCATACAGTCACCTCGGAGTCAAAGGAATTCTGTGAATTCAACATGGATTATCTTTGGCTTTACCAAATGATGCCTTTTAGTTTTGATCAGGCAGTATTGTACCATAAGGCTAAGCATTTGGTGGATTACAGCTGGTACTGTGAACCGGTTCGTAGTCATGTCGTAGCTAATCCCTACTGTGATGGTGATTCTTATTGTCTAACTGATGAATGCAACTGTCACACCTCCCGCAACACCAATGAGACAAAACCTGTATTTTTCTGTCCTGATCGATCAGGCTGCATTTCTGTCAAAAATGTATGTGATGGAAAACATGATTGCAAAGATGGAACTGACGAATGTATTTGCGAGGGCTATATACTGCTGAATAACTGTTCTGCCCTCTTCGATATACCATATTGCATATCTTACGAGAAGTATTGCTCAGATATCCAAAGTAGATCATGGTTACAAAAGCGACTGCAGATGTGTACGTCCCAAATGAATATTTCCGTTCATTGTCAAAGCCGCAAGTTGTCAGGGAAAATCAAAAAGTCTAACCCACTGACAAAATGTCTTCAGAACTTTTCGATAACTAGTTCTGCTTTAAATGAGGCGAATGCAGATTTAATTTCCTTCTGTAGAACCAACTGTTCAACATACTTCAAGGGCAGAAACTGGACTAGTTTTTGCAGTATGCTTTTATTAAGTGCAACACATGGAACGTTCGGATTTTCGGTCAGGTGTTCAGGAGAAGTTCACTTCACAGATATTATTTGTGATGGGATTATTGACTGCAAGGATGATGGAATCGATGAAATAAACTGTCCTGATCGTTTTTACTGTTCAGAGAACAGCACTGAATGGGTTGCTCAGGAAAAAGTTTGCAATCACAAGAAAGATTGTTCAACTGGGTTAGACGAATGTAAAGATTTTGAAATGGGGTATTTTTCATCATCAGAACTTTTGATAAGTTCTAAGATAGTCCTATTTCTTACATCAATAAGTTGTGTTTCCATAATTCTACTAAATGGAATAGAAGGGTATATGTGTTTAGTCACTTCCTCTTCTACTCACAGCGGTGAAATCAACAGAATTGTCACATTGCAGACTCATTTCTTTGATATGCTCATGGGGGTGTATCAATTTTGATTTTGATTGCTACTTTTACCATCAAGCTCAAAGGTGACTATTGTGAATTTGATCAGGATTGGAGGGCAAGCAACTACTGTATTGCTCTCGGATGGCTATACACAGTTTCGTCTCATGGGTCTCTTCTGTCTATTGTGCAATTGAGTGTTGTCCGATTTATTTCGGTCTTGTGGGACAACACCTTTCACATCAATAAGTCATTCATTCTAAGCATATCAGCAGCTCTTATCAGTCTCAATATTGTAAACTCTGTAATCCCTATCATTCCTGTACCATCTGTACAAGATATTTTTAGAACTGAGATGTTCTTAACTTACCCTCAGAAAAATCCAACCCTGAAAACTAATCCAATCAACTTTACTGCCCTAAGAAAAACACATGAAAGAGTTTTTAGCAGGAAAGAATATGACATAAACAGGATTTTAAGAGATTTCAGGAGCACCACATCTGACCAAAAGATGTGGCATACCACTGATATTAGCTATTATGGAGCATCTGCTCTATGCCTACATAATGTTTTCAAGCCTCAGTCCAAGTTCATTCCCTACAAAATAACATATCTCGGGATTATTTTGCTGCTCCTCTTTATGATGTCTGGGGCATACGTTGGCATTGTAGCAAAAAACAAGACGGTCAAGGTAACATTAAAGAACTTGAAGAAAGGCGATAGACATAATCTAAGAAATAAAAATGCAGTATCTTTAACGCCAAAAGTAATGTGGATGATTGGAACCCAGTTACTTTGTTGGTTTCCATTTATAGGAACTGTAATTTTCTACATGTTCAAAGGAGATGAATCTCCTCCAGATATTGTATTTGAAATTATTTCCTTCCTTGTTGTACCAATCAACAGTCTTCTCAACCCATTGTTTCTAAGCAAGTTGTACAAAGACATAGTTAAAGCCATCAGGGCCAATTTTGCGTGTCTCAGGAATGATTCAAATGAAAATATTGAACGAAATGAGAATATCCAATTGAAGGATCTACCACAAAAAATGTAAATCCTACATATGTTTCGGGAACAACCAAAATAAAAACCGCAAATTCAAATCAATATCCTTTACCCACGAAAATCAAAAGAGTCTCAATCCTGATTTGCTGTTTAATTCTTTATTATTTTTCCCTCTCCAATCACATTGTGGTGAAATGGTCACTGGCCACAAGAATACCTGTTTAGAGTCTCTGAACTAACTACACAAGTATGAGGATTACATGTAGATTGGAGTAAATGGATGAACATTTTTAAGCATATGTGGGCCTGATTTGGTTTTCAGAAGTGTAAGAAGTGTGAAAATACATGTAATTGAAAAGTGCATTTGAGGTCATCACTTTGAAAGATTTAATGGTCATCCAGGAAGCTACCTGGATCCTGCACCAAAATTTTACTTACCCTTGGTACTCTCCAGTGTATCAACAAAAAATTATGTGACCATGAAACTGTTCATGACGGCGGAAACGACGGGAATCATCGATCAAAGAAGCTGAGGCCAAAAGTGTGCAAACCTCGATACAGAAAAGCCAGCTCCCATAACTTCTAAAACATCATCCAAACTTAATTTCTTGAAGCGGAAAATTTCGGAGATTGTTCGCCAGAGAATACTGATGGAAGCCTGTGAGGCAAAAATTCACATCTGCTTGAGAGAGAAGCAGAGGAACGTACAGTTCGCAGCCTGTAGGGGTGCGCTTAGAGAATAGAGGATATTACCCTAAGTTTGTTTCCGGGCAAATCATGGCACTACAGTCATAGGATATCCCAGAATTGGCATCGATATCTTTGAAATTTTACTGGGACACTGTTCAGCCTCTTGGAAGTCACTTAACACCTATTAAGTTATGGTTTAGGGCGCTTTTAGCCCCAAAATCTTCTTTTTTATTAATTTTTCCACGAAAATGGCTCCCAAAACACAATAGTTGACGCAGAAACATAATATGCTGAAGTCGTCATGGTTCATGCAAGTTATTACAACACCTCAAACGGCTCTCAAAAGTCGAGCGATTATTGGCATGCATTTTCCAAGGAAAGCAGTAATGAAACATATCCTGGTGTCATGGCCTCCCTACTCCCAAGATTAGACTCCCGTTCATATCTGGCAATGGCTGACACTCAAAAGAAACATCTTCAATGGGAAAAATAGCCTTTGTACCTCTATGACTCATCTGGAACCAGCTGTAATGTGGGGATTCAAGAAACTACAAAGGCTAATTTTGGTATTTGAGGTCTAAAGTTGAGAGTCAATGGACAAGTTGTGTCAATGAAAACGGTTAAAGAAGTTAATTTACCATAAATTTTCATCATTTTGCTATGAAATGATGTGTGAAATTCGTCCATTTAAGTCAATTTTTAAGAATGAAAAAGTTACCTTAAAATTTACGAACATAAACAGGACGTAGTATATTTGATTATCCCGTCACCTGATCACTCACACCCACCTCCCATCCCCCACTCACTGACACCACTCATTTCATTTATAAGCACCCTCTCACCTTCCATCTTCAGCTGACGACGATAGTCACATGATTTTCGAAAGCTCCTGATTTAAAGTTTATCGCATCATTTAACGTTGCAACTTGCTTTATCTAAGATGACTTTATGCTTTTATGGGCACTCATGCAGCTTTGAATACATTTGAATCTTTGAAATCAGTTTGAATTCATCTTTGTTGTACCATGGTCTCCATCGTAATTATAATTGGAAGTTGCACGTGACTAATATTCGTCTCTACCGGGACACACTATTACCCATGCCAAGAAATTGGGAGAAAGTGGTATTTATGGATATGGGTCTCTATATCGAATAAGGGTCGAAAAAAGGCAGTTTTCATGCCGAAAAACGTGACCTTGAAACCCCCATAAAAAGACAAAGTAAAAAGGGTGATTTCGGAATTCTGAGGCCTGTTATGTCTTTTGTAGGTCTTCCATGAATGGCGTGCAAAGTTTCAGCTCTATCAGTCAAAAGACACATTTTTGGATTTTGGGTGCCTCAGAAATGAACACACGCCTGGATCACCTTTTTTAGAGGTAAAATAGGGTTTTTTAGATTTTACAGGAAAACAAAGGAAAACAGGTGAATATCATTGGTTCAGTGGTTTCAGGCGCATAACTTATGACCAGATACACCTCTATTTCACCTCCTCGAGACCTCTATATCGAATAAGGTCGAAAAAGGCAGTTTTCAGGCCGAAAACGTGACTTTTCACCCCCATAAAAGACGAAAATGGGTGATTTCGGAATTTTGAGGCCTGTTATGTCTTTCGTAGGTCTTCCATGAATGGCGTGAAAAGTTTCAGCTCTATCAGTCAAAAGACACATTTTTGGATTTTGGGTGCCTCAGAAATGAACACACGCCTGGATCACCTTTTTAGAGGTAAAATAGGGTTTTTTAGATTTTACAGGAAAACAAAGGAAAACTGGTGAATATCATTGGTTCAGTGGTTTCAGGCGCATAACTTATGACCAGATACACCTCTATTTCACCTCCCTCGAGACCTCTATATCGAATAAGGGTCGAAAAAGGCAGTTTTCAGGCCGAAAAACGTGACTTTTCACCCCCATAAAAGACGAAAAATGGGTGATTTCGGAATTCTGAGGCCTGTTATGTCTTTCGTAGGTCTTCCATGAATGGCGTGCAAAGTTTCAGCTCTATCAGTCAAAAGACACATTTTTTGGATTTTGGGTGCCTCAGAAATGAACACACGCCTGGATCACCTTTTTTAGAGGTAAAATAGGGTTTTTTAGATTTTACAGGAAAACAAAGGAAAACTGGTGAATATCATTGGTTCAGTGGTTTCAGGCGCATAACTTATGACCAGATACACCTCTATTTCACCTCCCTCGAGACCTCTATATCGAATAAGGGCCGAAAAAGGCAGTTTTCAGGCCGAAAACGTGACTTTTCACCCCCATAAAAGACGAAAATGGGTGATTTCGGAATTCTGAGGCCTGTTATGTCTTTCGTAGGTCTTCCATGAATGGCGTGCAAAGTTTCAGCTCTATCAGTCAAAAGACACATTTTTTGGATTTTGGGTGCCTCAGAAATGAACACACGCCTGGATCACCTTTTTTAGAGGTAAAATAGGGTTTTTTAGATTTTACAGGAAAACAAAGGAAAACTGGTGAATATCATTGGTTCAGTGGTTTCAGGCGCATAACTTATGACCAGATACACCTCTATTTCACCTCCCTCGAGACCTCTATATCGAATAAGGGTCGAAAAAAGGCAGTTTTCAGGCCGAAAAACGTGACTTTTCACCCCCATAAAAGACGAAAAATGGGTGATTTCGGAATTCTGAGGCCTGTTATGTCTTTCGTAGGTCTTCCATGAATGGCGTGCAAAGTTTCAGCTCTATCAGTCAAAGACACATTTTATGGATTTTGGGTGCCTCAGAAATGAACACACGCCTGGATCACTTTTTTAGAGGTAAAATAGGGTTTTTTAGATTTTACAGGAAAACAAAGGAAAACTGGTGAATATCATTGGTTCAGTGGTTTCAGGCGCATAACTTATGACCAGATACACCTCTATTTCACCTCCCTCGAGACCTCTATATCGAATAAGGGTCGAAAAAAGGCAGTTTTCAGGCCGAAAAACGTGACTTTTCACCCCACAAAAGACGATAAATGGGTGATTCCGGAATTCCGAGGCCTGTTAAGTCTTTCGTAGGTCTTCCATGAATGGCGTGCAAAGTTTCAGCTCTATCAGTCAAAAGACACATTTTTTGGATTTTGGGTGCCTCAGAAATGAACACACGCCTGGATCACCTTTTTTAGAGGTAAAATAGGGTTTTTAGATTTTACAGGAAAACAAAGGAAAACTGGTGAATATCATTGGTTCAGTGGTTTCAGGCGCATAACTTATGACCAGATACACCTCTATTTCACCTCCCTCGAGACCTCTATATCGAATAAGGGTCGAAAAAAGGCAGTTTTCAGGCCGAAAAACGTGACTTTTCACCCCCATAAAGACGAAAATGGGTGATTTCGGAATTCTGAGGCCTGTTATGTCTTTCGTAGGTCTTCCATGAATGGCGTGCAAAGTTTCAGCTCTATCAGTCAAAAGACACATTTTTGGATTTTGGGTGCCTCAGAAATGAACACACGCCTGGATCACCTTTTTTAGAGGTAAAATAGGGTTTTTTAGATTTTACAGGAAAACAAAGGAAAACTGGTGAATATCATTGGTTCAGTGGTTTCAGGCGCATAACTTATGACCAGATACACCTCTATTTCACCTCCCTCGAGACCTCTATATCGAATAAGGGTCGAAAAAAGGCAGTTTTCAGGCCGAAAAACGTGACTTTTCACCCCCATAAAAGACGAAAAATGGGTGATTTCGGAATTCTGAGGCCTGTTATGTCTTTCGTAGGTCTTCCATGAATGGCGTGCAAAGTTTCAGCTCTATCAGTCAAAAGACACATCTTTTGGATTTTGGGTGCCTCAGAAATGAACACACGCCTGGATCACTGTTTTTAGAGGTAAAAATAGGGTTTTTTAGATTTTACAGGAAAACAAAGGAAAACTGGTGAATATCATTGGTTCAGTGGTTTCAGGCGCATAACTTATGACCAGATACACCTCTATTTCACCTCCCTCGAGTTCGAGACCTCTATATCGAAAAAGGGTCGAATTAGGCAGTTTTCAGGCCGAAAAACGTGACTTTTCACCCCCATAAAAGACGAAAAATGGGTGATTTCGGAATTCTGAGGCCTGTTATGTCTTTCGTAGGTCTTCCATGAATGGCGTGCAAAGTTTCAGCTCTATCAGTCAAAAGACACATTTTTTGGATTTTGGGTGCCTCAGAAATGAACACACGCCTGGATCACCTTTTTAGAGGTAAAATAGGGTTTTTTTAGATTTTACAGGAAAACAAAGGAAAACTGGTGAATATCATTGGTTCAGTGGTTTCAGGCGCATAACTTATGACCAGATACACCTCTATTTCACCATCCTCGAGACCTCTATATCGAATAAGGGTCGAAAAAAGGCAGTTTTCAGGCCGAAAAACGTGACTTTTCACCCCCATAAAAGACGAAAATGGGTGATTTCGAATTCTGAGGCCTGTTATGTCTTTCGTAGGTCTTCCATGAATGGCGTGCAAAGTTTCAGCTCTATCAGTCAAAAGACACATTTTTGGATTTTGGGTGCCTCAGAAATGAACACACGCCTGGATCACCTTTTTTAGAGGTAAAATAGGGTTTTTTAGATTTTACAGGAAAACAAAGGAAAACTGGTGAATATCATTGGTTCAGTGGTTTCAGGCGCATAACTTATGACCAGATACACCTCTATTTCACCTCCCTCGAGACCTCTATATCGAATAAGGGTCGAAAAGGCAGTTTTCAGGCCGAAAACGTGACTTTTCACCCCCATAAAAGACGAAAAATGGGTGATTTCGGAATTCTGAGGCCTGTTATGTCTTTCGTAGGTCTTCCATGAATGGCGTGCAAAGTTTCAGCTCTATCAGTCAAAAGACACATTTTTGGATTTTGGGTGCCTCAGAAATGAACACACGCCTGGATCACCTTTTTTAGAGGTAAAATAGGGTTTTTTAGATTTTACAGGAAAACAAAGGAAAACTGGTGAATATCATTGGTTCAGTGGTTTCAGGCGCATAACTTATGACCAGATACACCTCTATTTCACCTCCCTCGAGACCTCTATATCGAATAAGGGGCGAAAAAGGCAGTTTTCAGGCCGAAAAACGCGACTTTTCTCCCCCATAAAAGACGAAAAATGGGTGATTTCGGAATTCTGACGTCAGTTATGTCTTTCGTAGGTCTTCCATGAATGGCGTGCAAAGTTTCAGCCTCTATCAGTCAAAAGACACATTTTTGGATTTTGGGTGCCTCAGAAATGAACACACGCCTGGATCACCTTTTTTAGAGGTAAAATAGGGTTTTTTAGATTTTACAGGAAAACAAAGGAAAAGGAATATCATTGGTTCAGTGGTTTCAGGCGCATAACTTATGACCAGATACACCTCTATTTCACCTCCCTCGAGACCTCTATATCGAATAAGGGTCGAAAAAGGCAGTTTTCAGGCCGAAAACGTGACTTTTCACCCCATAAAAGACGAAAATGGGTGATTTGGAATTTGAGGCCTGTTATGTCTTTCGTAGGTCTTCCATGAATGGCGTGCAAAGTTTCAGCTCTATCAGTCAAAAGACACATTTTTTGGATTTTGGGTGCCTCAGAAATGAACACACGCCTGGATCACCTTTTTTAGATTTTACAGGAAAACAAAGGAAAACTGGTGAATATCATTGGTTCAGTGGTTTCAGGCGCATAACTTATGACCAGATACACCTCTATTTCACCTCCCTCGAGACCTCTATATCGAATAAGGGTCGAAAAAAGGCAGTTTTCAGGCCGAAAAACGTGACTTTTCACCCCCATAAAAGACGAAAATGGGTGATTTCGGAATTCTGAGGCCTGTTATGTCTTTCGTAGGTCTTCCATGAATGGCGTGCAAAGTTTCAGCTCTATCAGTCAAAAGACACATTTTTTGGATTTTGGGTGCCTCAGAAATGAACAGACGCCTGGATCACCTTTTTTAGAGGTAAAATAGGGTTTTTTAGATTTTACAGGAAAACAAAGGAAAACTGGTGAATATCATTGGTTTAGTGGTTTCAGGCGCATAACTTATGACCAGATACACCTCTATTTCACCTCCCTCGAGACCTCTATATCGAATAAGGGTCGAAAAAAGGCAGTTTTCAGGCCGAAAAACGTGACTTTTCACCCCATAAAAGACGAAAAATGGGTGATTTCGGAATTCTGAGGCCTGTTATGTCTTTCGTAGGTCTTCCATGAATGGCGTGCAAAGTTTCAGCTCTATCAGTCAAAAGACACATTTTTTGGATTTTGGGTGCCTCAGAAATGAACAGACGCCTGGATCACCTTTTTTAGAGGTAAAATAGGGTTTTTTAGATTTTACAGGAAAACAAAGGAAAACTGGTGAATATCATTGGTTCTAGTGGTTTCAGGCGCATAACTTATGACCAGATACACCTCTATTTCACCTCCTCGAGACCTCTATATCGAATAAGGGTCGAAAAAGGCAGTTTTCAGGCCGAAAAACGTGACTTTTCACCCCATAAAAGACGAAAATGGGTGATTTCGGAATTCTGAGGCCTGTTATGTCTTTCGTAGGTCTTCCATGAATAGGTGCAAAGTTTCAGCTCTATCAGTCAAAAGACACATTTTTTGGATTTTGGGTGCCTCAGAAATGAACACACGCCTGGATCACCTTTTTTAGAGGAGGTACAGGAAAAAAATAGGTTTTTAGTGGTTTAGCATAACTTTGACCAGGAAAACAAAGGGGAAAAAACAGGTTGGTGGTTTCAGGCGCATGAATGCAGACCATCAAAAGACACATTTTCTATTTCACCTCCCACGCCTGGAGACCTTTTTTATATCGAATAAGGGTCGAAAAATTGGCAGTGGTTTTCAGGCCGAAAAACGTGACTTTTCACCCCCATAAAAGTCGAAAAATGTGGTGATTTCGGAATTCTGAGGCCTGTTATGTCTTTCGTAGGTCTTCCATGAATGGTGTGCAAAGTTTCAGCTCTATCAGTCAAAAGACACATTTTTTGGATTTTGGGTGCCTCAGAAAACATATGGATATTATTGTATTTGCGCACATTTGATGAAGAGTAACATAGATGTCGCCACTTCGAGAAAGGACATTCATTCTGTAATTTCCGAAAGCACGGCGACATTAACCTACGTGGATACTGTAAATCAGTATCACGCAGTCACGCACGTACAAATGGCGGTTTTGTGGAAATTTCAAACACCGATCTCAGAAGTGGGGGTATCTCTGTAAAGTATGAGTGATGATAAGAGATGTTTCTGTTACGTTGGTTAATATTAGACATTAACACGCGCCTATTGGGTCCATTTTGTATCCGGTTTTTGCCGAGCCCGTTGTGCGAGTGTCTTGACCAATAGGGACCAAATTATAAGGCTAGTGTCTGTGTATTTTAGATCCGCATGAACACGTCAGAGTTTTTTTTAACTATATAGCTATACCTTCAAAAAGAGGAAGTATTTGATTCACAAGAGTAAGTTAAACCTATCTAGCTATACCTTCAAAAAGAGGAAGTATCTGATTTACGAAATCCTCGTGACCTCGGTCGATGAGTTCAGAGCAAAGTTTCCAGAATATGTGGGGCTTTGTCAACACACTTGCATCACAATGCTTCCTGAAGGAAGCAAACACTTGGAAATAGGAACCAGCATAATTTGTAATAAAACTTATGACAACGGATAGCACTGAGATATTCAACAACAGCTTTCAATTCGTCATTATTTTGAAATAAATAAAAGCTCAGCAGAGCAGTGCACACCTGAGCAATGTATTGAGAAGTTCCAAGTTTCCTGTCCTAGCTAAAGTCAGCGCAATGTGCAGGTAAAAGCTCTCAAATCCTCGGATAGCATTGAAACTGTTGAGCGTGCTCTGTAACTTGATCAGTTCGTCATACTCCCCACGCATTATGTGGCCACTTGCAACAATCCTGTAGATGAGAAATACATATAGCAAACAAGACATCACTTGCAGCAATGCTGTAGGAGAAATGAGAAATGCATATAGCAAACAAGACATCACTTGTAACAATGCTGTAGGAGAAATACATATAGCAAACAAGACATCACTTGCAACAATGCTGTAGAGAAATGAGAAATGCATATAGCAAACAAGACATCAGTTTGTAACTAATGCTGTAGAGAAATGAGTAATACACTGCAAACAAGACATCACTTGCAACAATCCTGTAGAGAAATGAGTAATACACTGCAAATAAGACATCACTTGCAGCAATCCTGTAGAGAAATGAGTAATACACTGCAAACAAGACATCACTTGCAACAATGGGTGATACACTGCAAACAAGACATCACTTGCAACAATGCTGTAGAGGAATGGGTGATACACTGCAAACAAGACATCACTTATAACAATGCTGTAGAGAAATGAGTGATACACTGCAAACAAGACATCACTTGCAACAATGCTGTAGAGGAATGAGTGATACACTGCAAACAAGACATCACTTGTAACAATCCTGTAAACTAATTAGTGCTACACTGCAAACAAGACATCACTTGCAACAATCCTATTACATATCCAAAGAAGTTGCTGCAACAACGATATCACTATAACAGCTTTATTCCAAGTATATTCAAATAAATAAATAAATAAATAATCTTACAGTTTTACGTAAACTATGAACTTGTAATCAAGCAGTACCCGAATGATTTGTCTGAGAAGCCTCTGAACCTCCGGCTCCGTGAAAAGGACTCCCAGCACCGATGGACGTGTTCCAGTTCTCCTTGAAATGCGAGCAGGGAACACACCGATTCAGCGAGGTTGATGTCGTGGCGTGAGTCGAAGCTCAGCACCAGTCCTAACTTGTTCAGATCGTCGAAAACCTGAAGTGGAAATATTTCAAAAAAAACACTAGAATAAACGCATCATTATTTTTTCGCAAGATCGAGAGAGTAATTTACAGGTCGCGCGTTAACGTGTACAGGTTACTGTATAATAAGCAGTATTAGCCAATTTTGAGGGTACTTGTAAGCGTGCAATAATAAGTAATATTGCAATATTTGTAACAAGAGCATGGCAAATGGTCATGACGCTAATAAAATTATTGCACTCGGCTTCGCCTCGTGCAATAATGATTGTCGCACTCGGCCTGCTCCTCGTGCGACAAGCACTGATTGCACTCGTTCACGCCTCGTGCAATAATTTCTATTAGCGCATTCCCAGCCATGCTCTAAGCGTATAATGTCGAAATGGTGACCGTACAGCACTTCTAATACCCCTCCCGAGCTAGTTTTAGCGTCCGTGTAAGTTGCGGTATTTGGTACCTACAGGGAGTTTCAATACACTGCATAAACCTTCAGCCTGCATGGAAGGTGTATATAATAAGTGTTTCTACCTCCGTGAGTTGCACGTCTTGTCTCATGTCAAACAGCATGGCCAGGTAGGTGTTGTAGAGGGCACTGGACATGGGGTAGCCGCTCTCCACCAGACTGCACTTCACGAAGTCCAGCAGCTCCCTGGGGAGGGTACAAATTACAATGAGGAGGGGGAGGGTACAGATTACAATGAGGAGGAGGGGGGAGGGGCAACATGTCATGCCCCAAATAAAGGGTTCAGTTTAGTGATTTCATTTACAATACAACACTTATCAGTCTAACGTGAAACGAGTTAACGAAGAAATTGATTGTCAGTATAGAACATTGTACGATTAACAAACGAATGGGAGTGTTATATCGAAAATTATCACACGAGGCGTCAGCCGAGTTTGACAATTTTCGATATCACACGATCCATGAGTTTGTTAATTGTATTATTACCCGACAAAACAGTACTCCCTACCACTCGGGTCTGACGACCCTCGTCTGAATTCAACATTTTTATAGATTTTCGAGTGCTCCTTCATAAAATCAACAATTTATTTAACGATATTCTGCTCTATTATTCCGCCACTGTTCAGTAGTCCTATAAAGGAGTGATATATCGATAATTATCACACTGGAGTTTGAGCCACGGGAGGGTAATAATATAGTTTATCTTGTTCCAGCACAACTGAGTTGAAAGATATTAAATCAACTTCCCTCCACCCCCAACAGGAGCTATATTCCCCTGGTGTGCTATATTCCCCTGGTGTGCCTCACCTCCTTTTATCCGGGGGCGAGTAGACCCCCCTGATGTGTCTCATAAAACCCCCTCCTCCCTCCCCCAATAGAACCCCCCTGCCTCACCTCCTATTAGCCGGGGGCGAGTAGACCCCCCTGATGTGCCCCATCAAACCCCTCCTCCCCCAATAGATCCCCCTGCTCCACCTTTTAGCGAGTAGACCCCCTGATGTGTCTCATCAAACCCCCTCCTCCCCCAATAGATCCCCTGCCTCACCTCCTTTTAGCCGGGGCGAGTAGACCCCCCTGAAATGCCTCATAAAACCCCCCAATAGATCCCCTGCCTCACCTCCTTTTAGCCGGGGCGAGTAGACCCCCCTGATGTGCCTCATAAAACCTCCTCCTCCCCCAATAGAATCCCCTGCTTCACCTCCTTTTAGCCGGGGCGAGTAGACCCCCCTGATGTGCCTCATAAAACCCCCTCCTCCCCCAATAGAATCCCCTGCTTCACCTCCTTTTAGCCGGGGGCGAGTAGACCCCCCTGATGTGCCTCATAAAACCCCCTCCTCCCCCAAGTAGAGTAGACCCCCCTGATGTGCCTCATAAAACCCCTCCTCCCCAATAGAATCCCCTGCCTCACCTCCTTTTAGCCGGGGGCGAGTAGACCCCCCTGATGTGCCTCATAAAACCCCCCAATAGAGCCCCTGCCTCACCTCCTTTTAGCCGGGGGCGAGTAGACCCCCCTGATGTGTCTCATCAAGCCCCTCCTCCCCCAATAGACCCCCTGCCACACCTCCTTTTATCCGGGGGCGAGTAGACCCCCCTGATGTGTCTCATAAAACCCCCAATAGATCCCCTGCCTCACCTCCATGGCCGGGGGCGAGTAGACCCCTGAAATGCCTCATAAAACCCCCTTCTCCCCCAATAGAACCCCCTGCCACACCTCCTTTTATCCGGGGGCGAGTAGACCCCCCTGATGTGTCTCATAAAACCCCCTCCTCCCCCAATAGACCCCCTGCCTCACCTCCTTTTCGCCGGGGGCGAGTAGACCCCCTGATGTGCCTCATAAAACCCCCCAATAGATCCCCCTGCCTCACCTCCTTTTAGCCGGGGGCGAGTAGACGAGGTTCCGGCACTCCAGCATGAGGGTGCCCACCACAGACTCGGGGTGGGCGGGGCTGCGCCCCAGCACCTCCTCGCACACCCCCCGCCACTCTGCCAGGGGTACAATGGGGCTGCCTGGCACCTTCACAGCCAGGCACTCCGGCGTCAGCAGCTCGTACAACGTCTGGGGAGGATACACATTGGTAACGTGGCGTTTGAGGGGCACTACTGAGTAATGCTGCTCATAGGCGCTGCGACATAATGAAGCAGAAGCAGAATTTAAATGAAAGATTATCTGATTTAAATATTTTCATTAAAGTCGGATTATCTTTCATTAATATTCTTCCTCTTTGTCGCAGGGACTATAAAGAACAGAAGCTGTTATGTGACTCAAATAAACCGTCAAAAGATGCGCATTGATAACAAGGGGAGCATTCATTATATGACAACCAATAATCACCAGAGCGATGTGAGGCTGGAATCAACTCACCCTCTGCCCCCTGGGGGCGTGTCTTAGTTTGAGAGACTGTAGGATTTCAGTGTTTATATCGAGGTTAACTGCAACAGGTTCCATGATCGTCACGTGATTACCAGTGATGTTCTTCTTATTCCTTCCTGGCTTACTCTTGTCTTTGTTTACGTTAGAGTTCCTTCGATTGAGTGTAGCCTTGCTTTGGCTATGAGAAGCGTTACTATGGAAACTTCTGGGGGGATGGCAACTACCATGTTTGTGAAGACAATTTCTGTGGTTACCATGACTACACCAATCAGAGGGTCGAATAGTCGCATGATTTGCATACCAGGAGACATGGGGATTCCACAGAGGGGCTCGCAGCAAGAAACGCTTCATCCTCAACAGTGAGAAAAGTTGTTTTAATTTGAAGATTATAATTTCTATTCAAACTTCAGACTCAAAGCTTTGGAGTTAAGATCAGCAGGAAGAGTCTTAATTAGCAGGGGTAGTCTTAATACTTAAACGGGGGCATCTTTTGAAAATCTTGTA
The DNA here is from genome assembly GCA_011033025.1 of Beroe forskalii. Classification (NCBI taxonomy): domain Eukaryota; kingdom Metazoa; phylum Ctenophora; class Nuda; order Beroida; family Beroidae; genus Beroe; species Beroe forskalii. The sequence goes on along the minus strand of WFMF01000001.1, from coordinate 1,882,569 downwards.
GATATGAAGTAAATGAAAATGATAATATGATTGAATGATTGATAATAAACCGAACCGATAAATAAAATGTTATCATTTTAGAGTCATCATTTCAGATGTGAAAATAATAAGCAGCAATCCAAAAATCCAAATAATCCTAAAGTATCCAGCTGCAACCTTGTCGATTGTCTCTAAATAACAGCAAACACAGCACATGCTGCGTACACTTCGTCACGTTCCAGCAGCGAGTCCGTGACGTGACCATTCACCGAGCTGTGACGGCAACGTTAGCTCACTGCTGGAACGGTGTGGTCAGTTCGAGAACAGCTCGGTCGTCTTGATGACCTTCTTCTTGGCGACGAGTGTCTTGCCCTGGGGGTCGCGAGACAGCGCCTTCCGCATGTCGAAGGCGTCCTCGTCGGGGGGCGAGTGCGGGGCGCTACCCCCGGCGTAGTACTCCAGGATCTGCCGGTAGATGGAGTAGCCGAAGTTCTTGTACATGTTGATGGCGACACTGTTACTCACCCGCACGAACAGGTCCACGAAATAACACTTCTGATTCTGAGGGAGACCGGGTTAATTTTAAAGAGGAAGGTAGATTCTAGCGAGTAGGAAGGTTCAACTTGGAACCTAACGAACAGAAAATTTAAAATTTCGGGTGATGGGTTACCAGAAACCTCCACAGATAACCAAGCATGACGACTAAGAAGGTCTAACCTCACTGATTTTCTCGAGTTCGTTCATGAGAGTGTGAGCGATGCCCAGTCTTCGGAATTGAGAAGACACAGTCAGCGTAGTCACGTGGCCATGCCAATCCTCACCTTGCCCTTCTGACTGAGGGAGGATACATAGGTTAAAGGCAATCCTCACCTTGCCCTTCTGACTGAGGGAGGATGCATAGGTTAAAGGCAATCCTCACCATGACCTTCTTTAATTCACAACACACGAATTCATTAAATACAAATAGCTTCAAAGCATGATTAACAACGAATACCTTTCCTAGGATATATCCCATGATTTGCCCTGAGGGGCTCTCTGCGACAGTGCAATACTCCGGCCAATTCACCAAATACTGAAATAGAGGTCAGAATCAGTACCATAACAACCAATATTGCCAAAAAGGGATTGACCCGAGACAATACCAAGCTGAAAATTGGTAGTTATGTTCCTCATAGTGTCCTTACTTACCGATAAAGTTTATCAATGGATCTTTGTCGGAAGTGGTCGGAATAAGCCACGCCCTTTTTGACCGTGGGAATATTCGGAAAAATTGGCATTTCTAGATTCTGAGCTTTATAGACAAGATTATACACTAAACCCACTTATTTTTGCCTAGAACTCTCGTGGAGGCCACACCCAGTTTTGACCGTGGGAATTTTAAGAAAAATTGAAATCTTTGCTATTCATATTTCAGAACCAAGATCATGCACTAAACGCACTTACTTTTGCGCGATAAAACCGATGCAAGTGTTTATTTTTGTCTATATTCATCATGGAGGCCAATCGTGCCTCCTGGCCGCGCTTAGCCACTATCCTACAGTTATTAATGCTCATGTTCTATCGATTCCAGTTCTGAATCCCCAATACCAGATACCCCCATACGAGCAGATCACCTCGAATACCCTCAATCCTGCAGTTGATCGTAGTAATTGATAGTCGGTTCTTCCGTCTCCTTTCTTACATAAATATAGCTTACTTATATAACATCAAGATCGAAGATAATAGTACTGTGTTGGCATCAAATGTCAAACGCAAGGAAATTTGTCACAGAAGTTGTTCTTGTTCAGCATTGGCCATTGAGGGAAGCCTGGTTACTTAAGTGAATGTCCTTGCTGTACAGCATGTTCAACAAGGAACTGAAGCTGTGAAGTTCCGTTCAGTCCAAGCAACAATTGTTATGTGCCAAATATTGGTTTATACAAATTGTGTTTCTCACCACACACCCAGACTCCTCAATCCTGTATACCCACGAAACCAATCGTGTAAATATTATTATACCCCTCCCAAGCTTGTTAGCTTGTTTTATCGACAGTGTAAGTTTGGTTATACGGTCACCACTTCGACATGTAAGTTCCGCTTAATCTCAAACCCGCTCAACATTTTGGCTAGACCATCAAGCTCGCAAACGTTTGAGCACACGATGTATCTCATAAATATGAGAATTGTCATTGGTTTGAATGCATTACTGCATGGTGCCCGAGTAGCCTCGTCGAAGCGAAAATCAACGCGCTTTTCAAGCTTCGAAGTCAATTTCGCCAGCTACTTGAACCACTGAGCTTCTGATTAAAAGTCTTTTGTTGATCCCGCACTCCATTATCATTTCGCAGTGCAATCTTTCGTCATTCTTTGTCACAGAAAAAACTTTAGTTCGCAGAAAAAATTGCAGTTATAGCGATATTACAGCAATACAGCATACTAGCATTCAACGTAGGGTAACAACGTCACCCTTTCTGGACATCACTCGATAACAACTGTTCTATTGTATCGATTGCCTGTATGAATTCATTGTGCTCCCCTTTTCTCATTTCTACTGCTATAATTTATCACGGAAAACAAAAACATCAATTACAAATTCAAGTATATTTATCAATTGCACGACAAAAGCACTTAGCACAGTTGCTCTTATATAGCTGCTTACTTTTCTAAGAAAGAGTTTATTCAAGTAGCAATGGACTATCAAACACTTGTCAAGTAGTTGCAATTTTAATATTGTTTCCACCTTCTCTTACATATTATGTGTGAACAAGAAATAGGTTTTTCGTATTTAAATTTTCCGTATATTCATAAAATTCTTAATTCGTAGTATAGAAGATACATAAAAGCTTCCATACAATTCCTCATACAATTCCTCATGATTATTAAATTCATACTGTGTAAGTTGCGACATGATTATATCAAAAAAGTTGAATGGAAAGCCCAATTGGTGTACTTTCTTGGTTTTGTGCAACTTTCCCTGGTCTGATTGATTTGTAGAATTTGCCAGATGAAATCCCTGAATAATGCCCTGTAATTTTTGGTTTGACATTTTCAAAATTATTGAAAATTATTGAACAAGAAATAGGTCTTTCGTATTTAAATTTTCCGTATATTCATGAAATTCTTAATTCGTAGTATAGAACTTACATAAAAGTTTCCATACAATTCCTCATACAATTCCTCATGATTATTAAATTCATACTGTAGTTGCGACATAATTATATCAAAAAAAAGTTGAATGGAAAGCCCAATTTTGTCTGAAATCAAAACTTTTCACGGTTTCAATGGATTTTGGTCCAACGTCCATTGATGATAAACATTTATTGCCCAATGTCCACATTTTCGTGTCACTATTTAACCAAGTTTAAACCGGTTTAGAAAGCTCTCTAGAGTGGTGGGGATGAGAAAAGCACGATAAGAGCACAATAGCTCTCCAGCTTCTTACTCTTTTAAGGAAAACTATATGTAGCAGTAATGAACAATCAAACACTTTTTAAGTATTTGCCACTCTATATTTGTGTTCAACTTCGAATCAAATTGTATTTTCAGGCATGGCAAGAGACTCATCTCTTACGTCTGTTCATTCATTCATGCTACGGGTCTTGGTTATTTTCCAAGCCCTTGATACCTTTTCATGTGGTGGAAGAAGCATTGAGTTCGATGATTTTCAGTTTGTATTGCTAGATACCAAGCTGAAAGATTGGTCTCAGACCAAGAAAAATGTCACAGCTGGAGTCTTGATGGTCGCAATGGAAGGAAGCAGTCTGTATCAAGTGTGCCCAGAGAAGCTACAGGAAGGTCTCCTTAACGCGATCTGCCGGGATATGGGGCAGGAAAAGGCTGTAGCATCGCTCCTGCTGGCTTCCGAATCAGTGAAGTACATGAAATACCGGATTCGGACTGGCATTGAGATACCTTTCATGAAAGGCCCTTTTCTTAAAATGAATTGCTCTCGTGCAGCACAGGGTACCAAGGATTGCATTTATTCTCTCACTGAGGACACTGGAGATTGTTTCCTCTCTTACCCTACCCGCAGGAATAAACGAATTAAGTTCCAGGAACCGTTCACGTTTGGTATTGGGCTCGCGTGTCAGCCTAGAGCAGATGAATGCAAGATCGAGCCTTACTATAGATATCTCAAAAATGAATGTCAGTCTGTTAAGAATAAACTGGTTTGGTTCACCGTCTACAAATGTGCTAGCTCGGATCATTACTTTGTCGCAGAACGCTCACACTACAACTGGGTGATGCAGACGTACTCACATTCCAATTACGTTAGTAGCTCCTGTCCAAATGACGTCAACAACTACCAGTCCTGTGGCCTGCAGGAAGGAATTAAACCGCGCCCCTCTGACAGAGCCTTGTGTGGCGAGGTTATCTGCCAGGACTTGGGAGACAACAGGGTTGAAACTCTAGTTAATTCCTATCGTAATACACTTGAAAATGAATGTAGGGAAATCATTATGATGAACAATGATCAGCTGGATACTCGAATATTGTGCAAGCCCCAACTTAGTAAGGATATCTGTTCCAAGTTAATAACTGAGAAGGAGCTTTTCCATGGTGGTAGTTTCAAATCTACCATCCCTTGTGATATGGTATGTCAAAACAAAGCCAATTGTGAGGACGAGGCTTTATGTAACGGGGTGTCTTACGGGCTGTGGTGTCGATCACAGGGAAAGAGAGTCCACCTTGTGGCATCTAGAATCTGTGATGATGTCTCCGATTGCGACAACATGTCTGATGAACGTCACTGCCATACTGATGTGAGTATAGGAGACCAAGATTTAGAATTACGAGACAGCTGTTGGAGAAATGAAAATAACTTTACTCACTTCGGTATCCTGAGGATTCCACCTTACCTCCGCTGTGGTCCCTTGGAGCTAACAGAAACCGGCGATAAGAAATCTTTCTGCGTTGATTTTCTAGACCAAGTGAACTGCACTGACCCAGCCAGAGGAGTGTTGCAGTGTGACATCAGGGGGTACCCCAGCACAGTTTCGAGAGCAATAATATGTACCATTGAGAGCAGATCACCAATCTGTGATGATGGAATTGATTTATCGTGCACTCAAGCATCTGCTGATTGCTTGCTCCACAAACACCTGCTCTGTGATGGAGTGGAGGACTGTAAGGACGGAAGTGATGAAACAAACTGGCAGTGTGCAAGCTTAATCAAAACAAAGTGCTACCGCAGATACAGTCTGGAGAAGAACACTACGACCATGGAAAGAACACCACTGGCTATACCCTTATCCTGGGTAAATGACGGGTTTTCTGACTGTTTGTCTGCAGAAGATGAATCGGAAACCGTATGGCCCACGTGCAACCTAGCTCATACAACACGCAGGGTTCCAGACAACAGCACGTGTAATAAAGTTTTTCTATGTCAACAAGGGTCTCTAGATTATGTGGAACTAACACAACTTTGTGATGGTAATGAAGACTGTGGAAGGGAAAGAGCTGTTTGCTCAGTGTCAAGAAGCATTCCCAAATTATTTACAAAAGCAGCTCATATCAGAGGATATATTCCTTTGCTCTATTGTCTCCCAGGGCTTGAAAGTCTTCAGATAATTATCGAACCATGTTCAAAGGCATCTTTTCAAGGTCCTGATCATCCGATCTTTGGGCTGTCGGACTCTGAAATTACAACATTGATGATTCCAAATAAGACAGTAGTTTCCTGTGAGCATGTGTTTGGAGAGTTGTATGTCTTTTTGAGCTGCACAGGACGATGCCACAATACCTCTTGCTCCCTGCAGCCGCTCAAGTATGACTTCTGTCCAGGCATTCCAGATAAGACTTTCACTTTAGCTAAGAATTCCTACCTCACATTCCTTAGTCTGCAGGGCGGGAAGTACCACAATAACTTCTTCCAGTGCAGGAATGGGAGAATATGTGTCAGTTATGAAAAGGTCTGCAACTTGGTGGATGACTGTGGAGATGGGTCGGATGAACGTATGTGTAAAAACAATTTCCAGTGCAAATCTTCAGGGTTTTACATATCCCTTGTCCAGAAATGCGACGGGAAAGTAGACTGCCTGGACCACTCAGACGAGTGCAATGAAGAGTGCGGAAAAGAAATAATTTCTGGATTGTTACTTAAAATACTAGCGTGGATCATAAGTGTGTCTGCTGTGCTGTTAAATGCAGCGTCAGTGATAAGAGGTCTTCTCATTATGAAGGGTAAATCCGATGCAGCTCTAATTAACAGAGTAATTTCAACTCTCATAAACTTTGGAGACTTGTTGACTGGTTTTTACCTCTTACTGATATCAGTCCAGGACACAATCATTATGGGATCGGGGTATTGTGAAAAACTATTCCTATGGCTGTCCAGTGATCGCTGTGCATTTCTGGGGGTCATGAACACCTTCGGCTCCAACATTTCACTTTTTTCTATGACTCTTCTAAGTGTATTCAGAGCAGTCCAAGTAACTGGCAAAAGTGAAAGGGATTTGCAGCATAAGATGGAAAATATGGGCCTTAATATCAGCAGTTACAGTCATCATTTCTATTGCAATTCCACTAATTCCTCTTCTGAACTCCTTAGAAGATTCATTCGTCAATGGCATGACTTACAAGGATATTCGTTTCTTTATAGGGTCTGCAAATAAGGAAGATCACGTTAATATTCTAGGGGCATATTTCGGGAAGATCACAAATCCTGCAATTTCTTGGAGAATCATAAGGAATCTTCTAAATTTGATGTTTTCAAATGACTACAGCAAGCTAAGTAGAAGTAAAATCCACTTTTACGGCAATGATGGTGTTTGTCTATTCAAATTCTTCGTGAAAAGCGATGATCCACAAAAAGTTTTTGTTTGGTCAGTGATACTGATTAACTTTACATGTGGACTCATCATAAGCCTTTGCTATGGAGTGATAAATCTCAGGGCTCGTAAGTGTCGTAAAGCAGTGAAATGTATGATGGCTAATAATAACTCTAGAAGAGAGGACAAGCATTCCCGGCGTTTACAACGGAACATAACATGGATAATCCTTACCGATTTCATCTGCTGGGTCCCTTTCCTCACAACCTGCCTCTTTCACTCTTTGGAAGTAGTGGACGCCACCTTTCTCTACTCTGTCTTCTCCATTGTCATCCTGCCCATCAACTCCTGCATCAACCCCCTCATCTACGATAACTTCCTCAGGAACAAATTCAATGGTGCAGTTAGGGTTGTATTCAGGAAGAGGGTAAGCAAACAACGGCTCAATTTGAAATGAAAGTTGCAACCAGACCCATCCACAACCTGACTTGAGATCAAATGAGGTTTATTCCTGGTTAACTTACTTTTTGCTAAGTAATAGGGGTATGTTAATCAAATGAATAATTTATGGATATACAAGAAATGCCCGTTGGGCCTGCTAGATAATACAGGACCAAATAATAAGCTCTCAAAAAGTTTATGAAGGAGCACAATTTACCATTATTCGTTGGTTACTTTTAGTAATGCTATACCGTGCAAGTTTTGATCATTATAATTTGCTCTTGTATGATGAATTTAAATCTGAAAATTAAAACCGAGTATCGTACTCATACTGAACGTTGAATCAAAGCATTGATTTACGCCAAGAGCAGTATTCCAAAATCGCAATGTGCTATGCCCAAATTCGATTCAATTTGATTTTGATTTTGTTCAACCTTAAATTACTGTAAATTCAAATTTTTCCGTTATCATCAACTCAGCATTGATTTAAATCGACCGACGTCTGTCACAGATTTATGAAAACAGTAAAGATGTCGTTCTTTCAAACGCTATAACGCAGCAATCAACAACGTATCAGAAAGCACTCGCATACCTGATCATAATCTGCACGTGCAGAATATCTGTATCCATAGCAACGGCGCGACTTAGCCCAGCTTAGCCTTCCTTTCTCCTGATATTTTCTTGGCAAGCTCAAATTTAATTGTATACGGCGGCACAAACATTATTCACGTGTGACTTTACTTCATATTAAAGAAGACTAGAAAAGCCCGTTGGGCCTGCTAGATAATACAGAACCAAATAATAGGCTCAGAGAAAGTTTATGAAGGAGCAAAATTTAACATTATTTGTGGGTTACTTTATGTATATAATATTTATTTATTTTCTATGCTGTTATGCTGGACCGTGCAAGTTTTGATCATTATAATTTGCTTGTATGATGAATTTAAATCTGAAGATTAAAACCGATGATCGTACTCATACTGAACGTTGAATCGAAGCATTGATTTACTGATTTACGCCAAGAGCAGTATTCCAAAATCGCAATGTGCTATGCCCAAATTCGATGCTGAACCGGGCAAGTATTGATAATTATAATTATAAATTGTTCTTGTATGATGAAGTTAAATCTGACAAATGAAACCGAGTATCGTACTCATACTGAACGTTGAATTTAGCATTGATTCACGCCAAGAGCAGTCTTCTAAATTCGCAATGTGATATGGGGCCATCCAGAAATGAGCTCATCACTTGAGTATGTATGTATGTTTTGGAAATGATGAGGTAGTGATGAGGTAGTATGTATGTAGGTTTGCAAAATGATGAGCTCATCACTTAGAGGCGAAATTTTGACACCAACCACTCGTTGTAAAACTGGACTATACCGGTACACTAAATGTAGCCCGCGACCATTTTCAATTTTGAATGAATAAGTCAGAGGATCAAAATAAAATTGCAGTAGTGACATCACTTCAGCCTTTCATATTGAATGAAAGACGTGCCATAAATCTTAAATGATGAGATGAGGTTGGGGTATGTATCTTTCCATAATGATGAGGTAGTATGTATGTATGTTCAAAAAAGGCCGATTTTTGATGAGCTCATTTCTGGATGGCCCCTATGTGCTATGCCCAAATTCGATTCAATTTGATTTTGATTTTCGTCAATCTTAATTGCTCTGAATCCACATTTTTCCGTTATCATCAAAACAGACCGACGTCTGTTATTCCGCACGATAATCGTTTCAAAACACGATCATCGTTTTCAAAACGCGAAAATCGTTTTAAAAAGCGATAACCGTTTCTTGCAACGATAATTGTTTTTAAAAACGATAATCGCACGATAATCGTTTTTAAAACGATTATCGCGCGATCATCGTTTTGAAAACGATACTTCTATCAGTTTCAAAAACTTTACTATTCGGCCATAATTTCAAGATTAGGGTTGAGTTTATGGTTAGGATTCAAAAAGATTGACGTTAAGATCTTAACGTCACTCAGAGCCGTTTACATGGGAGATCTACCAGATCGTGGATCACTAAATCGTGGATCAATAGATCGTAGCTCATTACTTCATTGGATCAGTAGATCGTGAATCAGTAGCTCATAGCTCACTAGATCATAGCTCACTAGATCGTGGGTCAATAGATCGTAGCTCACTACAAAGGGAAGGAAGGAGGGGAAGAAAGGAAGATTAACATTCGTACCTTGTCAACAATGGAACCTTGTTTACAATGGTACCTTAACAACAACGGTACCTTAACATGAATGGCATGAACGGTACCTTATTTACAACGGTACGTAACTGGGTAACTAAACAGTAACGGTACCTTACTGGGTACCTTAACAACATCGGTACCTAACGGGGTACCTTGTCAACAACGGTACCTTATTAACAACGGTACCTTATTAACGACGGTACCTTATTAAAAATGGTACCTTATTAACAACGGTACCTTATTAACAACGGTACCTTATTAACAACGGTACCTTATTAACAACAGTACCTAACTGGGCACCTTAATAACAACGGTAACTTAATAACAAAGGTAACTTAACAACAATGGTACCTTAATAACAGCGGTACTTTAACAACAACGGTACCTTAACAGCAACGGTACTTTAACAACAATGGTACCTTAACAACAATGGTACTTTAACAACACGTTAAGCAAGGCAAGTTGAACACCAAGAAAACAAATAGAACTAATGGCGAGAGGAGCAGCACATGTCCTTATATATGGTGGCTGACACCACTCCATCATCAATGACGAACGACGACGTATGCACATTCCACATACCAACGCAATGACGTTGACACCACTCAGTACCCAATCAAGCATGACGAATAGCGTTACGTGCGCATACCAACTGTATGACGTTGACACCACTCTGCACCATATTAAGCGTGACAAATAGCTACGTTTGACACCACTTTAAGTACCCAATCGAGCATGACGAAAAATGTTGCATGCACATACCAAATCGATCACATTGAAAGCATACAAATTTATTACGATAAAAGGAGGCAGGAGCCCCTTTTCTTTCTCTCTCATTTCATGCTTCTATCATTCATTCATAACCTGCGTAATTTATGAATGCACAAAAAAGTTGCGTGCTACGAATATATTCTGATCCACAGCAAATGTACGACGTGACGTAGGTACATTATATTAGGAACGACGTGCGTCGTAACGTACATGACAAACGACGCGACGTGATCGACCGTATATACCGGATCACATCGACCTATCGGATCGCGCGCGATATCGACAAATAAAATATAGACGCGCGCTCATTCCTGCATTCTGACTATGCGCGTCACTGCAACGATACGGACCTTTGCGACTGCCCCACAAACAAGAACTTCTGTTGCCGACTTGTCTCCCGTTGCAGTTTTCACCCGTTGCAGTTTTTAAAATGTAAGTTTTATTGATATAACTCGTGCTCTTATTTCAAGTATCCGACCTCAAATTTGATTGCCTACAGATCCTACTTCAGGAGACTCAACAGTCAACTTCAGGGTTCGAGTCAATGATTTGGTTAAGGTTAGGGTTTCGGCTACGGTCTGGTGCAGAGAGATAATTATAAAACGTGCCGTGAAGTGAGGTGTCCCGTGTCGGGCTCTCAATAAAATAAGTCGTCTGTCGCATGCATACATACATCTATACATGAAGTAAGGACACATGTTATATCAATGACACTTCTAGTGACAAATCGGTACGGGTGACAAATCGGTGTTTAAGGGATTCTGAAGCTAAAGAATCAATAATAAAGAGAAATGATGAATGGATTAATGCATTTTTTACCTGAAGGTAGAAGGAAATCCCATAGTTTTCAGTGAGTGGGTCAAAGTTCACTTTGTTGAAGCGGAATAAGTCTTTGCAAGTGAAGGGCCGAAGTGTGCACATATCATTCGAGGCTAGAAGAATGAAAAGTATGAAATGAGCGAAATTGCTCTTATAAATGACTCATTAACTCAATAAGGTTGAACATTATAAGATGAATCAGATATTGAAAATCTTGTTTCAGATAAGTGATAGACAACAAAAGACTACAAGAGTTAAGGTAAAACCGAAAATAAGAACTACCTCAACGACAGCTACAAGATAAAATCTCAACTTAATAAATGTTGCCATAAATTCATGAAAACTTACATCATGAAAGAAATAATAAAAACCACGTCACCCATTCCTATTCGTCACAATGTAGCTCCAATCCGACACTGAGTGTTATTATCCACTGACTTAGGTCCCGTTTTGTAGTGTCTTAACTCGATGTGAAAGGAGGTACAGTACGCGTAAGCTACAGCTTGGATCGCAGTCCTCTTATTCTTGAAGTTACCCTCGACCATGAAAGTGTCGTTATCGATCTTAAGGAATCCCGTGAAAATGCGACCGTCACACGTCGTGTAGTAGTGAGGTTTGGAGAAACCGTTAGCTTCCAACCACTGGTTTAGGATTTGCCTTGGGGCAATGCTGCTCCTGGTGGATAAATCAACAATAATCAACGCATAGTATTGGATTGTTACAAAAGTGTAACTTTCTCCTATGTGTGCTCAACAGTAAACAGCTGAAATGGTAGAACTGTAGAAAGGGTCCGAAAAACCCCAAAATAATGATTTTGAACACATAAATCATTGGATTTATTCATGGCAGATATTCGTGGCAGATATAAAACAGTTTAACCTGAAAGGAAAAACTTTCAAAACAGTTTTAACTGAAAGGAAAAACTTTCTAAGTTTGGGCTTCAGAACCTTTTTACCAATCCTTTCAATTAAAACCCGAAATTATGATTGAAAACTCTTTTGATGGATTTGCAGGTGTCCCAGCACTAAAAGTAGACAGTAAACAGTTTTCCTGAAGTGTCTAAAAGTCTAAGCTCTAGCCTGTACCTCACAATGCTTTTGACTAGTTGCTTTTGACTGATGAGCACATGTACATAATACCTTATCCGAAATAATTATCACGGACCTAAAAAGCTAAATATTCACGCTTTTTTCTGCCTCTTTGAATTTTCAACAAGAATTCGAAATTTCAGGCTTGATTTTTCCCATTTTATTCCACGATCTTAATACCTGAATTGGAGATTATTCAATATTTTTCGTTAATTAAATTTATGGAGAATTTCCATATCGCAGTTACTACCCATAAAAAAGAAGTATAATTTCGCGGTCGTATGAAAGTATACCAATGACCCCCTGCTGACCCCTGCTGACCCCCTACTGACCCCCTACTGACCCCTGGTGAACCCCTGACTATGAACCCCTACTGACCCCCTGCTGACCCCCTATTGACCCCCTGCTGACCCCCTTCTAATTTGGTGAACCCCTACTGACCCCCCTACTGACCACTTCCTGATCATAATTTAACATATATCATGAATGTTTTAAAAGCATTTAAAATAGCACTCAGCCTTATAATGACGCTTTATTGGTCAATTGCCACTCGATCAAGGCACCTAAACACGCTCAAAACATAAACGAGTCACTTATATTTTTCATGTTATGTTATTCTGTTATTCAAGTCAGTCAAATAAGTCAGGACAGTCACGTTAGTCAAGTTATTTAAGTCATTCAAGTCAGTTCTGTCAGTCAGGTCGGTCAAGTTGGTCAAGTTAGTCAAGCCATATTAGTCAAGCCACTCAAGTCAAGTTACTTTGATCAAGTCATGTCATGTCAGTCATTTATTTTTTTTGTATAAAGTATAAAGAGATGGAGCCAGAAAATTTGCGTCCATACCCTAGAAATTTTAAGATTGAATACTGGACTCAATTTTCACGAACCTGAAAATCTCGGACATTTGTATTACGGACATAATTTCCATGCTGAGGTGCTCAGCGTGACGTACTGACGTAACGACTAACGCTTCCTCAAACCTGAAGGACTGAAGAATAGTGGGCGTAAATTCCTCTTTTAGAACTTTGCAGCTATTGTCCAATTTCTGGCGTTTGCTCATTTGGTAGGTCTCTTGAAAGGTTTGGGGACGTTTCTTCGTTACTTCGTCGTAGCTAAAAGTGAGAATGCTAAATTCTTATTAACTGGGACTAGTCAGTCAGTGTCAGTAACGTATTCACGATATTCTGCTAAAAATCAAACTCTATTAAATGGCACAATAATACAGTCTATGCAGTATGAAATGACTCTGACTCACTAGTCGGCAAGACCGAAGTGCTTGTAAATGAGGCGAGGCTCGATGTGCCGGGTGACTTCTAACGATGATTCGTAGTCTTTGAAGGCTCCTCGGAACTTCCCTATCGTGTACTTTAGGATGTGGAGGGGGCACTCGAAGTCTATGCACAGCTTCAGAAATGTACTCACGGCCTGAGCATTTCCTCGGTACAGAACATGGGAATTATATAAGTATGCTCTTTGTTTTTGTGACATATTATGTCACAAGAACAAAGGGCATGATCTGGAAAGTAAGTATAACACTCAACGGACGTTATATATTGTGATTATAACCAAATATCTCGGATCCCTGGTTTTATGTAAATCCGTTGAGTGTTAAACAATCAACACCTTTTCATTTTTCGAGCTGTAGAACCGCCTCGACTTCGTCTTGGCGGTATCTGCTCAGCTCTCAAAGTGAGAGGATAAAAGTATTTATCACCATATAAAATAATAGTACTTCAACTGCCAAAATATAAAATAATTGTACTACACCTGCCAAAATGAATGATTTTTTAACGCGTCTACTTCTTCGACAAATAATGAAATTCTCGGTCACATTCGATACACCTAAATATCAGGTGAGCCCTGCCCACTTACCTCTTTGATTGGTGCTGGTCCTGACTCCCTGAACACAGAGGGGTTCTGCCAAGCTGCTCTGGCCACCATGATGGAATTCACTCCCGTCTTCTTTATCATTTCTTTCATGTCTGATCTATTCCTGGTTTTCAGAAGGGTTTAGAGGTTATGGTTATCAATTCACTGGACACTGGCACACACAGATCGCTCATTTCAAGATTTTATCAACATTACCGTCTGATTGCCACATGACACAACGGGCAAAAACACTGGATTTCAATGTTGAAGCATCTAACAATCCCAGACTAACTTGATGTCCAAGGAAGCACCATTGAGGATGACAGGAATGGTGAGACTCTCCTTGATTTTCTGTATCATTTCGTAGTTGCACGGCTCGAGATGACCGAGTGTACCGGGTCCTACCATGCACAGAGAGTGCTGCTACGCCTGTGCTTTCTATCAGCTTGCACAGAGCCAGCGTTTCTTCTTCCTTGTGACAGGGAGTGTGACTCAGTTAATTTGTCATATTTTGTAAATACAGTGTTCTTTAGATGTGACTCGAAATTAGTTGGCAAATCTTAAAATCTGCTATATTTTTTCATTCATTTTCAAAGGTTATGTAACTATTTCATAACTCCGCTATGTTGCTCCCACCCACAGTAACAAAAAATTGCATTACTTAGTCTTTGAAATCACATTGGACACACACAAACTTTAAAACACGCAATCGACCATATTATTTCAATTTCAAATTTTCACAATTTCGGTTCTATAGTTCGTCCAATTTGACTGTAAATCGAATTAAAGAGAAAATCCAACGGGTTTTCTCGTAATATATTATCTAAATTCTGGATTCCCGATCGAGCTTGTTATTATTAAAACGGAATATTTACAAACCTTCGGAGGATAATAAATTATTCGGTCGATGATTCAATTAAAATAGATCACGTCCATCCTGGTCCCTGGAGAGCTCTTTCATGTCTCAGAAAATACGATTTTTGCGAGCTTTATGCGTCTAGAGAGTCTGAATTTAACATAATTCGCGTGTCTAGTGATTGCTTTGTCCTTATCAGTCTTGATAAATGGCTGGATAAATTGATTATCTATGCCAATATGTCAATAAGTAAATAAACGCATGATAGAATTGGCAGGTAAATTGAGCGATCCGTCTAGGCTAGATATATTTTAACCTCGATGCATAGAATAGGTTAAATAGAATGTAACTGGCCTAATAACATTTGCAATGGCAAGCCCTTAATTCATGAAAAATGAATAAATTAGATGATTAGAATGAAAAACTAACTGAAATGAAATCATCCGATGAATTAGATTAAAATGAATAAAGTATATCTAATGACCTAGAATTCTGATATTCGATCGTGGGTTTTGTTGCTATTTTTCTGCTCTCGTCGTAATTTTGATAAACGAATTAAAGTTCCAATGGATCACGGGGATACAGCGGGGTGCCTTCCTTTATAGAGAAGTATACAAGCAAGTATACATGTGAAATCGACCATTTGGTCGATCTGTTTTTTATAACTATTACCCTAACTGGTCTGTTCTGTAATGGTCTGTTCGGAATGCCTCAATTTCCCAAAGTCAGCATGCATACACGCAGGGATCAACAAGGGGATGCTGATAACTACACTACACAATATTGGGGCAGACGTTTGTCTCTCGAATCTCGCAGCATTCGTGAAATTAAAACAAATGGTACCTCTCTATTCGACCCATAGATTTAAGCAATATAAGAGGGTAAAGCCTTGTGTGTCTGTATAATTCTAGTGCAAGTGTCAGCTTTTCAGTGTTGGTCCAGAACCAAAGTGTCTGTCCGTAAGCATCCGAACAAATGACCGAAACGAGAACTGATGATGCTTAATTTCCTTTCAGGTACCACCCGTAGCTATACTCCAATACAGGAACAGCACTGTCGGCAGGCGTGGGGTGCTAGGCTTGGTCTCGCTCTAATCCGAGTCTCTGGTTGATTGCGTATACAAAACAAAACAAAACAAAACATCTAATGACCTATCTTAGCCCGTGAGTACCGGTTTAACATTTCGGGCCTTAGATTATTATTAACTTCATGAATCCCTTTTGTCATTGTATTGGAGACTGCGCCTTGATACTAGTACCAACTTTTACGGTTTTAGATGCATGATTAAACACACCTTTAGATGTTAAAACCAACTGGATTTGGTGCAGTTTAATCAGCTACAGGATCCTGTATTCTTGTATCACATATCAGCATATATAATTGGTTTATTACTTTCTTCACAAAATACTATTATATCAGTACTAGCAGGCCCGTTGGGCCTGCTAGAATAATATGTAAATGATGGACCTGCTAGAATAATATATAAATGGATACATAGCTCACTCGGCGGCGCTTCGCGACACCTCGTTTGCAAATTTTGAAAAAAGAACGGAATATTAAACCTTGTGTAGCAATCCAATTATTAACAAACGAAATAATGAATTTTATGAAGGAGCAGAGTGCAAAGTAGTTCGGTCAATCTTAGTCGTGCTAAACCATGTGCGTTTTGTTCCGTGTTGATTGCAAAGAGGATGTTTATTCTGATAACTGATATTGATTCTCAGACTGACTTACTGTCATTGGACAACTTTGTTATGATCACATTGATCCAGGCCAGGAATGGTCTTCGTAATCTGCTAATTTATCCGACTAGGTTAAATAGAACTTTTGTAAATCTTAAATTGATCTTTACGGCTTATTTAAAACTACATTTACGCCAACCGAGCATTGATTATCGGCCGACCTCTACCGCGGTTCTTTTTGAAAACCATCTATCTGGATTATATTCGAGTTATGTCCATCTTGAGATCTTGAATTTGAAGTAAAAAGAATGTCAAATGTTCAAAAACTGCAGCACAACATTTAACAGTAGTAGCGTAATAGAAAGCACTCTCAAAGAACTGATTATCATCTGCACGTGCGAAAATTGGTTTCCATAGCAACGGCGCCTCATTTCTCCCTTTTGCCTTTGTTTCTCTTGATATTTGCCAGCAAGCTCAAATTTAATGGTGTGCGCCCGCACAGACAAACATTATTCACGTGTGAATTCATTTTATGCTAAAGACTAGCAGGCCCGTTGGGACTGCATATACACAGATCACACAGCTACGCAGCACTTCGTTCGCAAATTTTAAAAACTACCATTCAAATTGATTGGATACCTCTTACCGCATCAAAAATTCCAATTAGATCAAAATTTATTCGTAACGAAATCAATTAAATCATTATTCAATTTTATGAAGGAGCAGAGTGGAAAATAGAACGGCGTCGGTTAGTGTTAGTTATGCTAAACCATGTGAGTTTTGTTCCAGCGTTCCGTTTGATCGCAAAGAAATCTATATTAATTCTCATACTGATACTGAAATTGGCCCATTTTTGTTTGTTTACATTAATCAGGCCAGGAACTGTCTTGTAATCTGCTACCTATATTCGACTCGATTGAATTGTACACTTGTAAACTTATTGGCTAATTTCGAAACTATAGTTACTATTGTTATGCAAAATCTGCCACGAAAACAATTTATCTGAAATATCCTCCGTTATTCAAGTTATGTCCTATCATGTGAGATCTTCAATTTAGTATAAAAAAACGGCAAATTTTCAAAACCTACAGCACAGCATTTCTAACAGTAGTAGCGTAATAGAAAGCTAACGCATGGAACTGATCATAATCTGCACGTGCACTAAAATCAGTTTCCATAGCAACGGCGCCTCATTTCTCCCTTTTGCATTCGTTTCTCTTGATATTTTCTTGGCAAGCTCAAATTTAATTGTATACGGAATTACAGACAAACATTATTCACGTGTGACTTTACTTTATATATAAGATATCTATTACACATATGAAATGACCTTGCTTAGTTACGTTATCTGTTTATCTATGAATGCACATAAAATAATGGTTCATATTATGTTGCCATTTGTTATCCTGGGATATGCATGGTCCAAACTACAGCAATACTGTACTGTAGTTTGTAGATTAAAATAGTATTATGAACACAATCTTCAGTTCTCAAATTTGATGGTCTATTAAAGTAGTACTGAAAAGTTTTTTCTTTAACTTCACGACAGTTCACGACACAACTTTATACAATCAAATTTGAGAACTGAAGATGATGTCCATTGAATTTTCGAAAACATTTCATTTAGAAACCAATGATTATTGTATCATCGACTGAGTTTGCAATTCATACTTTCATAGGAAATTCAGAAATTTCATATGCTACTAAATATCTCAAATTATCATGGTATATATATACAGGAATCAATAAAATTCGATGGCAAAAACAAGAATGAACGAGGAGTCTGACTTGAACAATTTCATAAAAGAAGCAAATGCATACAGAAGAAAACCCAAAAAGAAGTTTAAGAAACTGAAGCAGTTAGATATGTTTGTATTGGACAATTCTCTGCGTGAAACTACTGTTGCATCCGTTTATGCTCATACAGTTGCAAGCAAGCGTGCTATCTACAACGAAATAAAGAAGTGCGGGTTCCAGTATTACTTCGTTGAGAGTTTCACTTCAGACACTCGGATAGGGAGCTCTTTCTGGAGGAGCTCATCTCCCAAAAGGAGGATCTCTCGGGGGCGTTCGGCTTCGCAGACTTGTGGGAAAAGGTAGTTGACGGCATCCCACAGCCCGAACCTTTAGTTGGATTGGAGAAGTGTAAAAAGTTTGGGGTAAACCATGTCATGCTGGAGTTCGATCTCATGTATCACAAGATTGACTACAACCGATTCAACATGGAGAAGTTGTGCAAGTTCATGGAAGACAGGTTCAAGTGGGTCCGAGCAAATCTCTCTCCTGAGTCACTCATCTTGGTAAATTTCCGAGACTTCAGCAGCACACTGGAGAATGAGCCTGCTCGGGTGTGGGAAGTGGTTCGTTTCCTGGCAACCCTCCCTCCGCAAGAACGGATCTTAGGAATAGCTTACGAAGACCTGGGTAAGTCGGTCATGGACCAAATGGAAGTGTGGACGAAGGCAGTGAGGAAGGAGATGGATCGGTGTGGATGGGAGGCAGGGGAGCTCCTGGTCCATGTGCACGAGCAGTGGGGCCTGGGAAATGCCACTAACTTGGAGTGTCTGGCAAGTGGGGCTACTGGCATATGGGCCGGGGTCTGCAGTGAGGGCGCAGCTCTGGGGCACGTGGACTCCTGCACCACTTTACTGAACCTCATCCGACTGGGGAACACTGCTGTCCAGAAGCGCTACAACTGCAAGTACCTCCGGGAAGCTGCCATAAACGTGACCAAGATAACCACTGGTGAGCTGCCTTTCAAAAGAACACCAATCTACGGGGACCGGGCCCTTGATATGGTCTTTGGTTTCATTCACTCGGCAATGAAAGATGATCCAACAACCTATGACGGATTTGATATAGCCAAGTTTCTGGGAGTTGAACGTTCCGTGAGGGTCACTACTATGGCAAACGGAGATATGCTATGCATGAAACTGCACGAAGTCTTCGGCGATGATGATCAATTCAATGAGGAAATGGGTAACGCTATGAAACAGCAGATTCTGGTGAATGCTAGAGAAGGAAGACAAGAGGAGTACGACAGTGCCGCAGGTTTGGCCATCTTGTTTGATCAAGCAGGTGGACAACTCACACCAGCCATGGCAAACGCAATCAATGAGTCCACTGAAAACCAGCCTCGCATTGAAGCACTGATTGCTGAAGTTAAGGTCGAATGGGACAAGTGGGATGCAGCCGATGGGTCGGCAGACGACAAGATTCCGTTCGACAACTTCTACAACGGCTTCATGGCCCCTACTTTGGCTGCTACCGCTGCGAGGACACCCAGCAGGGCCTCAGAGCCCTGGACATGGACGATGACGGCTGGATTGACTGGTTCGAGTTCAAGTTCTACCTGGTCTGGGCAGGACGACAGTACCCGGACGTTGCAACCAGCAGGGAGTTGCTGGACAAAGCTTTCAGGTTCGGGCTGATCCCAGCTATGCGAGACGAGATCGTCACAACCATGAAGAAGTGAAGCACCGGTCACTATGGGCAGAAGCATGAACAATTAAACCATTGTCCGAAGCATTAACTCTAAACTAAGACTCCCCGAAATATGGACTATAATCGTTTAAACTTCTATTTCTACCGCCTGAGTATGGAATATGAATCATAGTACTTTAATAGTACTTCAATAGTAGTAGATCATAGTTGATCAATTTTAGATATTACCAATTACAATTTAGTCAGTAAGCTAAGGCCCTATTTCACAATTTGGAAATAAGTCGCAATTAAATTCTAATTCTATGCTAAGCTTTTCAAGTATGCTGCCAGAATTAATATAAGCGATAGAAAATTAAGGTCAATGATATTAAGACGACAAGATATCAAGGCGATTTTTCTGGAGTTTGAATTGAAGTTTTTTTAAAATAAACAATTTTAGTCCTATTTGAAATGGTTATAAATATCACTTTTTCACTTGCAGTATATCACTTTTTCATTTGCAGTATATCACTTTTTCATTCGTTGCTAATTAGTGCTCTCTTATCAGTAACGCTTATCAGTACGTTTGATATAGCAGCAAGGTTTACACCGTTACTGTGTGGCTATGTGTACAAGTACAAAAGATGCCCAGCACCAAGAAATGCAAAAATTGGTGAAGCAGAATTGCGTTTCTTTTCTCGACAAAGCTTTCAACGGACTAGGTATTACCAGCACGGGACAGCTGACCACGGCTATTATATTGAACGCGAGGCAGGACGAAACTGCAGTGCTGTTGCGTGAGTCCGTGTTCTTAATCAACAGTCTTGTGCGGCACATGACGGACTACAAGAACACGTCCCACAGTGTTGGAGCAGAGTTGATCGAGGCCCAGAAGACCATCATCAAGCTACAGTCAGAACTTCTGTCAATGAAAGAAGAGCAGCTAGAAGGTATCAAGACCACCGTTCAGACGTCAGTGGCGAGCACTGTGAAAGAGGAGTTCAAATCCTATAGCGCAGCGGTGCAAGGCAACGTGAAGGAGAAACCAGTCAGCCAGACTGTCTTGAAGAAAGTGGTGCAGGACGTTGTACAAGGAGAGGATCGGGCCAAAAACGTCATGATTTTTGGTCTTGAAGAAGAAAACGACGAGGAGCTGAATGCCAAGGTCAGTGAGATGTTACAGTCAATGGGAGAAAGCCTCGCGTTGAAGTCTGCCGTTGGACAGAAGAAGCCGGGCGGAGTCACGAGACCTGTTAAAGTCACCACGGTATCTTCGACCGTTGCTGATCAGCTACTTCTCAAGTCACGCAAGCTCTGTCTGCTTGAGAAGTACAAGAAAGTGTGTACGTCAATCCTGACAGGTCCCCGGAGGAGAGGGCAGCGGAGGAGCTGGTGAAGGAGGTGAAGCGACTGTCGGAGGAGGACAAGGAGAAAAGACACTATATCAGGAATGGTAAAGTGTGTAGTGTTCCAAGGAGTGCTACATAGTGACCAATGATTGATTTGATATTCAGAAGGTGACATAAGTCAGTGAGAAATTATGATTTTTAGTGTGGTTGTGCGTGAATCATGATGTTTTACTAGTTTCTATATGTCAGTACACAGGACTTGGTAGTCCTCACGAGCGTTTAGACTCTATTGTTTGTTTGAGGAGAGTTTAAATCACATTTTATCTCTTAATTGGTGTGCAGTGCCCTGTATAGGGCCTTTTGAAATTTTATTGTTACTGCTTATATTTATTTATTTTCTGCCCATAAAAGCGGCACCCCTCCACGGAGGGTTTTCAATCGGAAAAATTGACTGTAATGATCTATATTTATATATTCAATATATTTAAAAGCCCTTTGCGGTGCCCTTACGAGGGTTTTCAATCAATTATTATAAAAATTCAGTAAATTGCCAGGGCACAGTTCGATTCTTAGTTTTCTCTCATAAGGCTCTCAGTTGAGAGCCTTATTTAAATAGCATTTCAATATGTTATAGCAGCCAATTGCACTGATAACCGGCTTATAGTTGATTTTTTTTTTTAATTTGAAAGATTTACGGCGACCTGATATTTATTTAGGTGACAAGAAATTAAGGCGATTTTTTGAAAATCTCCTAATATCTTGCTGCCTTTATTTCTGGTACTAAGGTACATGCAGTACTGTGTTGCCTGTTATACAATTTGTCTGGATGTCTGATATACAAAATTTGGAGCTACCTGGCCCCTTTTTTAAAACTCTAAACCTGTCGTGAGGTTTATTATGAAAAAGAAATAATGACAAACCTACATTATCTAGGATGCGTATTTTGCAAGTCACTGGTTTCGTGCACACAGCAGTTAAACTTGACAAAATCTGCTTGACAAGCTCTGGTTGTGTCAGCAAAGCAGCTCCCATGTTGCCTTTGATAGAATAATCCTTTGGGCATCCCATGTTAACGTCGATACCTGCAAACAAACTATGAATTGAATTGAAAATAATTTTTATAGCACAGAGAATTTTACAGTATACCTTATCGAACATAATTATCACAGACTTAAGTTTTACAGACCTGAAACTTCATGCTTGATCCTGCCACTCCAAATTTTCAACAAAAATTAGAAATTTTTGGCTCGATTTTTTAAAATTTTCTTTCACGATTTGAATACATGAATTTTTCAATACTTTTCATAAATTTATGATAAATTTGCTGGCACATTGCAGTAACAAAGCTTGAAAAAGAAGTGCAGTACAAGAATTTTATCATTTGCATGTTTAAAGAGATGAAGTTAGAAATTTTGCATCTCTACCTTAGAAATTTTAAGAGGGAAATAATGGACTTTATTTTCAAAGACCTGAAAATCACAGGCATAAGTATCACAGTAATAATTTTTGCAGACATTAATATTCATGCTGAGGTGCTCAGCATGACTGTAATGTCTGATAATTATGTCTGATAATGTATAATATCACAATTACAGTAAATATATACATATATTTTTTTCAACTAAGCAATTAATGTAGAATGACATGAGAGTAGAATTGAATTTTTTGAAGTCAAGATCATTTGTTTTGATCTAAATTAATATCACCTATCCAAAAAACTTTCTTGCTTTTAAGGTTATTTATACATTCAGTAAAAAATTCTAGAAAGTTATGTAATTTGCAAAAGCTTTTGAGCGCTTTGACCTCCCCTTTAGAGCTTATAAAGGTATGCTAAGATACTATGTTTACTTAATAATAGCAATCCCTTTTTTGTAAGTAAAATAGACCTACCAGCCACATAAGGTTCAATTTTCTTGGCAGCATCAACAGCAACTTGAGGATCACTAACTCCCATTTGAAAGATGACTTTCTTTGACTCAATCTCAGAAGTTCTGAAACAAATTCCACCATCTTCATCATAAAAGTCTACAGTTCCAAGGGTCTCATTTATGATTTTTGTGGACTTGAGAAGGCGCTGTGCAATCACTTCTTCAGCATACACTAAATCAGCTCCATATTGTAAGCATGTCAGTCTGAAAGGCAATCTGCCAACCCTGACCATGGGTGCCAGTATAAATTTCCCATTAAACATACTTCATATAGTACCTACTCATATGAATGTTGTTCGAATAAGTCACAGGATTTATTGGAAAAGTATGAAGTGAACAATTATTAACAGAGTTGTCAATTGATAAATTGTTAATTACTTAGATATCCTTCTGCCAATCATTTTTTTCAAAAATC
Source organism: Beroe forskalii (assembly GCA_011033025.1). Classification (NCBI taxonomy): domain Eukaryota; kingdom Metazoa; phylum Ctenophora; class Nuda; order Beroida; family Beroidae; genus Beroe; species Beroe forskalii. The sequence goes on along the minus strand of WFMF01000001.1, from coordinate 1,858,985 downwards.
TCCAAAGAGAGTCAAATATTATAGTATTATATAGATTAAGAAAATACCAAACATTCCTAATGGATAGTGCATTGCACCATCTAATATACAATTTTCCATTCACACATGAATAATGTTCTTGCCATCATAGGTATGAAATTTGACCTTGCCAAGAAAATAGAGAGGAGGGCCCAACAATATCCATTCTTCCCATATAACTTCCCATATAACAAGAGGTAACGGCCATGTGCTGAAGGAAGACATCAATTCAATTATGAAACTGTTGAATGAGTCACCCACTAAGGACTAATAATATTTATATGGTTACTCATATTGAAAATCATCCGAATAAATGTAAGTCTGCCAGACTGCAGGCATTTTCGCATGCACTTCCCTGTGCGCGAAACCAGGGGGGGGGGGGAATGTAACTGTCCCAAATGTCCCTGTCCCAATTTACTTTTTTTGAGTTAGGGACTGTCATTTGAGACATTTGGGACAATTGGGACAAATGAAAAGGTGAAAAAAAAAGTGATTTTCAAATTTGTCCCTGTTTTATCATTCAAATAATTTCTGACTATTTCTGTCAGAAATTTATATCTATGCTACTAAACCATGTCAAATTGAGCGATCTGTTTAGGCCCAGTAGCACGCCAGTAGCAGGTGCCAGTATTGTCACACCAGTATTGCGCCAATCAAGCTTAAAGCCAGGACACCAGTAACATGCCAGTATATGATCTGATACTATAGCGTGATACTGGTGGCCTGGTGGGATGCTGGCGTGAGGTAGGCCTGATACTGGTGCAATACTGGCATGTAGCTGGTGTGATACAGGTGTGATACTGGCCTAAACGGATGGCTCAATTTACCTAAAGGCTAAACCATACTTCTACTCTACTATACTAAGTAAGTAAGTAAGTAGGTCAGTTCAACTGATATTTTAACATTGTAGCAGCTGTTGTTCCATTGGAACTGCCATCTTTCTATATCATATGTTGTGAGGAAAATAATGCTGAAATGCTGCCCACAAACACAACCATTTGAGTCCCATTTATCTCAGTCCTTAACGTCATATTCCTCCCAAATGTCACATTTGTCCAAAATGTCACATTGGTACCAAATTTCACATTTGTCCCAAATGTCACAATTGTCCCAAATGTCACATTTGTCCCAAATTTCACATTTTTCCTTGTCCCAATTCATTTTTCGAGACCCATTTTTTTTCTGTTTCATGTGTCCCAATTGTCCCATTTTAACCAGTTGCAAGTCACTTTTTGAGTCCAAATTGTCCAATTTTCTCTGTCCAATTTGTCCCAAATGTCTCATTTGTCCCAAATGTCCCATTTGTCCCTGTCCCAATCCACATTTTTTGAATTAGGGACAATTGGGACAGTGGCACCCCCACCAGGGCACTGGTTAGGGCAATTCACATGCAGAAAAGGAACAATTTCATAATCAAGGCAATGCTTTTAAAAAGTCGCTGTACAGGTATTGCTTTCAGACAGAAAGACACTGGTTATCACATGGGCCCAAATATTATATTGCTCCAAGCATAGTGATACAACTCAGCGCCGTTCCATTTCGCTCGTGCTCGGCGTTGGGCGTAACTCCTTGCTCTATTCCAGGCAAACAGTTAATATAATTTGGAATTTGAAAGTTTGGCACCAGATTCCTAAGCCTGTGCCGCATAGGAGTGCATGTATCGACAGACGTTGCCCATCTATTTCTTCTAACTGGATGGCTATCATGATCAGCATGAGCGCAAAGTACGGTGTTCTAAAAGGGCCAAATTGAAAATAGTTACATGGTATATTCGCATACTGACACCTATTTGATACCTATTTTTTTCAATTGGCCCTTTTGGAACAGTGCAAGTGTTCGAAAAGGGCCAAATTGGCCCCTATAGAACAGCCCGTGTTCCAAAAGGGCCAAATGCACGAAGCAGTCAAAATGCTGAGTTTTTCAGGTGTTCTTGAGATTGAAAGGTATTTAAAACTATGTACAATTTTTTTGAATGTGTAAACAAGCTATGAAAACATCATTGTTCGTGTAAAAGTTGTTTTTGGTATACTTTGCTCTCATGGAATGAAATTATGGTAAATTGCCAAATTGTCACATTGCATTAACATTCCATTTCCTAAATCCTGTTTAGGTGCTTGGTAAACATTCGAAAGCTGTAGAATCCTTGAGGAACAAAAACAAATGAAAAACGTAGCATTTTGGTCTGTTTGAGTACATATGGCCCTCATGGAACACGAAGCTATTCCAAAAGGGCCACTTTGGCCCTTTTGGAACACGGGCTGTTTTAAAGGGGCCAATTTTGCCTCTTTGGAACACCTGCACTGTTCCATAAGGGCCAAATGAAAAAATAGGTATCGAATAGGTATCAAATATCCGAATATACCATATGACTATTTTCAATTTGGCCCTTTTAGAACACCATAGCAAAGTGACGACGTCACTTAGTGACGTCCAAATGTGGAACGTTGCGCCGCGCGCGAAGGTAGGGTAACATCCTACGAGAGTGCATACGGCGCTGCTTCTTCCAATCAGCGGCATTGCTTAAGCTTAACACGTAATATAATACGTATTATATCCCTGTTTGCGTTGCGCGGCGGCGCGCGTTCACACACCTATGAGATGTCGTAGGATGTTACCCTACCCTCGCGCGCGCGGCGCAACGTTCCACATTTGGACGTCACTTTGCGCCGTAGGGGAAAGCTCCAACATCGTGTGCAGCAGAAAGTGCTGCACAATCTGATTGGTCGAGCGCGTACTACGTCATTATCATAAGCTAACGTATTGCGCTACGAAACGACGCGCACTTAATATTGCAAAAATTGTCTGGTTGGGCAAATTGGTGAAAGTGGTGAAAAACTTTTTGTCAAATGTTACATCATTGGAAAGATCTCATTCTCAGCTATAAATTGAAAAAAGAATCGTGGAAAAGATGCTTTGGATCGGGAGTTATGGGCGTTTTACTGAAATTTTGTAGCTGTCCTCCGTGAACATCGAATCTTTTCTCGCTCATAAAATCGAGCGCTCTTGTTCCCGAACATTCTCACCTCGTGTTTGCTAAATGTTCAATGCTTGCTTTGGTGTGTAGATTGTTGCCGGTCATGAGCTTTTGATTAATTCTAAGTTATCATCAAATTGCAAATGCTGGAATACTGACTTTTTTTAAAACCCCGTTATTCTTTGAAAGGGGAAAAGGGGACATCTTGGGAAACACTCACTGGGGCATAAATGTTATCAAGGCGTTCTATCTGAGGAGATGATTATAATGATGAAGCTCAAAAGAGAAGCTAGGACAATGGACATGATCAGATATCAGAGTTCATGAGGGAACGACTGACAAGAAGAGGAAATAGTTTACCGGAACTGCAGATCCGGATAAAAATGATATGAAGTGAACGATAGAGTATTCGAGTGAAATAAAAATACCTGTGATATCACCAGTGAATCTCTTCTTTGATTTTACAAGGGCCAGAGAACCAGGGGACACAATAAACCTGAAATATAATATCGGCAGTGGGTAAATATTTGCTGTCATAAAAATTATTATTTGAGAATTGAATCATCCTAATATAACAAAATTACCCTATGAAAAACAATGGTTGAAAAATATAAATAACGAATACCCGTCCTCACCGACCTGTTTTCCCACTCGGCATTGATTTCGTCCCTGACGACGCAGACCGGCACATCGTTGAGTCCCTTGATATGACACACCCTCCTTGCGTGGGGGTTATGCCGACGAACTAACTCCAACTTAAAGTCTCCGATATCATCCACATTCAACCCGTCTGATAGGGACCTGAGGAGAGGGTCTCAGAGCTTTAATTGGAGTCATTTGCTTTAAATACACAACGTGCGTTATTCGCATTCAGTATGATTCCATGCTCTGTCCGATCCATTCGACTACTTTTTGGGTACTTGAAGAAAGCAAACCTCATCTAAACTACTGAATAAATAACTGACATTCATAAGATACTTCACTTCTCAATCAAAACAGGCACAGCGACCCAGCATACTGGGCAGTGAGCAAGTGTCTTAGTGTCTTGATGTGTTGCAAAGAGGTGAGATGTACGGTATGCCATGCATGATGTTAGCTGTCAGCTGTTGAGAGCTGGCAGGATGATGTACTAAGATTCGGGACTTTAGAACTTTGCAGCGGTCATTATCAGCCCGATAACCATGAATCTGTATTGATATAAAATAATATTCATATGACAATAGGAAATGATTTTATGGATGATTTGGTGAGGAAAGATGTCATACTGTGTCTTACGTTGTAGAGGTGAGATGCAGTGGGTATTTAATGCCCATGAGAGAGTAAAAGCCACGGTCTTTGTAGATATAAAAGAATTTGCAGGGGGATGAAAATTTGTAATGATATCTGAACTATAGAAGTGATGATTGGTGAAGAAGAGTGAGTGGGATTTAGAATGTCATCTGAGTGTCATTGAAAGAAACGGATGCGATGATCCTACAGTTACACTGTACACAAGACACGGAATCTCGACAATATTTCCTGATAAATGAGTGCTTGCAGGTACTTAAACGTGCTCTCAGACCAGTGTGTCGAACCTCCTGTGGGCCCCTTTAGCAAACTGTTTACTGTACCGAAGTCGGAGGTTGGCCAATTTTCTGAAGCTCACTGAACCCGGGAAGAAGGGGATTCAGTTTCGGCGTTGTGGAATGTCTTGTCCTTGATATCGGGTAACATCACGCCTCAAACTATATCGAGATTCAGTGTGTAGTTGTAACAAGAAAAACTTTAAAAAGAAAATATATGCAGAAAATTTCAAAAACGTGGTGAAATGTGACTCAAGTATCAACGCAACTTTGACCGTCCACTTAGCCTGATTAATGCTTATCGCTTGGTAAAATATATTTGATTTAAAAAGTAACCATTAACTGATTCTGGTAATAAGGATCTTATGTTGGCAGAAAAATAACGTACTTAGGCCGCAAAATGCTTGATTTCAAGCACCGTTAAATTGATTGAACATAAAATTAAACACAAGGGCCATGAAAAATGCTTAATTTGGTGTTCTTCCTAAGTTTCAGAGTTCTTAATTTCCTGTAATAAGGTATGATTACAACAATATATAAATCTATTCCGACAATGTGCTAATTATATAATAGCATACTGATGGCCTATTTCAGAAGCTCTAAGTAACATAATCACATAAGAGCTGCTCCAATTATATATAAACGTAACTTTTATATGTTTAATATTATTGTCATTCACTGCCTAGGCAACATGAGGAGCGGTATTTTGGGTCATTAAGATAGAGCATGGTTATGAAAAATAACCTGCAACAGGTCATTGCTCGACCCTGGTTATAATCAGAGCATGTAGTTTTTCATCACCAGAAATTAAATGAAAAAATGTAGAACTTATTAATGTACATTTTTAGATTTTTGGCTTTACCATGAATCAACAGACTAGCCACTTTTCTACTGAGAACTTGGAAAAGGTCAAATGCTCAAATAAATATTGATGATGATGATTGATCTCGAAATGAGGCGAATTGATTACCTACATACTAACCTTCTATAATAATTAATTATGGTTCATGGTTTACAATAAATAAAACTTTCAAAATAGTTATTGTCATACCTGTTTTTAAAATCAGGTGATTTAAAATCTTTGAATAGAAAAGTCTTGAGTTCAATCAGTCTTGCCTTGATTGTACAAACTGGAACGTCATTTAACCCTTTCATCAATGTGACATGTTTTGTGTGTGGTGCATGTCGGATGGGGTCTTTTGATAGTGGAGTGGTGTGACTGAAAAGTGTGAGGGGGGTAATGAACATTAGATACAAACACAATATATACCTATTTTAATCATATCGGTATATATTTTATATTATTATACTTTTATCAAAGTTTCTACAGGGCCATCCATAAAGGACGTCCGCAAAATTTCGGCTTTTTTAGACCCCTCCCTCCCCCCTTGGCAGCAAACCTGAAATACCCCCTCCAAACGTCTGCATTTTCATTGAAAATCTTTTGTGTCATCATTGATATGCTCTTTTTTGAACCCTTTTTTCTCAAATATGGTGACAAAATCAACTTTATTATTTCATTGAAAATCTTTTGTGTCATCATTTTTATGCTCTTTTTTGGACCCTTTTTTCTCAAATATGGTGACAAAATCAACTTTATTATTTGACTTAATGTCAAAAATCTAAGTCAAAATTCTAAAAAAATCGACTATTTTCAAGTGAAAAAATATTACTCAATTTGACCAAAATTTTCATAAATGCGGCATCCACATTTGGCCAAACACCCCCAGCCCCACCCCCTACCTCCCCAAACGTCTGCATTGCCGAGACTCCCCAGTCCCCTCTTTGCAAATGTCCTTTATGGATGGCCCCTACCCTAAATTTGGGACTCCTTTATGAAAATTTATTTAAAGGACGAGTGTACTTAAAATTAACCTATCCTCATATTCAAATCATATGTCAAGTACGTGTTACTTAGCATTTCTGTGAAATCCCGGTAATCAAATTCCCTTCCTATCGCGTGTGAGAGCTAAATAAATAAATTACGCTGTGACGTCAGTTCTTCCTTGTGCGCTCTCGTATATACTGCGTGAGAGCTTACTAACACCAGTTTTATATCATAATGAAAGCGTTTCTGCTGATTAATCTATCATTAATTTCTAAAGGGATATCTAAGATCACACCTGTGAGTGTTAGCAGTTGTAATACAATGTAAAATCATGTGCATAAATGAACAAAAAAAGATTCCATAAACCAATCAAGAGTCAAATATATACTCGGATATTATTATGAATAGACGTGATATCATATCTGTACGTTTCACATTTCAATAATACCATACAGCACTACAATAACAATGAGTACATTACGCTTCCTCCAGATTTGTTATCATTTTGTGTCGAGGTTTCTTGTTTTCCAAATACAGTACAAGAGAAGAAGTGAAAGAAATTGATAGACTCATGAATAAAGGGTCACAATGGATCCATTGGATCCATCATGTCCAATGGACGTCTGTTGGACATACAATGGACATCCATTGAACATAATGTCCATCGGTTAAATTGTCCAATGGTGTTCAATGGATCCATTGGATCCATTTTTGATGTTCAATGGACATGTCCAATGGATTTAATAGATGTTCAATGGATCCATCTGAGTGGATCCAATGGACAAAATCAACAAACATGGTTTTGTAGACGAACATCGGTCTGGTATTTTTGTTTTATGGATCCGTTGTGTCCGTTGGATTCAATCATCAATGTATCCATTGTGTCCATTGAAAGCGATTGCAAATTGAATCCATTGGATCCATTAGGTGTTTTGCACATTGTGTCCATTGGATCCATTGTGTCCATTGGATCCATTGAGTTCAATGGACAAAATGGATTCATTGGACCTAATGGACGCAATGAGTCCATAGAACAAAAATAACAGACTGATGTTCATCTACTAAACCATGTTTGGTGATTTTGTCCATTGGATCCACTCAGATGGACCCATTAAACATCCATTGAATCCATTGAATATGTCCATTGAACATCAAAAATGGATCCAATGGATCAATTGAACACCAATGGATAATTTTACCGATGAACATCAATTTCAATGGATGTCCATTTTATGTCCAACGAACGTCCATTGGACATAATGGATTCACGTGAGAAACACAGCATACAGGACAATGGACATTCTTAGATATTCCTAATTTCAGAGGTTTGGGAATAGGTAAAAGGTACAAGCTTCCATCCTGTGCTGAGCACGTAATCAGAGAATTATGACCTAGTCCTAGTGGAAAATGCACAGGTTTTCACGGATTAGACGAAGTAAATTCACTGAAAGAATTCCACAGTACTTGTAGCAATTACAAAATAAAGTTAACGAGATAGTTTAAAACGATACACTGTTGTCTAAGGCATATCATATGAGATACGTCTTGTTCTTGTTGCACAATGTCTAAAGGAAAATAAGTTCACATAATATCTAGACTTTGTTATTATTGATTGATAATCAATTTATAGTGGCCAGTGGGTTATTAAACAACAGAAGATTTATTGTTATGAACCAGATTGAACAACTGAACTTTGTAATCTGCAGTGAAACAAAAAACAATAGATCAATTAACTATAGCAACAGAATCAGTGTTTACATAGCGATTTTACATACACGGCGGCTGTGGGCAGTGATTCCAAGGAAGAACTGACGTCACACTATAAGGTATCATGTTTCTAATTTACGCCCATATCTTGCGTTACACACGGAGTAGAGAGGTGGGACTTTCGAGATTCGATTACTATAATAATAACCATGATATACTGAATTTTTTGTTACATTTAGAAGTAGTCAATTTTTAAGTACACCCGTCCTTTAATTAAATCAATTGTTAACCCCTATAAACATACACAGAATGAAAATTACAGGTAGATAACATAGCTGCAAAATTTTAAGGTCCTTTCAATACATTGAACGTATGTGTGTGTGCTCATCAGTCAAAAATTCAGTCAAACAACAAAAGGGATAGAGACAGCTGTTCCTGAAAGATCATTATATGTGTTGGAACTGTATCCAAAAAGTGTTGAACTGATCATAATGTACTCAACCTTATCAACCTCCCTTTTATATGTTGCTTTTGACCAATGACTGATGAACACATAATATGTACTGGGTGGCCCAAAAGAAGTTAATAGCAAAAGCACAGCTTAATGACTTTGGCTGGATTTGAAGTTTCTTGAGGAAATTTTGTGAAGACATAGATGATATGTATGGATTACAAGTTTTTTGCATGCAAAAATTTCCATCCAGTGTTCTCCGACCATAAATCTCCTCTCCGAGCCCAAAATGTAATTCCAACTTCAATGCCAAAATGCTCCAATATTGCTCAAATTAATTGCTCAAAATAATTGCTCAAATTAATTGCTCAAATTAATTGCTCAAATTAATTGCTCAAAATATCACGAAAGTTTCATTAAGTTTGTTGAAAAAGATAAATCTATTCCTGTGACATGAAGAAGTGACTATATGTAAGGTCACATTCCATAAGGCAGAGCATCACAGAACTAGAGCATCACAGAACTAGAGCATCACAGAACTAGAGCATCACAGAAGTAGAGCATCACAGAACTAGATCATCACAGAACTGGAGTTGAAATTCATTTTTTGGCCCAAGATGCTGAAATATGGCTGAAAACCATTCCTGTTGATATCTCAGACATTTCTTCAGCTATCTGCTAACCAAATCTTAAAATTTCAACAAGAAACGTCAAACACAGCCAAGGCTATTAAGGTTTGCTTTTGTCGACTTTTTGGGCTAACTGGTATCATATGGTATACCTACACAAACACTACAAGATTTAAGGAAAATGGTTTTGAGTAGCTACCATTTTTCTTTGGTTGAGCAAATTGCTTGGGCTTGTGAAATGCCAGGTATATGACATAGCCTTGATGGATGTGGTACATTTCGAATATGGGTATCATGCTTTGAAGGATTACCAATAAACCTTTTCATAAAGGTATTTTCATGAGTGTCTAAACAAAAATCTAATTGGTAACGGTTAAGAGTTGCAGCAGAGGGAATATTTTTCAGTTGAACACATATTAGAGCTTTAGAGAATTAACTTAGGTTATAAGTTCCTTATCATTCATTAATTAATGAAGTAAATCCCTGGTACCAAGCAATCTGAAACTATTAAGTATTAAACATGAAATGTGACTGCAATCATTATTATGACTGATGGTATCTACCAATAACATTCTGAGGCATCGAAGATTATTTCAGAGTACAATTAAAAAAATAAAAAAGATTAAGGAACAATTTTTAGAAGACACAATATAAACAACTTTTATTGCAACAGTTCGACGGGCGATGTCCGTCCCTTTCTTCTGACTTGCGGAAAGTGACGTCCAAATGTGGAACGTTGCGCCGCGCGCGCGAGGGTAGGGTAACATCCTACGATGCAACAGTACATCTTACCGAATTCAAATAACCTTATAATTTTGTATCAGGGGCGTGTCGAACTAATATGTGCGCGGCTTTTCCATGCGCGGTGGCGCTGCGTAATCGTGCGCGGCTCACTGCCATGTCTGTTAATTACAAGCAGTGAGCCGCGCACGATTACGCCGCGCATGGAAAAGCCGCGCACATATGAGTTCGACACGCCACCGTTATCGTCAACTGCATTAATTTCAATTCGCATAACCGGAACCTTCCCCTGACCAGGCCGGCGTCGCTTGCCGCGCCGCGCACTCCGTGCGCGAAACCAGGGAGCTGGTTAGGGGAAGTGTATACATAAAATCTCAATGATGCAAACATAGTGCATGTGAATCTTTAATGACTTGCCCTAACCAGGGCCCTGGTTACGCGCACAGAGTGCGCGACACCCCTGGTTAGGGGAATCTAATCACAATAAACTATCAAAGTATCATTCTTAAATATGGTAGTTTAAGCATTATGATTTTTATTTTATTTTATTTTATTTTAGGCGTCTTCTCTTCAATTGCAGGACAGAAATCCATTCTATTTTATTTTAATTTGGGTGTCTTCTCTTTAGTTGCAGGACAGAAATCCATTGCATTGCATCTAAATTCTTATACCATTATAATTTGTGGACCTACCTCATAAAAAGCTCTTGCAATTTAAACACCCTGAAAGCTGAGGTAGGTACTGGACTGAAGATACCTGCACACAACTCATCTTGGTGTGACTCACTTGAATCCTACTGCTCTCCTCATTGCATACCCTAAAGGGATCAAGGGATCATGTTGGTTCTAAGTTGGAGAAAAGTCTTGCATTGATGACTTGAAGAAAGATTTCTTTTTACAGATCAAACACATTGACCATTGTTTGATAAAATTTAGTTCATTCTGAGGGAAGATTCCAATTATATTGAAAAAGTCCTCAGAACTACCTCCTTGGCCATCATGTGGATTTCAAGGGCTGCCGGCTGGTGAGAGCCTTGTTAAGGGCCTATTTTACTTTCTAATCTATTCAATAAAAAGATATGGCTGGTTGGTTGCCCTTTGTTTTGGAACTGAATTAGTTTGGAACAGAATTAGGTTGTATTGTATCTTGGAATCCACAGAAAAGGGCTTTTTCAGATTATTCAGTTTCTTATTAATCTATGCAATATGCTTGTGCAGATTCCTCTTTCCAGCTTCAGTCATCATCAAGATACTATGAGTGCTGATTGATAGCAGTGGCCAAAGTTAATTGAGCTTATTTAGGATGCGACATTTTTTGCTAATTAGCCATCTCTCAACAGTCCTGCTGTGAACTAGGTACCTCCTCAAAACTACAATTCTTCTGTGCTTGCTGCTACTTGCCATGGGGCCTTACCTATATTATTGATTCAACTTATTAACTGTTGCATATATCTGCACTATTATTGCTGGTTTACAAGTTTCATTGCAAGTCCACTTTGAAGATTCATCTACTCTCCTTGTATGACAGTATGACACAACCTTGCAACACAATAGTACATCAACAGCAATGAATGATTCATGACATATTGAAATCATGTCCCATCAGTTTCATTTGTTCTTGTTACAAGCTGTGTTTGTGTTTAGAATCTAAAGTGTAATTTCTTCTTGTTTTGATTTCATTAAATTTATGCCTGTTGTATGGTCTTGTCCAATGTATGACAAAGATGTACTTCAAATAGGATGGCTCCAATAAGTGGAGTTGGCACAGATCCGCACATTGAGCTCTCACAAGCTGCCCAGTGTGGAGACTACTCAACTTTAGACACAATCCTTTCATTTGGAAAGGTAGAGATCAGAAGACCAGGACCAAATGGTTTGAGTTTAATACTGCTAGTAGTCCATGGGGCAGGACGAGATCTCAAGCCTGGGCAGCACTTGCAATGTGCAAAGAGACTGATAAAGGCAGGAGCACCCCTTGATGAGGTGGACAAAACAGGGAGGTGTGCCTTGCACTGGGCAGTGGAGTATGACAAGACAGAACTGTTGGAAATCATGTTACGGGCTGGTGCAAGTAAGACAATTCTAGATGAAGAGTTGAAGGAACCATTGGATATTGCAGTGGAGATGAGTAATATCAAGGGCATCAGTTCTATCCTTAGAAGCTGCTCCAAGGAGGTATTATTATTATTTTTCTAAGTCTATAACATCAATTCAATTACTATGACATAGTGGATGAATAAAATTTATTCTGTACATTTATTCTTATATTCCATACAGAATGAACCCCAGATCGATATCATTGTTAATTGGTCGTCCCCAAAAATATCAAAGGATGTCTTAATTGAATTAATTAGCAAATTTTTTATGTGCATAATACCGTACAGAGCGAAAAAAGCCGACGTGTAAAGTAACAAATTTAAGCTTTGATATACAATGGTAGCTCCACAGTCCACTTCAGCCAAAATGAACGAATTGTGGCCTATCATGATAAAATTAGATTTCATAATGCACCATATGATTTATGAATATGGTATGAAATTATCACAATTATTTTGAGGTGCTGCTCCTCATCATAGCCTTTCACATTTACCCTCAAGTTTCATAGGCAATTATTCATTGCGGTTGAATACTACATTGCATTATTATGATACATCAAGCTTGATATCCGCCAAGGATTAATATGCCCACAGATCATAAGTCGGCGGTTAAAATGTCGTTAATTTCATAGATCGGTGTGTTATGTTGATGACGTTGAACCTCCACTTTTTCTCAAGGAGCTGAGAAGAGGACAACATCAAATTCGATTAATTAAAGACATCCTCTGATTCCAAAAATCATTAATATCATAGCTTTACGTATGGAAAGTGAGGAACGGCGCGATACCCATGGGGGTAACGCTAGACTTATCGTCGGGGAGCCCCGTAGAACACAAAAGAGAGAAAATTAGAGGACTACATCATATTCAGTAGCATATTATGCCTTACCGTGATAAGTGCATCAAGCTCTAAAAATAACACCATGTTATGAGATATGGGAACGGGAGGAAATAGAATGACATGTATCAATCACAGTGTAGAATTTTCCAGAGAGCGAAAGTGAGTTTTTATAATTTCTTCTGTAAATGACATAAAATAAAATGACATAAAATTCTGTGAGATTTTGTCGTCCCCATTAAGACCTTCGTTCCCAATGATATCGATCAGGGGAACGAACCTCATCCAATATGCTTAACGGCTGTGCATATCATCAGGAATTGGATTCTCCTAATGAGGAAGGATTCACATGGCTAATGAGAGCTGCAGCTAGTGGTAACACTGATGTGTGCAGGGAACTTTACAATGCTGGAGCTAACCCAAACATCATAGAACCCAAGACTGGGCGAACTGCACTGCACTTCTGTGCAGAGTTCGACCAGGCACAGGTAAGCAAATAAGTTGAAGCCGAATTTGACTTTTTTTTAATACAAATAATTGAAGTAAGAAAAATCTTATTATTTCTCTGCATGAACACTGAACATTAAATTTTGATTGATAGAAATTTTAAATGCTATATCCTGCTCCATGCCTACCCTAACTTTTGATTACAGTCGCTGATAACACTGCTGGGATGTGAGGGCGACCCCAAGATAAGAGACAAGGACGGAAGGACTGTGGCTCACGTGGCTGCTGAGAGTGAGGCCGTGGGGTGTCTGCATGTCCTTATTGAGGCGTGCACGTTGCTCATAATGGAGGTGGGAGTCTAGCTTTTTGCTGTTCACTGTTGTGAATATTGGACTTAATCTTTGTGTTGAGAGAACTAAATTTAAAGATCATCTATTGTTGAAAAATTGGATAACATGTGTCTTCAATTTGTCAACTTACATTCATACATCCTCTTTTGCCAGGCAACGGATGACAGTGGTAAAACTCCACTCATGTTGGCGTGTAGACATGAACACGAGCAGACAGTCAAAGCTCTAATCTCAAAACACGTAATGTTCCCCGCACACATTTTCGCATTTGCATTTTAAATTTCATCAAAAGGCGCCGAAGAATCTATGATTTTCAAAAAACATACTCCAGAATTTTCCGCTAAATCTTTAAATGATGAAACGGCCACACTTCACATTTTTAGACTGAAGCTATCTTCCAGATCCAACCAATGAGCAAGGACTACAACGGTCAGACTGCACTCCATTGGTGCGCTAAGAACACAAATGGGAAGTGTGCCAAACTACTCTGTCGGTATAAGATGTGAGTCAAATCTGTGGAAACGAATATGACGCGGCCCAGTTCGTCACATTTCATTCAATTTTTATCGTAAACTGCTTTTTCAGTTTCTACATTTGAAACTAATACCCAATTTGAATGTCCCATGAATAGTGCTTTCAAGTTGGTAGCATGTCCTGGATTTTATCAAACTTATAACCGTCCAGGGGCTTGCTGGCAGCTTAAGATAACTTATAACCGTCCAGGGACTTGTTGCCTGCTAAGGATAATTTGTATCCGCCCAAGGACTTTCTGGCAACTTATGATAACTTATAACCGTCCATGGACTTGCAGGCAGTTAAGTATAACTAATAACCGTCCAGGAACTTGCTGGCAGCTAAGGATTACTAATAACCGTACAGGGACTTGCTGGCAGCTAAAGATAACAAATAACCGTCCAGGAACTTGCTGGCTGCTAAAGATAACTAATAACCGTCCAGGGACTTGCTGGCAGCTAAAGATAACGACTCGCACACACCTCTCCACCTGGCCTGTATCGCTGGGAGTGAGGAGGTGGTCGCTACGCTGCTGGAGTTCGGAGCTGACACCAAACAGATGGACGATGAGTTCCACACTCCACTGCACTTGGCAACAGGTAATGGAGAGTGTTGTAATGTTGTGTAAGTTGGCCGGAGCGCAGTAAAAACATGAAAATATACATCCTGTCTAATTGGATGTTCGCTGAACACCCCCTTCAACGCATCCTTAATAGCAGAAACCCATATGTTCACTGTTCAGTTATTATCAACTGCCAATTGGATTTTATACACCACCATTTAATTGTTTTTGACGATATACTTCTATTTTGCAGTTATTTTTGTAACGTATTATCGTATAAAAACATAAAGCAACGATATATGAAAATTTTATCATTTTTATAATATATCTCAAATACAGACAGCAATGCAAGATTCCCACATCAATGCACATTGTAAATAATACACGGCACATTGCATGATAGAACGCACACTTGCTGATATTACGGAGTGAGCTTACACGCTAAAAACAGGCGGGGTACATCATCAATTAACCACGTTACTCCCTGATAATGACGTCACAATTCAATGTGCATTATCCGCGGATAACCGACACGATTGTAACATGTGTACACCCGTTCAAACAGTGTTTACACTGTGCTTGTCATGCGTGTAGTGATAAGCAGCAGTCACGTGACCCGTCACGTGGTCCTGCTTGCCGTGTGCTCCGGTCAAGCATTTCTCAGTTGTCATGGTTACCCCGTGCTACATTCTTAGTACGTACGCTAAATATACGTGCTCTCTGTTTCGTATGTACTTATGTAGCGCGGATGAAAATATTTCAAATGGTAGGAAAGAGACGAGCAAAACGTTCTAAAGCATTGCCAGGATTAGAATATTGGTCAACGGAAATCTTATTACAATTATTCAAATGTTTACGTTTTACACTGTAACAGCCAATGTGTGAAATGTCCAATAAAAGTGAAAAAACAGAAGCAATGTTCAATGTAAACTTGACTGCAGAAAAGTTGTCCTGGATTCATTAGATCCATGCTACTACTTTGTTACTTTACATGCCAAGTGCATTTTCGCGGCGCCGATTAATTTTATTCGACCTTCAATTGCAATGTGCTAATTTGGAGTGGAAGATACACTACAGTCGTTAAAGTTTCATCAATTAGGGAGTCATTGATTCATTCTCCTTTGAATCCGTGAAATCTGTACTTTTATCATTTCCAATTCTCCCCCAGTGTCCGGTAACGCGGGTTGCATCGCGCTCCTGGCTCAGGCAAGTGCTGATGTCAATGTGACTGATGCTCATGGCGCTTACCCCATCCACTACGCTGCTAATATGGCAAAAGATGTGCAGAAACTCCCTGAGGATGCTCCAGCAGTGAGTAGAGTGAGGGACACCGGCTAACGGTGACACCATTTTACGGTGACACCAGTTTACGGTGACACCAGTTAACGTTGACACTTGTTTACGATGACACCAGTTTACACACTTACAGACGTTTTCGTTGACACCACTTTAAACGTTCACACCAACAAATAGCGGTGACTGCAGTTCAGCAGTTCACGCTGACACCGTATCCCGTATCTAGATCCCTAACCCTGGTACAGCCCACGCCAGCAGGTGACACTGCCACGGACCTGGTGTTCATTGACCCTGCCCTGCGGTCCCGGCCCAGGGAGGACGCCCAGCGGGCCCTTGAGTGTCTGCTGGCCCTGCTGGAGAACGGCGGCAGTGTGGTGGTCAGGGACAGCAGCGGCGCACAGCCGCTTTACAACGCCGCCAGAGAGGGGAACGAGGCGGCGTGCAAACTCCTCCTCGACTTCGATGCAGACCTCGCCTCCAAAGACAACCACGGCAGAACAGGTTCCAACTTCCATCAGAATGTAGAATCTTTTTAGGCAGTTATTAGCATAGATAAGATAGCTTAAATAGATTATACAGTTAGAATTATGAAGTGTATTGAAAATTTGTCCATTATTGAATGAAACTTTCGTCAAGTGTGATTTAACTGGCTAACCCCATCCTTTCTTCCTCTTCAGCTCTGCACGTGGCAGCCCAGGAAGGTCACGGAGACGTTCTAACCACGCTCCTCGAACAACAGAACATGTCCGTGTTGGATGGGGTCGATGACAGGGGCAGGTCTCCACTGATGTACGCTGCAGCTTCCAACAAGACTAACTGTGTGAAGATACTCCTGGATCATGATGCTAATCCTAACCACAAGGATGACAAGGAGATCACGTTAGTGGAGGGAGTGGGTCGTGGGGAATTAAATGAGTCAAGAATTGGACTATTTTTGTCGTGTTGGTTTGTTTCATTTAAACTCAAGTTCCTTCATGAAACGTTTTCATTTTGATAACGCGCTATGGCTGTAGTAATCTTCGTATTTCAGAGTGGCTCACTGTTTGGCGTCTGTTGGAGATGTCGAAGGGTTGAAGATTCTGAAAACAAAAGGAGGTAACTTCGCTGTGGCGAGCAAGTCCGGTACTTACCCTCTACACGAAGCAGCTCTGGCTGGCAAAGACCGTGAGTTTAAATAACGAAACTACTGTACTAACATTTAGCAGTTTTTTTGATGTGCAAAGACTAATAAAGCGAATGTCTCCTTTTTGATTACCGCATCCTCTCAATAATCCTGTCTTAATGCTCATTAACCACATCTGCAAACCATCGCAAGATAATCGTTAAGACCACGCCTATGAACCACTTTCCTCAGGTGTAATGCAGTACCTGGTTGCTGAGGGGGCTGACACAGAAGTTCGTGACAGTAGCGGTATCACGCCCCTCCACTGCTCCATTGCTAACGATAAGCCAGAGTGTTGTAAGATACTCCTTGATAAGGGAACCAACGTTAACCCCGTCATGAGGACCAAAGATATGAGTATTATTCCTGTATTATAATATGAGTCAAATTAGCGGGTAATTTGAATTGTCACCGTTGAACGAAGTGTAATTATTGAAGAATTGGCTTTTAGAATTTATGTCTAAATCCATACATCCAACGACGTGTTTTTTGTGTTTGGTATGAATTTTACGAGATATTTTCACAGCGATTACCTCCCTCCCCTTCCATCAGATGAGATATCTCACACCCCTGGACTACGCTCTGATCAACGTGCGACCCAACTGCGCGGACTTCTTGGCCAAACACAGCGCTCTCCCTGGAATCATCTACACCGGAATCATGGCCAACAGAATCCGCCTGGCTTGGCGACGGTTCAGAAGACGCAAGTACGGCAGGTATGTCTAGATGTGCTGTGTTTTGGGTACCAGATAGGTACATGTTTGTCCAATGTCCATGTTATTTGCAGTTGAGAAGTAAATATGCTATCAAAGTTGCCGTTTCTGAAATTTAAATTATTTTGTATCTGGGTTTGATGTCTAAGTTTTCGCATCAGAGCACTAAGTTTCTCACTAGTGTGTATCTGATTAAGTGTCTAGTTAGATTTCTGATGATTTCTAATGAGGATAATTCCTCAGGCCCTGTAGCGTTGTCGTATGTCACTGCGAAGATGATTTGTGAACCAGTGTATCAGATAAGCTACAGGCTCAGTAGAAAGCGTTATGAAATACCTTAGTGGTAGAAATTAAGAAGTGTACTATTTAAGGCAGTAAGCGATTTTACTACCTTAAATAGTACACTCCTTAAATTCTACAAATCTTAATTTCTACCTACCGTAATTTTTACAATACCAAAATTTTAGAAAATTTTGCTAAAGTAAAGATTTATAAATTTATACCTATCTTTTCTTTCACTACAATATTAAGCATTCTATTTTCTCTCAAAACAGGTTCAGAATTTTTCAGCGAAAGCATCAGTGCAGACAAAATCAAATTTGATATGATAAACAATCATCACTCGATAAAAATTATAGGCATTTCTTCAGCTTCTTCGTCTTCATTGACCCGTTTGCTAATCTGTTTCTCTAGAACGCATAGTTTTACTTTTGTCTATTTCATAGATTCCAAATAATCAAATAGATTGAATTCAATGAAAAAAATCTGCCCTCTTCTTGTTTTCATATCGGTATTTTTGGCTGAAAATTGGTGAAACGACGTGAAATTTAGTCCTTATAGATTTGCCTGATTTTTGGAGAAATTTTACTGCCTTAATTAGTACACTTCTTAATTAGTACGTCCTTAATAAATACACTTCTTAATTTCTACCACTAAGGTAACTAACTGCATGGACACATCAAACCCAGATACTTAACCTAATTAAATTATTCATAGCCCGTTTAAATTGTAGCATGTTTATCTTTAATTCATAGCACTGTTAATGATCTAAATACTATTGTTCTTAACTCTTTATTCTTTAAATTAACGTACTTTCTTAATCAGTTTATGAGTTGCGCTGTACTTTTTACTTCTTTTTGTACATTAATGCTTTAATGAGTTACTGTTCCTAATCAAACTAACATAGATTTCTTGATTCTTATTTTCTTATAGTTTCCGAATGCAGTTTATCATTATTTGTTATCTGTCCAATAAGGCCAATCGTCGATTTCTTAAGATCATACGATTATCTGTAAGTTCGTATTTGTATTTCTTACTCAAATATTCTAATATTAAACATATACCATTGTTTGATATTCAGCATATCGCCCAAAACATCCTTGCATTCATCAACTGGTTAATTTTTTAAACGCCTTTTCCTATTATCAATTGCCAATTGGCTGAAGGGTGCTACTTCATCGGTTTTAAGGTGTGGAAAAATCGCTCGATGTGGGACAGCGGTGAAAAATTTGAAATTTGCAGGGTTACGCATTGACCAACATTAATAAAAAGTTTGACCGCGCGCAATGTCAGCGTAACGGTAACGCCGCGCACACGTTGTGCGTGCTGATAATCGCACAGCTCTGTTTTCAGATCCCGACCAGAAACCCCCCACACGGGAACAACACCGGTTCAAGGTAAAAGTCCCGCACCCTCAACACCCAAACTAAGTCGAGCGACCACTCCACAGCGCTCGATATCGCAGCAAAGCCATGTCTTTGAAAGCACGACACCTCTTACTCCCCGCACGCCTCAAGAAGCAGGTACACTACCCGTCATTGGCGGTGCGGTAACTGAGAAAGTCAAAGACGGTAAAAGCGATAGTGGAGCATTGCCAGGCCTCAAGTCGCAACACCAGCCCAAGAAACCGGGAAGTCCGCCCAGCCGTAAAACTAGTCCTCGAAATAAGCAGCCAGTCAAAAAGACTTCGTCACTCGATGATCGTAATAAGGAGCCTGTAAGGAAGGCATCGTCACTTGACGATAAGAAGAAGTCGAGCAGCCAATTAGCACTGACTGAAGTTGATGGAAGAAGGGGATCCCTGGTCCTTTACCAGGGAGGCGGTGAGGTTGTCAACAACCTCACCTCAGAGTCAACAACCACTATCGGAGCACTCTCAATTCCTAACGCTGAGTACATCTTAGGAACCAGACTTTATGAGCAACGCCAAGGGTTTCCAGAACGTGATGGGATCTAACCCTGACCTGGCCCAGGAATCCCAATACACAGCCCTTCAGAGACCTGGACCCGGGCCCCTGCCCCTCGAACTGGCTCCTGTCCCACCCCTCACTCGGGAGAGAGTGAAAACACTCAACAACTTCTCCCACCCCGGATCAGTGCACTCAGCCCCCACAGCCAACAGTCTGGTAGTCACCAGTGAAGCCAGAGTGGAACCCAACATTCCTTACCAACAGATCCCCGTCACTGCCTCCACAGGTGCACCATCCAGTAGGCATGAGATGAAGTCCGCCATGGGACCAAGTAGCGAAGGAACAGTCCCTTATCTGGGACCTGCCAGTGAGAAATCTGCCAAAGTGAGGCCCATCTCTGCGGGATCTGGCAAATCTGAAGGATTATCTCTAGAAGTTCCTGACGATAACGCAGAAACAGAATCTACCGGGGAGTATGAAATGACGATCCCTGAGACTGATCCTGGAAATGAGGAAGTCCCTCGAGTAACGGAGGCCGAGGATAAGGAAGTGGCAGATGACACAGTAGGTGAGAGGGATGAGCGGGAGTTTGTGGAGGAAGAAGTGGAGGATCAGATGACACGAGAGACACCTGAGAACATTGAGGATGTCCTGGACGAGTTCATGAGACCCCAGGTGGAGAGTGGGGTGGAGGAGCAGGAGTTTGAGGATTATGTGATCGAGGATGGGAGGAATAGTGTGGAGTTGGAGGGTGAAACTGAAATGGAGATAGAGGATAACACCCCTGAAGCGTTGGAGGAGATGTCCACCAAGCAGGAACCTGCGGTGGGAGATGTGGCTGATGTTGAAGTTCCTGACTTTGAACGGGAAGCAGAGGAGGAAGACGAGGAATCTTTTGAACGAGGCGCCACCCCTAACGGCGAGACTACGGAGTACCTACGAGACGACCTGAGCAGCACATCGCTCATCAGACCCGAATCTCAGGTGCACATTGACGAGACCCTAGATCCGGAATTCAACGCTCTGACCCTGGCTTCCCCTCGGTCCTTCAACGATGATGACGAATGTGGCGAGATTGAGCTGAAAGCAGATATCCGGGATGCCTTTGACACTCCCTACCTCCGAGACTACACCAAGACACCGACCGGAGACACGGACAGCGAGGATGATACGGAGTACGAGTTCTGTAACGAGAGCGAGGACGAGATATCCGTCGCCCACCACCGCAGCGACGATGACGACGATGGTAACCCCATGAAAATCTAATTAACTTAATTAGTGCTAATTGGATGATTTTGAATAGTAATCACCATGAAAAGAGCAGGGCTTCAATCTCGGACAACTCGGTCATGCGAGGCGAGCAGGGTTCGTTGCGACTTGGGCCTGGTCATCAGCCACGCTGCATCCAGACTTGAGCGAATATTTCATTTGAGAATAATTATTTGGACTGCCGACTCTTTTCAATGTATGTACAGTTTAAATGTTTGATGGTAGTGCGGCATTCTGCGGACAATGTGTGAACAATAACAACATCGAGCAAGCACTGAGAGCATGTTTATATGAAGATGATATTTTATATCATGAAAATCATGTCTCGTTTCAGAAATACTGAGTTTTCCTTGGTGAAGCCCTGCTTTTTCTACTATTCAATTTGGTTTAAGCCCGGTCAATGTATCTTGGAGAATTATCAGAAATCTACTATAAAAGATAAAGAAATTCTTTCTCAAACAGATATATTCTTCTTTTATTTTCCTTTTATTCTGAGTTTTTATGAATATTGAGATTTTTTGAAAGTTCGTATGCGCTTCATGGTACCTCCAAGATCCATCGACTGGATTTCAGTCCTTGGCAGATTGTAAGAACACTGAAAAGTGAACCATGTTAATCTATAAGCGTTCTTACAGTCTACTAAGCCCTCAGTCATAAAATTTACTATTCTTTGATTAAAGTTATCTTTTCATGAAGAAGAGACATTTAGTATCTCCGCTGCTTAATTCAAATTTGAAAATAAAAGAAGAACGCAACCTTCTCGAAATTGATAGCTCGGGCCGTGGATTTCAATCTTAATTTCAAGTCCCTATGCTTTCAAATATAAGTTCTAGCACTTAAAAGTTGTAGAATGTTTGGGCTTGATTCGGTTTTTTGATCGATAATTTCATTTTCCGTACTTCTCCATAATCCCGTTGATAAGTTTCCCTTGACCGGCATCTCTGCTCTAAAACGACCCCCTGTAGAATGCCCCCGTATTTAAGACGTTATTTTCAGAGGGTTTCGTGATCCTTAAACCGGGGAGCACTGCTGGTAAAAGCAGTACCAGACACTCTTCTGCTAAGAGTAGTCTGCGAAATGTTCAAGCATCAGGTAGCATGAAATACTCACAGCACCTTATCTTTTTTAACGATTTCATTTTAGTCACTCAAGGTTCTTCATTATTATGAAGACCTCTTCATCTTCGTTTAATCTTTACTGATAAGATCTACATACATATTTCATATCCTATACCACCCGCAGTCTTCAATAGCACTGCTTTTGAGCAACTTTTATCATGGTGTTTTTTGTATTTCAATTTTTAATCATGCATTCTGTTCTGTTCATGAGCAATCAGCATTTTAGCCTTAACATTTTAGCCTTAATACAGAAACGTTATTGTAAAATTTTCTATTCTTGATCGCATGAAGCATGAATGTTGGGCACAAAGTCAAAAATACAAATGCGTCGAACTCTTTATTGCACGATGAATGAATTTTTGCTCATTAGCACCATCAAAGCTGGATGGCATCTTACCGTAAAAACCGGAAAGCATCTTATTCTTACCGCAAAAAACGGACAGCATCTTACTTTAAAAACTGGATAGCATCTTACTGTAAAAAAAACTGGATAGCATCTTACTGTGAAAGCCGGATAGCATCTCATTTAAACCTAACTCGGCAGCTGAAATATTGAGGTAGCTGCACCACTCTCAACTGGTGCATCTTGCATACTACCTCCTTCGTAAATTTATCTCTGTGACGGTTTTATCTTTTAATTTGACTTTCTCAGTCAACCGCGAACGATAGTATCAGAATACATGATTTTCCTCCTGTTTCCCATGGTTTTTGAAAACTTTCCAAAAGAAAAAACTCCCACAATTTTCTAATCATATGATTTCACTGCAAAAAATAGCAAAAAAGCAATCATTTTTTTCATTATGATATCTTACTTTATCATCAATGATCAACAATATTGCACATTTCATCGATCATTTGACTATATTCCACTTTCATCTTCTCAATCGAATCGAGAAAAATATTTTCCTAGCAATTTCAGATTTATTCCAATTTTATATCATCATTACCATGTTGAACAATTATTTATCACCTTATCTTTTGTTAACTCTAACTTGATACAGCTGTCACCCCGGAGGCCCAAGAACTAGAAAACATTGAAAAGGTAAGAAAACATCTATTCCGGTGAATATTATCTCAACATATTATACCAACCATATCACACTAGAGCACTATGATTATACTCCGCATGAATTCTATGGCAGCTACTAGCAGTATAGTTCATAGCATTTGGTTGTTGTGTTTGGGGCTGTAATGTGCTTCCATCTTGGTCCCAACCCAGTGAAGAGTAGATTTCAGGGTGACAACAAGTTCTGGGCTCTTGTTTTGAAACACCGTTGACCGTTCCACTGTCAAAATTTAAAAAATATTGGTTAACACTGATAGTTGAATATTCAATGCTTTTAATGAAATGCAATGCCAAAACGTATGAAACGTAATTGTGACTCTTATGATGCCACTGGTATCAAGTCGCTATTTTTAAGTTAAAGGATGTCATGACTTCACTACTCTACCTCTCTGAGTATCTACTCTACCCCTCTGAGTACCTACTCTAGCTTTCTGAGTATCTACTCTCTCGTAGCATGGGACCCAGGTGGCAGTTCTCTCCGACCCCCAAATCCGTGGAGCACTCTAACCCAACCCGTCAGGTACACGACCTGCGACTCAGACTGGAGCAGGAGCTCCAAAGGACCAAGATGGAGGAGGAAGTGGGCCTCGTGTCCCGGGCTAGAGTCAACCAAGAGGTGGAATCACGGGAAGGAGAGTCGAGTAAGTGGTAGATAAGCATTCGGTGAAAAAGCGGTATAATGAAGAGTCTGGGGCATTTTGAGGGGCAGAGTAAACCAAAAGGTAGTGAATTAGGAGGGTTTTTTCTACTAGATTGGGGATAGGCCAGCGAGGGCCCAGGTGTCGCTCAGGACAGGGAGCTTCAGGCCGAGGCCAGCGCTCCCATGATCTTGGGCCCCCAAATTAGGAGTGTCTGAGTTTTGTTTATTCTTATATTGAAGAGGTAATATTTCTGGATCAATGGGAGGCAATTTAATGGTAGATCTCGGTTAAAAATGTGAACGGTATTTTAAAAATGAGTGGTTAAAAACCAATCATGATGGAAGAGAATTGGAAAACATAGAGTTGTATTGAAAGATACAAGGTTGAAAAAGATGCGTCAACTCTGGGCGAAGTGTAAATATAGGTCTATGAAGAGTGTAACCCTGTTCGGTGTGAATAGAATTAGATGTAAATTGTACATAGTAAAATGTACACAGATGTATAGAATACACTGTACATTTTACTGTTAAGCAGTGTACATTGTACAATACACTGTACATTTTACTGTAAAGCTGTGTACATTGTACAATGCACTGTACATTTTACTGTCAAGCGGTGTACATCGTACAATACACTGTACATTTTACTGTAAAGCAGTGTACATAGTGTGGAGCATGCTAGATAACCCTTACTCAGGTGGAATCACTAACCAGACAAAGTACTCTGTATCAAGAGGAACTGAGATCAAGTCTCAATAACACTGAGGTTAGGATTGTCAATGTCAAGCAAACTATGATTTCTTCAATTTGTTGCCACTGATTGACAATTTGTTGCCACTGATTAGGGATCGTTCACATATTACGTAATCAGCCGAGGGGGGGGAGGGGGTTTCCAAATGATTACGTTTGATTACGAGGGGGGGAGGGGGGGTTTGGCCAATGATTACGTAATCAAAATATCTAAATTTTCATGAAAATTTCAAGGATTTTTATGAAAATTTCACGAATTTTCATGAAAATTTCAAGAATTTTCATAAAAATTTCAAGAATTTTTTAATGAAAATTTAAAAGATATCCGAATTTTTATTACCAAAAATTAACCATTTGCAGAAAAAATTGTCAAAATTTCATAATTATGATTAAAACATGATCTACTCTAACTCAATATGGTTCAGAATGTATATTTCCTTTAGTGCTGCCCGTAGAGGACTTATAGGAGGGATGTACTCCATTCGTTGAACTCTTCCAAACCACTTCAGTGCCTCTTTGTATATAAGGTTTGCTGCTCTGTGCTTGATCAGAGGTTCGGAGGCCTTTCTTTCCCTAGAGCTCTAGAGTTGATGCCAAAGCAGGTCTTGGCGTACATCCGCAGCTCCATTATCCAGGAATCACTCTTTTTGATGAAGGTGTAGGAAGCTGCAGTTGTCTGTGAAGTTGCCAGACTCTGATCTGGCACTAGGGGCTAGGGCTGCTCTGGATCTTGGGTTCTGTCGGCTTTGGTGGCAGATGACAGGACACGGATACTTTGGTTCCATCGGTTTTGAAGGAGGTTGAGGTGGGACCAAGATGTTGACTTCTGGCTCTTTAGTGGAACTGGGGGCCTCAGGTGTAGAGGAGGAGGAGGATGATCTGTTGGAGGTAAAGGAGGATGATGAGCAGATGAGGAAGCGTTGGAGGAAGAGAAAGAGAAGGAGGTGTCCATCTCATTGTTAGAGGAGTTGTCGTAGGCGAGATTTCCATAGGAAAAACTAAATGAAGCTTTGAATGTCATCTTCAAGTCGATGATGTTGATGATTGAATTGAAACACACGATACTGTTCTAATTTTGTCAGTTAATATAGTTTTTGGTGACGTCAAAAAACTGAAGGAGGGGGTTGGGCCATGATTACGTAATATTTTCCGAAAAAGAGGGGGGGTTTGGCCATGATTACGTTTGATTACGGAGGGGGGGGGAGGGGGGTAAAAAATGCCCAAAAATTGATTACGTAATATGTGAACGATCCCTTAACTAGGTATTATTCTAACAACCTAAATGAAAATCCCTCTGCAATTATGACGTGCTCTTATAACTTATTTATTAACGGAATAACATTTTTGTTTTCAGAAAATTGGAAATATAGCTGTGTTAAGTTGGAAAGTACGAGTTTTAGGCATCAATTATTCAACTTTATGAAGTTTTAGTTTCATTACAGTGTCCATTCAAAGCCTTAAGTGTTATTTGTTCTAAATTATAAATAAGGATCATATCCAGATTGACAGAGGCCTTATGTTTGGACATGTTAGACATGTTAGACATGCGAACTCTACAGGAACATGTCCAACACCTTTCAGACTACCATCTTGGTTACCATGGTGTCACTCTGGTTACCATAATGTCACTCTGGTTACCATTATGTCACTCTGGTTACCAAGATGTCATGTGGTTACATGGTGTTACTGGTTACCATGATGTCACTCTGGTTACCATAGTTTCACTCTGGTTACCATGGTGTCATTCTGGTTACCATGGTGTCACTTCGGTTACCATGATATCACTCTGGAAAGCATGATGTCTCTGGTTACCATTATGTCACCCTGGTTACCATGATGTCTCTGGTTACCATGGTGTCACTCTGGTTGCGATGCCCCACCTGGTTACCATTTCCGACCTTGTTGTCAAGACACAACACATTTAAAACCCCTTCCGAACATTTCAGAACATGTATCGGAACGTAGACCAGTACATCGGACAAGCAATGGAAGTTAACAACGATCTGGAAGATTTCCTGAACCAGGAGACCCGAGGCAAGAAAAGCACACGAGGTCTGTGGTCGCTGAATGCTGGCGCTGTAAACGAATAATGGGCGGTTAAAAGTTTGAAGTCACCCATTTTTAATTTCAGGGGATCATGCCTGATGAATGATGATTAGGAAAACTCAATTTAAGATAACGGTTGACCCAAAAGGTAATTCTGGTTGGTCAACTTTTCCACACCTCAGATGGAACCCAAGCCGCTGGAAAAGCGCCACCTTTGAGCGATCTTTTGCACCACCTGGTGGCGGCGCCATTAGGTCTGCAAGCTCCAAAATATGACTTTATGGATGTATCTGTCAAATATAATCAGTTATCAAAAAATCGAGTTTCGCAAATTATCATATCTGAAATCCAAAAGCGCTACGCTTATTATTCGTTCACAGCATAAAGCGCTTTAAACGCGCACTCTTTTGTTATCTTGTTAATGGTTACCATCTCTAAATGATAGTTGAGGAAAAGTGGTAATTTATGGCACAATTTTTCTGTACCAATTTTGAGGAGCACCATTTATGAGTTCAATGCACCCGAAACTATTTGGTGCTAATTGTTGTACGAATGTGTTTTTTTCAAAAAAAGTCCTGTCTTAGTGGTAAGCCTGTAGGAAAAAGCACAATTGATCCTTGTTTGTTGATGTAGCAATATTTGGTGCAGTTCAACCCTTATTACAAAACAATATTCTATGAAGATTGCTTAGAACAGAACAGATGTATCCAAATAAGCTCATAGGAATAGTTTCCTATTTGTATTAGCTTATTCTATCGTTTGTCAATTACGGTCACTGTAGGCAACATAATTGATATATCGTTGTTATGGGTTCCCTTGACATCCAAGACTACCATGCAAACCATGATTCCCATTGTTACCATGATTCTATTCTTAACGCTATCCTACTCTGACTCAGGGCACCGTGTAACAAATGACAACTTCAAGTCGTACCGTCAAGCCCGGATGTACAACACTTCGGTAGTTCAGGAAAAGAGCAGTAAAGACAGCATGTACTTCAAGAGGAACATTGACAAGAGCATTAGGAGCAACAGGTATTACTCAGGAACAAACAAGGGTTCAGACGTCAATATGGGGCATTTAGTTGAAACATCGCAATATCATGAATATGATTTCTTAATGATTTGATACTAACTGTCGAACTCATTCGCAGAAATATGACTTGTTGTTCATTTCACTTTGTCCGGGCATTTGTTTGAACCCGAGATCCTACTTCAGCCAAACTTCTCTGGACGGCAAGGACTACTTGTTCACAGCCAACAGACGCCTGCAGACTTACGAGGAATGGATGATGCTCAAATGGCAGGAAATGAAGGAGAAATCCATGCACACGTGAGTCGATAAACTCATTAAATCACAGCAACTTATCCTTTGGTGAAACTCTGATTCTATCTCAAATTTATAAAATACATTGACCCGCGTTTCTAATCCACATCCCGAGGGCTCAGCCCGCGGGATGTATCTTGTTTAGGACCGGTCTTTTTACGTGATACCATGTTCAGAGTAAGGTGGACACCTGTCAAGGTGGAGCCCCCAAAGAACATAGACGTTACTCAGCCGCCTCCTGCTAAAGACGTCAAGATTCTCTACCGGTCAGTGCATTCCGTAGTTTAAAAGTATTTGAGGATCTTTTTTGAGCTTCTACAGAAACAATAAAGCTGTTGAGACTTGTTGCACTGCAGTAGTTTTTGAGGCTTTAGGGTTTGTCAGAAAAAATGAATAAGATGTAAATTGGGAAAGAATGAGGAACAAAATTTCTTCAATTTCTTCTGTGATTTCTTACCTTAGTTTAAATCCACATCATTCCACATCATTTCAGAGAGTATGACTCACGCAGTGGACGTATTAACAAGGTTGTGGCTACGAACCCTGACGGTGCTAAGATAGAGTTCAGAGCAGACCCGCCTTCCGAAGGTACGTGGTCCTTTTGTTAGTGATTTTGTTTATGATGCATATTCCATAGGGTATCTGTTGGCATTCAGGGCAACCTTTGAACTGAAAGTTAACGATTGCAACGATTGAAATTGTCATATCCATCGTTCCACGACTGTGATGATAAAGTATCAGTGTGTCTTGAAAATTTGTCAAACACTTTCTCAAACATCTAAATATTAGTCACTCAGCACTCACTTTCGATTAGATTTTCTAACATGCCCCTTTTCCAGATGAGTTGGAGGGCAGACCGTCTCCGAGGAAGAAGAGCCCATACAAATCTAAGCCTAGAATCATTGACCCAGGTAAATACCTAATGGGTATTACCCATTCCTTTTTCTTGATAAGCACAGCTTATCAAGAAAAAGCTTATTTAATTTTATCTGTATTCAACCTTCAATGTATCAAAGTTTAGTTGGAAAAGCGATTTTCAATCGCACGAATTAATAGTGATGGTGATTGAAATATCTGAGATTTTTAATCAAAATCCCACACTTCTGAAAATAAGAGAGATTTCTAATTAAAATCCCACATTTCCCCCAGAAACTGCTGCTGCGTACAAGCTCCCAACTTACAACTTCGGAGGCTACAACGGTCAGGAACCTTCATACACCAAGAAACCTCTCAAATTCTGCCATCCGTCCTCCAAAACTAAGAAGACCAGCTCCGTTCTGGCTTGAAATTTTAAATACCTAAAACGGACCACAGAAACAATTGCGAATCGCGATCACACCCTTCTATAATTGTAGAGCTAGTGATAATCATAATGTACAAATTTATAATTGTAGCGGAAGCATCATAGCTGTGTTTGATGCTGTGATATTGAAGAAAATGCAGTAGTTTTCAAACATTCAAAATTTCTGGAAGCTGAACTAGATATGATTTTTGAGGAACTTCGAACTATCATTGAAAAGTAGATCAAGATGCACCATGTATTTTAATCAGAAAGTTAGAATACAAACAATTTTTATACTATTCGCGACCCATTTTTAAATTTGAACGTGTTTCAAATTCTAAGTTTAAGTAAAAGAGACGTTTTTTACGTGAGGGTTGATATGGTTGCAATGCAATTTCAGTCGGTTTGCATGGGTTTACCGCATACTCTTCAATGTGCAATTTCTACGAAAATGTTGAATCATTATGTGCCAGGTTGAATCAATTATTTTGGAGTGTACGGGTATACTTTAACTTTAAGTATGATATGTTCAATTCACATCTAAATAAAGTTTGTATTAATGGATATGGATGGTAAATATTGATCTAAAATTCAATCTTTATCGAGTGCTGATGCTATTGCTATTGATCGGGAAGAATAACAACTACTGATACTCACTTCACATATGGTCAAAAATGTGAAGAATAATCACATCACTCATGCTGCATTTGCACATTATATCACCTGCTCCAAACCCAATGTCTATATCTAACTTCAATGTTGTACTTTGTAGTAATATAAACCTTGTCACTTGTATTTTGACACAGCAGCGTTTAAATGTTTAGATTTAATGTTCAATTAAAGTTTAACTTTCAAATTGCATTAATCATTATGCTACGTACGCACTGCACCATGCCAATGCACCCATGTGCCTTGTACCTAGGAGTATGCAAATTGCATTGCCAAATTTACTTTTAGACAGTTAAGTCCGGTCCACGCATTCTGTGCGTCTTTGTCATGGTCAGGCGTTGCCTGCCCCCCTCGAGGGGATCGCAACGCAACGAGCTTGTCGGACCGCACGGACGCGGCCTCGCGCGTGTCAGACAAGCTCGCGTTCCATCATATCATGTTTGTTCGCTGTGCGTGCGCAGCTCTGTGTTCATCTTACTCCATGTTACAGAGCCTTATTTTGCGCGGCGCGCGCGAGCGCGCCTCCTCGCTACGAAATTGAAAAGCACGCGCGAGCGCGAACAACCAGGGACACGTAACATGTGGTAATGTTCATCTAAAAAATAAAATTAAAATGCTTACGCGCACGCGGCTTGCTAAACACGTATATCCCTGTGTGGCTCGCGCGGTGCGTACACACACCTATGCATATGCGGGCGCGGCTTAGGAAGCACGCGGCCTATGGCATGGCTGAATATTCTAAAGAGGAACGCAAACGACAACACGCCTAGATGGATTTCATCCATCGGCCATCCCTAGCGCGCAATACTCGGAAATTTGGAGGGTCGTGTTGCGGAAAAAAATGGCGCGCGGCGGAGGGTAGGGTAGAGTCCTACTACAGCACGCCACGCGCGCAGAATAGGGCGTTGGTTAGGGCGCCCTAATAGGGCGTGGGCAACGGCTTAACTATAACGCGCGCGTGTTTTCTTCAATTTAAAAAAGTCTAAACTGCACTGTGGCGTATACGCGTTTTCGAACTCATATAATATATGCGTTGCGCGCGCGCAAAAATTAAAAATTTTTAGGCTAGTGTCCCATAGAATTCAAAAGCCTTTAATATACAAAATAATGCCGCGGCCGTCAGTCAGAAAAATGTAGTTAAGTGCATCTACTATCTAGCCCTTTAAACGTTGCAGTTGAAGAATTGCACAAATTCTAAAATATAATGACATGAAAATTATATGCATGGTGTTTTTATGATTTGTTAAGACATAACTATAAATATATAAATATAATACCTATGCTAAATTAAATTGTGAATGTTGTGTTATACTTAGTGGACTATTAAGATGTGGAGTTCTTTTTGAAATGTTCATGTTCTATTCTAAGATATATTTTTCGAAACTGATAGTTGGATTAAAAAAAATAGTGGAGGAAAGTGTGAGACAGCAAGGATTTGATTTCATATTAGAGAATCTTATATATAAAGTAAAGTCACATGTGAATAATGTTTGTCTGTGCCGCCATATACAATTAAATTTGAGCTTGCCAAGAAAATATCAAGAGAATCAAAGGCGAAAGGGAGAAATGAGGCGCCGTTGCTATGGAAACCGATTTTGGTGCACGTGCAGATTACAAACAGTGCCATGCGAGAGCTTTCTATTACGCTGCTTCTGTTAAATGTTGTGCTGTAGTTTTTGAAAATTTGACGTTCTTTTTATTTCAAATTCAAGATCTCAAGGTGGAGAAAGGACATAACTTGAATAACGGAGGATATTTCAGATGAATTGTTTTCTGTGGCAGAGTTTGGCAGATAATCAATGCTGAGTCGGTGATAACAATAGCAACTATAGTTTCGAAATTAGCCGTTTAGTTTACAAAAGTGTTCAATTCAATCAAGTCGAATATAGGTGTAGCAGATTATGAAGACAGTTCCTGGCCTGCATTATAATGTAAACAAAACAAAATGGTCCTATGTCAGTATCAGTATGAGAATTAACATAGACTTCTTGCAATCAAAACGGAACGCTGGAACAAAACTAACATGGTTTAGCATAACTAACACAAACCGACGCCGTTCTATTTCCCACTCTGCTCCTTCATAAAACTGAATAATGATTTAATCGATTTCGATACTAATAACTTTTGGAATTTTTGATGCGGTAAGAAGTATCCAATCAATTTTAATGGTAGTTAATTAGTTGTTTTTAAGCTGTTGGCTTTTTTTATAGTTTTTTGTGTGTATTCTTACTTACATAATACTATATTATCAAGGGTTACACTTTTCATGCTATGTTTTTAAATCAGATTTTGGCCCTGTTTTCTAATCTCATTTATCCCTACAATTAGAGGGCATGTGTTGCTAGTTTTTAGGTTTTAACGTATTTTATTTAACTAATTTATTCAAAGTAACACATTGTATGTATATTTAGAAGTAATTAATTAATTAATTAATGGTAGTTTTTAAAGACTGCGAACAAGGTGCTGCGTAGCTGTGTGATCTGTGTATATGCAAGCCCAACAGCAGGGGTGGATCCAGGCTGAAAAAAGTGGCGGGGTTGTTGGCAAGCACTCAAGCAAAGCGAACCAGCCACTCACATCCAAAAAATTTTAAATTGTCCTCTCAGACCCATTTTCAAGATTTCCGTTGCCCGCTTGCTTCGTTTGCAAAAAAACAAAAACAAATGCAAGAAACGGCAATATTATTAAGTTATTATTATGAGCATAATCCTTATTGATCATTCTGAGCGCCGCAGGCGAAAATTTTGAAAATCTTATATCCAAAAACCGTGTCTTTAACCAATTTAGTTACATAATTTATTACAACAGCCCGCTGCAGTCGAAAATTTTCAAGGTGTTTGGTATCTGATTCTGCCTCGGAAGTCAATTTGATAACATGTTTAATTTAATTACAACAGCCTGCCGCTGGTGAAAATTTTTAATGTTTTTAAGTTTCACATCTGTGGCTGTGTGTGAGACCAACTTAGTAACAATTAACATAACTAGCAGGGCCCCTGGCCTCCGGCCACGGTTACCAATTTTTCGCTTCAGCAATTCGTACAGTACAATTTAGTACTGTAGTTCTTATCAGTGATGAGGTTATATTTTAATCTGGTGTGCCTACTCCTCTAAGTGATGTCTATATACCTGGTGGTGTCAAACGTCACTGGTACTTTTGTATGTGTGTTTAGTAATGCTAATTTAATTGATTGGTTATACTTTTTTTTAAATTATTTAAGATTTAGAAGACCTTTAGAAACTTTATTCAAATTCATTCATGTATATTTCGTCCAAACAGAAGTGTTAGCGCTTCTCTGGACTAGTTATGTTTAATTCCTGTTTAATTCCTGTTTAATTCCTGTTATGAGCATTCCGATCATCGGTATGCTTGATTGGGTACTGAGTGGTGTCAGAGAGGTCTGTGGCTATATATAAGGAAAACCGGACAGACAGATATATATTTATTTATTAATTTATATATGAGGAAGAATTATAAGTAGTAAGATTATTAATTAATTTATCACAACAGCCCGCCGCAGGCGAAAATTTCTAAGACCATTTAGTATTGCGAATTTGAATGGTAGTGGTTGAAATTTGCGAAAGAGGTGCTGCATAGCAGCGCCGAGTGAGCTGTGTGTTAGCAGGTCCAACGGGCCTGCTAGTAAAAAAATAAAGGAGGCGTTGATAATAAAAGGTGGAACGACCCGAAACCACCCAACCCACGCGAAACCACACATCCCACCCGAAACCACTCAACCCACCTGAAACCACCCAATATAGCTCCGAAACGACCCCAAAACGACCCAAAAGAACCCGATACGACCTAAAACCACCTAAACGACCCAAAACCACCTGAAACGACCCATAACCACCCAAAACGACCCAAAACATTGTTTTTACTAATAAGATTTTGTGAAAAAATACGAAACCAGCCCGAAACCAGCTGAATTTAACTAAAATGTGGAACGAACCGAAACCACCCAACCCAGTTGGAGTATTGTTGATTTGGATTGTTTGTAAACCCAAGGAGGGCACCGCAGAGGGCTTTGAATGTGTGCATTATCCAACTCCTCTGTATTTGATTTAACCCATCCTGTTATAGGCATTAGAAAAGTTTTTCACTAGAAGGGGAAAATGTAATGTGTACTAACATGTCTAAGAAATGCTAAGAATTGCCCCGCAACTCCTTAGAAAGTTA
Source organism: Beroe forskalii (assembly GCA_011033025.1). Lineage (NCBI taxonomy): Eukaryota > Metazoa > Ctenophora > Nuda > Beroida > Beroidae > Beroe > Beroe forskalii. Next base: position 1,824,568 of record WFMF01000001.1, on the reverse strand, counting down.
GAAGCTTACAGTCTCCCTAAATAACAATCGGCCATGATCTATTGTAAGCAAAAACAAAAAAGGTGCCTCCTGGACGATTTTTGAGCTTTGTAAACACATCTGTTTGCCACGTTGTGGTCTTCGTATACCCTTCCACTCATTGTGTACCTTTGTAATAACGTAACACCCTTTTTATTTCTTTAGTGAAAATAAGGTTCATAATTATTGTGATATCTGTTCGAGTGGTCTTGGACAAGTGAGACAGCTGTTCTAGTTCATAACATAAGGACCTATAAGGAATGATACATATTACAATATCTATTACATGATAATAAAGATATAAAGTAATATCATAACAACTCCCTTATTTTCTAAAAAGATTCTCTATATCCTTATCTCCCTTTTTAACTTAAAAAACACCTCACGCGTAGATGCGCGGCTCTACTTTTTAACGTCTTCACTGAATTCTACAATTCACACAATAAAACTGTTCGTGCGCGCATTTACGTTGCAGGTAAACACAAAATTTAACTCAGCGTCTTCCGTTTAGTACTAAATTGCCAATTTGTACCAGAGTCTAATATCGTGTGTGTCTTTCTCTTATCGTAAATCGAGATAATAGAAATGTCATCTTATCAACTAGTACACATTAAACTGAAATATCATCTCACACAAATTAGTTCAAATACAATTATATTGTATTCAGCAATCATATAATATCTCATAAAAATGGTAAAAAAACTGTCTCGCATGGATAATTAACAACTTTCATGAATTATTTAAAATCCCATTTTGGTACATAGCAAACAGAGTCAAATCACGCGGGTAAAAAACCGAACTTACCACACAAAACATAGTACATTTGATTCTAGTGAGCTACCGGATTTCCATAGAAATCAGGTTTCTTGCGAACTCTAGACGAACTGCGAACAGGGGGCGGCGACGGGACGGGCGGCAACGGAACGGGCGGCGTCGACGGCGGCAAAGATGATGGTAAGATCATCTTTGGTCGTTCGGTCGGAGTGTTAGCATCTTGGTTAACAGGATTTGGTAAATTAATATCATAATTCAACTTATTACTACTCTTATCGGCAATAATCATGCGTCTGTTCCTGTTTACCAAATTGCCAGACTCATTCTGTAACAGGTACGACCGATTCGGAGTCTTGGAGTTCACAATCTGGCCGGGTTGCCAGTTTCCCTTACTAGAATCTTTGTACAAAACTAAATCACCTGTCTCAAAATTAGTTCTATTATCATTTCTAACATGACGATCATGAAACTGTTTTGATTTTATTTGGCGTTCTTCCAGGATAACTCGGTTATGGGAATCATTTTCAGTAGTTAGATTTAAACATGGCAAATTAGTTCTAAGTCGTCTATTGAAGAATAACATTGCAGGACTATCAAGATTACTGTCTAAAGGAGTATTTCTAAACACAAGCAATGCTTTATTGAAATCAGAACCATCTTGAATACATTTTCGTAATAAGTTCTTCACATGCTGAATAGTTCGTTCAACTTGACCGTTAGATTGAGGGTATCGAGCTGACGAAAAATGATGATCAATTTCATTCTTAAAACAAAATTCAACAAACTGTTTCGACGTATACAGTGGATCACCATCACCCATGATACACTCGGGATAACCAAATCTACATGATAATTCATTAACATGCTTGATAACGTCTTGACTTACGGTATTAAGAGGTACTTGACTAACTTCTGGCCATTTACTAAAGTAGTCAACAGCAATCTGGAATCTCTTACCTCCATAATTGAATAAATCAATACCGATCTTCTGCCACGCACGACTGGGAACTGTGTGCTGTCTGAGTGGCTCACGCGGCGGGTTATTTCTATACTGCAGACATTCAGCACAGTGGTCCACTATTTTATCAATGTCCTTGTTTATATTAGGCCAGAACACAGCTGTGCGAGCTAATCTCTTACTTCGTTCCCGTCCTTGATGTCCGGTATGAAGTCTCTCAAGGATTTCAGATCGCAAAGCCATGGGTATCACAATCCTCTCACGGAATATGATAAAACCATCATACAAACAAAGTTCCGCGCGATGTGGCCAGTAGGGCTTGGCTAGATCGTTGCAATTACGAGCATTTTCAGGCCATTCAGACGTAATATAGGATTCTACTAAATTAAGCTCTTGATCATGTTTAGTTTCATTTCTTATCTTAACACGCATAATGTCAGAACAGTTAAGATTCTTAATTACCGAATAGATTTGATAATCGGCCTCATCATTCAGCAATTTCTCACTTACACTCGGTTTTCGTGTTACCGAACAAGCTCTGCTCAGCATATCCGGGATATGTAGATCTTTTCCTGGAACATATTTGAGTGTTAGCCTGTAGCACTGTAGTCGTAGTAGTAATCGTTGTATACGGTGCGGGTTGTCAAGTAATGGTTTGTTAATTGTGTTAATTAACGGTTTGTGGTCTGTATGTACTAATACGTCTTTACCGTACACGTATTGGTTAAATCGCTCACAACCAAATACTATTGCTAGCAGTTCTTTCTCAATCTGTGCGTACTGTCGTTGTGCTGTAGTGAGTGATCTAGAAGCATAAGCAACTGGTTTCGAGTCTTGTAGAATAACTGCACCGAGTCCTTCTGAGCTAGCATCAGTCTCAAGAACAACAGGTTTGTTCACGTCATAGAACTCTAGTACTGGTGCATTAGTCAGTATCTGTTTTATCTGAGTGAATGCATTGTCATGTACAGTCGTCCAGTAAAAGGGTGTGTTCTTACATAGTAGATCTCGTATAGGTTGAGTAATAATACTCATGTTGGGTATATACTTAGCAAAAAAATTCAGGGACCCTAGTAACCTTTGAACACCTTTCTTATCAACTGGAGCTGGCATATTAATTACGTCAACAACTTTGTCTTCGTCTACCTTAATACCTTGTGAAGATATAACATGTCCAATGTATGTCACTTCAGATAGCATGAACTTACACTTCATCTTGTTGAGCTTCACTCCACACTGCTGTGCTCGTTGCAGTGCTTTCCGCAATCTGTCATTGTGCTCCTTCTCTGTGTTAGCATAAATCAGGATGTCGTCGTAGATTACTGAAACGCCTGTCAGTCCACCAAACACTTGGGTTACACGCTTCTGGAACACTTCATTGGCGCTACTTAAGCCAAATGGTAGTCGTTTGAACTTGTATCTACCTACATGCGTATGAAATGTGGTCAGCTTACTACTGGAGTCTGTCAGGGGTACTTGCCAGTAGCCATCTTTCAAGTCCAATTTTGTGTAGATTTTCGCACCACCAATCTCACTGTAGATGTCATCAACTGTCGGTAGTTGAATTCGCTCACGCTGAATGTAGTTATTCAACTGATTAGGATCAAGGCAGATCCTTGTTTTGTCATTCTTCTCAACAGCAACGTAGCTGTTAATCCAGTCCGTAGGTTCATCTACAGGTTCTATGATGTCAAGTCTAGTCATTCTTTCAAGTTCAGCTTCAATTCGTTTCTTCTTTGCAAACGCAACTGGTCTACATTTGCTAATCTTAGCAATGCTTCCGGGTATGAGCTTGATATCATACTCATAGTTCTTGATACAGCCGACTGTGCTGTTATCAAACACATCCTCGTACTCTGAAATGATTAAGTTAATGTCAGAGTTCTGTCTAGTAACTTCACCTGCCTGAACCTTGCTGGAACTCGTTTCTTCATTCTGAAATTGTGGTGTAACTTTTCCTGAAGATGTTGGTTTTATAAAATTCAATTTAATTGAGGCATCAAGGCCTAAAACTGTTGAAACATCTGAATCAACGACAATGAATTTCAATTCATGTGCATTAATTGAATTTTCTATTGATTTGCATGTAAGCAAGATTGAACCAATCACTGGGAGGCTAAAACCCCCATAAGCATTAAGCTTAACATGAGTTTGCATAACTCGAACATTTGGCCATATTTTACTAACATTAGAATTAGAAATAACGTTAGCTTGAGCACCCGAATCAATTTTAACTTGGTGCTTCACATCATTCAGTAACAGACATTCAAACCAATCACGGTTATTCAGCGACACAGCACTGATCTCAGATCCTTGCTGCAAAGGCATCTGATTCGCACGCGCACACACCTCATTGACTTTAATTGAGCCAATTTCAAACTGATCACAACACTGATCGTCGGACACATAAGATGCTGAAGAGTAGTAGGTCGATGAAGGTTGGTCGAAGTCAGGGTCGCTGCTCTGTACCATGTGTACAGCGTTTTTCTTCTGGTTACACACTTTTGCAAAGTGGTTCTTCTTGTTGCAGCTTTTGCACGTTTGCCCAAACGCAGGACACTTGTTTGCTCCCTTCGCATGTCTTCCACCACAGTACTTGCAGGAATTGCCATCTGCACAAGCACGCTTATTGTTCATCACCGTCGGTTTACTCTGATTCTTCCGCTTATTGTCCCTTTGAGGTCCTTGCATAGAGTTGGCATGGACATTCATAGCTACATCATTCGATGCCATCCCGACACGAGCTGTTTCCTTCAATTGCTTTGTCGTAGCCTCTGCTGCTCTAGCCAAATCGATTGCAGATTCTAGAGTCAGATTCTTCTCTGTCATTAGCTTAGCTCGAGTCCTTTGATCTCTCAGTCCAACCATTAATCTATGTAAAGTCAGGATCAGGGATAAGGTGAGGGAGGAGAGACATCATAGTTACCACTTCACATTGAGAATAGGGAAACAATCATCATAGTAAATCTTCAAGTGGCTGGTTCATGACAATAGGGAAATCCTGACAAAGCCTTTCACCTCATAGCACAGACTAAAATCCTACGTTAAACTAACGGCCAAGAATCTAACGCTAGTCATAATAATAACATTCACAATCTAAGAACGGTGCTGTGTTACTCTTCTAGCCTTACTTTTCCTACAGCTACAGCACGTTAAATAAAATAGAGTAATGGGCCACTGCCTACACTACCCTTCCAAAACAGGTGAAATTAAGACCACACAGTAGGGTTCTAATTCAAGTCCTAAAATCCAATATTCTAAGTGTTCACCCAAAATAAATCCAAAACTTCAATATTAACATATGAAGCCCTAAAAGTTTATCGACTAAATCATAATCCCCAATAAAGATTCAAAATAATCAATCCAACACAGACGTCCACAGTCTGTGTTCACCGAGCTATCCGACTGTACGTCACAAGAGTTTGTACGAGCATGTTTCCACACCAGTCAGGGATCCGCCTCTGTTCGTCATCCCTCAAACTGCTCTCCGAATACTGCTCCTTCTGATTCTATTTCTCCAGTCATGCTGCTTCACATTTCTTGTCCCTCACACGCATACTGCCATTTATTATATTTCTCTCTTCATCATTATTATTAATTCAATCAGCTATCACTTCTTCATTAAACATCTTGCTAAACTTCAAACAGAGTTTCATCTGACGGGTATTTCGTCCACCATCGTCCACTCTCTTGATTAGTATAGGTGTCCTAGAGGCAGTAAACGACCGAGTTCAGGTTCTTAGCCGAAGCCGAGGCCGAGGCCGAGTTTGCATCGTCAAGGCCGGAGCCGAGGCCGAGGCCGAGACCGAGGCCGAGGCCGAGTTCAACCGAGTTCATATAACTTTCGTGAAGCTACAATTTTATATTGCCGTAAAACTATTTTAAAAGAATCTTTGCCAATTGAATCGGTTAAATTTGATTAAGTTCTTATGTTTAATTTTAATCCAGAGAAAATTTTAGCTTGTTTGATCCTAAAATTCAGCCTAAGTTTTGAAATAACATGAAATTCTGGCAATTGGTTAGGTATCAAACTCGGCAAATGAAGCAAAATTTGGCCGAGACCGAGGCCGAGGCCGAGTTTGAAAAAAGGGCCGATTTTGGCCGAGGCCGAGGCCGAGGCCGAGTACTCGGTCGTTTACTGCCTAGAGGACACCAAGTGAACTGCAGAAGCATAGCCCCCCTTAGCATGATTATCTTTGAATCTTCCTCAGGTTGACGAAGGACCTTTCACTATCCTACTATCCTAGTAATTCCCAACAACCACCGCACCAGAGAGTAGACTCCATTATACCCCATTACCCCATAAGCCCATCTGTAGAAGCCACCACCAGTTGCCAAGCAAGAAATCCTAACATATGCCAGTAGGCCACCAAACCAGTCACCATTGGGCAATGCCCACTCCACGTTGTTGTCCTCGTCGCCATTTCCTGTACGCAACACGCAGTCCAGCCGTGTTGGTACAAGGGGTAGGGAAGTCAGGATCAGGGGTAAGGGTGGAAGAGAAGGGACATCAGGGTTACCACTTCACATTGAGAATAGACCAAGGGAAACAATCATCATAGTAAATCTTCAAGTGGCTGGTTCATGACAATAGGGAAATCCTGACAAAGCCTTTCACCTCATAGCACAGACTAAAATCGTACGTTAAACTAACGGCCAAGAATCTAACGCTAGTCATAATAATAACATTCACAATCTAAGAACGGTGCTGTGTTACTCTTCTAGCCTTACTTTTCCTACAGCTACAGCACGTTAAATAAAATAGAGTAATGGGCCACTGCCTACACTCGAAACTGGCATTTAACAGCAGCTTCTTTCAGCCTATTCAAGAAATCGTCTACACATTCTCCTTCATCTTGAAACATGCTGTAGAACGAGTTTCTGTAGGTAGATGTATTCATGACTGGCTTGTAGTATGCTAGCAGTTTCTCCTTCAGATGTGCGTAGGAGTCCTTCTCCTCGGGTAGAAAGTTAACCACTGCACTCTCAGCCTCATCCCCAATCACAGTTTTGAGTATTGCAAGCTTTCGAGCATCAGAACATTCCTCTCCGTGGCAAGCCATGATGAAATCGTCCAACTTGCTGATCCATTGGTCAATAGGAGTACTCACTTTGTAAGGAGGTATGGTGTACATTTGTCCTGACACCATATTGTGATATCTGTTCGAGTGGTCTTGGACAAGTGAGACAGCTGTTCTAGTTCATAACATAAGGACCTATAAGGAATGATACATATTACAATATCTATTACATGATAATAAAGATATAAAGTAATATCATAACAATAATGCTGCGACTTCCCAGAAGTTCTTTATTTCTTTCTCTGGTGGCATCCGGCCATCCGAGACATTATTTTCACCAATTATCATTGTTTTTGAAGCCACACCGACTTTTCCACACCGCCTAATTCCAATCTTCCACCACCCCCCCCCATTCATGGTATTTTGGCATAGGGGTGGATCCAGGCTGAAAAAAGTGGCGGGGTTGTTGGCAAGCAAAGCAAACCGACGGCGCCGATCTGCCCCTGATCGGCGCCGATCAGCGCCGATAAAAACACCTGTATAAGGGAAGCTGTCTGGTGCATTTTATTCCAGATTTCCCCGTGATTTTCCCATCGGCGCCGATCGAAAGTGATCGGCGCCGATCGGCGCCGATGGGGAATTTAAAAAAAATTTCAAGCTTTGACAAGAAAATGAGATATCCGCGGATTTTATCGCATTTGACCGACTCTAACGATCGGGATTATGTTATGGTTTGTAATTATATATGTTTTATATGCTTGGACGTCATTGTCATACTCATAGATAATGAAGGCTCCCGTTTACATGGGAGGCCGACCTTATTAACTTAAAATGTAAGAATACCTGATGATAATATTAATACGTCGATGATTTCAAATAAAAAGACATACAACGGACGCAGAACGGAAACACTGTAGTGATGAATGATTTTTGCACGTGTTGCTTTGCACGTGTAACCATAGTAACGGCGGGTGGTACAAGTAATAGTATTGTTTAGATGGAGCCGATTTTAGCGTTCGCACTTTTACAGAAAAATCTTTAGGTTGGATGGACTTATAAACAAGCGCTATCCCCGGGCACCTCTCGGACTCCGCACGGACTTCGGCGGACTTCAGCGGTCTCCGCCAAAATTTTTGGTATCTGTCCCATATAACTCCGGCCGAGTGACGCCACAGATCAACACCTCAATCTTTATGAGTTTATGTATCCTAAACCTTATTTTTGCCCTAACCATAACCATAACCTTAATCCTGGCCCTAAACCTAACAAATGCTGACCCTAATCCTGATCCTTTAGCGCCAACACTTTTTGGGTTAGGGTTTGGGCTAGGGTTTGGGTTAGGGTTTGGGTTAGGGTTAGGGTTCGGTTTAGAGTTTGGGTGAGGGCTTGGGAGTTTGGGTTCCGGTTAGGGGTTGAGTTTGGGTTAGGGTTTTGGTTCGGGTTTGGGTTTGGGTTAGATTTTGGGTTAGGGTTTGGTTTGGGTTTGGTTTGGGTTTGGTGTGGGTTGGATTTGGGTTAGAGTTTGGGTTAGGGTTTGGTTTAGGATTTGGCTTAGGGTTTGAGTTTGGGTTAGTGTTTGGGTTACGGTTTTAGGGGTTGAGTTAACCCTTATCAAACCCTAAACCAAACTCTATCCCAAACCCTAACCCAAACCCTAATTCAAACCCTAACCCAAACCCTAACCCAAATCCAACCCACACCAAACCATAACCCAAAATCTAACCCAAACCCTAACCCAAACCCGAACCAAAACCCTAACCCAAACTCAACCCCTAACCGGAACCCAAACTCCCAAGCCCTCACCCAAACCCTAAACCGAACCCTAACCCAAACCCAAACCCTAGCCCAAACCCTAACCCAAAAAGTGTTGGCGCTAAAGGATCAGGATTAGGGTCAGCATTTGTTAGGTTTAGGGCCAGGATTAAGGTTATGGTTATGGTTAGGGCAAAAATAAGGTTTAGGATACATAAACTCATAAAGATTGGGTTGTTGATCTGTGGCGTCACTCGGCCGGAGTTATATGGGACAGATACCAAAAATTTTGGCGGAGACCGCTGAAGTCCGCCGAAGTCCGTGCGGAGTCCGAGAGGTGCCCGGGGATAGCGCTTGTTTATGAGTCCATCCAACCTAAAGATTTTTTTGTAAAAGTGCGAACGCTAAAATCGGCTCCATCTAAACAATACTATTACTTGTACCACCCGCCGCGCCGTTACTATGGTTACACGTGCAATTCAACACGTGCAAAAATCATTCATCACTACAGTGTTTCCGTTCTGCGTCCGTTGTATGTCTTTTTATTTGAAATCATCGACGTATTAATATTATCATCAGGTATTCTTACATTTTAAGTTAATAAGGTCGGCCTCCCATGTTAACGGGAGCCTAAATTATCTATGAGTATGACAATGACGTCCAAGCATATAAAACATATATAATTACAAACCATAACATAATCCTGATCGTTAGAGTCGGTCAAATGCGATAAAATCCGCGGATATCTCATTTTCTTGTCAAAGCTTGAAATTTTTAAAAAATTCCCCATCGGCGCCGATCGGCGCCGATCAGCGCCGATGGGAAAATCACGGGGAAATCTGGAATAAAATGCACCAGACAGCTTCCCTTATACAGGTGTTTTTATCGGCGCTGATCGGCGCCGATCGGGGGCTGGCCGGCGCTGATCCGCGCCGATCGGCGCTGGTCGGCGCTGATCGGCGCCGATCAGCGCCTACGACCGCCGATGAAAAGATGCCGATTTCCCATCGGCGCCGATCAGCGCCGATCGGCGGTACCGCCGATCGGCGCCTAGCCGGCGCCGAGTCGGCGATTTTGCAATGTGGTCATTTGCCCATAATTTATTACAACAGCCCGCTGCAGTCGAAAATTTTCAAGGTGTTTGGTATCTGATTCTGCCTCGGAAGTCAATTTGATAACATGTATAATTTAATTACAACAGCCTGCCGCTGGTGAAAATTTTTAATGTTTTTAAGTTTCACATCTGTGGCTGTGTGTGAGACCAACTTAGTAACAATTAACATAATTATTAATTAATTTATCACAACAGCCCGCCGCAGGCAAAACTTTCTAAGACCATTTAGTAACAAAATTTTTATCATTATAAGTGCCTGCTGCGGGCAAAAAGTTTCAAGATTTTGCATCTGAATCAGCCTCAAGAATCAATTTGGTACTGTATAATCTGATCACAACAGCCTGCTGCAGGCAAAAATTTTCAAGGTTTCAATCTGAATCCGCATTAAAGATCAATTTGGTAATGTATAATTTGATTACAACAGCCCGCTGCTTACAACCCCAACAACCCCACTCTAAAACCAACAACCCCACAACCCAACTATAACCCCACAGCAGAAAAAGTGGCGGGGTTGCAACCCCGCCACAACCCCATTGTAGATCCACCACTGCCCAACAGGCCTGCTAGTTTTGTATAAACTTGCTGATGCAGTCTGTCAGATGTGCAGTGCATCATACTTTGCCATGGCCACATCATCGACAGTCAATCTCATCACTATCCTGTGAATAGGTTATTTATTTGTTTATTTTCATTGAATAGCATATATTTTAGTTTGGTTGTTTGATATGATTGATCATTGCAGTGAAACACAGAAATCTCAATAATGAAATTTTAGTTTGGTTGGTCACAATCAAATGACTTGCAAAGTTTAGCTCAATCAAACAAATTATTAATCAAACAAATTATTAATTAGTTCAATACAAGGAAATTCAAAGATTCTAAGATGCTCTACATAAAGGTTGCCATAAACAGGAACCTGGTTTCGGCACATGGAGTTCTTATGATGCTGATCTTTAGCATAGGATAATAGTTTTAATATTTATTGATTAACAGGAACCTGGTTTTTTAATTTTCAAACAAATTTAGAGTTGAATCAAGTTTTTTTTTTTTCAATTTTGATTAATGAAAACCTAGTTACACACGCATATATTCAAATCTAGTTTAATAAAGCTTTCAAATAAGCAACTTTCCCTGCTGTGTGCGTTGCCATGGGGCTTGACGTAAAACAGAAACACGAAATGCCAATTTTGCTTTAGCATGCATGAGGATAATAGTTTTAATATTTATTGTTCATTGGGTGCTCAATAAGGAGCAGGTGATACTGTGTGTATAACTAAGTAGAATGATCGAATTAATTGATTAATGGGAGTTGGATTTTAAAATGTCTGTTGAAACAGGAGAGGGGATTAGGGCTTTACTAAAGGTAATTTAGGAGATACTTGATAGTATTGAGAAAAGTGCAATTCAGGATAAATAACTGAAAACACTTCAAATAATCAACTATTTCACAATTTCAGGCAAGGAATTTGAAAATATTCCACCAAATTTCAGGTGACCACTGGAACATTTAGATACCTAAAATACCTGTTAAAATGGTTGAAAATGATATATAGGACAGTTAAAAATCCAGTTTGACGAGGACTGATAAGTTATGTTGCCCACCTTAGCCTTTTTAACCATGTGCAAAGCCCTTTAATGTTAAACTTGCAATATTGCCCCAAACTCACAACTGATTGAATTGAGGAAGGATGGCCAAGTCAGTCTTAGATGTCATTGGCATCAGTAGTCTCTCTCAAGCCAAGAAGGAGACTCTGATTCAGATGACGGTGCTCTCCATAGCTTGTATTCTGGGTAAGTTGAATCAGTTAATGATTTCTCACAATTTTATAGAGGTTATAAAGCGATGTCAAGGTAATCAAGTGGTGTCAAGGTAGTCAAGCAGTGTCAAGGTAGTAAAGTGGTGCCAAGTTGGTGAAGCGATGTCAATATATTAAAAGCGTGTCAATCTATAGAGGTGTATGGGTATATGACAAACATAAAATAAATTCTGAAGGTAGTAAAGTTGTGCCAAAGTAGTAAAGCGGTGTCAAGGTGGTATTTTGTAAATCGATGTCAAGGTAACAAAGTAAAGTCAAGGTGGTAAAGCGATGTCAATGTAATAAAGTGGTGTCTAGGTAGTAGCCGTGTCAGGGTAGTAAAGCGGTGTCAGAGTAGTAAAGCAGTGTCAAGTTGGTCCAGTGATGTCAAGGCAGTGAAGCGGTGTCAAGGTGGAAAAGCAATGTCAAGGTATTACAACGGTGTCAAGGTAGTAAAGTGGTGTCAAGGTGGTAGAGCCATGTCAAGGTGGTAAAGCCATGTCAAGGTGGTATAGCGATGTCAAGGTTGTAAAGGGGTGTCAAGATAGTACAGCAGTGTCAAGGAGATAAAGCGCTGTCAAGGTGGTAAAGCCGATGTCAAGGTAGTGAAGCAGTGTCAAGGTAGTTGAAAGCGGTGTCAAGGTGGTAAAGGGAAGTGAAGGTTTGTAATGCGATGTCAAGGAAGTAAAGCGATGTCAAGGAAGTAAAGCGGTGTCAAGGTAGTGAAGCGGTGTCAAGGTAGTGAAGCGGTGTACAGGTGGTAAAGCGATGTCAAGGTGGTAAAGTGATGTCAAGGTAGTGCAACGATGTCAAGGTATTAAAGCGGTGTCAAGGTGGTAAAGCGGTGTCAAGGTGGTAAAGCGATGTCAAGGTGGTAAAACGGTGTCAAGGTGGTAAAGCGGTGTCAAGGTGGTGAAGTGATGTCAAGGTATTAAAGCGGTGTCAAAGTAGTAAAGCGGTGTCAAGGTGGTAAAGTGATGTCAAGGTAGATAAGCGATGTCAAGGAAGTGAAGCAATGTCAAGTTTGTTAAGCGATGTCAAGGTGGTGAAGCGATGTCAAGGTTGTAAAGCAATGTCAAGGTAGTTAAGCAATGTCAAGGTGGTAAAGTGACGTCAAGGTAGTAACGCAATGTCAAGGTGGTAAAGTGACGTCAAGGTAGTAACGCAATGTCAAGGTGGTAAAGTGACGTCAAGGTAGTAACGCAATGTCAAGGTGGTGAAGTGATGTCAAGGTTGTAAAGCGATGTCAAGGTGGTAAAGCAATGTCAAGGTGGTAAAGACGTGTCAATATACATTTCGCATAAATTGACCAGGTTGCTACGGGAAGCTGCAAAGTTGATGGAAATTCACATTTTTAGAAATGTCAAAAAATTACCCCTTTTGCTTATGATAGAACGGTGAGCTCATCATTAAATCAAAAACCCCATTTTTCAGGAGGTGTTTAATCATAGAAATATTCCAATTCTTTCTTTCTGTACCTCTGTTCCATGACGAAAAGTGCTGCTTCAAGGGACTTCCAAATCTCCCGCAAATTATCTTAAAAATTTGACCATCATTCGATTAAAATTGTATTTCTTATGGAGATTTAGAAAGGCCTACCCTACTTTTCCGATTCTTGGGGCTAGGTTCTTTTGGGTAACACCCCCACCCTAGTAATAACAGGAACTTATTTCAGCTTTTGCTGCTCGTCTGTTCTCTGTCCTACGATTTGAAAGTGTCATCCATGAATTCGATCCGTAAGTAATTATTTTACACCTTTTATTAAAAAATGGTTGAGTGGTTGACCTGCTGAAATTATTGATTATAAGACAATTCCTCGTGATTATTTTGTCTAAAATGGATAACTATTCCATGACTTAATGTTTCCGCAAAAGTGGACCAAAGTGTAGCTAAACGTCATCACTCTTCAAGGAAGGCGTTGCAGGAGTAGGAAGGGTTGGTCATCACTTGTCAAGTAAGGTGTGGTAGGAGGGGCTGGTCATCACTCGTCAAGGAAGGCGTGGTAGAGTAGGAGAGGCTGGTCATCACTCGTCAAGAAAGGTGTGGTAGGAGGGGCTGGTCATCACTCGTCAAGGAAGGCGTAGTAGGAGTAGGAAAGTAGGAAGAGCTGGTCATCACTCGTCAAGGAAGGTGTGGTAGGAGGGGCTGGTCATCACTCGTCAAGGAAGGCGTGGTAGGAGTAGGAGAGGCTGGTCATCACTCGTCAAGGAATGCGTGGTAGAAGAATGATGGGCTGATCATCACTCGTCAAGGAAGGCGTGGTGGGAGGAACTGGTCGTCACTCGTCAAGAAAGGCGTGGTAGGAGTAGGAGAGGCTGGTAATCACTCGTCAAGGGCGTAGGAGTAGGAGGGGCTGGATATCACTTGTCAAGGAAGGTGTGGTAGAAGGGGCTGGTCATCACTCGTGAAGTAAGGCGTGGTAGGGGTAGGAGAGGCTGGTCATCACTCGTCAAGGAAGGCGTGGTGGGAGAGGCTGGTCGTCACTCGTCAAGGGTGTAGTAGGAGTAGGAGGTCATCACTCTTCAAGGAAGGCGTGGTAGAAGAATGAGGGGCTGGTCATCACTCGTCAAGGAAGGCGTTGCAGGAGTAGGAAGGGCTAGTCATCACTTGTCAAGGAAGGTTTGGTAGGAAGGGCTGGTCATCACTCGTCAAGGAAGGCGTGGTGGGAGGGGCTGGTCGTCACTCGTCAAGGGCGTAGTAGGAGTAGGAGGGGCTGGTCATTACTCGTCAAGGAAGGCGTGGTAGGAGGGGCTGGTCATCACTCAACAAGGAAGGTGTGGTAGGAGTAGGAAGGGCTGGTCATCACTCGTCAAGGAAGGCGTGGTAGGGGTAGGAGGGGCTGATCATCACTTGTCAAGGAAGGTGTGGTAGGAGGGGCTGGTCATAACTCGTCAAGGAAGGCGTGGATGTAGTAGGAAAGGCTGGGCATCACTCGTCAAGGAAGGCGTGGTAGGGGTAGGAGGGGCTGGTCATCACTCGTCAAGGAAGGCGTGGTGGGAGGGGCTGGTCATCACTCGTCAAGAAAGGTGTGGTAGGAGTAGGAGAGTCTGGTCATAACTCGTCAAGGAAGGCGTGGTAGGAGTAGGAGTGGTCAATAAATGTAATGAATAATGACTCCACCCGCAGTGGGGGGCTTTATATATGTGTCTGCTGACACCCAATCAAACATGACGAATGCACGCATTCTCACATTCCATCCCTTATGACGTTGACACCATTCGTATGCTATGACGTATGACGTATCTTGATTCGTACACATTTCACATTCCATCCCTTATGACGTTGACACCATTCGTATGCTATGACGTATGACGTATTCTGATTCGTACTCATTCCACATTCCATCCATATGACGTTGACACCATTCGTTTGTTGAGACGTATTTTGATTCGTACGCATACCACGTTCCAGTGCTTATGATATTGACACCATTTTGTCTCATGAAGTATTTTGATGGCCACTGGTATTCAGAAGTATCTTGAAACTAGAAACTAAACATCAAATTTGAAAGGAAATTTAACACTGGTTACATTTTGTAACGATTTGTTTCACTGTTGGCGAAACATGGTATGTATTCCACATGATATTTTGAATTTGAAGTCAGACTTAAATTTGTGACAGATATGTGCCATTTCACATTTTGACACGTATGTTTGATACCCACAGGAATGCGCGAAGAGGATTCTTATTCTGCTAGCGCGCGCAGAGCCAATTATCTGCGCGCGCACTGTGAGAATTATGTGCGCGTTTTAAATCAAATTTTGTTACGTAGAGATAAAACGTAATCATAACCCTTTATTCAACGGCATGCACAGATGGTTGCTGGCTAAAGTACAATACTATTCGTATAAACCCAATTCCCCAGATAAACCCAATTCTCCAGATATTTCAACTACCGGACGACCAAACATCTCGTCGAGCATGGCTACTACGACTTCCACAACTGGTTTGATGATCGGGCCTGGTACCCTCTTGGACGGATTATTGGTGGCACGATTTACCCTGGTACGTGTTGATGCTTGCAGCTTTTTTATTTCAATATGGTAAATGTAGAAATGGATCTTTGTATCCGATCGACAAAGCTACATATCACTATTCTAACCCACCCACCACATTCTAACCCACTCAATCCCACCCTGGCTTGATGGTGACCGCTAGCACGATCTTCAACTCTCTGAACTTCCTCAACATAACGATCAACATCAGGAATGTGTGCGTGTTCCTGGCACCTCTCTTCTCCTCCTTCACTGTTATTGTCGTCTACCTCCTCACCAAGGAAGTCAAGGTGCGACACTGTCCTCGTACTGTTATGATAATGCCGTTACTTTTTTGAGGGGGGGGGGGGTCTTATTTACGCGCGATTGAGTAATTTATTCTCTGTTAAAAGATGTCTCCTACTCGAATTTGGAACTGCAATTTAATTTCTTTTGCAGTTTCACATTGCAAATTAAATTGGGTGGCCACTGGGCTCAGACATATAGTCATGATTTAAACATTAAATCCACCTCAGAATGCTGGTGCTGGACTGGTCGCTGCAGCAATGATTGCTATTGTCCCTGGATACATTTCAAGGAGTGTTGCTGGTTCTTACGATAACGAAGGTTTTTGTGATAACATGCTATCTTTAATCTTGTGTGTTATTTTCAATTTCATACAAAAGACATTACTTTTGGTGCAACAATCGTGATGCAGCTTTATATGCTTACTAAAATTGCATAATTGCAATTTTATTAAAATTGAAAATTTTATTTAAATTGCATAATTTTCTATCGTTGTAGTTTTTACCCGATTCGACATTTATACTTGGATATTCAATTTTTTGATATATTTTGATAATAAACTTTAGAAGCCCTTTGTGGTGGCCCTACGGGTCTTATAATAATTGCAATCTAATTGCAATCTTACTTTAATTGCAAACTATGATTCTATTTATTATTTTGCGTCTATCCCCAGGTATCGCTATCTTCTGCATGCTTCTGACCTACTTCCTCTGGATTAAGGCTTCCAAGACTGGTTCCATTAGCTGGAGTTGTATGTGCGCCCTTGCATATTTCTACATGGTTAGTAAAATCAAAATTTGGTACCACCCTATGATATTTAGATTTTTAGTGAATTTGCCATTATTCTTTGGTTGAAAGTTGTGATATCTCCCCTTCAAACACTTCTCTCTCATGCCAGGTATCAAGCTGGGGAGGCTACGTTTTCCTGATCAACCTGATCCCCATCCACGTGTTTGTCCTCATGGTAACAGGTCGTTTCTCCCACCGAATCTACGTAGCGTACTGCATCACCTACTCCCTCGGTACCATCCTTTCCATGCAGATTCCCTTCGTGGGATTCGCTCCCGTGGAGACTTCCGAGCACATGGCTGCTCTGGGAGTGTTTGGCTTGTGTCAGATCGTGGCTTTCGTTCAGTATCTCCAAGCCAACATGTCCCCTGGGGCGTTTAACGTGTTGTACAAGGGAGTGATGACCATTGGACTCGTGGCTGCAGGTTCGTTAATTTGGTTGTTTTATGTCCCCCTCTTTGTGTAATACAAAACGTTTCGGTTGAATCAATGAAAAAGTTTTAAAATTATTTTCCCGCCATTTTCCTCCTTGAAGACTTTTATCGGCCTGTAAATCTGTTACCGACCAAAAATTCTTTTATTCCAGGACTCTCGTTTGGAATCGCTCTGTTCCTGGGTAAGATCGCCCCCTGGACCGGTCGGTTCTACTCGCTCCTCGACCCCTCCTACGCTAAGAACAACATCCCCATCATCGCCTCAGTCTCCGAGCACCAGCCGACCACTTGGGCCAGCTTCTACTTCGATCTCCAACTCCTGGTCTTCATGTTCCCTGTGGGGCTGTACTACTGTTTCCGTGAGCTGACGGATGCCAACATCTTCGTCATCGTGTACAGCGTGACCAGCATCTACTTCGCTGGAGTGATGGTACGGTTGATGCTGGTCCTGGCACCTATCATGTGCATCATGTCCGGGATAGGGATATCTACCACTCTCTCAACCTACATGAAGAACCTGGATACTGAGCAGGGCGTTATGCAGACCCAGAAAAACAAGAAGAAGGCAGCGGATTATCCCATCAAATCCGAGGTTGGTGATTTGTACATATGTACCAGTTTAGCTCTTGAATGATCGTTAGAATTGTTAATCAATTGAAATTTAAAGATTTATGATTATGTATCGAAGGAAGATGATTGTTCTGTTTCGACAGTTCAATGCAATCAATAAACTACAAATACTCCGAATCTCACACCATACTCCTCCGAGATTGCGAGTGTGATGGTCATGATAGTCGGTGTCTTCCTTGCCACCTTCGTCTTCCACTGCACCTGGGTAACCAGCGAGGCCTACTCCTCTCCCTCCATCGTACTGGCTGCTAAAGGTGCCGGCGGGGACCGCATCATATTCGACGATTTCCGGGAAGCGTACAACTGGCTGAAGTTCAACACCCCCGAGGATGCTAAAGTAATGTCGTGGTGGGATTACGGGTACCAGTTAACTGCCATGGCGAACAGGACGATTCTAGTGGATAACAACACGTGGAACAACACGCACATTTCGAGGGTGGGGCAGGCCATGGCTAGTCCTGAGGAGCACAGCTACACCATCATGAAGGTGGGTGGAGTAAAGCACTTCACACGTTTTTTCTAAACATCATTAGACGGTTAATAGTTAGAAAGCCCAATATTGCTTTAAAAATTGGTTTAATGCAGGGGGTTATGAAAAGCTGTGAAACATTCGATAATTCGATCCATTCATCTGACCCAACCCCAAGGAGCTGGACGTGGACTACGTGCTGGTTATCTTCGGGGGCATATCGGGCTACAGCTCGGACGACATCAACAAGTTCCTGTGGATGATCAGGATCGGGGGCAGCACCCCCGAGGGGGCGCACATCTCGGAGTCGGACTACTATTCCCAGTCTGGGGAGTATAGAGTGGATAAGGACGCCTCCTCCGCCATGCTCAACTCCCTCATGTACAAGATGTGCTACTACAGGTACCCCCATTGCCCACGATGATTTCATCTATTATTGTGGGGAGACGATTTCCAACGCAGCAATTACAGTCACTTTCTTTTCCCTGTTTAAATAACTTTTAGCCCCTTTGAGCATCTAACCCTTTACTTTGCAATTGCCACTAAGCCCTCAACAAGCACCTCAGAGCCATCAGAGCCAGGCTGTATCACTGGTAGTCGTCCTTCTATAGACCTCGGTGCAGACTCTCTTTTAATACAAATACCTCCTCCCACAATGCCTAAATCCCCCGGTCACCCTCAGGTTCGGAGAGATAATGACGGAGCAAGGCAAGCCTGGCGGCTGGGACAGGGTCCGGAACCAGGAAGTGGGAAATAAGGACTTCGAGCTGGACGTTCTGGAGGAGGCCTTCACCTCCGAGCACTGGATTGTCCGGATCTACAAGGTCAAGGACATGGACAACCGGGGCAATAATTAGTGTTAATTTTAAAGCATAGCGTGGTGGTAATTTTGATATGATGAAAGGGACATTGGACAGGTTTAAATATTATTCAAGTACTATACATTGCACGTTTATCAATTTTATATTAAGCAAATCTAATGGAGTGATGGAATAGTTTTTACGTTTTACGTTTTATCAGATATGATTACTATTTAGAGTGTGGTTTTGGTGCTTTGGAATAAATGCCTTTCTCATTGCATTTGAAGTTTGTTACGTAGTCATGAGTTTCAGTGCATGATATTGATAAATTTAGATACTCATGACTTGTGCTCGCTACGCCGCTTAAAGTTTCAATTTCTATTGTGTAGCAGTAGAGTAGGCGCTGATTCTCACGAGGATCTGTCAACGGCCGACAAAGGTGATGTCCAAATTATGTGGAACGTTGCGTTGCGCCGCGCGAGGGTTAGATGGATTTCACCCATCCCTAGCGCGAGGGTAGGGTAACATCCTACGAAAAATTAAGGACTTAGTAGGATGTTACCCTACCCTCGCGCGTGGCGCAACGTTCCACATTTCCCATTCGGACGTCACCTTAAAGCCAATTCGGTGATCAACCTCATGTGTCGACGGACGTCTATTTCTTCTGACTGGATGGCTATCAGCGCAGCGCAAAGTTTGTCAGACGTTGACTTTCCCCTTCGCCTTCGGTGGGCGCGCGCGCGCTGAAATTATGGTCTGACAACGCAAAGTAACGCCCAAACGTGCCGCAAAGCACGTTTGCGCCGCAAAGCACGTTTGCGCCGCAAAGCACGTTTGCGCCGCAAAGCACGTTTGCGCCGCAAAGCACGTTTGCGCCGTAAAGCACGTTTGCGCCGCAGAGCACTTTTGCGCCGCAGAGCACTTTTGCGCCGCAAAGTACGTTTGCGCCGCAAAGCACGTTTGCGCCGCAAAGCACATTTGCGCCGCAAAGCACGTTTGCGCCGCAAAGCACGTTTGCGCCGCAAAGCACGTTTGCGCCGCAAAGCACGTTTGCGCCGCAAAGCACGTTTGCGCCGCAAAGCACGTTTGCGCCGCAAAGCACGTTTGCGCCGCAAAGCACGTTTGCGCCGCAAAGCACGTTTGCGCCGCAAAGCACGTTTGCGCCGCAAAGCACGTTTGCGCCGCACACCATATCACGTGCTGCACACAATACCCAAGCGTTTCGTTGTCTGACTTGACATCAGACCTTTTCCGGTGATATTTTCTCCGATGATATTATCAATATCAATATCATCGGACAACTATAAGGTCCTTCGATTTTCCCGATTTTACCAAAATAGGCAAATGAAACATTTGCATTATAGCTCCCAAATTGGAAATGGAATTATATTACACATTAATGATTTACAAATACAAAAAAGGCATATCACGTCAATTTTTCAATAACAAGACATAATTTAACAAAATCAACAATGAACTTTAGATAGTGAAAACTTGATGACAGTTCCGATTAAATCAAAGCTAAATTTAAATTAATACACCCATCAAAAATATAAATATTGAACATGATGATGAACACGATAATCAAATTTACCCGGAATCTCAATAAATGTCATGTCTTTAATTTTAAGATGAAACTGAAATTAACATTTACATAAAAATTAACGATTATATCAAAAATCTGAAATTGCTCGATGAAGGTGATTTATATTATCGCACCATAGCTTTTCTTGCCTGCAAGTACCTATTAAGAGTCTCTACTTGCTCTCCAATGTTCCATGAACATGCAGTAACATTCGGGATTACATTTCCCCTGAAATCCACCACTTCGTCCCCAATGGTAGCAACATCATGTGACCCATACGGCACAATAACCCGCAGGGCCCCTTTGTGTCGCTTACAAACGAACTTAATCTTGTAGGTGGACGTGTCCACTTGGATCAGCATGCCGTTCCCTAGTCCGAGGAAAATGCTGTTTTCTCCCTTCACCATGCAAGTGATCCGCATGTCGAACAGACTGCTGACTTGTGTCACACTGGGATGGTACGCGCAGAAGGAGGGTCCCGGGTCCACGGAGGGGAGGGGCAGCTCCTTCACCAACTCCACCACATCCACCGTCTTCCGCTTGTCTATCTCCATGGAGACGATGTTCCCGCCACTCCCCCTCTTCAGCCGGCACACCTGGACCACGCTGGCGTTGTGCAGTGCCACCCACACGCTCCCTCCCACCACACACATCTTGGTAATGTGCGTCTGCGCACGTGAGTCCTCCATGTCGAACACGTAGATTTTATCGAAGTCCGAGTTAAACACGTGGATAATCTGGTGGGAAGCTGCCAGCAGGTGTTCCGTGCAGCTGGCTACTTTTGTCACCGGTTTGTTCTTCTCCACTGTCACCACCCGGTGACAGGTGTCGAGGTTGCGGTCCGCATCCTTCTCCGAGAAGAGGTAGAGTTGTCCGTTTCCCAGTCCCATGACCAACAGTGGGGTGTCGAGGCTGTCTAGTGCCACCATGGACAGGATGTTGAGACCATGGAGCTCATCTCGTGCTGCAGGAATGTGGGATACGTACTCCACAGAGTAGCTTTCAGTGCTGAGAACCACCACTTTCCCTCGGGCACCGCCCAGGAAAACTCTTTCCCTCGTGAAGCTGCAGATACAGATAAACTCCTCGTACTCAGGTGCCACAATGGTCTGGGTCACAGAGAGACTCCTCAGAGAAATCACCGAAACTCCGTACCTGGCGTGACAGCTCTCTGAGATCCGCACCTTGGCCCAGAGTTCGGTATCTGTCCCTTTATCCAGGATGATGTACTCCTTCAAACTACACCCGCTCTGTTCGAACGAGCTGTGGATGCTCCTCAGACACATCGTATCCGCTCGGCTCAGAATATCAGTAACTTCCAGCGCACTGGGCCGTTCTTCAGGGTTAGGATTGACACACTCATTCAGCACTTGAGTCAGGTCAAACCACCCTGTTTCTTGGAGAAGGGTAGCTTTACCATCCATGAAGGCACCGGCTATCTGCTTAGGGAAGTTCAGTTCGCTCAGAACACGTTTACCAGTCAGCAGTTCCCGGATTAGTATTCCGAAGGAGAACACATCGACACTGGTATCGTAGATATGCTTTCCTGTGATGTTAGGCGCCATGTAGCCCGTAGTCCCGGCATAGCTAAGCAACCCTTCGTCTGTCGTTAGACCAGAAACTCCGAAATCAGACAGCTTGGCGTTCATCGGAACTCCGATGTCTTTGGAAATGATGAGAATGTTCTGCGGTTTGAGATCCCTGAATATGATGTTTTGTCGGTGGAGATAGTCCAAACCCTCGCTAACTTGAATGAGAACACGGTGTGTGAAGGTACGGGAGAGGGAGTTGTTTTTAATGAGAGAATCAAGTGACCCGTACTCTGCCAACTCCAGAACAATACACCGGGGTCTGTGGATGACTCCCACGAACTTAACCACAGACGGGTGGTTGAGGAGTCTGAGGATACATCCCTCCTGTCTCAGCTGATTATGTGGGTGTTCCTCGTAATCCTGCTCCTTACTCCCTCCTACGAACATCTTCACTGCCACTCGCACTCCCCTCACCTTGCCCACACACACACTCCCCTGTGTTCCCTTACCCAGACTACTCGACATGTTGATCTCCACATCGCTCTCTGGGATCAGCTTATCTCCGAAGTCCTTGAACATGACATCTGGAGCCAGACTCCCTATGTCCACCACGTGATGATTGGGACAGGTTGCTTCATCCCCCACCTCCCCCGCATCAACCAGGTCTTGAAGGGAGAAGTTCTGCGGGGAACTCGACCCTTGTGCTCGGCACGCCTTACAGGGTACCAAGTACTCGACTTTGGGGTTGCCTCGGATATCCTTGCCAAGGAGACCTTGGTACCACTCCTTGACCAAGGTGTCGATGTGGTAGACTATCCGTCCCAGGAAGAGGGAGCCTTGAGGACACATGGTGGTTTCTATGCGGACAACGTTGTGGTCTGATTCCTCAACCAGGAAATACGGGGCCTGAGAGGTTTTAAGAAGTATAGGACGTGTTAATGTGAAAATCAACATTCCATACAATCAATCAATCTTAATCAATCGATCAATCAATTGATCCGTCTGAATCAGTCAATAAAACAAATTACTCATTTCCTTACATTTTGATCAGATGTGTCTGACTCCAGGTAAATTCCACTACTCCACATGACCCGCTTCATTTGTCTGCTGGCATCTCTAATTGGAGCAAACAGAGCCAGCCTCGTGATTAACCTGCAAATAACACGGAGTTTTTGAGAGATCATCAAAAACCCTTATCAATTTGATAACGAAAGAAGTTTCATTTGAGCATAAATTCGAAACGTTTTGAGGACCAAAAACTGAAATAATTTTGTTATAACAATCACAAATTCTACGAAGATGAAATCAATCCTCAAAGTTACCTCGGCCAGAAGCCGTGAGGAATGCAGGGCATCCGGTACAGTCTCTCGAGGGAGTCCTCGTTCTCGCGAGGATTGAGATCCGGGGGACGAGCTTCAGGGAGCTGCGAGGGAATGAGGATCTCCTCGTCTGTCACGTTCAGAACTATCTCAAATCTGTGGGTAGAAGGATTGAGTGTAGACATGGTCAGTTAGGTCATTTTGTGTGTTATATAATGTGACGTTCAAGTGGAGTTTCAAGTTCATCAAATAGAAATTTACTTTGATCTGAAATTCAAACGGGCCTTTGGACAAATAAGGGCCATAAATGCAGTTTTACCTCTCCATTATAGAAACAAGTTTTTCAATAAGATCGGAGTTGTTTATCTTATCTCCGACCAGTGTGAGCATGTCCTTTTTCTTGAGAATTCCGTCCTTTACCCTGACAAAGAATAAGTAATTAAAACAGCTGCAAAATGACAATATTGATAATGAGTTAAATTTTGAAAGCCCATGCTATTGCTCAAATTCAAAGAAGGTACGAAAAACCCCCGTTACAATTACCAGTTCTGCACTTCCGGAATGGTTATAATTTTAGCGAATATGTCGGACAACCACTCCGGCTTGACGAAGTACAGCTGACGCAGGCCCTGCGTGTAGCTGTTGTAGTGGAGCATCACACCACACTCGTGTAGGAACGTGACTGCCTGAGGGGGATTGCGGTGATCTCCCTGAGGGTAGATTTGGGGTAAATTAGACTAGATAATATTGAGTTTATAAGACTGTTTATTGAGTCTGCTTATTGAGTCTTCACTGCGCTGTAATGCGACGCGCTAATGTGGGAAGTGGCGTAGAGAAAAGGCAGCTCAAAAATCATTTCTTGCTAAATATAAAAGACATAATGCTGAGAATTTAACATGAATCGTTACATTTTCCAAGTCCTCATCCCTGATGTTGATTTCCTTCTCCTTGAGCTGCTGTAACAACTCCTCCTGCTCAAGGATGGGGAAGGGGTGGTACTTGTTGGAGGGCAGGAGCTGGCAATCCGACACAAAGCTTTCCAGTTCAAGGAAACAAGCAGGAACCTTCTCTCCCATGATCTTTACTCGCTTGTTCATCTTGTTTCGAGAATCTGGGAAAGATATAAACTCTAAAGAGAGACTGAATGAAAGGAAAACGAGCTCCTCGAACCAACCATCAACTGCTATGAAGAGAATAACAAAAGATGCTTTTAATAAATCAAGATGAATTCTTCTCTAAATCACCGGCTGGTGCCGCCTCAGCCCGCTCCGCCACACTGATAATGTTACTCCTGAGCTGGGTCATGCTGGAGCTGTTGTTCTCCAGGGCGTTTACGAAGAAGACACTCTCTATAACCGGTAGGAAGTCCTTGATGTCCTGCTGGTTTAGCTCCTGCAGAGCCGTGTTCACCATCCGTAAATCGTCTGCAGGGGAGAGGATGTGAGAAATGGTATGTGGGAAATGACTTGCCTTGGAAGAGAAAAGGGATGTTTTATAATTAGGGGGTTTGGATTTAGGATCAGAAATGAGTATAGAGGGAAAAATTGAGTAGCAATACAGAAGAGAATGGGCTCAAGATAATATGCTGAATGAAGCCTGATCATTGATCAACAGATTATCGTGATGTTTAAACTAACCCTCGGAAGCGCAGTCGATGTGCGTCCCTACAATGATCACATGAGCGTTAGGGGAACGGGACTGTATGGTGTACAGCCACGGTTTAATCCGCTCAATCTCACCCGGACCTTTCTGGAGATAAAGGTGGGATACTCAAAAGGGACGAATGTAGGTGAAAATAAATCAACATCAAACGTCGAAAATTCAAGAATGTTTGTCATGGAAATTGTGTTTCAAGTTACTAAAATGTTTATTAAACTTAGTTGAATAGTTCTGAGAATAAAGGGACTTGAATTAAACTTACCTTTAAACTAAACACCACCAAGTAAACGCCACGTTGTGTTAGGAAACACTGGTGAGTAACGTAGAACTGTTTCTGACCAGCAAAGTCCCAGATCGTTATCAAGTTTTCTGTGCCTCCTTTGTAGTGCCAGAAAGGCGTTAGAAATGTTGCCTCAGCCAGGGACAATCTGAGAAAAATAAGCTCTTATTTTAAGCCTTGTTATAAACGGAACAAATTTGAAATTAAGAAAAATCACAAACCGACCTTTATAGTGCCAGTCAGTTTTAACCACCCCTACTGTTGCTAGGGGTGTCCTATCCCTCTGCTTCTTAATGATAGCAGAGCAGAGACTGGTCTTACCCCTGTCTTCCAATCCCACCACAAACAGCTTGATTCTGATGAGGGTTGTATATTGAAGAATTGAAAAGGCCCATTGAAAACTGCGCACGGAAAATTCCAGCTCCCATGGTTTGACTGGGTGCACAATCAATGTTCGTGATTAGGGTCACATTAAATCGAAAGATCTTATGTTGGATTGTACTAAATAGCTGCTAATTTATATCAAATTTCAAATAATTTTTGGTCGCCGATGTTGCAATAATCCAAATGTTGATATTCAATGATTTAACATGAATGTCTCATGGCCACATTAGTCATCACTCACTCATAATTACCGGTAATGAGATTTGCTGTTCATGAGTTTCTGTCGCAGGTACACCACTATATTGTTACCCTTCTTGATAGAAATGGGGATATCCATGTCTTTGAGACCCTGACACGAACAAGAAATTCACAAAGTTGTGATGAAAACACGCTTTTGTAACGAAAATAATAAAATATCACCAATCCCATGCCCAAACTGAAAACTGATCAAAATTAAACTTTGAAAGTACGGAGACGCACAGTCTACCTCCAACTTTAATTGCTGTAGATTGGTAAGTTTTCCGATCTCAAGGGGAAGGTTTGATATCTGTGTATGAGACACATCAAGTTCAGCCAGGTTAGTCAGGTTACCGATCTCTGGCTCCAAGATTTGTACTCTCGTTTCACTCAGGCGGAGCGTTTCGAGGGGCAAGCTGAAAATAGAAAGTTTTAATGAGTAACGACATCCAGAGACTCAGGATATCACGGTTCCAAGAATTTATGGGATGTTGCAGATTAATGGAATATTTTCTATGACTTTAGAACCGTGAGTCGAACACGCGGACAATATAGAGCCCTGCGAGAGCAGGGCACTGTATTTCATTTCAATGGCGACTCCCTCAATGAGTCAATCACTCACTCTGTATCATTCCCAATCACCAGACTGGTTATTCCCTGGTTCCTACTGATTTCCAGCTCAGTAAGGTATCGGCTGGTGAAGTAAGCAAGTCCAACTGCAGGAGAGGGCGGGAATTGGCCGGATATCTTGTTGTTGTTCAGGTTTAGTCGGGATATGTACGGCAGTTGTCGGAGAACCTTAACCTGCTCTTCGTTAAGTCTGAAAGGAGGGTTTTACTTGGGTTTGGGGGGGGGGAGTTTTTGAGAATAGCCATTCAATGATCATGTCGCATATTTATTAAGTATCATCACTCATCAATTAATGCTGGAAACAACGCTTATTGCACTCAGGAATTCCACTAGGTTGCAAACAGAAATAGATCACCTGTTATTACTTAGCTCCAGGATCTTAACATTGGGGATATCTTCGTGAATTGTCGAGGAAACACTTATCACGAGGTTATTACTCAGGTCTAAGTTGAGGAGGTTTTCCAGGCCCTGAAATGACAAAAATGTTGGGAAATCAAATAAAAGTTTCGGCAATAAAACGGACCGACAATCCTCACTCATTTAAAGGAGATGGTATTGAAAACATTCGTTCAAAAAATCTGTCTCAGAAGCAGTAAAATTTATTGAATTGCAAACCTGGAAGAAGGGATCAGGTATCATGGTGATCTGGTTTTTGGACAAGTTCAGCATCTTCAGCTCCTTAATCCTGTCAGAGAGCGATGTATCATGAGTGGAACCAAAACATATCGGACAAAAATGTTTGAAAAACTGTAACTTGAAAATATTGATAAGTTGATTTTCTCTTTGACAATTTTTCTACAAAATTCAGCATGACAACATAACTTTTACATAATATGATCTTTAATGAAGAACTCACCGAAGCTTTCCTCAGGTAGGAACTTAATGGAGTTGCTGGAAAGGTTGAGAATTTCAAGGTTCGGTGTGTTAGAGTTCAACCAGACCGGGACAGCTTCGTAGGCATTGTTACTCAGATCCAACGTTTTTAGAGTCGGACACGAAACAGCGGGGATAGCAGTCTCGGTGCAATACTGGGTTATCTGAGATTATGGGAAAATGTTATGTGAATCTTGATATATGAAACAACTGATGATGATGGTAATTTCTTTCATAACCATTACCCTGTACAAAACAGAATTGGTACAAAATATGAAAATCTCTCATCACTGACTATACCTATAGAGAACCCTAACCGTTACCCTCAACCCACTTACCTGGTTATCGGACAGGTTGAAGTTAACCAGTGGCATCCTCAACACATCCACTGGGACAGCAGTGAACTTGTTGTAGGACAAGTCCAGGTCAGTGACACTCCTCATGAACCTACCAAACGAGGCAGGGATACTTTGCAGGGCGTTGTGGTTCAGGTTGAGCTTCGTCACGTGACTCAGTCGCGTCATCACCGGCTCACAGCACCCTGAGGAGATAGAGGGGAGATTAGACGTGGATCCTTGAGAGGATAAGAAGATTGGAAATGGATCCTTGAGAGGTTAGGAGATTAGACATGAATCCTTGAGAGGATGAGGAAATGAGACAGGGATAAGTGGGGTATTTTGTAACTTCACTGGGCATTGGCCCTTCACTTATTATGAATGCTTCAAGAATTATACCCCTCAAATTCGTCGGACATACATGTCGTCTATTTTGCATAATTTTTTTTGAGTAGAATGAGGCAATTCACTGCCACAGCATATGTCAGAAAACCGATCGGTAAGCGATTTACCACATTCCAACATCTCACCTAGTTTGTCTAGTGACGCTATCCTGTTATTGGAGATATTGACGTTCTTGAGCGTGTTTCCTGTACCCCGTGTCGTGTTGGATCCCCGCCTCCCAAGTGACTTCTTGACGGTGTGTAGGTCTTTGAGGGCGTCAGTCTCCCGGTAACTCACTTCCTTGTCCTCTTCCAAGTACTGACGCAGGGGGAGTATTAATGAAATTTAGAAAACACGAAGTACTGACCACGTACTGACGGAGAGAAAATCTGATTATTTTAATTTTCAGAAAAATCTATATACTTGGTCTTAAATGATCTGTATGAACCTACTATAAAATTATGGCCAAAACAGAAATTCATTTTCTTGTATACCGTACCTGTGAAGATAATCGCTTGTGGAGCGGATCTAGAAAACCACTCTTGGAGTGGAGTAGAGAGGACGGGTTCACATCCCCCTCCCCTCCATCTGCTTCTTCCTCCTCCTCTTCATCCTCTTCTCTGAATGTGTTGTTAGATGTCTGGTTCTGTCTTCTCCAACCGTGAAACTCACTGAAATATGGTGTGATTTTGTAAATATAAAAATAAAAAATCAGGACTCTTCTACTGTCGGTTCTTTAAACTTTCTTTTATCCTTCACTTTACTTAGTAAACTGCAGAAGTAGACACTAACCGGCTGAGTTGGGAGGGTTGCTGTCCCCGGAGGGTGAGCAACTGTTGCTTGACATCCGCTGCTTTACTAGCAACCGAGATCTTCCTACCACCACGAACTGGATTACTGTAGCTGTGGGAAAACAAGGTGTTACATCAGCTGTTTTCCGTTAAAACGGTTATCTTTTTTGCAGATTTTATCCCTTATTGCAGAAATAAACTAGGTTATTTTCAAAGCTCTGACAAAGCTCTGCTAGAGATATTTTGATGATTCTAAAGATGAGAAAGTATTATCATTAGAATATTTCATTTTCATTTTTATAATCACGTAAGGTACTCCATTTGATCCACAACTTATGAATTATAAATTTATAACGATCTTGGCCATCTGAGAATGAGGAGTTTGGAGAAAAAAAAATCGTGACTACACCATTGAAATGCCGTAGGATATCTTAATTCGATTATATTCTGTAATCGGGTGACAATACAGTTACTCAGTTAGTTTCTCAGTCTTTATACCTTTACTGCTCTAGGATTTCATATTTTCTTTATCAGTACTTCAGTTTTACTTCGGTAGTTCGTGTGGTAGGTTGGTTATCCAGTAGTACATATTATTACTCAACATATTATTACTCAATATGTTGAAAAATAGAGGAAATTTTAAATATACGGTATAAAATCTTAAACAAAAGTTCTTCAATAGCCTGTGTAATTTTACAATATTTTATTTTATTGTGCCGTGACTCTGAGGTTATCACTTTCCTCACTGAATGCTTTTGTTTATATTGTTTTCATTGTTGCTTTATTTATTCCACATGACAATTCCAAACGGTAAGGAGTAAGGACGGAATTTGAGGATTTTAAGCAAAATTCCACTATTTCACACCCCAATGTGCCGGCATCATCAAAGATTAATCATATGGGTACTATTGACAAAACCTTCATATTTTCGATCCCCCTCCATTTTCATCCCCAGAATTGTTGCTTCACATAAATAAGTCCCACATCAATGTCATCATTGTTCAAAACTCAACTAAGTATCTTAAGGCTAAAGTTACATTGTAATTATTTGCCTTTTGTTCACTTTTGAAGTTCTATAATTTCGTACATTCCACTTTACCAATTGTTCACTGCTTATAAGTTTATAGTGATAGAGTACAGTAGAATATAATTAGCTGTACTTCTTGCTTTCTTGGAGATGAACAAAGTTGTTCTGTTGTGTACAAATGTTTATTTTAGTCTGCATTGCAATGGTAGAAAATGTCTGGCGATCTTCAAAACGCCAAACTTCTTGTAGCGAGTTAGGTTTCAAACTTTGGACACCCTTATTATTTTTTAATTTCAACTTGATTTCCCAGATATGCAGTGCACAGCAGTACTTCGAATGACCATTCTTCTGAGTGGCTTACTAATCTCGACAACTGACGGTGACTACACGATAGGAGCATTCAACATCCAATCCTTTGGTATAACCAAATACTCCAAGAAAAACATCAGGAACCATCTTGTCGAAATTGTCGTACGATACGATCTGATTCTCATCCAAGAAATTAAAGATTCATCAGAAATGGTTATTTTTGATTTCTTGGCGGATTGCCAGGCAATAAAACCCACACTCGACATGATCGTAAGCCCTCGCTTAGGTCGGACCAGCTACAAGGAACAATATGCTCTAATCTACGACACGTCCCGGCTCACTATCTCCCGCCACACGATTTACTCCAACCCAACTGAAACCTTCTCTCGACCTCCCATCATCGCTCATGTCTCCGCTTTGGCAGGTGATATCCCGGACTTCACGGTGTTCGGTCTCCACGCAGATCCAGATGACGTGGTGCAGGAACTAGAAGAGTTCCCGGCTGTTTACGATGCTGCAATATCCGAGGGGTACCCGAGTAAGGGGTCTTCCTTGGGGATTTCAACGCGGACTGTAGCTACCTCTCCCGCGTGAAATACGATAATTTGAAGCTGATGTCAGATCGGAGGTTCCGGTCGCTGGATGACGTTGTTCTGGACACCACAGTGTCCCCCAACACAGACTGCTTCTACGACCGGATGGTGTTGTGCGGGGATCTCTACGCAGCGGACTTCTCCGGACCCCACACGGACTTGTTTGATGGGAAGATGAGTGAGGAGGAGGCGAGGGAGGTGAGTGATCATTATCCGGTGTATGTCGTCTGGAGGACTGGAAGAGGAGGGGTGTTTGGAGGAGGGGTGGTGGGTGCTGGGATGCAGGATGGATTGCAGAGTGGATCGCAGGGTGGAGGAGGGAAATGTACGTGTACTTGCCAGTTGGTGTAAGACAGGGGTGGAAAGTGTTAGCAGCATAGCAAGGAACAGCTAGAGATCAAGGACCAAACTTCCGTACAGAGTAAGGTATAGACTGAGAGCATGATGAGTGACATCTAAAGACTTCAAGGGTGTAGCAAGGACCAAAGTTCCCTATATGATTGAAGTATATCCCGGACTATAATCAGCACGGACAATAATGCACCACAGAAATTTCCACTGGGAAGGTATTAGCTTATTACCATATTCAATGGTTTAAAGGAAGAGGGTCAGTGTTATAGAGAGAAATATCTGATTGGCGTATCGTGTAATTTGAAATGCATTTTTCTCAATGAGTATGCATATATCTTTTATTTTGAGGACAATGCGATCACTTACTGAGCATGGTGGAGATCCATTATTATGTAAATCCAATGTGGCTCCAAGGCTGTAAGATCCAGGTTGCACCAATCAATCGTCTGATCTGAAAAGATGCCAACATGTAACCGAAATTGAAACTGATAATGTAACCTAATAAAAATAGGACAAAAACCACATAGCAATGAATAAAATACCACCTTTGCCTTAGAATAAAACTGATAATGCAAATATGCAATTTCAATGCCTAATTATAAAACGTCTGATGTCTTGAACCAGACAAGCACCATTTTGCATACTCAGAACCACACAGTGAGGCCATGGGTCAAGTTACACCAGGGCGTTTTATCTCTCCTTTTTTCAGAAGTGCGATGTAATGTATTGATTACGGAACCGATATAAGTCGGTAGGACTCAATTTACTCACTTCTGCTCCATTTTATTGCATTGTATCGTGGAATATGTGCGTTATCGTGCTTTTGTTGGTAATAGTATCCGTGTGCTTGTCAAATTTTCATCAGGTTTGTAGCGTGAAGCTTACTGGTATGTGATATTTAAAATCAAAACTTTAAAAAGAGTTTATCAAATGAAAGTTTTATGATTTTATGAATTTATTTGAAAAGAAATTGTTTTATTGTTATACGTATAATGAGAGTTTTGATCACATTTTACTTAGTTCAACTTCATTTCATTTGAATATGGCACATTGATCAACAACCAAATTTTTATCACTCTCCAAATCAGCAATACAGTGTTACCACTGCTCCACACTAACAATACTCTGCTCGTTAACAGTTGGTATCAGCTATACAGTGCTACCATTGTACGATAGAGCAGGGGCTGATCTACGCAGACAACGGCACGGAGTTGAGTCACTGCCTGGAAATGCCCTGCTCAGTGCAGTAAGTTCAGATTATTATTCTTGAACCCTAAGCCGCCTTCGGACGGGTTTTTACCATATGGCGTATAAATCCTAAGGGCTGTACGGTCGTCAGGAAGTATCCCGAAGGCAAAATGACCCAATAGGCGCGTGTCTTTGTATTTTTAGAGGGCTGCATCGATGGACAGATGGAGACTAAGTTTGGGGAACATCACGGTCGATATTAGCCAAAGAATAGATTCGAGACCTGAACCCTATCAATTCGATCGAGCTTGGGTGTTATTTCCGAAAATAAAAAAAAGTTCGTGATCGAATCCTTTGGACCTTTGAAAAATGTGTCCAAAACCTTCAGATGTTTTGTGGCGGTGCTGGAGACGCGACCTAAAGTCCTCACAGAGTACAGGTTGTGCTACAGCAAGGTGCCTAATATCAATGCTTCCCTTCCTTCCTACCTGAACGTGTGCAACTACTTCGGGTGAGCCCATCACAAGGAACATAAAAACTAAAAGTTTGGTGTCATTTGAAAATTAATTGATTTTTAGGCCATTTCCGTCAAGCACTGGTTAACGTTCGAGTATAGTGGTGTTTGATTGCAGAAATTTCGTGAATCCCAGTCATTGGCGTAAAAATTATCTCAGTATTCATTCGAATAATCCCGAACCGTTAATTTATAATTAACAAATTATATTCCTAATAATAGTTCATGGCACATGCTTTCATTCAATAAAGGTAAAGGAACAAATGATGACCATACGATTTTGCTTATCAAGTTCAAATTTTGGCTAGGAGCCAAATAAGTATAAGCTTATTGTGCGTGATTATATTTTAATAAAATTCAATATTTTAATTACGATAAAGCTTTCTGTGTGAATTTACGGGTGCAAATTTCATTTAAAAGCAAATTTTACAAAACGAAATTGGCATTTCTTTACTTTTTCTCAGGGAACCAGGAGTGACGTGTAAACAGAGAAACGTCAGATTTTGTGACGATTTTCCTCTGTGCAACACTCGGATAGCAGTTCCAACCTCTCCCATACCAGGCCCACCCACCCAGACACCACCCGACAAACCTTCCCATCAGGTGAGAAGGGGACAATATTAGGCGACTGGGGGCAATGGCAGGCGACTGGCAGTTTATCAGTTATCTTATCATACAGCGCAAAAAGTCAGTGGGGCGACAAACTACAGATTTAACTGTCGTAAATGCAAGTGTCATGTAAAACGACTGCATTTCAGAAAATCAGTCCGTTGGTGATAGGAGGCATCTCTGTAGGTGCTCTGGTTTTCCTCGTGTCAGTCAGTGTGGTGTCAGTGCTCCTTGTCAGAAGACTCATCAGACGAGCCAGCGGGTGAGTTCATGTCACGCAGGAATGCGGTGACAGTTCGAACTGTAGTTTTTAGTGCGCGGCGTAAAGATATATGAATGACATGTAAGTACGCCGCGCAAACTAACACGCCGCGCACAAAAAACTGAAGTTCGAACTGGACCTAATAGGATACGAGTCGAAGGGATTTCAATAGTCTGGTATAATGTGAAAACAATATAGGCTGCAGCAGCCAGTCATTACCAACAGCTAAGACATCTGATCCGACGCCTTATCTACCTTTCAAAAATATAACCTATCAGGTAGCAAAATATTATCTTGATTAATAATCAATATTCTTAGAAAATATTTCCAAGATCCATTATCGAGTCATATCAACTCGTTTCAGTATGGTTGGTGCAGCAGAGACACGTATTGAAGGAGTTCAACACGTGTTCATGACAATGGAAGAGATTGAGGAACTAGAAAAGGAGTGAGGATGGGAAACAGGGTTAACGAACGAACGAGAGTTCGTTTATATATCGAGAAGAAACGCCACAAGATAAACTTTCGTTCCCTGAGACAGCACGCAGTATATTACGAACGAAATAGAGACCCAAAAACAGCGATAAACGCTACACTAAATACTCTTTAGGAATTTCGACTTTTTCTGGCTTTACAGAACTTTTCTGTGATTATTCAATTTGTTGCGATGCAATTGAAGGGTCAGTGTTCAAAGACCTGGTTCGCAAGTTATTTGTTTTTTCAGTTTATACCTGAAATTGCTTCTAGGATGTATTAGATTATTTATTAAGAGGGAAAGTAAATTTCACTTCAAACGTTCCTGTAATCTTATGAAAGAAGAATTCCAGCTCTACTATAATTCAACTAAAACCACCTACAAACCTTGAGCTCTGAAGCCGAATTCCCTAAGCAGATACCCCAGTATCTCCACGTGATCAGCACTGGAGTAGGAGCTTGTCACGGAGTCCAGGGCTATCTTCACCTGACTCTGGTCCACGTTCTGCCACAACACGTGCTCCACAATGCTGGGAACAGTGTGAGGGCTTGAGAGATCATTATAGCTTTACAAGGTCGTATGAAAGTATACCAATGACCCCCTATTGACACCGGTGACACCCTACTGAAACCCTAGTCCACGTTCTGCCACAGCACGTGCTCCACAATGCTGGGAACAGTGTGAGGGCTTGAGAGATCATTATAGCTTATCAAGGTCGTATGAAGTATAACAATGACCCCATGCTAACCCCGTACTGACACTGGTGACACCCTACTGCCACAACGAGTGCTCCACAATGCTGGGGACAGTCATGTGTGAGGGCTAAGGAGTATGGCCATGGGTATTCGGGGGTTTAATGTGTGAGGGCTTGAGAAATTATCATAGCTAATCACTTTATCAAAGCAAAATTCAAATTTGATAACGTCGAAATACCTACCTTATCGGACATAATTGTCATGGAAATTAGAATCACGGGCAAATTTTCACGGACATTATTATTCACGCTGAGGTGCTCAGCGTGACTGTAATGTCCGTGATTATTATGCCCGATAAGTTATGTGCAGTGTGCACGGGCGTAGATTGGTAAAAGGCGTCCACTGGGTTTGGAATTGAAAGTTGATGAATTTTTACAAAATTTTCAGGATCACACCTTGGGTTCTTAGACTCAATAGCTGCCATGATGGGGTACTGTCCATTGTAAGGTGTGTTGACGTCCGCATTCATCTCCAGGAAAATCTGTACACTCTGCGCGAAACAAGTAGAATGAATATTTGGCTTAAATCGTTCAGTTATGCCAAAAATTGAAAACTTCAGTATATTATGGTCATTTAGGTTTTTGAATAATAAAACTACTTTGAATAATAAAACTACTTTGAGTCATTTCTGTAAAACTGCTCAAAAATTTTGAAGTGCACAGTCTAACTCATGGACATTAATTCAGTATTTCCATCCAAATTTTATATTTTCCGATGAATTAAAAAAGCTCAACGGTGCCCTATTATAGTTGTACAGTACACGAATGAGAGCGAACTCACTATTGCATCTCCGAGTCGTATAGCTTTCTGGAGGGCAGCAGATAACACTGCGTTATCGCTCTTATCAGTCGACTTTCCAAGGGCAGACCAGAACGTGTAGATGATGTAACTCAGCTTTTTATCCTGAAGGGGGTGACAGAGGTGTCATGGCATTTCTGAGAAGGATTCTGAAATTCCCACATGGGCCGGCATATCATGGACGCCATTTTTACATCGTGATACTGATTTTAGAGTGGTATTATCACGTGCGTACGCGATGCGCACAACTTTTTAAATTTCAGAATGATTCTCGTTTTCTTGAAATTGGAACGAACAGATTTTATATTCATGAGGTTGCTCAGTACATACTAGACAAAAATAAAATCAAAACTATAAAACCAATGCGATAGGATCTATGAAATTGAAAATCAATTAATCAATTAACCTGCTCAAATTTTACCTCGGATAGTTTGAAGAGACTGAGAGTGGTTGGAACGAAACACTCAACCAGCTGAAGTTTCACTGAACTTGACAACGCACAGAACGAGCGAACTGTCACCAGAATCTAGAGGGAAGAATCAAGTATGTTACCTGAAAAGCTGAAAGTATGTAGCCGCTCAGTGACATCAAGTGATCATCACTTAACTAATCCTGAACATAATCACATGATCATTGATTGCATGATCCTGATAGTATAACTAACACTAACGTGTTTCATGATCTCTATGTCCTGATGGTGAACACCAGCTAGTTCATGTAGCAGTTGAATGGCTCCCGTAATCCCTTCTATCTCAACGTTAGCATCAATGTCGCAATTCATGAGCGATCCCAAGGTGTACAGACCAGCCAGGACGCACTGAAAAACATGCAACGATACAGTCCATTTACAAGTAGTAATTTCATACAAACATATTTTCCATGAAGGAATGTTCACCGTGTTGATTAGATATTTTCGAAAAACGTGTCACTATTGTCGCCAGTTTTAATGCACAACCCAGAAATCCAGAGTAACGAATGAATCCTACCTCTCTATTGTTCTGATGTCTCCTGGTGAGATGAATAACCAGCGATAACGTAGAGAATTCCTCCTTCTTCTTGCTGATGCAGTACAGGAGGTCGTGAGCTATAACTCCTGGAAAGTTTTCAAGAATGATATTGGTACTAGCCTTTAATACCGATGAGTTTTCGGGAAATAATCAGGTGGATGCAAACGGACTAACGCAGGAAAATGTTTCAAAGAATTACAATAAGTTGGACAAAGGAACAGATCAACTTTCGATTTACCAAAAAACTTAAGTATCATTTAAAATCAACTCCAAAGACAATGATCCTCTTGACTCACTGTCAGTAGCCAGCAAGGTGATGAACATCAAGGTGATCTGATTGAGATAACTGATGAGGATGTAGTACTTAGCTCTCTCCAGGATCCTATGGTAGACATGTGGCTGGTCTCGTAACATCTCAATTACCACTCTATCCCTCAGGAGCAGGGTAAGGGCTCCCATACACAACTCCTTCACCACAATGTCATGCTGGTCGGAGCAGAAGAGCTTGCTCAGCTCAACTAGCGATCCTCTGAGGGGTGGGGTATGGTGAACAGGTTAAAGGACAATAATTATGGCGAATGACAATTTGTGAAACAGATATGAACGAAAATGTAGTCGAAAATCAAGGTAGCTGAAATTCAAAGTTAACAAATAATGACTTGGATGGAAACATTGTCATCCGAATTATAACGAAAGGATAAGATTGAAAACCTTATTCGGCTAACAAAATTTGAAGAGACGCCACCAATCACTATTAACCTTGGATCGAAGTTGAGGTTGAGTCTGAGCTCTGCACTTAGCTGCAACTGGAAGTTGATGAAGAAGAGGCATCCTACATACTGGATGTTTTCTGATGCTGGGTTGTTCTTCATCACCTGGCGGGGTTTGGAATGCTTACCATACGCACGAAAAATAGACATGTTCATGTAACTCAAATTTACATTTTCAGTCGTTTTATTCTTTATTCATTTGTTTTTCTTATCTAGATCCAAATACTGTAAGCAACCTGTTGGGGATTTGAAAAACTTAATAGTCCCGTCATTTCTTAAAAAAATGACTCCATTAAAGGAGTTATCGACTCACTCAAGTATCTTGGCTCCCATCTAAATCTTAAATTGAACCCCTCATGTTATCTATCCCCTAACCTCAGTATTTTGGCGTTTAGAGTTATCGCCTCACCTCGAGTATTTCAGCGTTTATACCCCCTCTAAATTCTAGCTAGTAACCCCTCATGAAAAGCAATCGCCTCACCTCGAGTATTTTAGCGTTTATCCCCTTCTCCAGGATGGTCAGGGAGAAGGTCCGGTCCTGCTCAAGTATCTCCGCCAGAGCTCCGCAACTCCCGATAAACACGTCCGAGTCCTCGTTGTGAAGGTTGAGGGTGTGCACGAGGGACAGACACTCGGCCTCCGTCACGGGCACTCCCTCGCGAACCTCGTGCAGCTGCAGGGGGGAGGAGTTTTGTCATTAATCATCTGAAAGTGTTCCTTCTAGGGGAACTATTTTCGAATATGTCCGAATGAAAAATCAGTTTGGCTTTGAATTAGTAACTTGAATTGGTTTATATTGCGATATACGCTCGTAAGTTTAATCGCTTGCTTACATTATAAAGACAGTTGCAGGCAGCTTCGATAAGGTTTATCCGATCTTCGTTGTAGAGGTTATCAGTGAGGACTGTGAACATGAAGTGAGACCACTGAGTAGCATCCTCGTCGCGACATTCCTTGAATTCGTCTGAAGAGAGAGAATTCAGTACAGAAAAGTTCTTGATGAGAACTCCTCATCAGTTCTATAAACCCCCGTAAATGAGACATACGGGACCTATCAATCACTTTCAAAAGGGACCATGACAACACAACATGTCACTTTGAAAACACTTGTCACTTTAACAAGTGACAAGTCACCCACCTAGATAATCCATGATGTAGAGACTGCAGATCACCACATCCTCATCGTTTCCATATTCCTCGTGCTGAACGAGTTGCTTAACCACAGTGCGGATGTTGCAGTTCTTCAGCCTGAAATCAAGATTAGATATCAGGCAATGGATGGAAGTGGAGGGCCTATGACTTTTCGCCTCACAACACCCCATCTCTGTCTGGGACTACCATCGCGAATTTATTTTTTATTTTTTATTTTTTATTTTTTTAATTGTGTCATTGCGGCCAAAATTCCGCGAAGGGTGAGGCAGAACCCCGGCGCGGGTTGGAGGCTTTAGGCTAATTTATGATAAGCAATCACCCGCGCCGACGTCCTACACCACCCGAGCGGAATTTTGGTGGCATCAAATGTATTCTGTACAAAAAGACACCGGATCTATAGTCCTGGCTAGGGCTAAAATTTAAAGGTAACGCCCGGTGCTTTAAAAAGGAGCAAGACAGCGATACCATCGCGAATTTAAATAATGGCAAAAGTTTCGAACTTTCGAATGATATCCCAAAAACTAAGTTTGCTTACTTGGTGATATCTGTCAGGTCATTACTGGATAAAGTGTCATCGCTCTCCCTGTGACGCAGAATACGGAGTTGGTTGTACGAGAGCTGAAAATGAAATAGGTATAATAGCCAATAGGTTTTTTCTTTTATATGGTTAGAGTTAGGGCAACAGATAGAGTTTTAATTAGGGTTAGGGCGAGTCCGCCTTAGTCCGCTGTAGGAAAGTCGGCGTTAGGATTCAGGATACCACATGATCCTAAATCCTAATCAATTTCAAGATAGAGCAAGAATTAGATGCTACCTTCTTGAATAAACAGAGACACTCCTTTATCAACTCTAGATTGGTTCCGTTATTTCTAATGTTCTGCATCGCAAGGTCGTGGATTCCAGTTTCTATGAAGCTGAAAATATTAGGAAATTCAATGTCATATAAACTAAAAGTAATAAAATTAACCGACTCGATAACACCATATTTCTATGGTGTTTCGTGGGTTCAATTTACAGAATAGTGCATACCAGTTACCACGCGGCACCTAATCAACAAGAATTGCGCCTGCCGGAGCCATTTCTTGTGCGTTGTTGATTGTTCCCGTATGCAGGCGCTTAATTTCCTGTTCCCCAGGGCTGGTATTACTATTAGAACGTACGCTGTCATTTGACCGTTGTCAGTCTTATTTACTGACATAGTGACATGAGTTGACGATAAAGCATAAAAGTGACCTCACAAATCAAGATACAATCGCGGGCGTACACCTACGGGAATTAAGAGCAAGAGTTGGTATTGAATAGATTAAAGGATTGCCGCAATATATAGTGACATCGCACTATATAGTGACAAAGTTTTCAGTGCCAAAAAACCCCAGTCACTATATAGTGCGTAAAAACACTTTATAGTGTCAGCGCACTATATAGTGACATGTTCTCCCAAATAATAGCCTACGTTTGAGTATCACATTGTATGCCCTTAACTGGCCTACTTATTGAAGGCAACGAGCCCATTAGGTCTTATGTAGGCTTTCCATTATCGGTAACAAATTTTTTATCTAGATAAACCGATAATTATTTCGATTTTATCTACCATAATCACCATAATCACTCTCCGAATGTCATTTAATTGCATGTGGCGCGAGAACAATTATAATAGGGGACAACGTGTACCCTATCACTTGCAGTTGCATAGGATGCAATGTGATCCACAGAGATGCCGTGCCGTCAATGAGGCCATGTCACTATATAGTGCGCTTTGCCGCTTTCCCTTTAAGGTGATTCAGGACACTCAATAACATATTATGGTCTACTTTTTGTCACTTAATAGTGCGTAAAAACACTTTATAGTGTCAGCGTACTATACAGTGACATGGTGTCACTATATAGTGCGTTGTCACTATATAGTGCGATTACCGATTAAAGATTTATCTGAAATAATTTTCCGTGATAAAACGCTTCTTCTATCAAGTGTGACATGGCAAATACTAACATCATTGAATCGATTTTTGAATTTTATAAATATTCCACGTTATGCGGGCGCTTTATATATTTCTTTCTCCTACAATTTTGAATTAACGCGCGCAGATCGAAATATCACGTGGGCGATTTCGTTCAACGTGCCAAATGTTCGCGCGCGCGTTCCCGCCATTTCATAGAACTCTTTGAAGATTCGTTGTGCGCCATGAATGGCGTGCAAAGTTTCAGCTCTATCAGTCAAAAGACACATTTTTTGGATTTTGGGTGCCTCAGAAATGAAGACACCCCTGGATCACCTTTTTTAGAGGTAAAATACGGTTTTTTAGATTTTACAGGAAAACAAAGGAAAACTGGTGAATATCATTGGTTCAGTGGTTTCAGGCGCATAACTTATGACCAGATACACCTCTATTTCACCTCCCTCGAGACCTCTATATCGAATAAGGGTCGAAAAAAGGCAGTTTTCAGGCCGAAAACGTGACTTTTCACCCCCATAAAAGACGAAAAATGGGTGATTTCGGAATTCTGAGGCCTGTTATGTCTTTCGTAGGTGTTCCATGAATGGCGTGCAAAGTTTCAGCTCTATCAGTCAAAAGACACATTTTTTTGGATTTTGGGTGCCTCAGAAATGAAGACACCCCTGGATCACCTTTTTAGAGGTAAAATACGGTTTTTTAGATTTTACAGGAAAACAAAGGAAAACTGGTGAATATCATTGGTTCAGTGGTTTCAGGCGCATAACTTATGACCAGATACACCTCTATTTCACCTCCCTCGAGACCTCTATATCGAATAAGGGTCGAAAAAGGCAGTTTTCAGGCCGAAAACGTGACTTTTCACCCCCATAAAAGACGAAAAATGGGTGATTTCGGAATTCTGAGGCCTGTTATGTCTTTCGTAGGTGTTCCATGAATGGCGTGCAAAGTTTCAGCTCTATCAGTCAAAAGACACATTTTTGGATTTTGGGTGCCTCAGAAATGAAGACACCCCTGGATCACCTTTTTAGAGGTAAAATACGGTTTTTTAGATTTTACAGGAAAACAAAGGAAAACTGGTGAATATCATTGGTTCAGTGGTTTCAGGCGCATAACTTATGACCAGATACACCTCTATTTCACCTCCTCGAGACCTCTATATCGAATAAGGGTCGAAAAAGGCAGTTTTCAGGCCGAAAAACGTGACTTTTCACCCCCATAAAAGACGAAAAATGGGTGATTTCGGAATTCTGAGGCCTGTTATGTCTTTCGTAGGTGTTCCATGAATGGCGTGCAAAGTTTCAGCTCTATCAGTCAAAAGACACATTTTTTGGATTTTGGGTGCCTCAGAAATGAAGACACCCCTGGATCACCTTTTTAGAGGTAAAATACGGTTTTTTAGATTTTACAGGAAAACAAAGGAAAACTGGTGAATATCATTGGTTCAGTGGTTTCAGGCGCATAACTTATGACCAGATACACCTCTATTTCACCTCCTCGAGACCTCTATATCGAATAAGGGTCGAAAAAGGCAGTTTTCAGGCCGAAAACGTGACTTTTCACCCCCATAAAAGACGAAAAATGGGTGATTTCGGAATTCTGAGGCCTGTTATGTCTTTCGTAGGTGTTCCATGAATGGCGTGCAAAGTTTCAGCTCTATCAGTCAAAAGACACATTTTTTGGATTTTGGGTGCCTCAGAAATGAAGACACCCCTGGATCACCTTTTTTAGAGGTAAAATACGGTTTTTA
The DNA here is from genome assembly GCA_011033025.1 of Beroe forskalii. Lineage (NCBI taxonomy): Eukaryota > Metazoa > Ctenophora > Nuda > Beroida > Beroidae > Beroe > Beroe forskalii. The sequence continues at coordinate 1,782,212 of WFMF01000001.1, read as the reverse complement.
GATTTTACAGGAAAACAAAGGAAAACTGGTGAATATCATTGGTTCAGTGGTTTCAGGCGCATAACTTATGACCAGATACACCTCTATTTCACCTCCCTCGAGACCTCTATATCGAATAAGGGTCGAAAAAGGCAGTTTTCAGGCCGAAAACGTGACTTTTCACCCCCATAAAAGACGAAAATGGGTGATTTCGGAATTCTGAGGCCTGTTATGTCTTTCGTAGGTGTTCCATGAATGGCGTGCAAAGTTTCAGCTCTATCAGTCAAAAGACACATTTTTTGGATTTTGGGTGCCTCAGAAATGAAGACACCCCCGGATCACCTTTTTTAGAGGTAAAATAGGGTTTTTTAGATTTTACAGGAAAACAAAGGAAAACTGGTGAATATCATTGGTTCAGTGGTTTCAGGCGCATAACTTATGACCAGATACACCTCTATTTCACCTCCTCGAGACCTCTATATCGAATAAGGGTCGAAAAAGGCAGTTTTCAGGCCGAAAACGTGACTTTTCACCCCCATAAAAGACGAAAAATGGGTGATTTCGGAATTCTGAGGCCTGTTATGTCTTTCGTAGGTGTTCCATGAATGGCGTGCAAAGTTTCAGCTCTATCAGTCAAAAGACACATTTTTTGGATTTTGGGTGCCTCAGAAATGAAGACACCCCCGGATCACCTTTTTAGAGGTAAAATACGGTTTTAAGATTTTACAGGAAAACAAAGGAAAACTGGTGAATATCATTGGTTCAGTGGTTTCAGGCGCATAACTTATGACCAGATACACCTCTATTTCACCTCCCTCGAGACCTCTATATCGAATAAGGGTCGAAAAAAGGCAGTTTTCAGGCCGAAAACGTGACTTTTCACCCCCATAAAAGACGAAAATGGGTGATTTCGGAATTCTGAGGCCTGTTATGTCTTTCGTAGGTGTTCCATGAATGGCGTGCAAAGTTTCAGCTCTATCAGTCAAAAGACACATTTTTTGATTTTGGGTGCCTCAGAAATGAAGACACCCCTGGATCACCTTTTTAGAGGTAAAATACGGTTTTTTAGATTTTACAGGAAAACAAAGGAAAACTGGTGAATATCATTGGTTCAGTGGTTTCAGGCGCATAACTTATGACCAGATACACCTCTATTTCACCTCCCTCGAGACCTCTATATCGAATAAGGGTCGAAAAAGGCAGTTTTCAGGCCGAAAAACGTGACTTTTCACCCCCATAAAAGACGAAAATGGGTGATTTCGGAATTTGAGGCCTGTTATGTCTTTCGTAGGTGTTCCATGAATGGCGTGCAAAGTTTCAGCTCTATCAGTCAAAAGACACATTTTTGGATTTTGGGTGCCTCAGAAATGAAGACACCCCTGGATCACCTTTTTAGAGGTAAAATACGGTTTTTTAGATTTTACAGGAAAACAAAGGAAAACTGGTGAATATCATTGGTTCAGTGGTTTCAGGCGCATAACTTATGACCAGATACACCTCTATTTCACCTCCCTCGAGACCTCTATATCGAATAAGGGTCGAAAAAGGCAGTTTTCAGGCCGAAAACGTGACTTTTCACCCCCATAAAAGACGAAAAATGGGTGATTTCGGAATTCTGAGGCCTGTTATGTCTTTCGTAGGTGTTCCATGAATGGCGTGCAAAGTTTCAGCTCTATCAGTCAAAAGACACATTTTTTGGATTTTGGGTGCCTCAGAAATGAAGACACCCCCGGATCACCTTTTTAGAGGTAAAATACGGTTTTTTAGATTTTACAGGAAAACAAAGGAAAACTGGTGAATATCATTGGTTCAGTGGTTTCAGGCGCATAACTTATGACCAGATACACCTCTATTTCACCTCCTCGAGACCTCTATATCGAATAAGGGTCGAAAAAGGCAGTTTTCAGGCCGAAAACGTGACTTTTCACCCCCATAAAAGACGAAAATGGGTGATTTCGGAATTCTGAGGCCTGTTATGTCTTTCGTAGGTGTTCCATGAATGGCGTGCAAAGTTTCAGCTCTATCAGTCAAAAGACACATTTTTGGATTTTGGGTGCCTCAGAAATGAAGACACCCCTGGATCACCTTTTTAGAGGTAAAATACGGTTTTTTAGATTTTACAGGAAAACAAAGGAAAACTGGTGAATATCATTGGTTCAGTGGTTTCAGGCGCATAACTTATGACCAGATACACCTCTATTTCACCTCCCTCGAGACCTCTATATCGAATAAGGGTCGAAAAAGGCAGTTTTCAGGCCGAAAAACGTGACTTTTCACCCCATAAAAGACGAAAATGGGTGATTTCGGAATTCTGAGGCCTGTTATGTCTTTCGTAGGTGTTCCATGAATGGCGTGCAAAGTTTCAGCTCTATCAGTCAAAAGACACATTTTTGGATTTTGGGTGCCTCAGAAATGAAGACACCCCTGGATCACCTTTTTAGAGGTAAAATACGGTTTTTTAGATTTTACAGGAAAACAAAGGAAAACTGGTGAATATCATTGGTTCAGTGGTTTCAGGCGCATAACTTATGACCAGATACACCTCTATTTCACCTCCCTCGAGACCTCTATATCGAATAAGGGTCGAAAAAGGCAGTTTTCAGGCCGAAAAACGTGACTTTTCACCCCATAAAAGACGAAAATGGGTGATTTCGGAATTCTGAGGCCTGTTATGTCTTTCGTAGGTGTTCCATGAATGGCGTGCAAAGTTTCAGCTCTATCAGTCAAAAGACACATTTTTTGGATTTTGGGTGCCTCAGAAATGAAGACACCCCTGGATCACCTTTTTAGAGGTAAAATACGGTTTTTTAGATTTTACAGGAAAACAAAGGAAAACTGGTGAATATCATTGGTTCAGTGGTTTCAGGCGCATAACTTATGACCAGATACACCTCTATTTCACCTCCCTCGAGACCTCTATATCGAATAAGGGTCGAAAAAAGGCAGTTTTCAGGCCGAAAAACGTGACTTTTCACCCCCATAAAAGACGAAAAATGGGTGATTTCGGAATTCTGAGGCCTGTTATGTCTTTCGTAGGTGTTCCATGAATGGCGTGCAAAGTTTCAGCTCTATCAGTCAAAAGACACATTTTTGGATTTTGGGTGCCTCAGAAATGAAGACACCCCCGGATCACCTTTTTAGAGGTAAAATACGGTTTTTAGATTTTACAGGAAAACAAAGGAAAACTGGTGAATATCATTGGTTCAGTGGTTTCAGGCGCATAACTTATGACCAGATACACCTCTATTTCACCTCCTCGAGACCTCTATATCGAATAAGGGTCGAAAAAGGCAGTTTTCAGGCCGAAAACGTGACTTTTCACCCCCATAAAAGACGAAAATGGGTGATTTCGGAATTCTGAGGCCTGTTATGTCTTTCGTAGGTGTTCCATGAATGGCGTGCAAAGTTTCAGCTCTATCAGTCAAAAGACACATTTTTTGGATTTTGGGTGCCTCAGAAATGAAGACACCCCTGGATCACCTTTTTAGAGGTAAAATACGGTTTTTTAGATTTTACAGGAAAAAAAGGAAAACTGGTGAATATCATTGGTTCAGTGGTTTCAGGCGCATAACTTATGACCAGATACACCTCTATTTCACCTCCCTCGAGACCTCTATATCGAATAAGGGTCGAAAAAGGCAGTTTTCAGGCCGAAAACGACTTTTCACCCCCATAAAAAGGAAAAATGGGTGATTTCGAATTCTGAGGCCTGTTATGTCTTTCGTAGGTGTTCCATGAATGGCGTGCAAAGTTTCAGCTCTATCAGTCAAAAGACACATTTTTGGATTTTGGGTGCCTCAGAAATGAAGACACCCCTGGATCACCTTTTTAGAGGTAAAATACGGTTTTTAGATTTTACAGGAAAACAAAGGAAAACTGGTGAATATCATTGGTTCAGTGGTTTCAGGCGCATAACTTAAGACCAGATACACCTCTATTTCACCTCCTCAGAGACCTCTATATCGAATAAGGGTCGAATCTCGGTCCAGGAAGAAAAACGTAGACTTTTCATCCCCCAAAAAAGACTGAAAATGAATCGAATTGAGGCCTGTTTTTATTACAATTGTTCATGAATGGCGTGCCCTAAAATGAGGAAAAGAGTTTTTTGATTTTGGGTTTCTAAAATGAAGTTCACCATAATCACCTTTTATTCATCAAAAAAATTTTCATATCTTCAGTCCAAAAGTCGGTAAGACTTCATTTTGGGGGCTTCTAAAAATTGCAATGGCCACATTTCTATATCAACTTTAGATAAAATATGTTCTTAAATGTTCATGAAAAAAAAAGGACAAAAAACGATGAATCCATCATATGGTTCAGTGGTTTCAAGGTGCATCATAATATCAGTCCAGATAAGACTTCCCTCGAGGTTTCAAACGAATAATGGTCGAAAAAGGCAGTTTTTCATGAACCTTTGCCAAAAAACTGTTTTTTCAGCTATAAAAGACATTAAATACCATTTCCCGAATTTCAGGCCTTACAGGAAAAAAAGTGTTTCATGAATGGCTTGAACAATTGTAATTTCAATTTAAAATAAAATACACTTATTGATTTTGGGCCTCATCAATTTATGAATCCGAATCCCTTGATCACCTTTTCTAAAAGTTATATTTGGCTTTTTTGACTTTATCAGAAAACAAAGGGTCTGGGTATGGTATGTGAATAGGCCAAAACCAGTGCACCAAATTTCAGGTCCCTAAATAAAAATGAATAAATTCGAAAAAATTATCAATTTTTTACTATAAAAACATGACTTTTTCACCCCCATAAACAGAAAATGGGTGATTTCTGAATTCTGAGGCCTAGAAAGAGAGATCATGTAGGTATGACTGAATGCCTCCAAAGTTTCAGATCCTATCCTACTAAAGAGTGAAATTTTGAAATTTATGCCTTTCAAATGAAACACGACCAGGATTTTCTTTTTAAATGGTCCAATTAAAGTTTTTAGAATTTTGAGGAAAACAAAGGAAAACCAATGAATATCATTGGTTCAGTGGTTTCAGGCGCATAACTTAACTGCAGATACACTTGGCTATTTTACCTCCTGAGACCTCTATTGTCGAATAAGGGTCGAAAAGGCAGATTTCAGGCCGAAAACGCACAATTTTATCCACCCAATAAAAAGGCCTGGGATGAGGTTTTTTTGCAATTAAGGCCTGTTCATTTATTGAATGCCACTCCTGCGATGGGAGTGACCTTAAATTCTTAAATTGGAGCACTTTTGCATCAATCATACCATACCAATGTATTCAGTTAAATTTTTTGATTTTGGGTTAATCATATTCCAATGTAATTTTATGTATGTTATTATATATACAGTTATTTTTTACAGGAAAATAAGGAAAACTTTTAGGGGCCCATTGGTTCAGTGGTTTTCAGGCCCATAAAAGAAAACCAGATGTGAAAACAACAGTTTTGGCCCATGTATTTCGAGGTGTTTATCGAATGGCTCATCAAAAGGCAGTAGCTATATCAGTCAAAAGACACTTTTCACCCCAGTTCAAAATGAAGAAAATGATCATTCTTTTTAGGGTAAAATATGTTATTTAGTTTTTCGTAAAAGGAAAATGGGTCATTGGTTCAGTGGTTTCAAATTGCATAACTTAAAAGATACACCTGTGATTTTACTGGATCAAGATATGAAACTACTGCTGATCAGAGGTAAAAACGGTTTTTAATTTGTGGTGAAAACAGTGAATATCATTTTTAACCAAAGGCAAAAAATTTCACCTTCCTGAGACCTCTTCAGGCTGTATGACCATTGCAGTTTTCAGGCCGAAAAATGGTGATAAGGTCTTCACGACCTAAAATTTGTATAAACTTGTTATTTATTTGAGGCCATTAATGAAGACACTTTGTAAGTGTTTTTAGAGGTGAAACGGTTTTTTAATTTTCAGCCTCTAAACAAAGGAAAACTGATGAAAGCATTTTCATTTTAAGGCGTATAACATTTTAAAACCAGAACATTTCACCCTCGGATCAAGCCCTAGAGGTAAAATAAGGGTTTTTAAAAGGCAGTTTTCAGGCCGAAAACGAAAACTTTTCACCCCCATATGAATGGCTCAAATGGTTGATTTCGAAAAACTTTTTGCCCAAAACTTTTTCTTGTGCATTTTAGGACAAAATACATTTTTTTAAAATTGCATAAAAAATGAAGGCCCGAAGATTCGTTTGAAACCCAGACGAAGTTTCTTAGACGAAAACCGAGATATGAAAAAGCCCTGAGGCATAAATAGCTCGTGATGTTCCATGGTGGAAAAATCAGTTTTTGGCCGAAAACTTTTTCATGAGCATTTTAGAACTTTAGAACATATCTTTATGAAAAGTTGTATAGAAAATTTTTTTCGTTTAAGACGAAAATGAAGTGATTACGACTTTTGAGGACCAAGAATGAAAATTTTGGTGATCCATGAATGGCTTTTTGGTTTCAGTTTTGGCCCAAAGACACATTTTTTTTTGGGTGCCTTTTGAAGGGCATATCCCGGATGAACAATTTATAAAAATACGGTTTTTTAGATTTTACAGGAAAACAAAGGAAAACTGGTGAATATCATTGGTTCAGTGGTTTCAGGCGCATAACTTATGACCAGATACACCTCTATTTCACCTCCTCGAGACCTCTATATCGAATAAGGGTCGAAAAAGGCAGTTTTCAGGCCGAAAAACGTGACTTTTCACCCCATAAAAGACGAAAATGGGTGATTTCGAATTCTGAGGCCTGTTATGTCTTTCGTAGGTGTTCCATGAATGGCGTGCAAAGTTTCAGCTCTATCAGTCAAAAGACACATTTTTTGGATTTTGGGTGCCTCAGAAATGAAGACACCCCTGGATCACCTTTTTAGAGGTAAAATACGGTTTTTAGATTTTACAGGAAAACAAAGGAAAACTGGTGAATATCATTGGTTCAGTGGTTTCAGGCGCATAACTTATGACCAGATACACCTCTATTTCACCTCCTCGAGACCTCTATATCGAATAAGGGTCGAAAAAGGCAGTTTTCAGGCCGAAAACGTGACTTTTCACCCCCATAAAAGACAAAAATGGGTGATTTCGGAATTCTGAGGCCTGTTATGTCTTTCGTAGGTGTTCCATGAATGGCGTGCAAAGTTTCAGCTCTATCAGTCAAAAGACACATTTTTTGGATTTTGGGTGCCTCAGAAATGAAGACACCCCTGGATCACCTTTTTAGAGGTAAAATACGGTTTTTTAGATTTTACAGGAAAACAAAGGAAAACTGGTGAATATCATTGGTTCAGTGGTTTCAGGCGCATAACTTATGACCAGATACACCTCTATTTCACCTCCTCGAGACCTCTATATCGAATAAGGGTCGAAAAAAGGCAGTTTTCAGGCCGAAAAACGTGACTTTTCACCCCCATAAAAGACGAAAAATGGGTGATTTCGGAATTCTGAGGCCTGTTATGTCTTTCGTAGGTGTTCCATGAATGGCGTGCAAAGTTTCAGCTCTATCAGTCAAAAGGCACATTTTTTGGATTTTGGGTGCCTCAGAAATGAAGACACCCCTGGATCACCTTAGAGGTAAAATACGGTTTTTTAGATTTTACAGGAAAACAAAGGAAAACTGGTGAATATCATTGGTTCAGTGGTTTCAGGTGCATAACTTATGACCAGATACACCTCTATTTCACCTCCCTCGAGACCTCTATATCGAATAAGGGTCGAAAAAAGGCAGTTTTCAGGCCGAAAAACGTGACTTTTCACCCCCATAAAAGACGAAAATGGGTGATTTCGGAATTCTGAGGCCTGTTATGTCTTTCGTAGGTGTTCCCATGAATGGCGTGCAAAGTTTCAGCTCTATCAGTCAAAAGACACATTTTTTGGATTTTGGGTGCCTCAGAAATGAAGACACCCCTGGATCACCTTTTTAGAGGTAAAATACGGTTTTTTAGATTTTACAGGAAAACAAAGGAAAACTGGTGAATATCATTGGTTCAGTGGTTTCAGGCGCATAACTTATGACCAGATACACCTCTATTTCACCTCCCTCGAGACCTCTATATCGAATAAGGGTCGAAAAAGGCAGTTTTCAGGCCGAAAAACGTGACTTTTCACCCCCATAAAAGACGAAAATGGGTGATTTCGGAATTCTGAGGCCTGTTATGTCTTTCGTAGGTGTTCCATGAATGGCGTGCAAAGTTTCAGCTCTATCAGTCAAAAGACACATTTTTTGGATTTTGGGTGCCTCAGAAATGAAGACACCCCTGGATCACCTTTTTTAGAGGTAAAATACGGTTTTTTAGATTTTACAGGAAAACAAAGGAAAACTGGTGAATATCATTGGTTCAGTGGTTTCAGGCGCATAACTTATGACCAGATACACCTCTATTTCACCTCCCTCGAGACCTCTATATCGAATAAGGGTCGAAAAAGGCAGTTTTCAGGCCGAAAACGTGACTTTTCACCCCCATAAAAGACGAAAAATGGGTGATTTCGGAATTCTGAGGCCTGTTATGTCTTTCGTAGGTGTTCCATGAATGGCGTGCAAAGTTTCAGCTCTATCAGTCAAAAGACACATTTTTTGGATTTTGGGTGCCTCAGAAATGAAGACACCCCTGGATCACCTTTTTAGAGGTAAAATACGGTTTTTAGATTTTACAGGAAAACAAAGGAAAACTGGTGAATATCATTGGTTCAGTGGTTTCAGGCGCATAACTTATGACCAGATACACCTCTATTTCACCATCCTCGAGACCTCTATATCGAATAAGGGTCGAAAAAAGGCAGTTTTCAGGCCGAAAACGTGACTTTTCACCCCCATAAAAGACGAAAAATGGGTGATTTCGGAATTCTGAGGCCTGTTATGTCTTTCGTAGGTGTTCCATGAATGGCGTGCAAAGTTTCAGCTCTATCAGTCAAAAGACACATTTTTTGGATTTTGGGTGCCTCAGAAATGAAGACACCCCTGGATCACCTTTTTAGAGGTAAAATACGGTTTTTTAGATTTTACAGGAAAACAAAGGAAAACTGGTGAATATCATTGGTTCAGTGGTTTCAGGCGCATAACTTATGACCAGATACACCTCTATTTCACCTCCTCGAGACCTCTATATCGAATAAGGGTCGAAAAAGGCAGTTTTCAGGCCGAAAACGTGACTTTTCACCCCCATAAAAGACGAAAAATGGGTGATTTCGGAATTCTGAGGCCTGTTATGTCTTTCGTAGGTGTTCCATGAATGGCGTGCAAAGTTTCAGCTCTATCAGTCAAAAGACACATTTTTGGATTTTGGGTGCCTCAGAAATGAAGACACCCCTGGATCACCTTTTTAGAGGTAAAATACGGTTTTTAGATTTTACAGGAAAACAAAGGAAAACTGGTGAATATCATTGGTTCAGTGGTTTCAGGCGCATAACTTATGACCAGATAGTTACTCAATCGGCAGTGGAAGTGGAAGCTGTGATTAAGGTGGTTACGATTACATGAATAATTTTCACTGAATTAACTGTAAAAATTAACTGTGGAAACCTTCATTAGTGCGAGGTAGCAGTGAGCTATGTAACTCTCCACCTTGTTGTCTTCCGACAAGTTCTCGCAGAAGTGCTCCAAACCTCGCTCATTGTCCAGCTGAACCAGCAGACATGCGTATGTGCCTGGAATTGAGACTACAGAGCTACATTCGTACCTTAGGACTTTAGGAGGTGTATTTATAAAGGTTGTAATTTGGGGATTTTTCGGAAAAATCCCCATATTTTTACCCTCCGTCACAGTTCAAAATGACGTCATTATCATATGTAAACTAGGGTAACGACTTGAGAAAGATCCCCAAATTACAACCTACCAAATTTGTAAACACCAAAATTTTACTCCACATAGATACACCACCTAAGCTATATAATTATATTCAGCCGCCAAGGAAACTCCAAAATTTTCTGACACCAGTAAACTTATAGAAGTACATAATAAGTATGAAGTCAGAAAGTAAGAGCAAAATCGTTTGACTGATGATTTGATGAAGTCAATCAGTGTAAGCCTGACAGGGGTTGCACTGAACTAAGATCTGATATTCTGACAATCTGATAGTGATTTTGGGACACTGAGGACTTTGAGAATCACAAATCAGTACCCGCATGTGACGTCATGGTTCTGTCCAAGTTGTAGGCCTCCTCAAATGTCTGCACTGCTTTACGGTACGCACCTGCAAAGGTGGGCGACAATGTTCATTTCTTGCAACATTCCGTTGGATAATGAGAATTCAATTAAAACAACATAAAGAGGTTTGTCTATTTCTTCTAATCCTCTAATCTTCTAAACAACTTCATTCTACTGTGACCCTCATGCTAAGCCTTGACTCCAAATACCTTATATAACACGTGAAACCATGCAGTGTACGCCCCTACTGAGTTATGGGCCGCTGCTATCCTCACCAGCACTTGAGAGCTGGGTCCGTTGATACTCAGCAGTCTCTGGTACCTCGTTATGGCTCTGGTGTACTCGTTACGAGCACTGAACGAGCACGCCTCAATCCAATCCACCAACCACTCACACTTACCTCCCGTCACTGAGTCACCTGTCAGACTGAAACACGGATACATTAGTAGGGTTTCTGGATAGGCGACTTTTGAAATTATTGCACGGGACGGAGCCGAGGGAATTTTTGAAAACGGATATTAAAAATAAAACATAACTGGAAATAGGTTAATAATAAAACAGAACTCTTCGAAGAAGTCGTATTCAAGGTACACGAATGGTTAATGAAGCTAAAAACATCCTAACTATGAAAGTATGAAGGGTAAGAATAATCCACAATGGAAGTCAGTCAATCAACAGAGAAACAGAAGGAAATGTGTTAAAGTGTCACCTGATTATTTCTTTAGTGCTCTGTCCCAGTTCCATTAGAGACTCGATTGCTTCCAAAGCCAGTGGATGAGTCTTGAGGACTTCTTTGAAACAAGAAACAGCTGTCCTCTCTGCTCCTAAAGGATTGTCAAGATTACAACAACTATTTATTCAATCCATCAAACATATAGCTAAATAAACTACAAAATCCCCCCCCCCCCCATTATCAGCAATGAATAACAGCTTAGGGAGCAAGTTTCAAACGTTTGAATAATTCTTATAAACCTTATAATCAGTTTATAAATCATTGAGGTTGCTGAAAATATAAACCTTGTTGTTTGTGATGTGATTCCCTAAGGGGGATGATAGTGAATAACAGTACGTTGTTCTTAAAAACCTTGTTGTTTGTACAAGTTCCCGGCATTGTCAAAGTCGTGACACAAAGCACGTAGTAACACTGGTACATCAACCATCTGCAGGGAGGCTGGAATTTGTGTCTTGTCACTTCTGGAGTGTGTCATGTCATTGATTAGTACTGGAGCAATCTTATCATATCACGATCTATTGAAAACAACAAAACCGTTTGGGTAACCCCCTGTGGAGGCAGTTTTATTTAAGATATTACATAGTTTTTATATGAGTATATGGGTCTTACAACTTTACAAGAACATGTTACCTGATGTCACATTCTGTTATTGCATGTGGCTGACTGGGTTTTTCTTTCTCAATCAGTAGCAAGGCTTGCTGCAACTTTTCCTGGGAAGTAATGAAAATGAATAGCCTCCAATTTTTGAGGCTTAAATGGTATTTTCGGTCCTAGATGACCATATTAACCCTAAATAGGACTTAAAGCTGCTCTTTCCCATGTAACAGCTTTGCAGTCTGCAGAGAGTCAACTAGAACCAAATAATCATATTATAGTTAAGCACAGAGTTTCTCCATGTTTATTTCACTTACTCTAGGAAGTGTAAACAATGGTGTATCAAGTTAATTTGCACTTCTATAGATCTCACCATTGTCTACACTTCCTCTAGCACCCAACCTGGGGCTCCGTCAACAACCTTTTCAAACCTAGACACAGCCTATGATTTTGGTATCATCTGAACATGATTTTTAAAACAATCTCATTTAAAAAACTAACCAGAGCCTGAGAGTAGAGCTTCATCTGTTGAAAAGCAGCAGCCAAATAAAATAGACTTGTCACAGATGAGACTTGCTTCTGTGGTAGCACACTTCCTTAAAGAGACATATTAAGTAGATACATACCCCATTAATTAGCTTATATACCTTATTGGCCTCTTTAAGCCAGCCCTTATTAACATGCCTTTTTAACCAGTATTTGTATTTAATAATACAGTCATTTGGATTTAATACAAATTTCTACACAAGCGATTTTGCATGGCTTTCTATAAATGAAAAATTATAACAACTTTCCACCCCTCCGGAGTGTGGAAAGTGTCAAAATCGATTTTTAGCTGAGGCTGGCACCAACTGATTTCGTATCTCTCGGCTCTATAGTTTTTTGCATGAAAAATGTACCCAATGAGCATAACTTTTATTACAAAAATCCGAGTGGAAAAGGGCAACAGATTTTTAGCAGGCGCAGCCGGACTGATAAGGCGAATTGTATCTCAGTCCAGGAAGGTCGTAGAGACTTCATCTTGGGCGGAAAATGCGCAATGGCCATGTTTATGTACAATTGTTCACAAAAATATGCCCTAAAATGCTAAGGAATGGGGTAACGGGTGAAAAACTGTTTTTCGGGCAGATGCAAGACCTGATTTAGGCGAATTTTTTATCTCAGTCCAGGAAGGTCGTAGAGACTTCATCTTGGGCGGAAAATGTGCGCAATGGCCATGTTTATATACAATTGTTCAACAAAAAATATGCCCTAAAATGCTCAGAATGGGTTACGGGCGAAAAACTGATTTTTTTGGGCAGGTGCAAGACCTGCTTAAGGAGAATTTTGTATCTCAGTCTAGGAAGGTCGTAGAAACTTCATCTTAGGCGGAAAATGTGCGCAATGGCCATGTTTATATACAATTGTTGACAAAAATATGCCCTAAAATGCTCAGGAACGGGTAACGGGCGAAAAACTAATTTTTATCTCAGTCTAGGAAGGCCGTAGAAATCATCTTAGGCGGAAAATTTTTTTATATACAATTGTTGACAAAAATATGGTCCAGACAAAAACTTTTTTCCAGTCAGGCCTGATATAGAAAATTTTTCTATCTTACTAAGACATTTATTCCAGTCCTGGGTCGGTTTAAAAACGGCTAATTTGGCCAGGCCGGTGGGCAGCCATGCTGAGCATGGAGACTATCCCTAATACGCTAGGCTAAGGGTGTGAACTCCTGGGTGGTTTTAGGCCACCCTACTGCCAGGATATCCTCAGCTGAGAGCAGCCAGCCGTTCCTGGACCCCTCTGGACCGGCGGGCTGCCAACGCCTGTGGCAACAATCAGACTGCAAAGCAAGACAAGGCTTGCCTTGCAGATTAAGTCAGAGATCTGCCAAAGGCGGCTATAATGCACCACCTCTCTTTTGTCTAGATGATTCACTGGGAGGTCTGACCCAGCCAGACTATGTAAATATTATTCCACCGATTGGGATTTAACTGGGGCTCAATGGGCAAGCCCAGTCCTTTATGGTGGTTAATCGTTACCCTCGTTTAGACATTTATTTCTGTACTCTCTACTTCCTGGAGTTGACCATTCCAATTATTTTCTGCTCAGCCGGAAGTCTCTATGGGTGTAATGTAATTTCATGTCAGGATACTTCATCTCCCTGGTCCTGACCCTAAACATCACCCTATAAATCCTTTACCCCGAATCCCTAACTCTTACCCATACGCCAACCATTACCCCTAACCCAGATCCTTACCTTTATGCGGTGTTGAAATATTACAAGATAAAGTGCCGGAGATGAAATGTCATGAGATCAAATGTCCGTTACCCGTCTCTTTTACTGGACAGTAATTATATGAAAATCGTCTCAAACCATCGCCAAATTTCATTTTTTGCCTATAACTCTCTTCCTGAGAATTTCAGGGCACATGTTTATCCTTTTATCAGCAAGTCGTACAGAATAAACATGGCCATTGCGCACATTTTTCCGCCCAAGATGAACTCTCTACAACCTTCCTGGACTGAGATACAAAATTGGCCTAAATCAGGTCTTGTGTTGGCCAAAAATCAAGTTTTTCGCCCGTTACTCCGTTCCTTAGCATTTTAGGGCATATTTTTTGAACAATTGTATAAACATGGCCATTGCGCACATTTTCCTGCCCAAGATGAAGTCTCTACGACCTTCCTGGACTGAGATACAAAATTCGCCTTATGCAGGTCTTGTGTTGGCCCAAAAATCAAGTTTTTTCGCCCGTTACTCCGTTCCTTAGCATTTAAGGGGCATATTTTTTGTGAACAATTGTATAAACATGGCCATTGCGCACATTTTCCGCCCAAGATGAAGTCTCTACGACCTTCCTGGACTGAGATACAAAAATTCGCCTAAATCAGGTCTTCGGCCCAAAAAAATCAGTTTTTCGCCCGTTACCCGTTCCTTAGCATTTAGGCATATTTTCGTGAACAATTGTATATAAACATGGCCATTGGTGCACATTTTTCGCCCAAGATGAAGTCTCTACGACCTTCCTGGACTGAGATACAAAATTCGCCTTATGCAGGTCTTTGGCGCCTGCCCAAAAATCTGTTTTTTCGCCTGTAACTCCGTTCCTGAGTATTTGAGGGCATATTTTGTTAACAATTGTACATAAACATGCTCATTGCGCACATTTTTCCGCCCAAGATGAAGTCTCTACGACCTTCCTGAGCCGAGATACGATTTTTACATATCAGTCGGCTGAGCCTCAGCTAAAATCGATTTTCGGCACTTTCCACACCCGGAGAGGTGTGGAAAGTTGTTAGATCGATTTCATGCAAAAAGCTATAGAATCCATGCAAAATCGCTTGGTGTAGAATTTGTCCACTTTTTACCCCTTTTTGAGGCAGATTTGACTGTATTAATTTGAATTCATTTAATCATATTCTCAAACTTTTCATTGAACTTGCTTTTTCATGACTGTAGGGTTTTGATAGTTCTCACTCACCCAATAGTTCAACACTTCTGTAGAGACCAGCTTCATAAAGATTTTGGATACTGTCACGATTTGTCTTGACACACAACATGGTCATGAAGTACTCAGATACAAGATTTGATCAATTCACCTTTCATTTGCAGGTAACTGAATTGATGACACAAAACAATTTTAATTTTTCCCTTCTCAACTTTTTTGTTTGTTTTACAACAAGGCATTGAGGAAGGGTTACAAATGGAAATGTTCTGGAAATTCTGGTAGTATTCACTTATAAACTATAAAGTATGTTATAATTTACAAAGTGAAGAATATGATAATTTATCAAATAAATCAGATGAATAATTGATTTGGGACTGGTTGGTAGGGCTTGGTTGAGTGCCAGTCAGTCATGTATCAAGAACCATTATGAATCTGTTTCTCCTTCAAGCATTTAGAGTGAAACTTAGCAAATGTCTGTGCAACCAAAATAGGAAATATCAAGGTTGCTTCACAATAAACTTTCACTGGATCTTTAGAACCACTTTTTATTTTACCCCATGAAACGGCCTCATCAGGTGTGGCCCCTGAATCTGATCCATCAAAGGGCTGGGCTGTGTTGATATAAAGGGTAAAATCAGCACCATTTCTCATGAGGTTAGCATTGGCTACATGATGTTTTATCACACCTCCTCCCAAAATAATCATACCTGTTTTATTTGCAGCAACAGCTGTTCTATTGATTAATCTGATGTCTTGTACTAAGTCCATTATAAGTCCAGGTTTATTGTATGAATGGAAATACATAACATCTCCCACAGCACCATCAGTAATTGCTGGACAGAAAACAGGGATTTTGTTCTTCCATGCCCAATACAAAACACTATCTTCATTGTTGATCTTGCTGCCCATCAAAGATATCATTTGGCTTGGGCTCCATATCTTACCTTCCTCTTTCTGCTTTGCATACATTTCATCCAAAATAGGGACCAGCCATTCTTCAAAAAGCTCATAGTTCTTGTTAGGAACAATCAAGTTGCCAATCCTATTAAGTCCCTTTGATCTGAGGGTCTTCCCATCAAAGTCAAAGCTGCCAATAAAATGGGGTGCCAAACATTTCATTATATCCTCCTCAATTGCACCACATGTTGTGACCAAAACATCAACCAAATTTTCTTTGACAATGAATTTTAAACATTCACGAATTCCACTACTGATCATATTACTGGTGAATCCAAGAAAAATGGTACATCCTGAATCTTGTCTGACTCCATCAATCTTTTCTCCTTCAAATGGACAAGACTTAGCAGCCAACATATCATTCACCATTTCAATTGCATGTGAAAAGTTGGTGGCTTGGAATCCAACAGTTTTGTAGGATTCAAATAGGGCATCATAGTCTACACATTGGTCTGGGAAGCTATATCCCTTGACCTTTGGTCCATCAAATGATTCTTCTTTTCCAGGGTAAACTGCAGATCTGGCTTTCAAAAGTTCACTCATTTAAATGTGCTGTGAAGGAATGTCCCATCTATCTCCCTCAGTGAAATGGTTTCAGTTAATAATAATGGATAGAATGTCAAAAAAAGATATTTTAAATTACAGAAGATATAACAACATATTAGACTTGCTCAATAATTATTGGCCGACAACATGACATCATCAAAAACTTTGAAATTACCTGGGGCAGTATTGGGAGCACCTATTGAATTCAAATTTTCAGTACATGGAGTATGGAGGCGATACGCAATGCACTGAATGTACTAAAAGTTTCTGCAATGGTTCTTCTAATACTGTCTCAGGTAAGTTTCTAGAATTAAATAGTGAAGAGTAGTTGGCCAATACTTATTGCACTGTGCATGAAACCACAAAACTTACCTCTTCACTGTTTATCATATGTGGTAGAAAATACCTTAGAAAAAATTTCCGGACTTAACTTCACTGTGAAGTACCAATTTTCAGAACAAATTTCCGCATAACATCAACTAGGTAAAATCAAATAGTTATCATGTCATGCAATTGCAACCATACTACTTTTCTCGACTTGGTCCTTTTAGAACACCCACTGCTCTTAAAGTGCCAATTTGAGCCCTATGGAATTACACTTCCTAAGCCCGCATAGGTGTGTGTACGTGAACAAACCGCTTGCTAAACACGTACATCCCTGTTTGCGTTGCGGGCGTACACACACCTATGCGGGCTTAGGAAACGAACCGCGCGCTTAACTTCCCTACATGCAAGCACTGGTGACTGGTTAGGGTGCAAACTGTCCTGGTTAGGCCAAGCTTGAAAAACGTTGTCTATCCGTCTAAAATATCGTTGATTTGCTCTAACCAGATCCCTAACCAGAGCTTGTCCTACGTTGTAGGACAAGCTACAAACAGGGACACATAGCATGCAGTGGCTACGCTGTGCGGCTTGCGTCAGCCGTCAGACATCGTTTGATCACAAGTTGTCAATCGCTGATATAAGACTCTTCCGAGCGACGTGCCGCGCACCGCTCAGTCACTCAGTCAGCGGGGCCGGGTGGGATCGGACGGGACGGGTACGTCAGAGTGTTCACACAGAGCAGGTAGTATTGCTAAACACGTATATCCCTGTCTGCGTTGCGCGGCGCGCGTACGCACACCTATGCGGGCTTAGGAACAGGTAGTAGGGTATGTCATGTCATGTCTCCCATGTAAACGGGGCTGAGTGACGTCACAGATCTAAACGTCAATTTTTCTGTATCCTTAACCTTGCCAGACGTTGTCTGGCGCGCGCGCGAGGGGGCCAGGCAACGCCTGGCAACCTAAACCTAACTTGCTAAACGCGTATATCCCTGTTATCGTCGCGCGTACACACACCTATGCGGGCTTAGGAAAAACCTAACCATGACCCTAACCAAAACCCCAACCTGAATCCTTACCCTAAACCTAACAAATCCTGACCCTAATCCCGACCCTAACCCTAACCTTTAAAGCGCTAGATGGGCTAAATTATGTTTTTCGGAGTGACGTCATTGTCATAGATAATGAAGGCTCCCGTTTACATGGGAGACTGACCGGTAGTAGGATGTTACCTGGTTATCATAGCTACTACCGTTGCATTGCTCTAACCAGATCCCTAGTTTTACGACGACGCGACGCCCCTGTTTAGGGGAACTTGCCAGGCGTTGCCTGGCCCCTTCCTAAGCCCGCATAGGTGTGCGTACGCGCGCCGCGCTACCCTACGGGTAGGAAGCGCGCCGCGCAACGCAGACAGGGATATACGTGTTTAGCAACCTGGCCCCCTTCCTAAGCCGCATAGGTGTGCGCAACGCAGACAGGGATACCGGATATACGTGTTTAGCAACTGGCCCCCTCGCGCGCGCCCCGACTCGCAGAAAAAATGTGGCTGGCGTCAGCGGGTCATACATCGTACGACAAGGGGCAGGCAACGTCTGGCAAGGGGAAACCGTGGCGTCGTTACGTTCAGAAGGGTCTATCAACGATAGACAAAGAAATTGACCATCTATAAAGGAGGGAGTCCAGCTGAGGGAGAGTCTGGCCCACCAATGCGGACGTCGTAGGGGAGGGGTGTTTCATCAAATGCGGATGTCCGAGTCAAATGTAAAGCTGATTTTGTCACCAGCACCATATGCGGGGAAAGGGGCAGAAAATGATTACCCAAAAGATTCGGGAGGAAATTGCTGACGTTCGGAGGGGGTTGCGGACAAGAGGGGGATCGGGGGGAGAGAGGGGTCTAAAATAGCCAAAATTTTGCGGACGGGAATCCAAAAAATCGCTTGAGCTTAAAATAAAATAAGTCACGTGACCATCTGCATTTCCGACACCTTAGCAATTTGTACACCTTTCAAGTAACTAGTGCTTCCGATATCTCGGAAAAACCTAAAATCGGCAAAATCTGAAGCACCGGCAAAATCTGAAGCACCTTCAGAAATGCTTGCAAACTACAGCGGGGGCCTGTCAGCCCCCCGATATTCTTCTTGGAATTTCCAAAAATATCAAACTCCCTTGAGTACTCTGACAACTGACGCAGTGCCCTTTTTAGTGCCCTGTGTGCCTTAAAATGTGCAATGCCATACGACTGGTAATTGATGTATACACTTACAACCCCGATGCGCGAGGTTGCGCTACATGCTAGTACCTTGTGCGCAGTTTTGGGAATCGCACCAATTTCGCGACAACATCGCACGATTTGAGGGTCTAAACTTAAGAAAAATGAATTTTGAAGGTGACCATTCAATAGAGCTCAGCTGTACGAGTTTATAGGTGAAAAGATCATTAAGATACGCTATTCCTGCCAGGAGTTATGTTCAATAACAGCTCGCAACAGAAAACACGTTTTCTAATTGCGCCGTCTTCCATGGTTCATTGTGGAGCTCAGGAGCGTGATATCAAAATCTAAGATCAACTTGAAGCATGTAATTTTATCCTCTAGCGATTCCCGAAGGTTTCAAGTCTCTATCTTCAAAAATGTGGATTTCTATAGAACGACACCACGAGTCGATGTAAAATTGGTGTAAATTTATCCCGAATGAGGTTGCGCTACAAATTGTAGATGAATTTTGCCGAGCCGCGCGCGCTGTAGCGCAACCTCGCTCATTTCGATTGATAAATCAACGTCTTGATCCGAGATCGTATCGACAAGAAATTTCGATTTTCCTTGTAAATTTGCTATTAAACAAGACGACAGCAGCATCTTCACAAATCTGCTAATTATTGATTAACTAATTATTTGTCATTTCAGGCCTTTCAGGCGACTCACATAAGGTGAAACAGAATCTGAGATGCTGGGGTACAAGAACCGGAGGAAAATTCTCAACAATTCTACCAACAGATGAGATTAAGAGGTAATTTCAGATGGCACAGATTTTCGTGATTTATATTCCATTACAAAATATTTCCTTGTATTTCATTGGGACAAAGAAGTACTGAAAATCGATCACATAATCACGGTTTTGGTCGCTAAAACAGTGTAGCATTTTGGCCTGTTAACACCCGACAAGCAATACCCTATATTTTAGACACACATGATGCTTTGAAAGTGTCCACCATAAGATTTTAAGCAGCAAAGTGGGGAACGGACATTAAACCTCGAAATTTTCTACCTACAACACTTTACCGCATGATGTTTCAACTATAGAGTTAGACTAAGGTTAGGGTCTTGGTTAGGTTTATGGTTAGGGTATGGAATAGGGTAAAGGGTTAGGGTCAGAGAAGAGAGATAAAGTGCTGTGAGGTAAAATTTCTGAGGTTTCAAGTGGGTTTCCCAGCAAAGTCTCTATCATGAGGCAAAAAACAAGCAAAAGAAGGACTTTTGTCAGTTGATTATCAGCGAAACATGGTGGCAATGTGAAGTAGTCAAGCTCTCGCCTCACGAAATTAAATGCTAAAAACTGTTATTATAGTCCAGCAGCGAACAGAAATATTAAAGTATAAAAAGTACAGACTCTGAAATAGAAATTATGTCAAATTAACATCACTTCTAACAGCAGTGGATAAATCTCGAATCAAATAGCCGAGAGAACAGTGAACTGCAGTGAAAGCAGTGATAGGCTGATAGCAGCAGGCCAAATTCTGTGAAAGCAATCATTTTGAGAAAGTTAAAATCATACGCAAGGAAGAGAAGTAAAAAGATACAAAATCAAACACGAGAGAATTAAATACAAAATCACGAAATAAAGTTTGGAATTTGCGTTGATCATTTGCATTGCCATGTTGTCATGGTAACACATTCTTCGGAAATAGCAAGAGCTGAGTGAGAGTAATACGTCATTATCATAAGTAACAATGGTGGATTACTTTTTCTCACACACTGAGGAAATGATGTCAAATAAATGCCGCCTAATTACCGCAACAGTCTGATACATTGTGCAACTGTCCCATGAGAAAAGTAAGATACTACACACTTTTAAATTCATTGACATACCATATTCAACCATAGTAATTACGTCATTCTCATTTGCCTATTATTACAGTGCTGCAAAAACCGAGTTTCACCAAATGTAAATTTTCTCATTTTAACCGATTTCCTTTCATCGTTTTGTATATCATTTCATGTTTTGTTGTAATTGATGCGTTTCAAAGTGACATGCTACCAACATTCGTTTGTTTCTATCAATCTGATTATTGTTTGTTTTTCTAAGATTACTAGTGTTTCAAATTTCATTAAAAGCATCACACCACATTTTTGACTCAAGCCTTCTATTTCAAAACTTTTTGAGATTTATTTAGCAATACATCCATGCTTTGAGTCCATGCTTTGATTCGATTTGCCTTAACAAATTTTCGCCCTCGGACCCTTCAAGCCCTCGGGCTAACAACTTCCACATAGGCTAAGCCAGGGATCGTTCACATCTTACTTAATCACCTAAGGGGGGGATTACGAATGACTACGTTACATGTTATTGTATAAACAAATGTAACTACTGTAAACTTGCTTAGGAGGGGGAGGGAGGGGTTAAAAATTGGCCAAAAATTGATTATAAAATATGCGAATCATTCCTAATACTCACCCAGCTCTTACCAATTCCAAAGAAGCAAAGAATATGTTACCAAGGCAACATGGCAGAGATCAACGCAATTATGCAAATTCCAAGCTTAATTCCGTGATATTGTATTCTATCTTTCGTATCTTTCGACTTTTATTTCATTCCTAATCCGATGTTTGTAATTTTTGTATGATTGCAACTTCTCGAAATGGTTGCATTACAGAATTTGAGCTTCCTCTATTCACTCCACTTCACTGTTCTCTAGGCTATTTGATTCGAGGTAAATGTCTACTGCTGATGGAATTGCTGTTAATTTGATTCAAGTTTTTATTTCAAAGTCTGTACTTTTTATACTCTTATACTTCTGTTCGCTGCTGGACTATCTAGATATCAGTTTTTAACATTTAATTACTTGAGAGCCCGACTACTTCGCATTGCCCTGATGTTTTGCTGACAATCAACTTACAAGATAACTTTATTTGCTTGTTTCTGCCTCATTATAGAGACTTTGCTGTTTATTAAAATCTTATGGTGGACACTTTCAAAGCATCATGTGTGTTTAAAACATAGGGTATTGCTTGTCGGGTGCTTACAGGCCAAAATGCTACACTGTTTTAGCGACCAAAACCGTGATTATGTGATCGATTTTCAGTACTTCTTTGTCTCAATGTAATACAACAAGGAAATATTTTGTAATGGAATATTAATCACGAAAATCTGTGCCATCTGAAATTAATCTCATCTGTTGGTAGAATTGTTGAGAATTTTCCTCCGGTTCTTGTACCCCAGCATCTCAGATTCTGTTTCACCTTATGTGAGTCGCCTGAAATGACAAATAATTAGTTAATCAATAATTAGCAGATTTGTGAAGATGCTGCTGTCGTCTTGTTTAATAGCAAATTTACAAGGAAAATCGAAATTTCTTGTCGATACGATCTCGGATCAAGACGTTGATTTATCAATCGAAATGAGCGAGGTTGCGCTACAGCGCGCGCGGCTCGGCAAAATTCATCTACAATTTGTAGCGCAACCTCATTCGGGATAAATTTACACCAATTTTACACAGACTCGTGGTGTCGTTCTATAGAAATCCACATTTTTGAAGATAGAGACTTGAAACCTTCGGGAATCGCTAGAGGATAAAATTTTGTACTTCAAGTTGATCTTAGATTTTGGATATCACGCTCCTGAGCTCCACAATGAACCATGGAAGACGGCGCAATTAGAAAAACGTGTTTTCTGTTGCGAGCTGTTATTGAACATAACTCCTGGCAGGAATAGCGTATCTTAATGATCTTTTCACCTATAAACTCGTACAGCTGAGCTCTATTGAATGGTCACCTTCAAAATTCATTTTTCTTAAGTTTAGACCCTCAAATCGTGCGATGTTGTCGCGAAATTGGTGCGATTCCCAAAACTGCGCACAAGGTACTAGCATGTAGCGCAACCTCGCGCATCGGGGTTGACTTAGATATCTAAGTGTATACAAATAATAATAATGCAACGCGCGCGGCTCTGCGCGCTCAATGCAAGGAAATAAATTTCGCGCATTCCAGTATTTCTAGTTTAAACCTAATTTTCGCCCAGATTGCGACCGACTGAGCGCGCAGAAACCGCGTGTGCAGTAAAATGAAAATTACTGGAGCCTGCAGCAAACTTCACCAAGCCACGTAGCTAGGATTTTTAGCCAAGGAATACATAGCAAATTGTAAGGGATGGCGGGAAGCAACCCATTTTGGCCAATAATCACAGCGGATAAAATTTTCTCAGGGGGTGCTAGCAAACTTTCCAGGGGATACAAAGCATCCCCTGCATCCTAACTGGCTACGTGGCTGACTCCACCCCTCTCTTTGATACTTAATTAACCAATTACGAGTCTGACAATAATTATCTATAAAACTACGGTCATTTTAATGGTGGTTAGATTATTAAAAGTATACTGATTGTGTTACACTGTACTGTCTCACTGTGTACAAATTACAGTATTCTATACTACATATTGGTCTTTAATCAATACTATACATCAAACGTAAACAAAAGTTATCACGCATTATACACATTCAGTGGTTTCTGGATAAATGACACTCTGAAACCGCCCTATTAGAGAACGCACTAAACAGATTCATTATCATTTTCATTTCTGGTCAAAAAAAATTCCACGTCAGGATATATAAAATCAAGAAAATTAAAGGTCCCCTCTTACCCATCTGGGATTAAAAGAAACTTCTTAAATCGGAATTTCGCGATTATGATGATCAATGATAACGATAACCTTTTAAGCACACTTGAGTAGTGCGAAAGACAGTTCTGTGCGCATGAAGCTGATCTGGAACGTGGCAAAATGTTGAAAATGGCACGTGGAACCACCAGATCCATGTTGAATGTTGATTCCTGATCTTATTTAAAGGATTGGAGCAAGGGGTGAGCCAGACTTTCAGAAAAAAATTTAAAAATTAGGCCATGTCCATATTTTTCATGGGAGAATTTGAAAATGTCATGTAGTCTTGGTGGTATAGTAGCATGCGGGACAACAATATTTAAGTAAAATTCGACGTTGAGTCGATTGCTGGTGTTATTTTAAAAATAAATATTCCACGACATTGGTCCTTGGATTCATGAGAATATAGATGGAAGTAAAAGCTGAAAAGAAAATGTACTCTACATGTAATTCTCAAAACTTTGAGCCCTGATTTTAGGGCTAACCAGTGCCAGGATCACTGGTTGAAGTTATGGTTTGGATTGCTGGATATGGGTGGAAGAAGCCAGGAGCAGGCTTCATACAGCTTTAGATCCGGACCGTAATCGCTTATTGTATTCCTCAGCAACAGTGTCATCTTTAGCTACGTACTTCCTGAAAAGGGGAAGTTGAGTATTGAGGCGCATGTATAGTACATCGGTCGATCGACCAATTCCATTCGATCCACTGATGACGATGTACTGTACATTCCCCTGATTTAGATTACAAAGCAATGGGATAGGATTGCCACTGACTTCACAGATTCTAATAAAATGCTGATAGTTTTGAATAGCGTTATGTTGTCACAAATATAAATCTAATTATAATTGCACGTAAAGCAACAGCAAATTGTACTGCAAAGCTTCTTTGTGGAATCAAGACGCCAGGATGGACAGGTTATGTACCTTCATTCAACTGGTTAATGGCTATTTCAAAATAAGATGAAGAAAACATGAAAATTATGGTTATATCATGCGTTTAATAAAAAAAAGTGGACAGTACTTATTGAAAATAAACAATAAAATGAAAAATCGATTCTTACAGTTTTGAGAAAGGTTCCCACACGTGGTTCATGCCCAGTTTAACACACACCACGACACTAACACCTCCCACGGCGTCTATGAGGTAGTGGTGGGAACTATACAGTGCTGCCCACGTGATCCACAGCACGTGCAGCAATCCAACCTGAAATAGGCAACACGTTACTATAGCAATCTAACCTGAAACAGGGAACACGTTACCATGGCAATCCAACCTGAAATAGGGAATACGTTACATGAGGGAACACGTAACTATGGCAATCCACTATCCAAGCTGAAATAGGGAACACGTTATATGAGGGAACAAGTTACTATGTCAATCCAACCTGAAATAGGGAGCACATTACTATGTCAACCTGAAATAGGCAGCACGTTACTATGTCAACCTGGAATAGGGAACACGTTACTATGGTAATCCAACCTGAAATAGAGAACTGGTTATCATGGTAACACGTTACCATGGCAACACGTTACTATGGCAACACGTTACTATGGCAACACGTTACTATTCATATGGCAACACGTTACTATGGCAACACGTTACTATGGCAACACGTTACTATGACAACACGTTACTATGGCAACACGTTACTATGGCAACACGTTGCTATGTAAAAGCGTTACTATGGCAACACGTTGCTATGGAAACATGTTACTATGGCAACAGGTTAGTGCAACCCATTTAATCACCTCCTGTGCGCTTTGGAGGTAACAGGTGTCAGGTAACCTGTTAGATTATTTGCACACTAAATTATGTCATCTGATAGTATAACTTCAGTGACAGTGCCGAACTTTAGGCAGATTCGGTACGATTCTAGGTTCGGTATGATTGCCCGGGCTATATCTCGCGTTATAGCCCGCCCCATGGATGACTGGCTGAGAGTCATGGAAAGTGTATACCACAAAAATACTCTCAATCCTGTGTCCTTTGTGCACCGTATTTCACAGTAAACCTTCTCATTCTCAACTTATGAAACCTGTTCAATGCCAAGAATGGCATCGTATTTATTTCACAGTACCTTCTAAATCTCACCTTATGGTTAATCCACGGCTGGTGAAGGAGTATTACTGTAGGCCACGCCACATGTAGGGACGGGAAACTACCGTACTTTAACGGTGACTGCCTGAAAACAAAGGAGAGTTTGGATACACGAGCTAAATACATGGAAATATGAAGTCATAAATTTACGTTTTTTGAGGCTTCCGTACTTGTCAGCTCCATACAGCAATTGGGATCGGGGATTTATAACTTTATATTTGAGAATTTGAAAAATGGAATGTGACAACATGTGTCAACTGCAAGAGAGCTAATGGTTAATTATGGACAGGTCCTTAATGCCCACTCCATATCAAGCTTAGTGGAGTGAAATAGTATAGATAGTTGGTATCCCCAACTCTTACCCATAGTTTTAAAGCAGGGTATCCCCAACATCTTACCCATAGATAGTTTTAAACCTGGGTACCCACAACTCTTACCCATAGATAGTTTTAAACCAGGGTATCCCCAACTCTTACCCATAGATAGTTTTAAACCAGGGTATCCCCAACTCTTACCCATAGATAGTTTTAAACCAGGGTATCCCCAACATAGCATCTACGCGTTGGAAAGCCGCCTCATTTGGCATAGCACTGATAACTCTTCCTGAAACAAGGTATTTAATTGCCAATTTACGTCACAAAAATGAATTTACATTATGATTTAATGAAAAGAGGTACGAGGTCGCCACCATGTTCTATCCCGATGATGTAATAATGTGATCACAGAGCATATTTCTATGTATTTGTTGAGTTTTAAATCTCAATAAGAAGCCAAGATATAGCCTTTTGAAGTTTATGCCCCTTCCCCAACTCGCATGAATTTGGAAAGCTTATTCTGGTGTATGTTGGACAACAGAGCAACCGAAAGACGTTCTCAGACCAATTTACTTCACACTTGGACACAGTCCTAACCTTATTATTTTATTATTAAAAGAATGCACATAATCTGATATGCGATTTCTGGAAACCAACCAAAATAAAACAATTTTCATTCAGAATAGAGAATCACAACACAAAAACACGCTCTCAACACAGAGAAACGCTCTCACTAAATGTTCACACTACACTCACTTTAAACACACCAATCACCTAAACGCTTAGTGAGCACAAATAACAAGTTAATATTAGCAACTAGCGATTATTAAAAATGGGGTGAGATATGAGAAAGTTATAATATGAGCTGCAATAATACCTTAATGGAGCGCAATCAAATCATTGCGCATGTAAGCCCAGTATGGGAGCCTGACAGAGAGCCGTGATCTCCACTCAGGAGATCGGGAGAGATCTGCGGGGCTTTGCATACTCACGATAAGTCTCCTATTGTTTTTATTGTTTGTATTGTCTCCTTATTGGCCCGTAATTCTTTAATTAACCGGCTCTTACTAAATTGCTAAGGACAAAAACTACTTTGGGATTTTGGTTCAAAGTACCGGTGAAGAAAGGGCCAGTTCAAGTGGGGCTAGTGAGACTAAATTCGTGCTTCATGAATAATAAGTATAACGGTAGCTATAGACACAATATAGATAATACAATAGACCTCCAGATACAATAATTTTATTACTACTTTAATATAATATTGTATAAGGAAGATGTTACAAATCTCCCTTAGATTATCATACATTTATGAACCTATCTTCTAGTTTATTACATTGTCTCTATCTGACGAATTCAAGGCTTGGATGCCTAATACGGAACATATTGCACCGAGATACACCAACCCCAGTGTTATTATAAAGGAGCAATTAGATAACAATGCGACGAACGACAAAGAACCAGCGTCCAGCGCCCTTTTACAAATTTCACAGTACACATAAAGATCGAAGGTACCAAGGTAGTACTGCAAACAGCCCCCTAATTTCATAGCCACCGTCTCTCCTAACCCTTCCTCAATGCTCTTTTGATACAATAGGTGGACTTGTGGGAGAGAAATGATAAGGCGCATTAAGCCGTTTTGCTTTAGTCGTGGTTTAAATCAATTATTATCGAGTAAAAATGTTTCAGATTTGAAAGAATTCAGTTAAATGAAACTCAATAAGTTACCTGTGACATGGTCGAACACTGCCGAGTCATTGAACCAAGGCGGGGCAGTAGGGAACAGAAACTGTATCACGACTAAGGGAAATGAAAGCTGTTATGTTACTTCAGAGTTACTATATGGGGGGTGGTTTGTAGAATATTTACTTTTGAGGTTTATAAGTCGTATTTAGAGAGTACATTTAGAGAGTGTAGACGAACACGCAGAAAATATGAAGTCCTGAGAGAGCAGGGCTCTTTATAGTACAGTTACAGGAGGCCCTCTAGTTCACAGGAAACCGAGCCACAGCAAGCAATACAAAACCTTTTCCATGCATCTAGAGACTATACTTTTTACCACGTATCAGAACTTACCTGCTATGATATTAGTCCACCCAACACACCACAGATACTGGTAAATGACAGGGAGACCTCGGCTTCGCTTCACAATCATGTTATACGCCACAAAGAGGACTGGAAGCAGGAAGTGAATGACGTAGGGAAACGCGGCAAGAAGATCCAATGTGACATTCCATTGCCTGAAAATAAGTGGAGTGAAGAATTCAAAAGATCTTCAACATCCTTATGGCAAGCCGCAAGGCCATGGTTGTTAAATGTAGAAATGTCTACATGAAAGCCATTCTTGTGGAAATCTCTCTGAAATATTGTGGACATTCCTCTCTCAAATTTCCGTGCAATTCAGATTTTAAGTGCGGTTGGAGCTGGTATGCACACCACAGTAACTTTAGTCAACTCAATCCTCTCAAAAATTCACATGTATATTAACCCTTGCAATGCCTTTTTTAAAACCAAAAAGGCGATTAGAGAGGGAAAAATTAAGGACCCAAGTAGTCCAACCAAGTTTACCTTGACGGTATCTGATGGGGTTATATAAGGGTAAGCACATCACCAATATAAACTTACCTTTCACAGTATCTGATGAGTTAAGCAGTAAGCACATCATCAAACTTACCTTGACAGTATCTGATGGGGTAAGCACATCATCAAAATAAACTTACCTTGACAGTATCTGATGGGGTAAGCACATCATCAAACTAACCTTGAAAGTATCTGATGGGGTAAGCAATGGAACAAGGTGTACTCCACAACAGGTAGAATGGTGTGTGGCTCCTCTGGCAGGTGCAACACCTAAAGAAAGGTTAATGATTATTGGAATGAACAAATTTAATGAGAAACTTGCATTTCCTTATTGGCATTACTTATACAATTTAATTCAGTTTGTACAGTAAATTTTCACTACATCCGGAAATATGGTAGTTTGGCAGCCATATTTCAACTTTATCTTAACATACTAGTATCATATTTCCTTACCTCTTTTAAAAATAGGTAGGATTTAAATATGGCAAGGTACATTAGGAGAGGAAGAGCTGCAATGAATAATCGCTTGGGGCTTGCAAACTCGATGAGTAGTGTGATATATGAGCAATATCCTGAGAGGTCATTCTGCTTATTTGTCCACTCAGTTTTCAGAACTTGATGTATTGTGTCAGTGAACCTGAAAATTAACAAATTGATTAACAAGGAATAAATATGTATTATAAGTTCATTAATTTTCATATCATAAGCAAGTAAAAGTTACCAATTCTGTGGAATTCTTTAAAGTCTAAAGCACTTTAATATGAAGACGAAATTTTGAGAGAAGTTAACCAGTTTATTATAGACATCTTCTGACTCATAACACTTAGACATAGAACAGTTAATGAAAAATACAGAAATCAAATTTTAACCCCATCATTATTAAGTTTCACATACCTATACCAGCTGTACCACACATTTGCAAGGTACACTTTCTGAGATTCCTTTTTGTGGGCTGTTGGCCCTTGCTTGCTAGTTTCATAACACAATGCACTCTTACTCATCCCTCCTCAACAAGTCCTAGTGAGCTAAAGAGAACTTTATTATTGTTGTGGCTATGGGATTTTATCTCCATAGTGACAACAACATTTCCAAAACTTTGTAGAGGTTTGTCAGTTCTCAATGGTATATACAATGTTACATAATGCTGTTATGTTGTTATGGACCATACCCATCATTTGCTCTCAGAATATTTTGCTCATTTTAAACCTTTCATTCAGTTAAACAAATTGAAAATTTGTTCAATCAAATAAAATTTTGATAAATATTCTTCAGGGAGAGATCAAGTTTTATATGGTTACCAGAATATATTCCATTTTGGAATTTTAAAGTATGGTATGAAACATCCAATTCTGTCCAAGTGGTAGCTTACTGTGTGGAACACTGCCAGTCTCCGCTGGGTTTTAAAAAGTTATTTTCTATGCTGTCATGGAGCTTTTATATTCTTAGTTATGTAAATTAGAATTCAAAGGCTACCACTCCAGCTCATGGTGAGCATCACCGTAATGATTTATTAAGTTTTCCTTGATTGACTAAATTTTGATGTCATCAATGGAATTATCCTTAAAAAACGTTTTGAGAGTTCTGTTTCAGAGTGGAATTCATATTTGTATTCATATTTGTATTCATTTTCATATTCATATTTCTGGCATCCCTGTTTATTTAGTTTTGTTTACTTCAAAATTATAACTTTGCTAATTGCCTACTTCTACTTCCTTCTTTCTAACTTCTACATTGAGCACTGTTTTTAAGTCAGAATGGTGGTGGTGGTGGTGTATTTCCAAAAAAAATTTTTTGTATTGCATTATTGTTGCTATGGAGATTGGTTACAACAACAAGTAAGTTTGTTTAGCACTGTTGCATAAGAGAAAGTTGTGGAGTTTGTATAGAATATTTAAATATTATATCTGCGCACAACATGAATTAGTTTCAGACTGAAAGTGCTGCACACAAATTTTGACCATTTCACTCATTAAACCATTTGTGAAAGTCCAATCAATACCAAAATTTGCATGGACACAGTTAATGGCATAAGACAGCATCTGTGAAAATTTGAAGCATTTTCATCCAAAAATGACCAAGCTATAGCCTACAACAGAATTTTATAGTCAGTTTTGGACCGAAACTGCCAGTTTCGGTCAGAAACTGACTTTATCATTTATTTTAATTTTGCAATATCTTCTTCATTTTCAGATGAACATGCTTCACATTTTCACAGACGCTGTCTAATGTCGCAAACTGTATCCATACAAATTTTGGTATCGATTGGGTATGCACAAATGGTTTTATGGTCAAAATTTGACACATGTTCAATGTTGTGCTTGCCAGACATTTTCTGCCCCATATTTTTTTCAAGTCAGGTAATGTGTATCGGCGCGCGTCGCATTGCGCATGTGCATAATAGTTCCTAAGCCTGGCGCATAGGTGTGTGTACGCGCCGCGCGGCGACGATAACAGGGGTATACGTGTTAAGCAAGCATAATAGCAAATAGGGCGCCGGTAAGGATAGCAAACAAAGCAAAGCTTAAAAGGCGAGCGCGTTTTTACTGCCATGCGTTGCCTGGCCCCTCGCGCGCGCGAAGCGCGCGCCCCAACTCGCAGAGTCGGGGCAGACAACGTCGGGGGCAGACAACGTCGGGGGCAGACAACGTCTGGGGCAAACAACGTCTGGAAACGTTTTTATACCTTTAAGCTTTTAATTGGCATTTATAAGCGTATTTTTGAACTATTAATTATGACTAAATAATTTAATGAAAATGTAATTTTACTGAAAAAGTCTAAAAATTTTTCGTCTAAAGTACTCTCGTGATCATGAAAGATTTTTAAATCTGTTGGATAAGTGGGAATTAAGAAAATTATAACAAAATTCAACGGCTTGGAGATATAATTCATATCTAAACCTTGAACAGAATCTTGGAGAATGCAGTATGTTTTGTGTAGCAAGTTTTAAACTCCTGATGCATATTTATTGTGTGGTGGGCCTGGGCTCAAAAAAGATATGCAGATTGATTAATTGTATGTCAACTTTTACATGGATTCTATCAAAAGCACACCATTTAGTGCATCTTAATTGAGTTATTTAGTTATTGAGCTATTTAGTTTACTGAGTTGTTTAGTTTACATTATTCTTATCTGTTCAGTTTCTAATTCATTCTTATATGTTGTGGCACAATGTTAGTGCATATGGAAGCAATTATTTAATTAGTTATTGAGCCCACTGTTAATCAAGCAATCTTTACACATATAACTTAGGAATAAAAGGTACAAGGGTTTAACTGTCCAATGTTATGTGGCTATTGCAGAAATTTTCTTAATCTGGTCTATTTCCTCTTAAATTCAAAATATACCAAAGTTGCGGATTTTCAATGTTTACTCAACTTGCAATTATACTAGGGACCCATAGAAGTACCTACTGGACTGTGAATTAATTGTTCAGTAATCTGTCCCAAACTAATGTAGTATGTCAATTGGATTTTTCTTGGCTCATACAAAG
The DNA here is from genome assembly GCA_011033025.1 of Beroe forskalii. Classification (NCBI taxonomy): domain Eukaryota; kingdom Metazoa; phylum Ctenophora; class Nuda; order Beroida; family Beroidae; genus Beroe; species Beroe forskalii. Next base: position 1,750,196 of record WFMF01000001.1, on the reverse strand, counting down.
ATGAATCTATTTGGGAGGCCCTCTAAACAGGTCAAGGATTTGTCTTGGTGCCTACCCTCAGCTCAACCTAAATGCTTTTTTCATATAAAGTGTATTTGAGATAGATGTTTGTAAATATTCTATTGAATGTGCTGTAAAAATTGAAAATTGAATTGTCTTGAGTTAGTCTAGACACAAATAAATTAATATTGAAGCAGAACTAGGTTATGTCTGGAATAAGAGTGCTTGTTGGTTGCAAGAGAGTAATAGATTATGCAGTTAAAATCAGAGTTCGTCCAGATCACTTAGGTAAGTCTTAGTTTATCATGTGGAATGGGGGGAATGATTTGAAATGCTTAGAACTTAAACTTAAATTATTTTTGCCCTACTCATCAAAAAATACTTTGGTAAAGATTGCATTTTCAGAAGTGTGATTAATACAGATTTGACCATCTGATAGGTTTATTTGGTATTGGATACAAAGTCAATCACATGAAGAGACAGTGATTGACCAAGCAATGCCCCAATTTCCAATATAGGAACCTTAATCAGAAAACTGACTGGTTTGTATTCTTTGATTACAAATATGCATCAGGAGTTGTGACTGATGGAGTGAAACATTCCATGAATCCCTTTGATGAAAATGCTGTTGAAGAAGCTGTGCGGATGAAACAGAAAAAGATTGTCAAGGAGATTATTGTTGCCAGCTGTGGTCCAGCCCAAAGTCAAGAAACACTCAGAACTGGTGAGTTATGTGTATCAAGTAGATTGCTATTGGTACATTCATGTAATAAAACTATGTCATAGTTTTTACATTAGTCTAGTTAGTTGATAGATTCAACCTGGCTCCAACCCTCCCCCCTCTTGGGCAACCTCCTTGGGCAACATCCCATCCTTGATATAAACTTTTTAGGAGTAAAGGGAAGAGAGGAAATTGCTTTGTACCCTCAACAGTTGCCAAATAACTGTTGAATTTTGTTTCTCTTATTTCTCTGCTTTATTTGCCTTGTTCTCTGTTTCAGCACTTGCTATGGGGGCAGACCGAGGCATTCATGTTGAGGTGCCTGCTGGTACTGAGGCAGACTTGCAGCCCCTGTCTGTTGCTAAAATATTCGCCAAGTTAGTGGAGAAGGAAAAGCCTGATCTTGTCATCCTAGGAAAGCAGGTTATTTTGATAACAGTTTTGGAAATGATTTATTAGTTTTGTTTCCCTATTCCTGTCTGGCTCCCTCTCCATTTTTGAAATTTTGCCTACATTTCATATCTTTATGTATCTCAACAATTATTAACACAATGACACAACACAAAGCACACTTGCCTTGAAATATAAGGCATTGATCAATGACACGAAATTCTTTGCAGGCTATTGATGATGATGCAAACCAGACTACTCAATTGCTTGCTGGGATTCTGAATTGGCCACAGGGAACCATGGCTAGTGTTGTAGAAAAATCTGACAATAGCCTAAAAATAACCAGAGAAATTGATGGAGGATTGTTCTGAATACTGGTATATTCACTGTGCTTGACCATACAGGCCCTACCCCACATCAACTTATACATAAAACAGGATCTTTGACATCTGCTTGCCCTTCTCCAGTTTTGTTTTGTTTTGAACTTTTGTTTTATTCTGATTATCATTTTGTTTAGAAAAGGCAATGTAGGAGAAAATCACTTCATTCCCCAGGATTGGAAGATATATCAGTTTCACTTCCTGCTGTGATATCAGCTGATCTTAGACTCAATGAACCACGTTATGCCACACTTCCCAACATCATGAAGGCTAAGAAGAAGAAGATTGAGAAACTCAATCCGGAGGGATTAGGAGTGGATGTGACACCAAGAATAAAGGTGAACATTAAAACTGGTAAGGTATATAGATCTAAGTTCATCTGATCAAACTTTTCTCCTGGATAAATGTAACCTTTGATCTTCTAACCCCGGTTTCCCTTTCTCAGGTACTCAATGTGGAAGACCCCCCAGTCAGACAAGCCGGTGACAAAGTCCCAGATGTAAACACTTTGCTGGAAAAGCTCAAGGAAAAGGGGCACCTGTAGTACAGCAATATAGTGAAGCCTAGTTCCTAAATTATGTTGAGATATGTACCATTGTAGTGAGGTGACATGATAATGATATATATGTATAATTTGTATATATCGTGCTGATCAGTGTATCCCATTTTCAGATAATAAGCAATTTTTTAAAACAATTCGAATTTCATTTAATTTATAGTTCACACTCACCCTATAACAAAAGACTGAAGTAATAATAAAGAATTCATTATATGACTAAAGTCTTTACTTAAACTTATTTATACTTAAACCTAGAATAATTTGTTGAGAAAAATGTAAATTTATTTGTGGAGAAAACTGTTAATTCATTGTATTTAAAAGCACGAGCAAAATATCATAAATTTTACAAATATCTAAGTTGTCATACTTAATAACGATAGTATGAAGGAATCATATTTTTTGATTTATTTTTAAGGCTAACTTGGTACTGATTGAGAATTAACAATTTTCTTACTTTTGTCAGTGAACCTGCATAAGTATAAACTAGAATAGTCTTGTTTATGCAGGTTTTTGTTTTCATCGCACGATACAATGTGATAAAGCCGCCAAAAACGTTGGTTAGTTGGAAAAGTAGCATCATGACGTCGTATTTTCAAGCATTTCTCGGTTCGCTTTTTTAGACCCGTCCCTCTCTTTCCTGCTAATTTCAACTCCTTGCTCTTGCCACTTAATTCCCTATTCCCTATTAATTGTCTATTCCCACTAACTCCCTCCTTCCACTAAATTCACTCAGATATTCCCAATAACTCCCCCTCCTACCACTAAATTCCCTTGATTGCCACTAACTCCCGGGCTCCCTCCTACCACTCAATTCCCTCTAATCCCACTAACTTCCCCTCCCTCCTCCAACTCAATTCCCACTAACTCCCATTGTTCCTGCCGCTTTATTCCCACTAACTCCCATTGCTCCTGCTGCTTTATTCCCACTAACTCCCATTGCTCCTACCACTCAATTCCCACTAACTCCCATTGCTCCTCCCACTTAATTCCCACTAACTCCCATTGCTCCTACCACTAAATTCCCTCTACTCCCACTAACTCCCCTCCCTGCTCCTGCCAGAGGCAGATAGGGAACATGTCGTCAGCTGCTGGTCCCAGAGCTGAAGGAACTGATGGTTCGGACTGGAAGTACCGAGAGAAGGTACAGTAAACTTTGCTAAATGTTGTATTGTTCAATGTACATGTTGTAATTGTACATGTTCAAATGGCAAAATGATGTATTTTAAAGTTTTGGGTGGGGTTCAGGTGGTTCCATATTTTAGTATCATTATAATTAGCAACCATTATCTACCCAACCTAGTTTTTACACAGTTACGCAATTGTAGAAATACATTTAATTAAAAGCCATCGCGTACTTTCAATTAAGCAGCAATTGTGCGATATTCTGCATGGAATGGTGGGTTTGTGATGTCATCAACTCACAATTATAAACCCTGATTATGACGTCACCAATTCACCATCTTGAGCTGTGATAATGACCCTCAACCGCCCCTTTGTACTTCATGTAATGCGATTCATATAAACCAATTGCTTTTAATCACTATTGTTTGCTAAAACGACCAACTAATTAATCACAGATGATTGGTAATTGTTCGTGTATTAATCAATCAAGGGTTGAGGTGGTTCTAAATGATTACTGTAATACATTTGGTATTGTAACACCTGAATAGTAAGTTAAGTAACGGAGGGGTTTAAGATGAATGCTGTAAATTAAGGGGCTGCTGGATATATGTAATTATTCTTGTTTCTAAATTCTAATGTCAACCCACACTCTTGTGATTGAAATTTAGGTATTGCGGTGAGAATTCAGGAGTTTGTGAAAAGTCGTAAAAAATACGACGTATTTGATTATGAACAAAAATGCCATGTTACTGATCAATGCTTATATTTTAGAGGCGAGTGATTGAAGAGAGGAATTATGTAGGTGCAATCACTGTGTGTTGTGTTGTGTCAATCATCGTTGCTGCGTGATTTGCAGTCAATTTTATATTCTTTTGATTGACCCCTCGTTTTTGGGACGAAGTGAAAGATTATGTTGAAATTAAGTGAATCAGTTTAGACCGTAACTTCTTTTACTCCTCTTGTGTATAAATCCTTGGCATTGGAAATCAATATGCAGCATTATTTCGTTATGTCTGTCTTATGAAATCTAAACACCCGTTTAGATTTAACTTTGGACTTCAACACAATCCAGTCCTTAATTTTGTCACAAGGGAGAGGTCAATCAAAAGCTATGAAAAACTAGTGTTAATCATGTATCAATGTGTGATTTGAATGAAAAAAGTGTCAGTATGGATTTTAACCCCATCTTATCGTGAAGACATGATGCGTCTCAGTGATGTGCAGCATCTTAAACTGCAGCTTGCCTTGCGTTACCTAATATTTTTATCTTCTTATTAAATCGGCTTCTTAGAGACTCAATATTCATGTAGTAGACCGTTGTGTTGTTTCAATAACTTATCCTCTAATACCAATTCTTTTTTCTTATTCGAGTCGTGCGAGTATTCGAGTCGTGCGAGTAATGTATTGACCAAGAGAGAATAGACGATAGTGTAAGGGAACCTTACAGATTGATTTTGAAATAAAGTACAACTCAACCTCTGTTTATTAGTGTGTGAGAGTCACAGAGCTACCCCTTAACAGTAAACCCGCACTGGTAATTGTTAATTTCATCACCAGGTAGCAGAGCAGTTCATGACTAGTGTCACGTACAAGTTCATGGTAAAACGAACCCTTCTGTTTCATGGCATGTTTGGTACGGCAGTATTCGTCACAGCCTTTATGGTGGGAATCAACTCTCTCTACCTCTGGCAGGTTGGTGTTTTCAATTTATTCCCAAATCTCCTTTTTTTCTTTCTTTTCCTCTCCTAATCTGATTCCACTTTGTAACACATTTTCGATGAATTCAAGTAAATTTGATCATGGCCATTTTGATATATACTCATGGGACAGAGAATTTGGCTAAATCCATCTTACAGACCCGTCTCTGTTCAATATACGGCATCACTGATGATTCAAATTGATAGTCTGAACAAGATTCGAGCGTAGGTAAATCCGTGTTCAAGTGTAGGTAAAGTGAAGGTAAAGAGAGCTGGTCATCACACGTCCAAAAAAGGGTGTGGTAAGGACTATGAGGTGCTGGTCATCACTCGTCAAGGAAGGCGTGGTAGGAGCTCTTCATCACGCGTCGAGGAAGGCGTGGTAGGAGTAGGAGAGGCTGGTCATCGCTCGTTAAGGGATCGTTCACATATTACGTAATCACCTAGGGGGAGGGAGGGGGTTTCGGAATGATTACGTTACATGTTAATGTAACAAATACAACTACTGTAAACTTGATTACGAGGGGGAGGGGGGGTTAAAACCGGCCAAAAATTGATTACGTAATATGTGAACGATCCCTAAGGAAGGCGTGGTAGGAGTAGGAGAGGCTGGTCATCGCTCGTCCAGGAAGGCGTGGTAGGAGTAGGAGAGGCTGGTCATCGCTCGTTAAGGAAGGTGTGGTAGGAGTAGGAGAGGCTGGTCATCACTCGTCAAGGTAGGCGTGGTAGGAGTAGGAGGGGCTGGCCATCGCTCGTCAGGGAAAGCGTAGTAGGAGTAGGAGGGGCTGATCATCACTCGTCAAGGAAGGCGTAACAGGAGTAGGAGGGGCTGGTCATCACTCGTCAAGGAAGGCGTGGCAGGAGTAGGAGGGGCTGATCATCACTCGTCAAGGAAGGCGTGGCAGGAGTAGGAGGGGCTGGTCATCACTCGTCAGGGAGGCGTAGTAGGAGTAGGAGTGGTCAACAAATGAAATGAATAATGACTCCACCCGCAGTGGTGGGGCTTTATATATGTGTTCGTTGACACCCAATCAAACATGACGAATACGCGCATTCCACATTCCAACCATATGACGTTGACACCATTCGTAGCTCATGACGTATGACGAATATTGATTCGTACCCATTCAACATTCCAGTCATATGAAGTTGACACCATTTGTATGCTATGACGTATGACGAACGCGCGCATTCCACATTCCATCCTTTATGACGTTGACACCATTCGTATGTTATGACGTATGACGTATTTAAATTCGTACGCTTTCCATATTCCATTCATATGACGTTGACACCATTCGCATGTTATGACGTATTTTCATTCTTACGCATCTCACATTTTTCCAGCGAGTTTTTGAGGACTGATCATTGTCACTAACCATTTCTGCTTTTATGGCCAATGGTATCCAGAAGCATCTTGAAACTAGAAACTAAACATCTAATTCTGCAGGGAAACGCTGGTTACATTTTGTAACAATTTGTTTCCTTCTCGGCTAAACAGATAGCAGAAAAGTGACTTCTGATGTGCCGCGCAATGTACCAAATTTGGACCCATTTCGTGGAATGACTGTCATAGACGTACGGCGCGGTAACGTTTTTGAGATGAAATCTTGAGACACTTCACATTATTCGCGCGCGGCTTTTGAATCGATCAGTCTAGTCATTCAGCTGTATTATAGTAGGGCGGAAATATCCGGTGCGCGGACTAAACACCACCCGGACAAAACCCCACCCGGACATAACCCCACCTTAGAGCACAAATTGCGCGAAAGGGACGCACGTGCGTAATCCTGTAACGCAATGGTTACGGTTAGGGTTAGGACGTATGGTTCGCACGAACGTTCCCATCGCGCAATTTGTGCTCTAAGGTGGGGTTTTTGTCCTACCATCGGATATTCCCAATAGGAATATCCTATTGGTCCTATCATTTGATATTTTGTTTGATCACGGGGCTGGCAAGCCCCCCGGTTGATTTCTAGGTCGACGAGGTTTGAGAGTCCAACTCGCGAGTCCAAAGCCTTAAATACGACTCCGGGGCCGAATTTTTTTTAAAACTTAATGCCCTACAGGCGTTGTGGCTTGGTATTATAATCAATCAATACTCCCTACATCACTCCCCCATCCCTAGAGCACACCCTAATTTTCCCTTAAACACTCCCTGATTCCCTACGAACACTCCTTAATTTCCTATAACACTCTCTTATTCCATACAACACCCCCTAATTCCCTACAGGCGTTGTGGCTTGGTATAATATCCGATCAATACTTCCTACATCACTCCCCCATCCCTAGAGCTCTCCCTCATTCCCTACAACACTCCCTATTTCCCTAAAACATTCCCTTATTCCCTACGAACACTCCTTAATTTCCTATAACACTCCCTAATATTCCCTAAAACACTTCCTCATCCCCTACAACACTTCCTAATTCCCTACAACACTCCCCTATCCCCTACAACAATCCCTAATTCGCTACAACACTCCCTAATCCCCTACAGGCGCTGTGGCTTGCCGTTGCCCCCTCCTGCTTCATCGGATTCAAGGCTCTGTATACCAACAACAGAACATTCCTCTCAGTTTACAGACTTATTCTCATGCTCATTTCCGTGCCCTGTGTTATTTGGGGGATGGTCGCTAGTAAGTGAACTTTAAGTGATTCCTGGTACTTGCGTTCAGTGTTCACTGTTTTGGACATGGGAAGAACTGCTGTGGTAACCCCTACAGAAAAGAAATTATAAATGAAGTCATATCGTAAGAATAAGTTAATGGTTGATTTGCCAACACAACTTTCACCTATTTACAGCTCTCTCACAGTGTTATGATGTGTTTGGGATTTTTGAAAATTCCATTTTCCCAGCTCTCCATGACAGTTCCCAATGAAGTCCTACATAGTAACTGGTCGGGATAACTTGAAAGATCCAAGGAAATTCAACTGATGCCTTTGAAACACAACAAAAACGTAAAAACACTTCCTCTGTTTGTGTTATTATGTTCTATTGTAAAATACCTAGCTGCTTTCAAATGAGATATCAGCAATTGAATATATTTTCTTTAGGTCAATTTGCAGGAATTACCCCGTCTTTTTGGAAAACTCTGGCTTTAAAAAATACATAGACACGCGCCTATCGGGTCCATTTTGGGATACTGCCCGAGGGATGTATCCGGTTTTTGCGCCATCCAGTCAGAAGAAATAGACGGCAACGTCCGTCGATTGTAACAATATGGACTGTTTCAAATGAGCAACAATTTAATCTATTTTCTTTGGGTCACCCGCATGAAAACATGTCTAGACATTTCTATAACCACTCTAAACCGTCTACATTTTCAGGGTTAACTACATTCTGTAGCCACCTGTACACCCTAGTGTGTATCAGTAAAATCTTTGGTGCTTGGGATGTTACCAACAGAAAGAACAAGAAGCAGTAACTGCTGGAGAAGGGCCGCGTACTCAGAATACAGGCATTTGGTGTCAAATGTGACGCAGGTGTTGAGCTACATCTGGGAATTATTCAGAAACTTCCATGCATACCCCATTTGTACGTGTTTGATATTAATGTAACAGTATTATCTTGGGAATTTCGTGAATGATTCTTATTTCTTGATTCCCCGACACTTGTCTGGCACTGCTTGGGTCGGTGCCAGAATCAGGTGCCTCTACTGCACAGGGGACCTTGTAAAACGCGACCTAGGTGTTTAAACAGCTTCGTTCAGATTATATTATGAGTTTATGACATTTCTTGTTTAATGATTAGGATTTCTCGTATTATCAGGGTGCTGGCAAGCGCCCGCAGTGTAAGCCACGTCTAATTATCGCAGATTTTATCAATCCAATCATCTCGGAACTTCAGGAAGTTAGCGTCTTTAATCAAACGGTGTCTAAAACCTTAGCATAAACCATTTGATTGTCCATTTCTGGATCTTCATTACAAATTGCACCATTGGATAATTGGGGTAGTTAGCCAATTAAACCAATTATCTCCGATATATCGACAAAGAAGGAAGATATCGTCTTTGATCTAAAGGCATCTAAAACTTTGGCATAAATTAAATGTAGTACGCTCTATGCGGATATTTTTTGCAAATTTCCTAATTGAATGATTGGGCAATTAAAGAAAATATTGCAGATATATCGCATACTGACCAAGTCAATACAAAAAAGAGTGACATTCACAGTCAAAAAAAGTTGAAATTTTGCTTGTTCCGCCGCGCACACGTAAATTTATGCGATTAGAAACTTAAATTTCCGCTGCGGAACCACGCAATTTCAATTGTTTTTGGCTGTGAATAACCAAATTTAATGGTGATATTGAGAACGCTTTTGTACGATGAGCAGTAAGGTTTCAACTCGATACTGGTATTGTGTTGGACAGTTCGTGTAGATATCGCGGGATATCGTATATCAAGTGGTTTCACTTTAACCGTTTAGAAGGGTATCTCCCGTATACAAATATATGTTTCTTTTTTTAATAATCGTAAGAACAACTATTTCAGTTTGTTTAAATTCTTGTTATGTAATTATTAGATGTTAGATAAAATTTCTCTGTATTATCGACATTATAATTTACTAACCTACCTTGCTTATAATTCTCTTTTATATCTTTCGTTATCTTTCGTTAGTTTTTGTGAAACTTAGTGGCTTAGCTGTAAATTGAATTTCAGAAAGTCTTCACATTATTTACCCCATCTATCGTCAATTTGATGAATTGTCGCATTATTGCTTTTTACCCATAGCCCAATTAGCCGTTGAGTGCCTGACTGCTTCATATTAACTGTCCCTTCACTCGCCCCTCTTCCAAATTAACTGTCCATTGCCCCATCTTCCCAATTAACCGTCCATTCCCTTCTCTCCCCAATCAACCATTCATCCCAATTAACATATTATTCCCACTAGCAATGGGCAGTGGTGAAGTCATGCCGGGTGATTGGCTGTGCGAGCCCTGTAAAGTCAACAACTTCGCTCGGAGAACACACTGTATCGACTGCAAGAAACCCAAGGATTCTCTCCGGGACCCCAGGTAACGTGTTCACGTATTACGTTATCCGTCGTTATCGTTCACGTATTATGTTATTAATTTTTGGTAGATTTCAATCCCGCTCCCCTTCGTTAAATGAAGTTTACAGTTGTTGTATTTGTGACAATAACATGTAACGTAATCATTCGGACCCTCCCCCCCCCCCCCCAGGTGATTTCTTTATATGTGAACGATCCCTAAAGACATTATCTGCTTCTCTGATATTCATGATTCATAGCAATTGATGACGTAGAATTTGCTCAGAGGGCCTTTCAGTAATAATGTCTAAAGCGTTATTGTCCTCAGTGCAGATTCGGACGGAGCGGTCGGAAATAAGGACGGAGTGGAAGGAAGTAAGGTGGAAGTGAAGCAGGAAGGTAGAGGCGGCTCTTCCGAAGTCAGGGAAGGGGACTGGACATGCAGCGATCAGAAGTGCCAGGTATTCTTATTTGGTTTCCGTTAATCCGTCATATAGCTTCATTCCTTTAAAAGGGTAGGTGTGGGTTGTCCTTATGCCAATTTTCAGCTTGCTAGGTGGTGTATTGGCATAGATAGCTGTAAATAATGATAAGAGGTTCAATGTTCATTTTTGCTTCCAATTATCTATTTTTTTATAACAGCTGATCCTAATATTTTTCACGTTGCAGGCGAATAACTTCGCTCGACGGCAGTCTTGTTTCAAGTGTAACAAGAATAAAGATGGTTCAGAGGACAAGTTCGAATTTAGAAACGGTTTGTTTGTTTCGAAAACTTACACAAAACTGAAAAGATATCTTGCATACTGAATACTTGGAACCCTTTATAAACTACTGTGAACAAAGTTTTATTATTGCAAACCACTGTTGAACTTGCATGCCCCTCAGTCCTCACATGCGCGTATCATATCGTTTGAAAAACCCCTGAGGGACACCACTAAGGGCGTTGAAACTTAATTACAATAATTATACAAAAATAACAAATCGATCTCAGGCGATTGGAGCTGCGCTGCCTGTGGTACACACAAAACTTCACATGACTTTTTCTCAGGAGATTGGAGTTGTACCGCCTGTGGTACTCACAACTTCGCACGGAGATCGGCGTGTTTCCAGTGCCGGAAACAGCGCCCTGACTCAGCGGACTGGGTGTGTTACGGGTGCAATACCAACAACTTCGCGAGACGAGCTTACTGCTACGGCTGCCAAGCCCCGAAATACGCGTGTGAGTAAATGAAGTTTAATGAAGACTCATTACATCATACTCGAATAATCCTGCCACCTTTTAACTCTAGGTTTCTTATCTCGTGTGATAGGAGATATTCTTGTAATTGTACTGTTTTGTGCGGGTCAATGATTTCTCAGTTTTTCACGGTTTTGCAATAAGTTACTTAATTCACAGTTCTGATTTTCACGGTTACTTTACACTCCCCCTTTCAGCAGGCGAGGACAGTAACCGTTACCATAGCAACAGCCCCTACTGTGAGAACGGGGGTTACTCTGACCCCCCTCCCCGGGGTGGAGGGTTTCCCAGAGGGGGTAGGAACCCCCCACCCCCTAAAGGACCTTCCCAGGAGCTCAGAAATGGGGACTGGATGTGCACTTCCTGTGAGTTTTACATGTCCGTAGCCACTAGCCAACCTCCTTTAATCCTTTTTGTTGTGGGACTTCTGTTAAATTTGATGGCTTTTATCTGTTGACATCATTAAAATTGGACGAGTCGAAATCATTAAATCGAAAAAGATTTCAAAACCCATCCCCTCTTATTTGCAACCCCGTCAACGAAATTTATTTTGGTTTGCATAACAAACTAAAACAATTGTAAATGGTTTCACATATATTTATCTCAGCCGTTAATTCATGAAATTAACAAAATAAAATAACAAAATGAATTCTTGGTTTATTTACATTCAAAACAAGCGCGTAGATTTTCTGTTTCATTATATGCCATTTTCCCAAGAGAACTCCGTTTTTGGTCCGCGTTGGTTTAACAAGTGTTCTGGACTATGTTAGTAATGATTTGATGTCTGAGTAAAGTCACTCCTCGCGAAATGCGAACTCGTAAATAAGGAAGACCACACAAACTGAGAAAGTTACTTCCTGCGAAATGCGTACTGGTAAATGAGGAATACAACACAAACTGCTATTTGGACGGTTGAGATGGCTATCTGAAGTCGCTGTAGGGATTCCTCTGTATAGTAATATCCTTCTTCTGGTGTTTCCTGGCCTGAATTACTCCATTCTTCCATCTCCTGTGTGTTGAGTCGTGTGACAGTGGTTTTAGGTTCTGAAACCCACGTTAGTTGACAAACCACTGCAGTGTTTCCATCTTTTCATTCGGCTGTAAAATCGAAATGAAGATTAAAACCTAAGATAGATGATGATTTGATTTAAATATAGTTCATCACATAAAGCTTTCTTGGTTCCATTCGGAAAACCAAAATTGAAAGGCGTGAGGCTTTCAAAAATCAAAATAGAGGTGGACCGGTATTCTCAACACAACCCAAGATTGTTGAATAACTAAGCAGAGCCTCATATTTCCTCAGGTAATTTCCACAACTTCGCTCGGAGAGACACGTGTAAGGATTGTGGGGCAGGAAGAGGAGATCAGCAGGGAGAAGTGGTGCAAGAGAGGAGACAGGGGCAACAGCCTGGTGACTGGATATGTGGTAGGTTATAATCTCCCCTCTAACTCCCAACTCCACCCCCTCCCCTAACCCCTCTAACTCCCAACTCCACCCCCAAACCCTCCAACTCCCAACCCCCCAAACCCCTCTTACTCCCAACTCCACCCCCCAAACCCTCTAACTCCCAACTCCACCCCTCCCCCTTAATATTGGGGATGGTGAGACAGCTCGTTACACTGTGTACTTATGGAATGGTAGTAATTTCCGATTTATCGCTCTTTCTGTGCATCTGAAAAGCCTCATTTTGGTTCGACAAGTTGTTCTTCTTTTACAGCTGTTCTATCTTCAGAATCGTGTCACGAGAACAACTTCGCTCGACGGAAGAAGTGTTTCAAATGCGATGAGCTAAAAGTAGACAAGGATTAGTAGCTCAATAAATAAATTATTATTTAGAACTTTGATCATGATTATAACGTGGTGAGACTGTCAGGAAATATTTTCCTCAGATGATGCATTCTTATTTCCCCTCTCCCAATCTTATTTTTGTCCTACAAAGAAGCGTTGAGGAAGGGTTAGCAGATATAATTGGGTTTGTGTTTATTCTATTCATCAGTACTTATCAGATATGAAATAGGTGGTGGTGCTGTCTGCTGACCAAATTTTGTCGTTTGTCGCCGTCTGTCATATTTTCTATCAGTCAAATGCTCCTAAATAATGCTCGAACGAATTCTAAAAGTATCCTTACTTAAGAATTCGCGGCAACGCATGTGCTTGGATTTGCCACGTCGTATCATCAGCGCATGTAATTAATTAAGCAATTAGGAGAGGGAAATCTAGTGAACGCAAAAAAGCCAGAGGCAACGGTTTCAATATTTGTTCATCCAGATTTTTTAATTTTTTCACTGCCAGCGTTTTTGTCTCTTATTTTTCATGTGATTTGACATTTCATTCTCGATCATATCTTTCATCATTGCTATTTTTGAGATTTTTGCTCATTCATTCCCCTCTGCGTATTATTATTAATTATTGATCATGTAAGTGTAACAATTGGATCCAAGATAACTTATTGACCTTTGAGCAAGATTTGGCTGACTCTAACCTCTTTACCTGTCCCTGGGATATGACCAAAACGGTATGAAAATGCACAATGAAATAATTGTAAAAAAAGACACAAGTTTAAGCAATAAGAGGTTAATTTTATCGAAATTGGTGCATTGCTGGGTCATTACACTGACTCTCACGTGATAACCTTTGTGACCAATACAAAAAACACCTATCAGAAGGTTGAATCTGACGTTAACGACGCCTAAATTTGGTATCAAGATTCAAGCGTGAGATGTAGTACACGATGCAAAAGTACAATCAGTCACTATTTCGCAGACAGATTGTTGTTAGATGCTTTTTAAAAAACAACACACTTCTTTTTGTCACGTGACCTGCTTGTAAAATTATTGCGTGTCATATATTGGACTTGCATCAAACTCCGAATTGTTCCGATGTTTGAACAAGTCCAATTCGGGGATAGTGTTAGAGCTTGTTCTGTACATGATGAAAGCAGAAAACTGCAAGCATTGCTTTCTCTTACAACTGCTTGTTAGATCCATTATATTTCATCCAACTTGCGATGATGAAATGTTTGGTATTATTATCAAAATTTGATCAATTAGGAGGGCTGATTATAGTACTAAAGTATCAAAATCAAAAAAGTTGCTTCTCTACTGCTTAGTATGGAATCCTAAAATTTCGGTAAAAATTGCTGGCTACACTCGAAACACAACCAAAGTCATGGAACTTTTGTAACCTTGTTTTGGACACTCAGTAGGATATAATGACACTCTTCCATGGAGGAAACTCCATGGAAGAGTGTCATAGAAATACTAAAATAATCATCTTCCCTCCCCTAGCACCATGAACACAGACAGAGAAAGGTCTCGTTCCCCCCATCGCTCTGGTAGCGGTGATTCCTCCTGGAAGTGCAAGAACTGCAGCGTTAAGAACGATGAGGACGCCACCCGGTGCTCAAAGTGCCGTCTAGACAAGGGAAGGGAGAAGACGGAGGTGTACAAGGAGGATTGGGAGTGCCCAAAGTGCAAATCTAACAACTTCAGTAGGCGGATTGACTGTTTTAAGTGTTCTACGAGGAAACCACCAGTTGACCCAAAACACCCAAATGATTGGGAATGTCGGAAGTGCAAGGGTATCAACTTCAGTCGGAGAGTGGACTGCTTCCAGTGCAAGGAACCCAAGCCTAACTTCATCTCTTGCCAGCTCTCGGAGTGGTTTTGTGGGTGTGGTTTTAAGAACTACTCGCACCGGACTGAGTGCTTCAAATGCCACGCCCCAAGAGATGGGAACCCTTCCAACATGTCAAAACCTGCAGGATCTCTAAATCATTCCTCCTCCCGGTACTATGACTCCAGCAGCATGATGTCGGGAAGAGATGGGGGTTATGGAGTGCCACAAGGCGGCGTGATGGGAGGACAGGGAGGAATGATGACTGGTGGTGGTGGGATGATGGGGGCGGGGGTGCCTCGCATGAGGTCATCGTCCATAGAAAGAGGAATGAGATCGCGATCTCCCATCAGGTGGGTAATTTTCGTAATGAAAATCAGTAGCGTTTAAGTTCTATACTCTCCGTTGACTAATTCTGATGGTGTGATTTAGTGGTGTTTGACTGAATCTAATTTCGATCAATATTTCGAAACCATTCAAGTTGGATCTTCCCACTAATTTCCTCCCCCCTCAGGTCTATCCACGGTGGTATCCCTCTCTAATTTCCTCCCCCTCCTACTCCTCAGGTCTATCCCACGGCATCCCTCACGGTGGTATCCCTGGCTACTCCTCCCCTCCCCCCTCAGGTCTATCCACGGTGGTATCCCCTCACTAACTTCCCCCTCAGGTCTATCCACGGTGGTATCCCTTCACTAGTTTCCTCCATGACCTCATCTAATTTATTCCCATCAGGTCTATCCACGGCGGTATCCCTGAACGTGCTCCAGACGTGGACCCCCTCACGGGAGAGTCAGAGTGGCTGTGTCCTGTGTGTGGTATTGAGAACTTCTACAAGAGATTCGACTGTTACCGCTGCCATGAGAGGAAGCCTGTGGAGCCCGTGCCAGGTGGGGAAAATCTGTATAATTTTATTAAGAGGTTCTTTTAAAAAAACATGGGCAGATTGTATGGAGTACTCCAAAGAAATAGAGTGGCAGAAAGTTTTGTTTTCCCTTTCACCTGGTCTTTAGCCCTTCCATTTACTTCGTGAGTGGAAGGCCCCAACCCCTCAGGAGGAGTGTCATTAGTAAAATAATGACTTACTTCTCCCCTAGCTTTCAACAGGAACTACTCCGAGCCAGTCCCCTCGGACCCCCTACCGAACACCTACTCAGACATCCCGACTCAGCAGTACAGCATCCCCTCTCACTACACCCCCCTCACCACCCCCGCCCCGGGCGCAGCCCCTGCCGGACCCCTCACCATCCCCAAGAAACGGTATTATAAACCCCACAGTTTAGTTGGCTCAATTCCTCAATTCGGGGAATGTGAGTAGATTAGGTCAAGGAAAGAAGGAAATATCGTGATTTCTTTTTAAATCAGTTTATTTTTCCACTTCTGTCTTTTGTCGCAGACCCCATGAGCTCGACATGAGTCGAACAGATTCCTGGTTCTGAGTCACACCAATTCAGGTTTGCCACTGACTGGATTTGTCCGGGTTGTCACGGACTTAACTACAGTAAGAGAGTCGACTGTTTCAAGTGCCACATCCCGAAACCAGAAGATGAGGAGGGTCTCGAATCTAAGGGGAGGTTAGTGCTCCCCTTGATAATTTCATAAGGGGTATTTCGCAGAGGGCGATTTTCTGTAATTTTATTAAAAAGAGTGTTTTCTGTGAAAATCTCACCGTGTCACGCTTGATTCTCGCAGTTCTAAAATAATTTTGCTTCTTCTACAGTATAGTTATATTCCTGATCCCTTTGCTCCCTCAGGGATTCCATGAGAACCCCCTCTGTGGGTGGCGGGAGACAGTCTGAGGGCCGTCCTGGGGACTGGTTGTGCCCCTCCTGTGGAGGAAACAACTTCTCCCGGCGAACTGACTGCTTCAAGTGCCAGACACCCAAACCTAGCGTGACAAGCATGGATGTGCCTCCCTTCTAGTTCTAGAGGTGGGTTCTCTTATAAAGCTGTCTTATTTTATATTAAAGGTAGGTCCAATTCTTCTTACTAATTCGCATCTCTATAGAGGTGATCTCTTCTTTCTACTCGAGTCGCCTACTTAACTAAAAGTGAAAACCACGCATCACGTGCGGTATTTTCAATGTACGAGCGGAGGGAGTTTAATATTTTAACTTAGCGCCGGGAGAGCGCTGCGAGTGAGTCTTTAATAAGGTTTAGATGAGCCCATGCGGCTGTGATTGATGTTCATGTAATACCGTCACGATCAGTTGGTAGCGGACACCGTAAGGGTGAGTATCGTGGGTTCCAACTGCGTTAGGGCAAGTTAGGCGGGTTCAAATTGCGTTGGGGCAAGTTTCGTGGGTTCCAATTCCGTACATCTGTCGAGATATCACCACCAAAACCGTCGGAAGATTGGTTAATAACTATAGGCCAGGGTGATTTAGAAACTTAGAAAATTATGAAAAACTCGAGAGATGGATCATGTGTCCTTTCCTTCATATTTCACCATCTCTGAATCCAAGAAGTGTTCCTGCTTCAGTTTCACAAGCTTCACATTTCAGAGTGATCTCAGAGCGAACCCGCAGAGAGATTTCAATACCTGAAGAGGGAGGAGGAGGAGTGAGAAGGATATCTGCTGAGATATTTGAGTATATATATTCTAACACCTCCAAACTGTTTACCAAGTCCTACTTCGTTTTGAAACTGAGTAGAGTTGTGATTAATCATTGCTCTATTGCTTTTAATTTTTTAAGGAGAATGAGAATTTTTTTCAATTTATCGCTTTAATGATAACATGGTCATTATTTTCTAATGTTTATTGAATGGAGTATATAAAAGTAAAAATAATTTGCTATCATTTTTTCTCTTGTGCGCCATATCTCGAATATCACTGGTATTAGAGTCAAAAGCACTTGGGACCTGTATATTTGCTAACAAAGGTTGAGTATTTGAAGAGACGATTTCTTCCACATCTGAGTAGTAGGGTATTGAGCTGAGAACCTCTCGCAGCATGGGTATTATTGGGTGTGCTGCCCGTTTGTAAAATTATCGTCCTTTTCTAATTTTCTAGTAGCAATATTTACTATCATTGTTGTTAATTTTATCTTCAATCATTAATTCACGAAATACTCCGCACTTTTGCTCTGAATTTCACAGATTTGCCTCACTTGCTACGTGTCATGATCTTAAAAAGATCTTTAAAAGATCTGTCCAGCTCAAAAACCAAAGCCCATTTTTTCCCATTCTTGGGCTAGATTTTTTACGGGTCAAATTTTGGCAATTTCTTGGATGATGGGGTGTTCGAATATCTCACATCTATCTGCCCCGTACTCAATATCTCTACCCAAACCAGATCATGGCCGAAGCTGCCCCCAGTTCGGAACTAAGACCTCCCCTGAAGATGCCAAGAAAGGATCCCCTGAGGATGTCAAGAAGGGATCCCCTTCCCCTCCGGGCTCTCCCAACTTCTCAGGACGGTGGCGGTTGGCGGAGTCCGTCAACTTCGATCCTTTCCTCAAGGTAATTTCTTGTTTTATTTTCCTCTTAGATATTCTTAGATATTTCGCATTTTCTATCTCTGTCTGTACACGCCCCATGAATATGATGGAAGTAACCCCCACCCTCTCTCAGGACTGCAATGTAGGGTACTTGAAGCGGCAGGTGGCAGGGATGGTTACTTCAGAGCACCACATCAATCAGGAAGGTAACGCCATGGCAGTGGAAGTCACCACCATGGGGCGCGGATCTAAGCACCAGGTTATTCCGTCTTTTATAGCATTGATAGTGTACCTGTACGACTTGCAGTTTTATTCATGAAAAGGGGTTAGTTTTGCCTGAGATGTTGTCTATTTAAGTTCTCGCCCCATTTTGGGAGTTTTCGCCAAGTCGGAACTCGGAAGTTGGAGATTCTTTCCGGTGCTTCTATGACCTATCTGCTGCCTAAAAGGAATGCAAGATTTATTCTATAAGCCTTCTCAAGCCGTTCTAATTACTTGTCGCAGGAGTACGAAGTGGGGAATGAGTTCATTGAAACGGAGATTAATGGAGAGGAGGCCGTTGTCAACACTGAGTGGGACGGACCCACAATCAAGGTATGAAGAGTAAAATCTTAGGTAGGTATGGAAATCTAAAACATTAAATCTAAGGTATGAACAATGAATAGAATTCTAAACATCGCTGATATTGAGAAGCGTTATTGTTATCTTCAGTGTATTCAAAAGCAAGAAAAAAGCACCAATCACCATTTAGAGGGGTTTGATAATATTTGATAACGTTATGTTCATTAATAAATCATTACAATACTCCCCCAGGAGCTCCACCGAACTGACAGTTTCGAGTACGAGCTAGTCCGGACCCTAGAGAATGAGGAGACCATGGTCCTCAAGCTGGAGTCCAACAAGGGCACCAAGGCAGAGCGGATCTACAAGAAGGTAGGGTTGTAGGTTGACGCTGTCACTTGTCAGCGTGTTGCAACCCTGTCACTTTTCACTTAATATCACTTTGCAACCCTGGCAAGAAGATAGGGCTGGACCTTCCTGACCTTGTCAGCGTGTCGCAACCCTGGCAAGAAGGTAGGGTTGTACCTTTCTGACCTTGTCACTTTGCAACCCTGGCAAGAAGGTAGGGTTAGACCTTCCTGTCACTTGTCAGCGTGTTGCAACCCTGTCACTTGTCAGCGTGTTGCAACCCTGTCACTTGTCAGCGTGTTGCAACCCTGTCACTTGTCAGCGTGTTGCAACCCTGGCAGAAAGGTAGGGTTGTAGGATGACCCTGTCACTTGTCAGCGCGTTGCAACCCTGTCACTTGTCAGCGTGTTGCAACCCTGTCACTTGTCAGCGTGTTGCAACCCTGTCACTTTTCACTTAATATCACTTTGCAACCCTGACAAGAAGGTAGGGTTGGACCTTCCTGACGTTATCAGCGTGTCGCAACCCTGGCAAGAAGGAAGGGTTGGACCTTCCTGACCTTGTCAGTGTGTCGCAACCCTGGCAAGAAGGTAGGGTTGGACCTTCCTGACCTTGTCAGTGTGTCGCAACCCTGGCAAGAAGGTAGGGTTGGACCTTACTGACCTTGTCAGTGTGTCGCAACCCTGACAAGAAGGTAGGGTTGGACCTAACTGACCTTGACAGCGTGTCGCAAGCCTGACAAGAGGGTAGGGTTGGACCTAACTGACCTTGTCAGCGTGTTGCAAGCCTGACAAGAAGGTAGGGTTGGACCTAACTGACCTTGACAGCGTGTCGCAAGCCTGACAAGAAGGTAGGGTTAGACCTTCCTGACCTTGTCAGCGTGTTGCAACCCTGACAAGAAGGTAGGGTTGGACCTAACTGACCTTGTCAGCGTGTCGCAACCCTGGCAAGAAGGTAGGGTTGCACCTTCCTGACCTTGTCAGCGTGTTGCAACCCTGGCAAGAAGGTAGGGTTGGACCTAACTGACCTTGTCAGCGTGTTGCAACCCTGGCAAGAAGGTAGGGTTGGACCTAACTGACCTTGTCAGCGTGTCGCAACCCTGGCAAGAAGGTAGGGTTGGACCTAACTGACCTTGTCAGCGTGTCGCAACCCTGGCAAGAAGGTAGGGTTGTACCTTTCTGACCTTGTCAGCGTGTTGCAACCCTCCTGTCACTTTTCAACCCTGGCAAGAAGGTAGGGTTGTAGGTTAACCCTGTCACTTGTCAGCGTGTTGCAACCCTCCTGTCACTTTTCAACCCTGGCAAGAAGGTAGGGTTGTAGGTTAACCCTGTCACTTGTCAGCGTGTTGCAACCCTCCTGTCACTTTTCAACCCTGGCAAGAAGGTAGGGTTGTAGGTTAACCCTGTCACTTGTCAGCGGGTTGCAACCCTCCTATCACTTGTCACCTGTCACTTTGCAACCCTGGCAAGAAGGTAGGGTTGTACCTTTCTGACCTTGTCAGCGTGTTGCAACCCTTTCACTTGTCACTTTTCACTTTGCAACACTGACGAGAAGGTAGGGTTGTAGGTTGCTGGCCTTGACAGCGTGTTGCAACCCTATCACTTGTCACCTGTCACTTTGCAACCCTGGCAAGAAGGTAGGGTTGTACCTTTCTGACCTTGTCAGCGTGTTTGAGTAGTATACCTGTGTTGTAATGCGTTGACTAGTAGTAGGCACTGTGGGGAATATCACCCTCAGACCTCAGTAGTAGACCCTACCTTATACCCCCTCCTGAAAATTCTTTTAACTATAATAGGGCTACTTGTTCCGAAAGTGTTCGAGAAGTATTGTTACTTTTTGAAAATCATTATGATGTTCCTGACACAACCATGTGAAAATGTCTTGCTGATGAACAATTCTCATTTAAACGTTTGAAATTCTACCTAAGTACCTAGTAAGATGGAGGTTTTCATTGTTTGCCTGCTTTTACGGCCTCTTTCCAAAATGCTGTCGAGTAGTAAGTTCCTGTTTACACCGTATATTATTATGATAGTGTTTTTTGTATATTTATTTGTAGATTTCTACTAGCTGAATTTATGTATTTCATATTTATTTGAATAGTTATTTATTGTGTTGTAGAATATCGTTGATTGATCTGTATGTGATTTCGTATATAGGTATGTTAATTATTAAATAATAATTAAGAAGTTTTTGTTATTTGCTACAGCGTAGATTGTGATTCATGATTGTGATTCATGATGTTTATTTATCTGACAGGCTAACTTAGCACCATTGGGATCAGAGAATTGCTTGCAGAGTCCTGACCCATCGGTCAATCATGCGCAAACAATTTTCTAATCCTAAGTAAGCTTTTTAGCCGTCAACAATTAGGAAAGCATGTATATTAGCTCAATTACAAATCACCTAGATCACATTATTGTTATTTCTGAGTATATAATAATCAAATTTAAAATCAAATGAATAGTTTTTATCATTTCACCCTTTCTTCATTCTTATGATTTATACCAAAGTTACATATCTCTCTCATAATATAGGAAATTATTATAATATTTTCCTCGCATGTTTTAATGAAATCTGTAATAGTGAACTTGGATGCTCCTGGGGGACAACACATGTTTTCCAATTTCGCGAGAGATTAGCAAGATGTAAACCAGTTTGACTTTGCACTGCTGTAGTAATCCTTACCGCTTTGTACCTCAAGGATTCATGGATAGCTCCCGTATTTATAGAGCACTGTTCATGTGAAGATCGACTGTTATGTTTGGAATTTTGGGCATTTGAAATGTTGCCAGAAAGTAATAGGATGTAACCACATGTGTTGTCCCTCACCAGATTAAAGCTTATTAAACCTCGCCTATCCCAGTCTGGTTCCTAAGAAGACCATGGTAGACACTAGACAGGCCCATATCCAGAAAAGTATGCTGTCGGAAAAAGGGTAAATTTTAATCCTTCTAGTTTGGTCATTAAATACTGATAGTTGACCGTTTTTTCTGATTTTTTTTGCATCGTTTACCCAAATGGAAGTGGTACCAACATGTTTTTAAGTTACTGTATGGCTATGTTCTTCCATATTAATATTCTTGGATCAATGCATGCAGAAGGATTTTTCTCATCTGAGGTGAATTTTCTCTGAGAAAATTTGTATTTTTTCACCTTCAATTCTCTCGGCATGGTAAAACGCCCTTTTTATAAACCATCTTGTCAACTTTGATGATTTTTGGCATGTTCTTGCTTATCTGGATATGGTTGGTTGTTTTTAGGCTTATTTTCCTTCATTGAATTATATTTCAGAGTTCCTTAATCCTTTGATTATAGTTTAGTTGATTAGGGGGATGGGTTCCCTGTTCAGGCCTGATAATTTGGAAAACAGTAGTTTGAGATATGAGCGACCTTAACAGGCAAATTTGAGAGATATAACCTTCACACTTGTTTTAGCAAGTCATTCAGGCCAATTCCCGATTTTCAGCGATTCTGATATTTAGAGGGGTATTTATGTCCAAGACATGCCACGCCACTATGGTGCACAGTCTTAATAAGGCCATGATTCGGTCTAACAAATAATACACTCACATGATCAGCCAGTTAAAATTACGATTTTTGATCCGAGGCCTCACATGGGCAATGTTGGACCTATGGGTTCAAATACAGGTCATCAAAATGTTGGTACACGTCCTGGCCATCCTTGTTGATTCGTATCAAAAATCTTTTTTCTCGAATCTAAGAAATTATCAGGCCTGGACCCCCCTCCCCCAATAAATATCCATTTTCAGACTATATTATTGAATGAATCTTCAAGATAAATTTCATCAATTATATTGTTAATTGTTCCATTCCCCATCTTGAAATCCGAATGAAGTATTGCGAAAAACACTTAACACCCCTTCTGTTTTCAGGAAATTGATGAAATTTTCCCCGACTTAAAATATTGTTTTCAATTAAGCAGTGTAGAAAAATTAGTTGAGTATTATAAGAAAAATTATTTATTAGTTAAAGATGTATTTTGATATATTTATTATTTCCTACTTTAAATAGGTTTCTCCTTATATGATGAATTTCAGATTGCTTTGCACATTTGGCATTAATTTCTATGAGCTACCTTATTATTAATCATTCTAGGTTTCAAAAGGTGTGCAAAGTTGTATTGTCGTAAATACATTATTTTGTGAATTGTGTCCTATTTACATTCGTTTTATTCGGCTATGTATTTATGACAGTATTGATACTTTCAGATAATTTATTGTTCAGATTTAAACAATGATGATAAAAAGTATCCGATAGTGGCAATTATTTTGTTATCAAAAAATTATTTCAACAATTTTCATTTTAGCTATTTGGCATCCTTCAAAATTATTATAACATTTTAGTCTATTAAGTGTAGATACATTGTTATTTGTAACATTGTATTTCCTTTTAACATTGTAGTCTATTATTAACTTATTAAGTGTAGATACATAGTTTGTAATTTGTAACATTGTTTTCCCTTTGAGGCATGGCGTCTCAAAAGACAGGTTCATCAGCGGATAAGAAAGATGAGCCACTGAGGGAAGGAGAGTGGATGTGTGCAAAGTGTCCTGCCAAGAACTACAGTGCCAGAATAACCTGTTACAAGTGCTCCCTTAGCAAGAAGGAATCTGAGATACTGACCAAGGGGAAAGCTGCCTTTGATTGGACATGCTTTAAGTGCAAAGCAAACAACTTCTCCTATCGGGAGTCCTGTTTCAAGTGCAATATCCCTAAGTTTGAGTCTGAGGATTTGAAGGCTCGCAGGGAAGGAGTACCCTGGGTTTGCCGGTTTTGTACCCTAGAAAACCGTGTAACCAACAGTAACTGCTTCAAATGCAAACGTTCACAGTTTGAGGCTGACGTTATCCCTCCCCCGAGAACTCACGCATACGACCCTCCAAGGAGCATTCCTGCAAAAAGGTCATTTTCTCCCCCATGGATTTTTCAAGAGATCCTGGACCCAACCGCATGAGGCCTCTTTCTCCATCAAGAGACTCATTACCAAGAGGTCGAAGACTTCTTCCTGACCCACCTAGTCGACCTATATCACCCCTGAACAAAGCAACGGCCTCAACCAGGCCTTTATCCCCACTTTCAGACTGGAAGTGCTTCCTTTGTGGAGTTTTCAATGCTCCCCAACGCAATGATTGTTATAAGTGCACCACTGTTAGAGGAGAAGATGCACCCAAGACCAAACAAACCCAGTCACTCTGGAAATGGAGCAGATGGTGACTGGAAGTGTCATGCATGTGACTTCATGAACTTTAAGTTTCGAAGTGAATGCAAGAAATGCAAAGCAAAGAAGCCTGAACAAGACGTTGGGTTGAGCATTACTATAGATAATGAGCAGCCAAACCCAACAAACAAAGTCACACTGGCCCTAAATCACAGTAGTAGTATGGGAGATGATGATGACTTTTCTCCTGCCAAAAGACGGAAGATGAATTATGGCAATCCTGGACCCGGACCATCAGGCCCTGCAAGACAAACCTGGGGTCCTGATTGGACATGTGGCTATTGTAGAGTGGACGTGTTCCCCAGTCGGATAGATTGCTTCAAGTGTGGACGCCACAGGGATGACTGTGAATTGCGGGACAAAGGTCAAAGAAGCTCTGCACCAAGGGACAGGAGCCCAAGGAGTATGAGAGGAAGGGACTTTGACCCTAGAGATGCTGACCCTCGAGATATGGGTCCACGAGACAGGTTTGGTCCAGATAACCGGGACAGATTTGGCCCAGACCCAAGGGATAGATTCTCTGGTGGACGTGACGGTTTCACTTGTCCTTGTGGGAATTTTAACAGGATTTCGGAGCCTGACTGTGTGAGGTGTGGTAGGCCCAAGCCATGTGATATGCGATATGGTGGACCAATGGAAAGAAGACGAGAGTTTAGCCCAGTTAGAGGTGAGGAATCTTAATAAAAGCTTTAATTATCTGGAAATTCTTTCTTTGTTGAGACTTTTGGAAAGTGTTGGCAGATTATTGGCGTATTAAGTACCAGCCCCCTGAAATTTGACTCGGTCAGGCCCCTTTTGAGTTAAAAAGGATCTCTAAAATACATAGACACGCGCCTATCGGGTCCATTTTGGGATACTGCCCGAGGGCATTAGCCCGAGGGATGTATCCGGTTTTGGCCCGAGCCCGTAGGGCGAGGGTCTAAACCAATATGGACCCGATCAGGCAAGTGTCTATATATCAAAGACCCGCATGAAAACGTCAGAGGGTTCTATAATCTTTTCAGACAGAAGATCTCCTCCTCGGTTCTACAGTGAAGTTCCTCGCCAAAATGAGAAAGTGGCGATGGCACGGAAAGCCGCCCAGACAAAGAAGAAATCTCAAGGTTCCTAATTTGATTGTTCACATGAGAGAGATGCTCACCCAGTTTTAGATATCAAAGTTACGATTGTAACCTTAGAACTTGATCTGTTAATTAACATTTTCAATACCATCATCAATAGAATATTACTTAGGTATCATTATTGGAAAAATAGAATTTTTGACCAATTTTTTATACCTAACATTTGAAATTTTCATTTTTATGTGACCACTCTCAAGGCGGAGGAAGGAAAGAAAAAATTGGTGATTGGGTATGCAAGGAATGTCCTGGACCTGCTGTCAACTACGATAATCGTCCCAAGTGCTTTAGATGCAAGAAGGATAGGAGTCAAGTCGAGTTTGTAAAAGGAAATAGCTCTTGATTAATTACTTTTAGGCTCATGTTGTGAAGTTGATTGGTGGTGTTGCCTATAATGCTCGTTTGTCTAATATATACCCTGGCCAGAGAAAACTCTGAACCGGTTGCGACTTGTCTAATATATACCCTGGCCAGAGAAAACTCTGAACCGGTTGCGACTTGATATGACTTATAAACAAAAAAACTTGCTTTTCGGCCGATTAGATACCTACCAAATGTCCGAATCGGATAATCTCAAAGATACCTTGAGTTTGTCAAAGGAAAATATCAAGGCTCTGGTGACAAATGTGGTATTTCTGAAAGCCTTAAAGAAAAACCGCTCGTGGTAGTTTTTGAAGAATATACTGCTCTTTACAAAGAGTGTGAGGTTAGCTTTGATATGTTAGTTGATTTGCATACAATGAACATACCTATTACCTAAATACTAAGGTACATTGTAAATGAAGTTTGGTATCTGAATACAGATTGAAGTTAGAAAGTTATCCATAGATAACCATAATGCTAGAAATTTTCACTTCGTAAAAATCCAGGAAAACAAAGACAAAGTGTTTGTCGAGGGCGATATCGATTTGAAAAACGTGTTCAAAGTTAAGAGAATCGTAAGGAGGCGACTAGAAAAGGCGAAGAAGAAAACTGATGCGGATGAGGAGATTGAGAAGTATAAGAAGCTCATTGAGGTCATGATCAGACTCCACTCTAAGGCATGTATTGAATATGTGTATCCGTTTGTTATAATCCCTGACATTATTATTAAAGTATTTTTTTTTTTTTTTTTTTTTTTTTTTTTTTTCACTCAGATTGTGGCGAATGATCATTGAGCACCTTGTTAGGGCGCTCTCACACCCTGTCACATTCATCATCGTGTACATGTACTTAAATAGTGACATTTTTTCCCTTGTCTATTGCCTCAGCCTTCATCCCACAAAATCTGAAATATCTGAAATAAAAGTAGGTATATTAAAATAAATAATTAACTAAGTTTAAATATTCTTTTCTTTTCTTTTCATTTAATATTTTCATTATTTTAAACTTTATTTTTCTTATTTTTTTATTTTTTTTTGTTTTTTTTTTTTTTTTTTTTTTTGTTTTTTTTCAGTTTTTGTAACTTCATATTTCACCTCATCAGCAGACAGCTCACCACGTCAGATTTCACCACCCTGGCACGGCACAAGATCTGAAGGTGTCAGAAAAAGAGATAGAATTCAGGGAGGGAAGAGCAGGAGCGAGATAACCGAGAGAGAGGAAGATTAGTTAGATCACGGAGTCAGCTTCTCCAGTAGAATAACGCGGATATTTGATCTATCGCCGTTTAATGCGAATTTTGTATATCTAGTATACTCTAGCCAATCTAGTGGTTTAGAGTTCTGAAAGTTCTTACTTATGTACCATTTAGCGGATAAATTTAGATAATTTATAGTTGGGTCGGTGTGGTTACATAGCACGAAAAATATATTGTTCCTATCATAATAATGAGTGTCTATATTATTCTTAATGAATCTTTGCAGCTTATCTGTAAATAGCTGTGTGTGTGTGGGCATTTTAGGAATATATGTTCTAGAGTTTCTAAGGAGGTATGGCAAAGACTGCACTGACCATTGTCCGTCGCAATTTTCATTTTGTATCTCATATTTACAGGTTGAGATCCGCATTAGTAACTTATACTGAAATTGGATTAATTTATAATTGTTGGTAATGCCATTGAAGGTATTATCTAGCACTACTGTCCAGTCTATATAATCTTTATTAAGGTGCGTAGTCCATGCTTTGAGTGCAGGCAGATCGTCTGGTGAGGAAGTAACCTGCATCTGACTGCAGGATTTTACCTCCACTGACCGAGTCACTTACATTTTTACTTGCGTCCTTGAAAAAAAAATGCAGGCTATCCTTCTTATCGATTCTGGAAATATTCCTATGCGTCACCATCGGGCAGTTGAATTTTCTAATCGCCATTTTTATATCGACATAAGACTTAGGAGTTATTATATTGCTATCTAAATTCCAGCGCTCGCAGAATAGATTGTAAGACATCAGGGTGTTATCATTATCCATGAAATCTGTAATGCACAAGATACCACGTGAAATAAGACCATTGTTCCATAATCTGGAGCCAATATCCGTAATATTATCATTGTTCCAGATACAGTGGTTCGTACAGCTGCCCCTTAGCAATGGTTGTTTTAGTTTTCCAATCTTGATAGCATTTCAGTACATCACTAACTATAACATATCTTGGATGAGCGAGTGCATTTTCTATCGAGATTTCAGGTTCATTTGGAAACTTTAACTGACTTAACAAAACGTTCTTCCAGTTATGTCTAAAATTTCGGATCCAATATTTTCTTGATAAGAGTCAGCTTAAGACTTATAATAAACTCTGAAAAATCGAAAAGGCCCAATCCTCCACAACTGGTGTTCCTTTTTACCACCTCCCTTTTAATCTTATCTCGCTTGCAACCCCACAAGAAGTTATACGTCATGGTGTCAATCTTCTTGAGTAGAGTGGCTGATGGATTAATCAGGGGTGAAGCTAAGTATGAGAATTGCGCAAAAATCAGAGATTTTATAATTGTGACTTTGCCCATGAGAGTGAGGTCCCTCCTATTCCATATGTTTTACCCAAGATTTAGCTTTGGTTATTTTGGCTTCATAGTTCACTTCCATAATGTCTGTTATAGACATATTATTCATAAATTGTATTCCGAGTGCAACAAAACTGCTTTGAATAAAATCAGGGGTTGTAGTTTTATCCGCGATGTTTTTTAGTAGTTCGGGGTTATCCTTAGCTCTACCTAGAGGAATGCATTTAGTCTTATCTACATTACACCTACAACCTGAGTACAGACCAAAGACACTAAGTTCGAGGAACACCGCCTCCAGGCACTCAATTGATGCTTCTATAAACATATCGGTATCATCTGCAAATAGGCTCAGGAGGATATCTATTCCATTAACTTTTATACCTTTTATATTCGGATTTCGATTTAATTTCAGCGTGAAAATTTGAGCGACTATAAGAAAGAGAATTGGCGAGAGTGGGCTACCCTGGTGTAAGCCTCTACTTATATAGATCGGTTCACTTAAATGACCGTTTATGTTAGCATAGTTCATACATCCATGGAATGCTACTTTAACTAAGTTTATAAGATACTCTCCGAAGCCCATGGCTTTCAGAGTTTCAAAGAGAAATTCGTGTTCTACGCTATCAAACGCTTTTTCGAAGTCTATTTGTAATAGAAGGCCTTCTTCATCCGGGTTATTATTATAGTGTTCGAGTGCGAGGTACATCAGCAATAGGTTATCACACGTACTTTTACCTGCCTGAAAACCCGACTGTGCATCACTAATGATAAAAGGCAGAGAATTTAGGATTCTGTTCTTGATCACGTGAGTAAAAATTTTATAGTCAATATTAAGTAGAGTAATTGGTCTCCAGTTTTTCAGCTGAACGAGCTCATCTGTGTTTTTAGGCTTCGGGATAAGTGTTAGAATACCTATCCTCTGGGAGGGGGACATACTACCATTGTTTATAGCTTCCTTATAACATTTGTACAGAGTGATTCTGATATCTACCCAGAATTCTTTATAGAACTCCGCTGTTAGCCCATCCCACCCAGGAGATTTGTTATTTTTCAGTGTATTATAAACTGAATCCATTTCTTCTATACTAAACTCTCCGTTTAAACGCTCTTTGATATCATCATTTAAACATTCAGTGTTGGATGTCGCTATGTACTCTTTCATACGTTCCCTACTAACGTTTCTAGTTCTAAATAGATTTCTGTAAAACTCCACAACATGCTTTGAGATTTCGTCTTGCTCGTATAGTTCTCTGTTATCCTTATCGACTAGTTTCATGATACTTTTCTTTTTACTATTACTTTTTTCTAGCCCAAAGAAGTATTTAGTGGACCTTTCCCCTTTTTCAGTCCATTGGGCTCGTGCCTCGTAATTATGCCTTGAGTTTCGCTATCTAATATCTTATTTAGCTTTACCTCGGCTTCAAAAAGCTCACTTCTAAGGGCCTCGACATTCATGAAGTTTGAGGTACTCTTAATTCTTTCAATATTTTTAATAACTTATCCTTTTCTAGTAATACTTCTTTTTCTTCTTCGAACCATATCTAATAGCATAATCCTTGATCCTGAATTTAATTACATCCCAAAGCCCTGTGTAGGAGTCATAGCTAGAGTTAGTGGTTTCCTCTATAATCCTTCTAACCTCAGCTACAAAGCCCTCATCTTGTAGGTGCGAATTATTAAACTTCCAGTAGCCCATTCCCCTCTCAATAGTGCTACCTTGAATGTTTAGCGTTAGATAGCTATGATCCGAGTTATATCCATGGCTGATACCCGTATCACATACTGGAAAATCACATAGGTTATCATCTATTAGGAAAAAGTCCAATCTGGCCGCTGTTTTATACGTTTTATTGAAGTGCGTGTATTTGCGTTCCTCCCCCCTTGATTTTCGGAAGACATCCGAGAGACCGTAGTCGCTTATCATAGTGTTAATATAGCTCTGATAATATTTGTTAGCATGCTGTGGTGTTCCACCTAATTTATCTAAGTCATTATTTAGGACTGTATTCCAATCCCCCGCCATAATCAAGTAATCCTCTCTTGGTCTGCCGAGGGATTCCGTAAACACATTCTCAATAAAACCATGATCGTCGTTGTTTGGACTGTAGTTATTTACAAGACAATAATTAACCGAATTGTACACTATTTCTAGTAATAATACCCTGCCTTGACATATATGTTTGATCTTTTTTACTTCTATGTCTTCATTATTTTTAATCAGAATAGCTACTCCTTTAGAATTTGACGATCCATGACTAAAGTAAATTTTGCCCCTCCAGTGATTTTCCCATTCCTTCTCCAGTTCAGCGGTAGAATGTGTTTCCTGTAGGAATATTATGCTCTCTTGTTTCTGTTGTAGCCAAGTTAATACTTTATTCCGTTTAATTTTGTTCCCCAGACCGTTACAGTTCATAGAACCTATTTTTGGACCTGCTCTACCCTTACTATTTATCACCCTATCCATACTCCTTACTGAAAATAAGTGCCATGCCGACCAGAATAAGGAGCCCACTGAGACTGTTCCTCAAACCACCAAAAAGACCTAGAAAATCCTGCAAACCAAACAAAAACAATAAGCCTAGAAAATAAACTTTATTTAACACAAAAAATACGGGAAAAGAATGAGCGTGAAAGAAGCATGTAACCATGGAAAAACCCTGAGCTTACATTGCCACTGTAAGATGCAGTAGTATAGCTTGATAAAATTAGAAACTTAACTCATTTAATTTAAGCATTTAGGTTAAGAAAAATTTTGAGGAAATTTTTTGAGGATTTGAAAGCTGACGTCAAGATGATTAGGCATCCGGTACTGGAACAGATCCCGTACCACATGACACTAACAGTCCCCATACCGTTTAGCCGAAACTAAAAAAAAGTAGTTGGTATCTTAGTTTTTAAGCACGTACCGACCACAAATGGGCTAAAATTTTATACTAATTAAATTATTATACGGTATAACGTTAAGTAGTCAGGAGCCCATGTATGGCCAGCACGAAATGGAACATCAACATGTATTAGTACGTAAGAATTTGTGTGGCTCTTAGGGTATCATTCTCTCTATCTAGTAATCACTCTTTAGAACGACACCATTGGTGCGAAACCATCAGCTAGACCATTTGGAATCAAGTACACGCAACGCCTACCCCATAGTCGTGCTAGTTAGCTAACCTAATTACAACAACATTCTAGCTAGCATGCCCCCTGGACCCCCTCGGCCCCCTGCCACGGCTTCCTTGACCTCTCCAGGACCCACTCCCCCTCCGATGCACCTCCGGTGCACCAGGGCGTGGCTCATAGCGGCTCCCCCCGCTCGCAGGCTGTCCTGAAGAAGCTCTCCGTGGCTGGCCCGTGGGAAGCCCATGACGAGAACGCAACGCATACTTGACTCTGCTCGCCAATAGCTTCACACCCTGCTGGTTCAGATGAAGTGGGTCGTTCTCACCCGAGGCTAGATGGGGCTTGAGGGACCGGTCAGCCATTCTAAACACATTCGTATCGACGAAGGTGGTACACATGTGGAGATGTGAACACATGTTCTTCAGATGAAAATTATACAGGTCGATAGAAGTGTGGATAGCTTCGTCCGTGAACGCCCCATGGACTGGCAGCACCCCCAAGAGAAAGACGTGCAGACCCGGATTCTCCTTCGTGACTGACTGAACAAAGCTGTACGTGTTCTTCACGAGTTCCTCCGGGTCGCACTGGGGGACTTTCAGGTCGTTCGTACCCACAGATAAAACAAGATCGGATACGTTCCTGAACACGGGGGAGGAGGGAGCTGGGAGATCTCCAATCTTGGCACAGAAGTTGCCGGCACCGGGGAGGGCACTCCCAAGAGTCCCCCTCTCTGCCCCAAACCGGATCTTCCCGCCCGAATTAGAGTCCCCCAGCAGGAGAACCTTGGTGGTGGGGAGGCCTGCAGGCTGCCAGCCATGGGCAGGAGGACAGGGAACAGGCGCTGACTCTAATCTGGACAGCCTCGCCTCCACATCAGCCCCCCGCTGCTCCAGATCCTCGACACGAGACAGCGCGTTCCCTATCCTGATGTCCCGACTGGAACCTGCCTCCTCCAGACAATTCAGACGCCTCTCAAGGTTATCAAACCTAGCGTTCAGATCGTCAAAACGGACGTTAATCCTCGCCTCGAACTCAGAAAACAAACCCTGGAGCGTGGTGACCAGAGAAGCGTGAGTAACCACTGTGCTATCACCGACTGGTAAAGCACCGCCCTGCTCCTGGTCAGTGTTCGGCCGCTTGGGTTGGAGCAGACGGTCCGGACTACCAGACTCCTCGAAGCTGGTGTCCCCAACAGTACGCTTACTGCCACCCTCAAGCGGAGAATCACTAAACCTCTCATTGGACATAACGTGAATATAAATCAAATACGTAAGATAGGCTATAGGTACTCAAAATCAGCTAAAAATATAATTCCTAATAAGGTAGTAGGTAGGAAGTAGAAGAGAAGGGGACTATGAGAGGCTTAAGAGGACTATACACGATATGTATAAGCAATGTATAGCTCAGTGAAAGGAAGAGTTTACCACATCTTGTTTCAGCCGCTGTTTACTGTATGTATGTCAAATGTATGGTATATCACACAGCGACTAATCTAATTACACACAAAGAGCAGGGCAAATCGATGCGTAACCAAGAGTGTAGAATATGAACTGTGAGTGTAGAATATGAACTGAGAGTGTAGAATATGAACTGAGAGTGTAGAATATGAACTGAGAGTGTAGAATATGAACTGAGAGTGTAGAATATTAAAGTATTAATTCTTAAATTAGATCATGTGCCACGATGGCTTTGTTACTAAACCCTGAACCAGCCAAATCAACTCAAAGCTATGAACTTCTATAGTCTACCTCTTCAGACGATGAGATTATCAATAATTTCTGTAGGCTCGGAAGGACTTGAAGTGTGATGATGGTTGGACCTGCCCTAAAGCTGACTGTGAAGAGTTCAACTTCGAGAAGCGTTCAGTCTGCTATCGGTGTAAGGCTGAGAGACCTCCTCCTGAGAAAGAGTGAGTGACAGATTATATAGAGCAAAAGTTATGTAAGAAAGTGGCTGATGTTAACAGTGAATTGTTTTTCTTTGCCGAACACTCAGGACTGCATAATATGAACTGAAAACAAAATTTTATTATTAGTTTTTTCAAAGTTTACCATCAATGATTATTCACGGTACCTTACTGGCCTTTTTAACAGGCCCCAAACTCGCATTAATTTTTAACCTGACCGGCTTTTTGGACCAATTCTCCAGGTTCGCCAAAATTTGGTCAAATCTTCTGAAACACATGAAAAGTGCATTTGACTATCTCAATTCCTTCTAGCGCTGAAGATGAAGAAGAAGAAGAAGATGGTGTGAAGGCTGGTCCTTCAGAAGAATCTGGAACAATTGACACAAATCCTGATGACACCAACCCTGCTGACACAAATCCTGCTGAAGCAAACCCTGATGACAGTGCTGTTGAAGCTAGTTCGGCAGAACCTGGTATTGGTGACAGTACTATTGCTGACACCAGTATTGCTGACACCAGTATTGCTGACACCAGTAATGCTGACGCCAGTATTCCAGACACTAGCAATGCAGATACCAGCGTTGCAGATACTAGCATGGCAGATGACTGTGAAAATCAACCACTTGATTTCAAGACTGATTATTAAGACTTTTTGATACTGGTCAGTTTCATATTAAAACTACCATCTTCTATTCCTATTTTTTCCTATAAAATATAATGCAGGATTGCTGCCCTACCCTTCAGCCGAGGTTTGGAGATGCCCTCGGCTGGAGGGCCAAACGCTATTTCTTTTGCAAAATTTGGATTTTGGAGTTCTTTTTATAATCCTTCACCATCTCACCATCAAGGTGTTCATGATTAATAAAATTTTTAAGAATTTTGTTTGCAATGTTGGCTCACCCTG
The DNA here is from genome assembly GCA_011033025.1 of Beroe forskalii. Lineage (NCBI taxonomy): Eukaryota > Metazoa > Ctenophora > Nuda > Beroida > Beroidae > Beroe > Beroe forskalii. The sequence goes on along the minus strand of WFMF01000001.1, from coordinate 1,715,937 downwards.
AGGTGCTTGAGGGCCACGCCCATTTTCAATGTAGAAAATAAAGTAGGGTTATTTTCAAAATTCCTTCACCTTTGAAACCTTATGATAAAATAAAAATTGGCCTTTTCAGTGCTTATGTACAATAGTCCGTAGGACGGGAATTGTACTAGGTAGTACTTCTTATTCTAGTTGTCAACCGAAGAAGTAACTAAATGCATGTAATTTTGTATTGCTGCAATGGACCTATTTTAGTATTTTGCTCTAGTTTTGGATCTGATATCCTCCTGAAACTTAATACCTAAGTACAGGATTGCAGGGTGGTCTAACTTGTGGTTAGACTCAATATGTGCTTTATTTCTGGCATATTGCACACATTTCAAATGTGGATTGTCCTGTACGTGATATCAGCAGTCCTTTTTCCATTTAGTTGAATGTCAATCTGGTGTAGTTTTATTGCCACATTCTTCACGTAGAACGTGGTTCATAGCGATTTCTGGGGAAAATGATGCCTCTAACTCGAAATCAGGATTATCCTGAGAGTTCTGAGTCGTTACTGCTTTGCAGATAGACAAATTAGCTAACTTTAATGATAGAGACTTGTATTTCTCTTATTCAAGTCTTATAATCTTCAAGTAGGTCTTCATGGATGTGGAGAGAAAGATGTCTGCAGAAAGAGGCAGTGTCCAGTATGTGTCTCTACATGAAAACTTGAAAAGGACTGGATAAGTGCTAAATGTTTAGCCAAAATCTTCAGTTCTGGAGCTTACTGCTATTAATTTATTATTTATGCTGGCAGGCAAGAACCAAAAGCAATGTTTCCCTTGATTGGAAGTCTGTTATAAGTGCAGACAATCTTACGGGAAGACGTGCTTCAAGTTTGACCTCAGTAGAGAACTTTCCTTAAAAGTATATCTGAGTATTACTTGCATCAGTGAAAATGATTTCCCTAAACCAAATAAATCCCGTTATTCTGGAAATGGAGCATATAGTATACATGTAAATGGGGTCATGCCTATTGCCTGTGACTTGATTAACTCTACAAGGGAATGCAAAAATGTGAAGCAAAGAAGCCCAAAGCAAGACATTTGGGTTATTTAGCATCACGAGGGATAAAAAGAGTAAAGACTTGATCAAGAAGGTTAACCTTAATGGCAGTGTGGGAAATAGAAAAGAAGGTTTTCTTGCCTGAACAAGGAATTGTTCAATGGCAATCCTGGGCCGTCAAACAAAGCAAGCCAGACAGGGCGCCTTTTTTGGACACGTGGCTTCTTTGGAGTTGACATTTTCAAGAAGAATAGACTGTTTCAAATGTAGTGCTGTAGAGATGATTGAGTTGCTCAGGGAGTGAGGGACGAAGCTCATAAAAAGTTCATGCCAATGGATTTAGATTTTACAGGCTTGGGGGTCGGAGAATGGGTATTCACGATCAAATGCTGAAGCCCCCCTGATTCCCAAAAAAGGCGTGCTTCTGATCCTCGGAATAGATTCATTTCCGAAGCAAGAAATCGACTATCTGGTCTTCCAGATGGCTCGGACTATTCCTGTCGTTACAGGAATTTCAACGGCTCTTATGAGCGATTTTGATTCTGGCAGGAAGGTCCTTCTGGACTTAAATTGTGGTCAACTGATCATCACAGAGGTTATTACTTCTAGAAGGGAGATGGGCCAGCGAGGGCCCAGGCGGCCCCAAGGAGAGGAAGCTTCGGGCTGAGGCAAGCGCTCCCGGATGGGATGAGAGTCCCATTCCTCCCCGGTGCCCACCCTGCCAGAGCAGGATGGCGTTCTCGGCCCAGCAGTGGAGTCAGGCCCCTCCTTCCGTGACCGGAGTGAGGGCTACCACAGAGGTTGATATATAGTCCAGATCATAAAGTTATAGGTAAGACATGGTCATGTTTGATCATGCTGTACTGTTTAAATTGTGGTATAAGGCTTATTTTATGGCTTTAGTGCTGATGGCCATAGCCTTTACCGTCAATTTGGGCATCAGAACATATAATTTCTAATTAGTTTGTCATGGTAGTTAAAACTTTAAAATATAAACACCTAAGATTAAATTACTTAGCATAGTCAAATAAATTCTTTCTGATCACACTAAATTCTACCACAGATAGATCCCCAGAGACATGCTATTTATATGTATCCCCACCAACAGCAAGTTTGTCCAGGGCGGTTCTTAATAAGTCTTGGCCCCTTTTTAAATAGTTGGAAAAGTAAAGCAGATTTTTCTGGTTTGTAAAAAGTAACTGGTAGGTAGTTATAAACAGTCAATGTTGAATTCTGAAACGCTGCTAGGCAAGCTGCTGAAATGTTGGTGAGGAAAACAAAATAATAAGACTTTCTACCAAAGAATATACTGATATTTATCTTTCAATCCAGAGTCCGGCACATTCTCATTTCATTGCAATTGAAGAATTTCGTTGGTGGTGTATTGGATTGCTGCTGAAATAACATCTGTGTATTTTGATGGTTGACTTGGACCCTCTAGTCAAGTACTCCAGGTACTGCAGATACATGTATTGAAGTATTGAGTATGTCTTGAAATTGATGATGTGCCTATGGCCATGCATAGCTCAGAATTAAGGTGAATTGGATGATAAATATACATTTTATCATCTTTTCTTACTAAAAAGCAAAAAATCTGAAAATCAATTATCTGCTCTTTCATGAACTGAATGATTTATTTTATATACATTGCTAGTATTGAGTACCAATGTTTCAGGGATGAAAATAATCCAGCTACAAATGCAACGGAAAGAATTCGATAACATTCTGGAGTTTCTTCTAAGCCATGGTCAAATCTTGGCCATCTTTCACGTTATGGATATCAAAATGAAGTATGAACCATCTCAAATAATGACCGATATCAATTATTATTGAACTTTTGACTTTTTGATGAATTCAGGAATAACAGGTATGCTCAAATGAGGCATAAAACTGTTATTTTTATGGAAAAACATTGTTCCTCGTTTACCGAAGTCTGAAGGCTTGTCTACTGAATTTTATCTTTACGACTGTTGATTATTCATTTCATTCCTTAGTAAGCAGGGCAATATTATTCACTGTGGGAGTACGGATAGTGTCCAGAGGTACCTATTAGTATATTGTTCACTATGAAGTAGGCATAGATGACAACGTCCCTTTTCACCGGGCTATATGACATGGTATTCTTGATGTACTTGTTAGTGAGTTTTATTGAGCTAAGGGTTATTTCTCTGGAGCCAGACCAGCTAAGTGAAATCAGTGAAATGCAATCTTGAGCTGCTCCTGAATTGTAAGCAAGGCGATCATAATGAGTGCCTATGAGCCACTGTTTTTCGAATGAAACTTGTGTATTGTTTAACTAAATTTTAGATACCAGTGTAATTTTTCAGATACACGCATAAGACTGGAAACCTAGCGTTTAATTGATTGAAGCCTCTATTATGAATTGAGTAGTACACTGCCATTGAAGTTGATTCATTGTACAGTGGAGTGTTCTCTTCCCACTGAATATGACTTTGTGCAACCTCTAGGAAATGTCAAGAGAGACAGAGAAGGCCCACTAAATATGACCTATAATATCCTCTAGGCAATGTCAAGAGACCCAGAGAAGGGAGTCTCTATAAAGGAGCAGACGATGAGAGAGGGGGACTGGATGTGTGCTGAGTGTGAGGCTCACAATTACAACGCCCGGATGACTTGCTACAAGTGCCATCTTTCCAAGGAAGCATCCGAGGTTAAGCGCAGAGGCAAAGCAGCTCTTGATTGGGAGTGTTTTGAGTGCAAGGCTTCCAACTTTTCCTGGCGAGATGAGTGTTTCAAGTGTCATGTTACTAGGTTTCAAAGTGAGGAAATGAAAGCACACCAAGTGGGTGTTGATTGGTTTTGTAGGTTTTGTGACCTGAAGAACTTCCCAAATCGGTTTGAATGCTTCAAGTGTAAGACACCCCGAGATCAGTGTGACTCCAGAGGGCCTCCCCCTGACATGAACCGTGGTCCCTCCCCCCACAGAAGTCCTCCCCGGATGGGCATGAGAAGATCTCCTCCAAGAAGAATGTCTGAGCCCAACCGCAGACCAATGTCTCCCCCACGGGGCAGATCTCCTCCAAGACGGGACATGTCTCCCCGTGGCAGGTCCCCACCCCGGAGACCCATGTCTCCGCCCAGGAGAGGTAGGTCTCCTCGCCGCAATAGTTCTCCCCCTCGCAGAAGGTCTCCTCCTCCCAAGAGACCGCTTTCTCCCTCTCGAGATGAGTGGAGGTGTAATCTGTGTGGTGCTTCCAACGGGTTGAGACGCAACCAGTGCTTCAAGTGCGGTTCCTCTCAGTCTGATGGAGGAAGAGATCACGGGAGACAAGGTCCTGCTCGGGATACCTCTCAGCATGGGTCCCTGCTGGGACAAGTCTTTGGACCTGATGAGAAAAGGGGCGGTGATTGGGACTGTCCTGAGTGCCATGTCAACAACTTCCACTTCCGCAAGGAGTGCTTCAAGTGTAAAGCTAGTAAACCTCCACCAGACAACAAAGGTGATGATTACTATGAGCCAGAGAGCCCTCCCAAACGCAGGAAAACAGAAAATGAGGGTGATGGGCCCAGCAGACAGTATGGTCCAGATTGGGTATGCCGGTTTTGTCATGTTGACATTTTCCCGACAAGGAGTGATTGCTACAAGTGTGGGGCTAACAGAGATGAGTGTGAGTTGATCCAGCCTCAGATTCCCAACCCTGGTGGCTTTAACCCCGGTGGTCCTAATCATTCTGCAGGCCCGAATTTCCCGATCCAGAATTACAATCCTAATGTCCAAAACTATTCTGGAGGTCCAAGCTATGGAGGTCCTAGTAATGCTAACCAGATGGGTTCAGGTGGACCAATGATGCAAAATTCCTACTCTGGCCCCCAGATTTCTCAGGGTTACTCCTGTGTCTGTGGTAACTTCAACAGGGTGGATGAGCAATGCTGCTTGCAGTGTGGGAAGCCTAATGATCTGCTCTTGCCTGGGCCTTCTCATGGTGGGCCTCCTCAAGGTGGACCTTCCCAGAGTGGGCCTTCCCAACCCCCTCAAGGAGGGCCTCAAGGAGAGGGCCCCTACTCGCAACCTCCGTACCAGCCTCTTCCCAACGTGGACTGGGACTGCGTGGAGTGCAGGGTTAACAACTTCCACCACAGGACCAACTGCTTCAAGTGTAAGAAACCCAGGGAGCAGTGTGAAGACAGGAGCTCCTGGGTGCCAGGAGGAGATAGGCACAGGAGTCAAGGGAGGGAGACAAGAAGAGGTAAGATCTGGACTTTAACTGTGAGTTTAGAAGTCCTGAAGTGGTTATAAAACCAGATATGAAGGTAGCTAGGCTGGTATATGAAGGTTTATAAGAAGTTAAAATGAAGAAATGAAGCAATGAGTTTATCAACAGGCTAGATTTGGTCAGTTCGCTCATTGAAGAATTAGTTTTGCAAAATATTGCGTCTGGAATTAGTCAATTGGTACACAAAATTAAGGAGTTAAATACCTATTATTGTCAGTAGAACTAGAATGTAGATATTGTTCGATACAAGATGTAGATTGTAGGTTTATTGTGAAGTAATCTGAGTTTGTGTTGAGAAACACAACTTGTATGAAGCAACATTTGACACATAATGGTTCGGTACGAATACTTTGGAATTTGCCATTCTCTGAAGTTAGGAAGGATGACTCAAATGTTTAAAATCACTTTATTAGAAAGGTATGGGGCTGCAGAAGAGTATGAAGGGTCTTAATTGAGATTATATTGTCCTGAGCTGAAGTGACTTTCTGGTGTACCATGTTGAGTACAGTGCTGGGAGGCCTGATAGAAGTAGTATGTCAAATCAAATTCAATAATATTGTCAATTGTGTTCTATCATCCATTCATCCAAATTAACCCATTTATTCATTCTTCAACAAGCACAATTTCAGATGACAGAACCCCTCCTAGACGAGCAAGTGACCGTCATTCTGGACCCATTGGGTCACGACACAGCCCTGGTCGAGGTGGGCCCATTGGATCTCGAAACAGCCCTGGTCGAGGTGGGCCCATGGGATCTCGAAATAGCCCTGGTCGTGGTGGACCCATGGGATCTCGAAACAGTCCTGGTCGTGGTGGGCGGTTCAACTCGCCCCCTGGTTCTGACCGCTTCAACTCTCAACGCTCCTCCTTCCCTAACCGGGATAGGTCCCCTCCCAGGCGAGGCAACTCACCCCTAGGCGAGGCGGCTCCCCCCAGAGACGTGGCTACTCACCTCAAAGGCGAGGCCATTCCCCCCAAAGACGAGGGTATTCTCCTCAGAGAAGGAACAGGTCTCCTGGACGAAGGTCTCCTGGAGCTAGGGGAGGCAGGTCTCCTCCGCCAAGAGGTCAGTGGGAGTCTGTCTGTCAGTATGTCCGGCTGTCAAGACGTCAGTGAAAATCTGTCTGTCAGTATGTATGTCTGTCTGTCAGTGGGAGTATGTCTATATAGCTGTGTGCCTACTGCCTATCTGTGTGCTTGGATGGCAGATGGTCGCCTGCCAGTTTGTCTGGCAGTGTGCCTGTGTCAGTATGTCTCTCTGTCAGTCTTTCAGGATGATCTGATTCAATACAGCGACAATCTTGGCACAGATTCTCGCTTACATTTCCAAATTTTCAGGCGAAGGAAAAGACTTCAAGCCAGATTGGTTGTGTAAGGACTGTAATATAAACAACTTTGTTAAGAGACAGCAGTGCTTTAGATGCCACAAAGACCGTTCTGAAGTTGAGGTTAGTGTTTTGCTCGTAAGGTTTTCTCTTAACTTTTTCAATTTTTCGGATGCTGTATGTACAGTATTACATTACATAATGCATAAATGAAATTCTTAAAAGCACGTACTCATGTACTAATTGCTGGTGTTGAAGTGCTGGTCTGAATTTATTCCGGTAATTTGGTAATACAATGTATAATATCTAAAGATAACATGCTAGCATTTGCTTTTTAATGTATTTCAAATTCGTTCCATTTGAAGCTTCGCTGAAAGTTAGTATTTTGTTAGGTATCTCGTTAAGTCAATTCATTCTGTCTTGATGCTATACGACTGTAAAAGTACCCATATAACTCACATTTTGTTGCAGGCTCTGGTCAATGAGCAAGGTAAGCAGATCGGACCGAATGACTGGCTCTGTCCGAAGTGCAATGGACATAACTACTCTAGAAGAACTGACTGCTACAAGTGTCATACTGAGAAGCCTGACGCCAACAAGTGAGTCGGTCGTAAAATTTCCCCCTTGCTATTCACCCTTCACTTCCCCTTTCTTTTCACCCTTCACTCCCCCTTGTTTTTCACCCTTCAATCCCCACTTGCTTTTCACCCATCACTCCCCCTTGCTTTTCACCCTTCACTTCCCCTTGCTTTTCACCCTTCACTCCCCCTTGCTTTTCACCCTTCAATCCCCACTTGCTTTTCACCCTTGCAATTTTCTCCTCACTGAGTTCCTGTAACTCTGTAATGGGTAATCTAAAGTTTTTCCTGCCTTTCAAAAATATTAGAATGATTTCTCCGTATCCTGAATCCCTCCCTCCAAATCTAGTGGCAGCAGACCTCAGCCACCTGATGACCCGGATGAGGACCTGAATATGCAGGGGAACATTGACAGAGTGGAGATAGATGCTTGAGACACTCAAGGATCATAGACAGAGTGGAGATAGATGCTTGAGACACTAAAGGAGTTGATATGTCACGTACTGTTTTCTATTTCATCGTATTGAGCTCCTCGTTCATTGTTTCAAAATTATAGTAGTCATTCGAAATCTCATCATAGTGACGGCATTAAATCACGTATTTCAACATTTATCTATTCACTTATTCAAAGCTAGACGTTTTTATCCAATATATTTCCCAAAAATGGCGATATCGCCATCTTTTCGTTTTATGTTCTAAAAGACTCCCGATCTGAATGTATTTTGCTATGTACTGTACCTTATTACGCTTTGTAATTTACAGATAACTATTTTAATCTTTACATTTTACAAATTTGATATTTGTTTTAACGGTCATGATTTTGCAAAATACTCTACATGACAATCCATCACAATACAACTCGTCTCTAACTGTATTCTTTAAGTATATTTCACATTTTCATAAGCAAGTGTCTACTACCTATGAAGCTTGTACTGGTCGATATGATAAAATTTTTGTCAATTATTGCTTATGTGACATATTCGTGAATAATCTTGAACTATTACCGTTATTCTACCATGGTGCTCAAGTCCACCAATTCTATGGGCGATGATAGTAACAATGGCATGATGCATCCTTACGTTTTCATAATGTCCAAACTTCGGCTTGCTTCCAAAAATCAGTAAATCACGAACTTGCTGCTAGAATTAAATATTCTTGCCCGTATGCTCGTATGCATACAATATGCGATTCAGTAGAACAAGCATAAAATGTTTAGATGATTTGCATCGAGAATAACGCGACTATTTTTAGTGATCATAACTTGTTTTTAATAAATTCAGATAATCGTACTACATTTCACATTCTCACTCTCACTCACAAGGTCACTGTTCGTGTGATTTGGTTATTATTCTGCTTTTGCTCTATTGATTCTGCTGAAATTCACTTGCATCTCACTTCCCCTTCAATCAGGATGGTTGCTCTTGAAGACCCTGAAGACTCCGATCTGCCCTGCCTCTACACAGCTCCTAACTGGTACCAGTCCCACATCCTAACTTCCAACTCCTGCTACTTAGCGTATGGGGCTCGGAACATGGTCCAGGTGCTTAACCACCGCCTGGTACCCCTGAGGATGCTGTCTGGTCACCCCAAGAGAGTTACCACCGTGTGTTTCTGTGGGGATACCACCCTGGTGTCGGGTTGTGATGGGGGTGTGGTTATTTCCTGGGATGTGGTGACGGGGGAGAGGCTGGCTACTCTCCTACAGACCCCTATTCCAGTGTGTGTTCTCGTTTTTCAGAAGGGTCTGCTGTTCTCGGGGGACGAAAAGGGGATAGTTTGCGTTTGGAAAGGTATGTCTGGATCTGAAGCAGCTATAAGTCGTTTTCAGCCGTTTGCAGAGAAGATTTTTACAATGGACTGCTCAGATCATGAGGAAGGAATGTTACTTGCAATTGGATACAAACTTGGTACAATAGCTATAATGTCAGTTACTGGCAGTGACTTATCACTCTTACATACTCTCAAAGGTCATGATATGGACATTTTCAAGGTCTCTTGGTGCAGGAGATCATTTCAGGACGTTTATGTGTCAGTTTTATCAAAGTATTCTCAAGAAGACATCATTGTGTCCACATCACGTGACAAATCAGTAAAAATTTGGGATGGAAAGAATGATAGGCTCATCAGGTCACTCCAACATCCCCCTAAAATCTCAACGATCCGAGAAAGTAATTTAAACAGAGAACAACCCTGGGTTTCACTAGTGTGGACGGATTCTGGGATCATTGCTTCTTGTTTCTCTGGGTGCATTGCGTGTTTGGAAGACTCTGAAACAGACGAATCTGGTATTTGTGAGCTCAAGTGGAATTCTTTTGATTCACCCCACGCCCATACAAAGAAAGTTTTTTCAATGTGCAGTTTAGGGGAAGGACTGGTTGTATCCACTAGTATGGATAGGGAGACAGTTCTTTGGAGTAATAATGAAGTAGTCAAGGTCGCTCATGGGCTGGGTGGCTTCGCATATGGCTTGGACATTTCTCCTTTGTCTCCTAATCGCATAGCTGTTGCCACAGGCGACAACATGGTTAGGATTTGGGAACCATATCAAAATAAAGTAATTCAAATCTGGCAGAGTGTTCGAACCAAAGTCATGGTCATTGCTTGGCACCCCTATCGAGAGGGTTTGCTCAGTTTTGGCACTGAAGAAGGAAGAGTTGGTATCTATGATGCAAACTCTGGGACCATGAATACCTCTTCAACCTATCATGAGAAATCAGTATACTCCATGAGCTGGGGCTATGTCCCAACTAAATTCAAGGAAGATCCTCTGAAGACAGCTCTCTACACCTGTGGAGGTGAAGGGACTATACTTTGTCACAAACCCAAGGAGCTGGGTAAAGCAGCTGTGAATGTCAACTCTTACATAGCTGCTGAGAATAAGTACAAAAACCAACCACCAGGCAGAAGTGCTGTTGATTGGGAGTTTGAGTCAAAAGTTTTAGCTGTTGGGTGCACTAATGGAGTCATTGAAATATTCATGGCTCCGAATTTGCAGTTATTATCGGTTTACCAGTATCATTCACGAATTATCAACAAATTACGGTGGGGTAGGAATGAAGGGGATTTCATTAATATCATGAAATCTGCCAGTGATAATGGTGGAGCTGATAACCTCCCAGGACTGACCCACCAAATTCTTCTGGCCTCCTGTAGTGATGATAATAAAATATGTGTCCAGGATATGACACCCATTGTATCCTCCAACTGTCCTAACGTTGTGTGCAGCAACTCTCCTGAACTTTCCACCCCAAATCTTAAATCTGAGGATGATGATCCAGATGAGGTTTCGGGTAATCCGTCAGAACCTTCTTCAACAGCCCCTCCTTCACCCTCAGACCCACTTACGACACCACCCATCCTAAAAGCACATCAGACACTAACGGGACACACTGCCCGTATTACAGACATTGATTGGAACCCCCACAACTACATGTTTCTGGTTTCCACCTCCTACGATGGTACTGCTCAGGTTTGGAATGTAGCAGATGGCTCAGGGGTCTCTAACTTCCGGGGTCACGCTGGACGTGTGTTCAGTGTCCGATGGTCTCATACCAAGATGGATTGTGTTTTCACTGGATCTGATGAGTTTACAGTTCGTCAGTGGAGAGTGACTGACAATGAAGATAAGATTCCCCCAGAAGTTAATAAGTTAGCCCCTCCCCCTCGAACTAATGCCAGCCGTAAGAAAAAGAAGAATGCCAAGAAAAACCTTGTTATATCAGAAAATAAAGTTGAAAATACTGTATCAGATTCGGCCACTTCATGGCGTAAAGACATGGAGACTAAGGAAGATTCAACCAGCAAGCCTCCTGTTGAGACAGTGCAATCAGACAAGCCTCAACCTCACATAACACAACCTGTAACAGTCTTAACAGTGGGGGATGGGAAACGTAAAAAGGGTACCAAAGGTAAGTCACTCCTGCCTCTGGCATCTCGACGTGACCATGCATCGAAACAAGAACAAGCTGAGCAAATCATTCAGATAGCAAACGACGTGTTTTCAGAATCTCATCCTCCTCTAAATGAAAATCTGTCAGCTGTTGATGTTGGACTTTACAGCAAAGATTTGAGAATCTTTGATATGATTGCAGATGAACAGCGAAATCATGAGAAGGAAAATCATTATCACCAGTCAAACTTACTTGGAATTTGGAGAAGTGATATAACTATGACAGTTGATCGGGCTATAGCATCAAAAACCGTAACTGAATCTCTGCTTTCTGTAGCAGTGATGTGTGGACTTGACAAGTACGAAGAGGCTGTCAATTGCTACATTTCTCAACTGACTGCCTCTCGTGATTTCGTTACTGCCGCTTCTTATCTCCTTATCTTGGGTAAAACCAGGGAAGCAGTTAAAATATTATCTGATGAAGAATGTTATAGAGAAGCTCTTGCAATAGCTAAACTCAGACTGTCTCCTGAAGACGCCCTTATTAAGGATGTATACAGGAAGTGGGCTAAGCGACAGGAAGAGGAAATGCAGTTTGACTCTGCCATCAAGTGTTACTTAGCGTGCGGCGATGCCCCCAGAGCTCTTATGGTGATGCTCAGGAGGAAAGACAGCGCGTCGCTACAGACAGCGCTGCAAGTGGCTGAGATCACTGGGCAGCAGGAAATGGTGCCTGTCATTCAGAGTGCTTTAGAAGACGCTCTTACTCAGGAGGCTGTTAGAAACGGGGCTGCGTGTGAGGACATTCCAAATGATGATGGGCAGTGGGCACCCACATAGTGCTGATATAAGTCCTAAAATTAATTCTGACATTGATTTTTATCTGACCTTGAACTTCCATATCTCGATATAAAATCGAGATATCCCAAAGTTAAAATTCTTAACCAAACGGACCACTTTGTTTTTCTCCCTTCACACAGGGGTTACCAGTAACCACCCTGGCATGGTGGAAATTAGAATTTTGATAATTGTTAGAATTTGTGGTCTGTGGAGTGAACTTGTATAATGTATTCATTGCAGGAGAATTTCATGTGATTAATTAACTAATTAACTTTGCAGTGTTTCAAATAGTGGACGGTATTAAAGGGTTATTAGTAGATATTATTTTGTTTATTGTTCAATTTTTTACAGGTCATGGCTATGAATTTGTCAGTGAGATGTGTTGCCCAGAAATCAAGCAATTTACTTCTTCCTTCCAGTACAAGGTATTTAAGTCAGCTTGAGCATTTTGTTCCCTCGTTTTAGTTTTTTTTTCTTCATAATTTGTTGCTCCTCGTTATAAAGAATATGAATGATTTTGATTGATAAACCTAACTCTTTCTTATTATCTGAATCACTGAACCAAGTGATGTACCTATCTCTTAGGTGTTATGCAATCCACACGGCATACAAGCAATCCCAAAGGCTCCTGCACTTCACCAAAAGGAAAATCACTCGAGTATTTAACTGGTTTCTGCCGTACTCCCAAGCACAGATTAATGGCTTTCTCAAAGACCATAAGCCAACTAAAAAACATATTGCCAGGAAGAAAATCTTCAAATACATCTCTGCACCTTCCTTCCTAATGTGTATGTAAAATGTTGTTGAATGTGTTCACTGTCATTGATGAAAATAGTAATTCCTTGCCACGCATTTCTGTATTGAAAACAGTTAACACATACATGCATAATACATTATGAATATTACATTTCCTGCGAAAAAGCTGTTGATATTATAATTCTTTCAGTGTTGCTAGTGGCTATTTACATGGATACCCAAGAAAAAGAAGCTCGGTTTGATAATAGAAGGGAGCAATATTCCACCTTGATTCAGACCTTCTACAAACGGAAAGGATAGAATCAGACAGAACGATGATGTCCCTTAGGTACATTGTAGTGCCTTGTCAACTTAGGAACTTAGGCTACAGCTATAATTATAATAGCTGAAACGTGATCCGTCATCCGTGCTGTGAAGGTCTCTTTGAAGTTAACCTAGTTTCTATGGTTTTGTCGTCCAGTGTGGTGTCGTCCGAACCCTGTCAAGCAGATTCAATTCACAAAGGAATTTTTATTTCCTTATGATAACCTTATGATGCACACTGATAATTTTTATACTTTGATGTAAAGATTTGGTTTTCAGCTTTGTCTAGAATTTTGAATAAAACTGTAATTTATTGACTGTTATTTATTATCTATGTACATTTAATTTTCACTTTTAACTTCTTATTTCAGGCGTTTAATGATTATCAGTTTTCTTATTCCACTGACTTGAAATCCAAAGCATTCGTTAACACGAAATGGACTGAACGTTATATAGAGTCGACGGCTGTATGGCAAATTTGCCCTACAATTTCCCGATGTCTTTAGAAGGTATAATTTATATCTCTGAAAAACCCATTTCAATCTCAACAAGGATCTGTAATCAGCTTTCATTAGTTTTCGAAAAAACATCGGCTAAACTATACCAGTGGTTCCCCTCTGCACTTTACTCTGTCGTTAATTCGATCAGCATCAATCTATATATTTCCTACTAGCCGCTATGTGTGGGCGCGTAATTAGATCTGTCACGACCCGCATTCCTTTGATTGCGGTAGTGTTTCACACCTTCATCGTTTTCTCTTGAAAGAATAACAATCAATTTTGTGTGTCACTCAATCAAGTCACACTACTGTAGTAGAATGCTACACTCAAAGTTTACACACATAAAGTTTACACACAATAATATTCGGTTTGATTCTTGAAGCAGGCCACTGGGTGACGGGAGTAGATACACAGTAAGGTGATGCTCCAATGCTTCAAATACGGCGAGGATTTAGGTATGATGCCATTTATTTAAACAATCAATAATTTTAATTAATGAGTTGATTGAATCCGTGCTGAGACGACTTTGAACATAAGGTTCCTGCTCCTTAAGCCCCAGAATTTTGTAGTTTGGTAAGTGCGTAATGTACAAGGGTAGGCCGCGGCTGAGGCATAGGTAGAATCTGGTTAACGTATCCGCTACACTATAGGTACCTACCTTCTTACCTAGATGCTGGTATCTACCTGTAAGTCGTTACATATTTACTCATAGAGGCTGTTACTCCTTTACCCAATTCTGATACACGAATCCGCTCGAATAAAGGAGTTCGATTTCCAGCTCGCCCCACGAATATGTTGCACTAAACACGAGTGTGTCACAAGAGCTCGCCCCACGAGTATGTTACACGTAACACGAGTGTGTCACAAGAGCTCGCCCCACGAGTATGTTACACTAAACACGAGTGTGTCACAAGAGCTCGCCCCACGAGTATGTTACACGTAACACGAGTGCGTAACACGAGCTCACCACACGAGTATGTTACACTAAACACTGAGTGTGTAACACGAGCTCGCCCCACGAGTATGTTACACTAAACACTGAGTGAGTAACACGAGCTCACCACACGAGTATGTTACACTAAACACTGAGTGAGTAACACGAGCTCACCACACGAGTATGTTACACTAAACACTGAGTGCGTAACACGAGCTCACCACACGAGTATGTTACACTAAACACTGAGTGTGTAACACGAGCTCGCCCCACGAGTATGTTACACTAAACACTGAGTGTGTAACCCCTGCTCACCACACGAGTATGTTACACTAAACACTGAGTGCGTAACACGAGCTCACCACACGAGTATGTTACACTAAACACTGTGTAACACGAGCTCACCACACGAGTATGTTACACTAAACACTGAGTGTGTAACACGAGCTCACCACACGAGTATGTTACACTAAACACTGAGTGTGTAACACGAGCTCACCACACGAGTATGTTACACTAAACACTGAGTGTGTAACACGAGCTCACCACACGAGTATGTTACACTAAACACTGAGTGTGTAACACGAGCTCGCCACACGAGTATGTTACACTAAACACTGAGTGCGTAACACGAGCTCGCCACACGAGTATGTTACACTAAACACTGAGTGCGTAACACGAGCTCACCACACGAGTATGTTACACTAAACACTGAGTGCGTAACACGAGCTCACCACACGAGTATGTTACACTAAACACTGAGTGAGTAACACGAGCTCGCCACACGAGTATGTTACACTAAACACTGAGTGTGTAACACGAGCTCACCACACGAGTATGTTACACTAAACACGAGTGTGTCACAAGAGCTCGCCCCACGAGTATGTTACACTTAACACGAGTGCACTGTGCGTAACACGAGATCACCACTCAAGTATGGTCCACGTTTCTGTAACATGTTTATGGTTAACGGGTGAGTTAAAAAAATTTGCTAAAAGAGACCGATGAATGATGCCTGATCACGCCCATAATCATAATTGTGTCAAAATTTCTGACTTTTTCAACTATACCTTCGAGCGCCCACAATTATGTCTGCCCATAATTCGGTTCGCTCATGTACCTTAAGTACGCTCGAGTTATGTGTAATAATTTATGTTTTCAATTTAAAGTCGCAGTTTGCAGTTGATTGCAACTTTGCAATTTTTAGGATTTATCCGTCGAGCTGCAGGCACCTTCAGCGCACGGACATTGTCTCGATCTCACAGTCTCACATTTTGTGTAACAAGAGGTATCTTTCTCTACACACAAACATATAAAACATGAAACACCATAGGTACACACTACACACCCTCGATTACCGCGAATTCTTTGAAGAGCAATTAGACGGAAAGCTTAATTTGTTTACATAAACACCTCTCTTCCATAGATCGCAGGATAATTGAGTTACATCATCCTAGCCGTGTCGGGCAAATTTGCCATACAGCAGATTCCGGGTATCTTTTTTACACCCTCCTCAATTGAATTAGCTCTCATTAAGAAATTAATTAATCCACAGAAATGATTTTAATTTTGTCGTGTACTAGATAGGCAAAACCTAAGCTACTGAAAAAACCAGAACTCTAGCTTTAAAAATGGTCAAAGAGAAGTTCGACTTGCCCTTTTTTGAGAATTTTATAGGGTTAACTAAACAAGCTACTGCTTGCCCCTGTAACAACTCACACATTTCATACATATCAAGACTGGGTAGTATAAAGTTTGGTAACATATTGTCAAAATAACGGAGTCAAACCCTGTAACATGTGCTGAGATATTCAAGTTTGAAAAAGCATTCAATGTTACAGGTGCACGAGTTACAGGTTCGATTTCAGCAGCCCATATCTCTTTCCTGAGGTCGTTAGGATTATGCAACTTTTTTAGACTGGGTAGTATAGGAATTATCTTTTAAAAGCTGATTTGTGATACATGTGGCAAATTATTATCACTCTGTTACAGGTGGATTAAAAGGCCATGTTGAAAATCAGATGCTAAAAATATGATATTTTGCCGCACCCAACATATAACTAATTGAGCTAGAAGGTTGAAATTTGCCAAATTGTTGATTTTTGTTACGTTTGAAGTGTCAATTCGAAAACTTTGTTCCTAACACCACTGTTACAGGTGCAGAAACCTTTCAAAAATGCCAATTATTTCAATCCTTAAATATTGGCTAGTAAGCTTGTAAATTGCCCAGTGTCATCCATTTATAGCAGATTTCCAACCAAAAAACATGTAATTGCATGAAAAACCGACTGTTGCAGGTTAATAACCTTGTTACAGGTGTTGAGGCTTCTTCATAGTTCCTCTTAGAATGCCTTTATTTCTGCCCCTGTAACAAATGTGAACAAAGCCAAAATTATCACACACTGTGCAGAAGGCTTTGTCTAATTGTCTTAAGCAATATTTTCGATTATAAACTTCGTTACAGGTGTAAATCATTTGTTTAAAGTTCGTGCAAATAATCCATTTAAGATTTTGCTTTCTTAATTGGAAATTGGCAATCAAGGGGTCAATTATAACAAAACTATCATGCAATTCACATGCCTATTATGTCGTTCTGATGTTACAGATGGTTAATGAATCCAAAACCGTGTTACAGGTGCCAAAAACATCGCTAATATGAGGAATTTGGGTGTCACCTGTAACACTGTTCAAATATCTAAGAGCTAACTAGGCTGATTGAGTCATTATCTATCTAGGTCAATTTAACCACAATTTTAGCCACCCCTAACCTCTGTTACAGGTGCAAATGGCAAAGTTTCCATCGCAGGTGACGTTGATGATTTTTATTACAAATACTAGGGTGTTCTATTCTTCCCATGACCTTGAGT
Source organism: Beroe forskalii (assembly GCA_011033025.1). Taxonomy (NCBI): domain Eukaryota; kingdom Metazoa; phylum Ctenophora; class Nuda; order Beroida; family Beroidae; genus Beroe; species Beroe forskalii. The sequence continues at coordinate 1,698,687 of WFMF01000001.1, read as the reverse complement.
AATATGTTTGTTAGGTCAGTAGAACACCTGTAACATGGGGTTTCAACAATATACAGCATGATTAACACGATATCTAATGATAAGGATGGGTTTTTAATTATAAAAACATAGATATGTAGAAACAATGTCTTAACATCACTGGTCAAAATGAATGTCTAATGATTTTTTGCCAAATTTCGCACCTGTAACAAGGTTTTTTACTCAGAATGTTTTTGCAATAATGAGTTGTCAAAACTAAGTTAATTATCAGCTTTTGACATTGTTTCAGCCACTTTAAAGAGGTGTTTTACTTACTCTAAATATGTTAAAGAAATTTCACACAGCACCTGTAACAGGGGTTGGGAATGGTTCTTGATACTGTTACTCACTTCATAGCTGTACAGAGTGCACATCTACCAAGTGGTTTCATCAAAATAACCTGTCAAGCTATCTTAAATGGTAGGGGGAATTTAAGGGGTTATCAGGCACCTGTAACAAGGGTTTTGGGCATCGCCTTTTACTTTAAGTAACAAATACTATATATATGACAGTAAATCAAATGTTTTTGAGTAGAGAAAGTCTTCATGTATGTTACTATATTAAATTTAAGTCAATTTATTGGTAAATTACGAAATTTATTGCCAAATTAAGGAATTTTACATAAATTGCTGCACCCAAGTTACAGGAGTGTGACTAAAATCAATTATCTCATCCTAATTATTCAATCCAATGACTTTACAAGACTCAAAACCATAATTTATAACATAAAATTAAATATCGTAAGTGTTACAGGTGATTCTAATGCACTATCTGGAGTGAGCTGTTCCACCTGTAACAGAGGGTTTCATATCACCACACTGACCATAGACCATCCATCAAGTAATAAACTACATATTGGTTTAATTCCGTATGTTTCAGTACACTAGTGACCCTGTAACATTGAATTTATAGTGATATGGTGTGAAAAAACAGGACTCATTTGCAGAGATAGGGGCAAGTCGAACTTCTCTTTGACCAAATGGCTTCTCCACATAATGGTTTAGGTGTGTGCGGGCATTTTTGCCATACAACCGTCCCTTTACTGTTAAGCCAGCATTATTTCAAAATCAAAACTTTTATACCAGAGTACCACTATCAAATCAATATCCCTACTCCATGTTTTGGACCCATTGATTGTGTACGGAGTAAGATATCTGGGAGTTACTTCTTTTTAATTTTTTAAAAATATTTTTCTGTAAACGCCATATTTCCATAGGTCATGACTTAAAAGTGACGTAGAGAATCTCCATGTTGGAATGTTTATATGAGAGTTGTAGCAAGACATTCGATAAGCAGTGGAAGCTTGATGAACACCTCTACTCGCACACAGGTTAGTATTTCGTTTATAAAACAGTGGTCTGACTATAAACAAACGAATTAAAGTGTCCCATAATATCAAGAATCATTTTAGATTTTGATGTTATAAGAGCATCTAAAGCTCTCGCTCCGGTAAAATAATAATACCATCTACCAAGGTACATTAATTCCACTTCTAAACTTATTCCTGGTTCTGAATAAACCCTTCTGTAGGTGAAAGACCCTTCCTATGCGAGGAGCCTGGCTGTGACAAGACCTTCACGAGAAAGTGTCACTTGCAGCGACACCAACTAACCCACTCCGAGGACAGGCCACACCGGTGTAAAATATGCGGATCAACCTTCAAACTCCTGGCTAATCTGCGCAAACATGAGAAGATCCATGACGGGAAGAAACATCCGTGTACTGTCACCGAATGTCATATGACATTCGTCAAGAAGACCCAGTTGTACCGTCACCTTAAAGATAATCATGGAATAGCAACACCGTTTCCCTGTGATATTTGTAGTGCAAACTTCACAACACAATCACATCTTACTCGACACCAGAATCGGTGTCATTTCTCTCACTTCATGTGTACAGATTGTGGAGAGACCTTCGACAAGTTCAGTGTTCTGAACAAACACATCAGCAAGGTTCACAAGAGAAAGAAGCAATGTCTTCGAGAGGACTCCCATGTAGAGGTTGTTACCTCAGAGCAAGTTATCTCGAAGAAATCTGAACCTGCTCAAATTGATACCTGTTCTGATGATTCGGGAACCATACCGTTAAATCAGAACATCGGTGAGATTCCCTGGAACGGAGCTTCGTTGCTGCTCCCGAGGCCGTAGTCTGTAGATTAGCTTGCTAATACTACAGCGATGGTGCGTTAAGACCAAGAAGCAACAAGTAGGCTGCCAACTTATGCTCTTGGAGTATAAGAACAATGTGCAACCTAACAGACTAGCGCTGTATCAGCCATTAGTCTTTTCTCTTAAAGTCAATAGTTCTTTGTGCTTTCAGCCGGATGAGAACTAAAAAATCCTCCAGATCTACCAGTGAGGTTCCAGTCTCTTAAAGCTTTCAGCCGTTGTGTACTTTCTCTCTTAAAATGCAAACTGATCCATAAACCCCTAGAGATCAGGAACTGTCTCGAACGTTAACCGTGTATAGAGACAGTTCACCCGGCCCTTCTTCCCGAAAGGGAAAAAGGACCGGTTAACCCAATACCCGGGATAATCCTTTTCAACCAAATCATACAAAGTAACTAACAACAAAAGACGACGATAATCAAGTTTAATCAAGACAATAATGGAAGGAGAGCAGGAGGGTCCTGACATTTTGATAATCTACCACTTAACATGAAACCCGTACCACTGTTTTTAATTACCTGATACCGAAGGCAACCCAGCTCATGCCATCAAAACTTCACTTACCTTTATGACTTTTTGACTGACCCATGGCAATGTGGACAGAGAGAGTAAATCTATTTTTCTGTGCTTTGGACAGAGATATAGTTGACTCAAACTGTAGTGTGCAGCAGTAAAGGCGGCTTGTCTGGCCTAACACCCGGACCCCCATTGCTCAGTGAAGTTCACCAAGCCAATGTCACTGAAATGCTGTTCCCAATAAAGCCAGAGCACCCAGTGGGTACCAGTGGCAACTTGCCGTCGCTATAAGTGGTGTCCCGTGGCCCCAGTGCTGGCAGTGCCCTTAAGGGTACTGTCCCCCTTACTTCCGAGTTTGGGGAACCTACAATACAATACAATACAAAAATCCCTACTCCATGTTTTGGACCCATTGATTGTGTACGGAGTAAGATATCTGGGAGTAACTTCTTTTTAATTTTTTAAAAATATTTTTCTGTAAACGCCATATTTCCATAGGTCATGACTTAAAAGTGACGTAGAGAATCTCCATGTTGGAATGTTTATATGAGAGTTGTAGCAAGACATTCGATAAGCAGTGGAAGCTTGATGAACACCTCTACTACTTTACAGGTTAGTATTTCGTTTATAAAACAGTGGTCTGACTATAAACAAACGAATTAAAGTGTCCCATAATATCAAGAATCATTTTAGATTTTGATGTTATAAGAGCATCTAAAGCTCTCGCTCCGGTAAAATAATAATACCATCTACCAAGGTACATTAATTCCACTTCTAAACTTATTCCTGGTTCTGAATAAACCCTTCTGTAGGTGAAAGACCCTTCTTGTGTGAGGAGCCTGGCTGTGACAAGACCTTCACGAGAAAGTGCCACTTGCAGCGACACCAACTGACCCATTCCGAGGACAGGCCCCATCGGTGTAACACATGCGGATCAACCTTCAAACTCCTGGCTAATCTCCGGAAACATGAGAAGATCCATGACGGGAAGAAACATCCCTGTACTGTCCAAGAATGTCATATGACATTCGTCAAAAAGACCCAGTTGTATCGTCACCTTAAAGATAATCATGGAATAGCAACACCGTTTCCCTGTGATATATGTAGTGCAAACTTCACAACAAAATCACATCTTACTCGGCACCAGAATCGGTGTCACTTCTCTCACTTCATGTGTACTGACTGTGGGGAAACATTCGACAAGTTCAGTGTTCTGAACAAACACATCAGCAAGGTTCACAAGAGGAAGAAGCAATGTCTTCGAGAAGACTCTCGTGTAGAGGTCGTTACCTCAGAGCAAGTGATCTCGAAGAAATCTGAACCTGCTCAAAATGATACCTGTGTCAAGCCATGTTTTGATGATGCTAGTGGGAGTATTAAACCTGAAAACGATCCTTCAACTTCATCCCCACTTTCATTTGATTGTGATTCATGTCAACAGAAGTTCAGAGCAAAACCCACCTGACCATTCACCTCAGGGATGTTCACAATAAGGTTGTTAAGAAGCATTTCCAATGCTCAGAATGTGACTCTGTGTTCTCTCACAAACCTAACCTGGTTTCTCACATGCTGAGTAAACACGAGGGAGTGAAGCGTTTCCACTGCGAGCAGTGTCCTTCACAGTTTTATCATAAACACTCCCTTGCTAGACATGTGACGGCTAAACACAGTGGTAAGGAGAGGGCACCAAGGACGCCTTGGAATAAGGTTAGCCATATCGAGCGCTTATCAGGGCATATTGTGGACGATAGAGTCAAGGAATATGTTGAAAATATGGCGCAGTTGCAGGAAACTGCCTCTAGTTAGCTTATCAGATTGCTTTATTAGTCGAAGAATCAATAATGTTACTAAATAATACTATGAGGGTGTTAAGATATTAAGCATTTCAACTTTGTTATTTGTTAGGCACTGTTTTCATTTAATTTATTTGACCTTATCCATCTGTAATTTTTGTCTCAAAATGATTGTCTTTGATCCTTCTTACATTGAATATCTTCTCACGTTATTGTATTTGTTCAATAATTGTTGAATGATATACTTGCTCATGAAAATAGGGACAACATAATAGTTTGAACCCATTTACTGGTTCCTAACCCCATTTTTTGCACTGCTAGGGCCTTTACGGTGGAACACCATGGCATCCCTGAGAGTTTCCTTATGTAGAAGTCTCCACCAGGCACCACGACAACTCAGACAAATCAGAAATAAGCAACCCCAACCCTGCAGGTAAGATGGTTTTAACGAGTTTTATTAAGGGTTTGAGAGAAAAAGCATTTCTTCTGGAGTTTTTATACAATTAGGTATTGTTCATGTTCAAGGTTCCCTATTTATGCATAACAACAAGATATGCTTTAATATCAATGTTTGCTACATACACAATCTTTGCTCTGTCCCATTAGATTGGTGAAACCATTATTTCCTAATTCTTACTTTTTGTCTCCACAGAAGGTTCCACAACGGCCCACCTCGAAACCCCCATGGGGAGAATCCTTGGCCATATGACCAACAGAAGTTCTTCTTCGCAACTGGATTAACAGCCTTCCTAGCAGCTGCAGGTGTGCCACCCATTTCAATTAATTGCATTTTGAATTCGAAATTATATGAACCAAGTTACTAAGTCAAAGGCCAAAATAGTTGGTCACATCCAACATTGAATAATATGATGGATCTTTCTCATCTTCCTGAGATCGATGGCTTTATGAATCTTTTTCTCAGCCGTTGCATGGAAGATTGAGCTCTTCAGTCCTAAGTTTGGAGAAATTGACTGGGATAAGATTCGTGAGGAGAGGAATGCTGCAGTTGATGAAGCTGCTGAACCTGAAGATGATGAGGACGAAGATGAGGATGAAGAGGAGGAAGAGGTATTGACTAAAACAGTGATATGGAGGAAATGTAGTCTCCATATCTTTTGATGGTTTGAAGAATTTGCCAATGAGGGATTTTGGGGAACTTATTGTTTGTCGCCAGAATTTCCTTTAATGCCTACAAAAAGGATGTTTTTCAAATGGTGCCATTTGGGTTAATTTTGTCTCTATGATTTGATGTTATCCCTGTAGATAAAATTGATCTAGATTTCATTCATAGGCCGAAGAGGCAGCAGAAGAAGTCACTGGAGATGCAGTAGCTGATGAAGAAGTTGAAGCGGCTGATGAAGAACCTGCTGAAGACGAAACAGCTCCTTCAGAAGCTGTCGAGGAAGAGCCTGCTGTCGAAGATGTATCAGAAGAGGAATCTGTGCCAGAAGCTTCAGCAGATGAAACTGTGGCAGTCGAGGAAGCAACTCCTGTTGAAGAAGCTGCCCCAGTTGAAGAAGCTGCCCCAGTTGAAGAAGTTGCCCCAGTTGAAGAAGTTGCCCCAGTTGAAGAAGTTGCCCCAGTTGAAGAAGTTGCCCCAGTTGAAGAAGCTGCTGTTGAAGAAGCTGCCCCAGTTGAAGAAGTTGCCCCAGTTGAAGAAGCTGCCCCAGTTGAAGAACCAGTTGTTGAAGAAGCTGCCCCAGTTGAAGAAGCTGCCCCAGTTGAAGAAGCTGCCCCAGTTGAAGAAGCTGCCCCAGTTGAAGAAGCTGCCCCAGTTGAAGAAGCTGCCCCAGTTGAAGAAGTTGCCCCAGTTGAAGAAGTTGCCCCAGTTGAAGAACCAGCTGTTGAAGAAGCTGCCCCAGTTGAAGAAGCTGCCCCAGTTGAAGAAGCTGCCCCAGTTGAAGAAGTTGCCCCAGTTGAAGAAGCTGCCCCAGTTGAAGAAGCTGCCCCAGTTGAAGAAGTGGTTGCAGTGGAAGAACCGGCTGCTGAACCTGTCCCTACTACTGAAGAGGTTGCTGCTGTTGAAGAGACCTTTGATATTGTGGACGAGGCCGAGGTGTCTGAAGCTGCTGCAGCAACTGAAGATGTTCCAGAATCCCAGACTCCAGCTGGATTTCAGCTTCATTACCATTATTCAGAATCTATTAAGTTGAAAATTCTTGCAATGCTACTACTGATGGGACATTGATAAAATTCAAATCCCGAACGAAGAATGAAAGAAATACCTTATTCTAACTGGAATGAAGATTGACCTAACTCTTAGGTTCTATATCCCCCTATATCATAGTTATTCGAGATGTAATGTGTGATCTTATACTTGTTTTCGATTTTGCAGCACAATGAGACAATGGTCCTGAATTATCTAATTATACACGAAAATCTGCATATCAAGTCTCACAGATTGTAAAATCAAGATGTTTCTGTGCAATGCCCTGGTGTCGTTGTACCCATATGTGTGCACATGGATCGATCAATAAAAACGCATAAAACAACTGTGCTTTTGACAGAAATTCTATCAGAAGGAAATTGATCCCTACATCGATCGATGCATGTGTACAGTATATGGGTTACGAAATCTTCCTTTTGATGTACTCGATTTGTTGATTTGATGCTAGAAGAAATTCTGTTGGTGTCATACTTTTTTTTAAATAAACAAGAACGAATTTTCTGTGCCACTATTTATCGAAAAATGTAACTTTAGGCATCTTGATGCCCAGAGTTGATCGTGTGATGTCAAAACCATAATCTAAACAGAATTTCTTCTAGTCGAAATTTTTTGCCCGAATATTTGCCCATTTTTGGACCACAAATGCAAATCTGACGAATAAGTACAGGTATGTCTTATTAAAATTAAAATAAATCACCTTGAAAATTTTGGGAAATTCGTTCTTGTTGATTTAACAGTAGCATTTTTATGTATGTTGGACAAATGTAAATTATTGAATGAATTACGAAAATATTCTTCAGAACCTACTCCAGAAGTAGTTGAGGATATTCCTGCCGAAGAAACTGTAGTCGAAGAAGCTCCTGAACCAGTTGAAGATACTCCAGTAGTTGATGAGACACCTACCATTATTACTTATGAAGATGCCCTTGCTGCGGTAGCAAGCGAAGAAACTCCTGTAGTTGAAGAAACCCCTGCACCAGTTGAAGAAACTCCTGCACCAGTTGAAGAAACTCCAGTCGTTGAAGAAACACCAGTTGCTGAAGAAGCTTCAGTACCAGTCACTGAGGAAAGTGCAGTTGAAACTGTGGTACCCGATGAGACACCCACCATTATTACTTATGAAGATGCTCTTGCTGCAGTAGCAAGCGAAGAAACTCCAGTTGCTGAAGAAACTCCGGCACCAGTTGAAGAAACTCCCGCACCAGTTGAAGAAGCTTCAGTACCTGTCACTGAGGAAACTGCAGTTGAGACAGTAGTACCTGATGAGACACCCACCATTATTACTTATGAAGATGCTCTTGCTGCCGTAGCAAGCGAAGAAACTCCTGTCGTTGAAGAAACCCCTGCACCAGTTGAAGAAACTCCTGTAGTTGAAGAAACTCCTGTAGTTGAAGAAGCTCCAGTAGTTGAAGAAACACCTGTACCAGTCTCTGAGGAAACTGCAGTTGAGACTGTGGTACCTGATGAGACACCCACCATTATTACTTATGAAGATGCTCTTGCTGCAGTGGCAAATGAAGGAGTAGAAACTCAGGCCAAAGAAGGTTTAAATCTTAAAATATGAACATAACATATTATCATCATTCATTTATGTATTCTATTTTCTAGCATATTTAAATTCATTTTCTGAATGAAGAAAATACATACAGTATACAAAATTGAGACAAATTATTTTCCCCTTTCAGAAGCTCCTGTTGAGGAAGTTGCCTCTCATACTGGTAAATAATGCCTGGCCTTGGTTTGGTCAAATATGATGACCATCATATTTATGAGATCTCATTTGTTCTGACACTAGTTCTACATATCACTACTGTAGTATACCCTTTAAATACAGTCAAGCCTGCAATATCAATAGTACCATCGAAATTCGATGCTCCTTTTGCCTTTTCATCAAAGCAATGAAATATCAATGATTCATCAATATCAATCAGATACACAGTTCAATTTATATTCATTTAATACCTTAAATTCAATTCTGAACTATCAAGTTGCTATTTTATGCCTGAGCTTTTGTTCAATCTGATGGTATCTAAATAAAGTAATTACTTCAATACTATTCTAACCAGCAGAATAATCATTTCAATTAAAACGATGTCCATTTTTTCAGGAGCATAAGTGATATGTGTGATTGTCTTCCAGTGCGGTCACCTTACATTTGCCACTCTTGGTCTTAAAAAGCCTTGTCGATAGCACGCTATCACATCAACAATCAATGTTGACGTTTGAACTCAAAAAAGTGATGTTTTATTGTTTAAAGTTTTGATTTTCCTTTTTTGGAACTTACTTTTGGAACTTGACTTGGTTTTGTTGATTCAAGTATGTTATGTAAGATGAAAGCACCGTTTACAAGGTTTTATATTATGTTTTGCAGTGTAGTGTGGACCAGGCTCTTGGCTACAAATGCCTAAATCACGAAGAACTCTAACTGAAGCAGTGATGATTCACCAATCACCACCCACCTTTGCTGATATTAACCTACTAACTTAATACTTTTATAAGTCACTAATTCAGTTTTCCATGATTAGCAATAATTAGTAATTTATAATATCAAATCATTAGATTACTTTTAATGGGGGTTTCAATCTATCATAATATTGTGAATTATATTAATCAATCTGGTTCCATTACATTAATGGCAAATAAGGCTTCAGGTTTTGAAAAGTTAATGCTTAGTGAAGGTGATCTTAGATCTTCGTTTCATTTGCTTTAATGGCTCATAATTGAGACATGAGCTAGTTATTTGAAATACGATTGTGTAAAGCATTTTGTCTTCTTGTGTAAATCTTATAAAGACTTACCGTGTCGGCTGTTATTTAATTGGGCTTTACCAGCCAGAAACCAAAATCGCACTATTTTGAACTATCTTACGACGTGTGACTTCTATGATAATATATTATTATTATGTTTGCAAGAAATTTATTTCGTTACTTTACAGTGCAATTTTCAGTGGCCGTAGAAGACATAACTGGACCAGAGGAAGTTGCATCTCTTGAAGAGACGCCTGCCATTATTACTTATGAAGATGCTCTAGCTGCAGTAGCAACTCTTGTCGTTGAAGAAACTCCTGCGCAAGTTGAAGAAGCTCCAGTAGTTGAAGAAACTCCAGTTGTTGAAGAAACTCCAGTTGTTGAAGAAACTCCAGTTGTTGAAGAAGCTCCAGTTGTTGAAGAAGCTCCAGTTGTTGAAGAAGCTCCAGTTGTTGAAGAAGCTCCAGTTGTTGAAGAAACTCCAGTTGTTGAAGAAGCTCCAGTTGTTGAAGAAACTCCAGCACCAGTTGAAGAAGCTCCAGTTGTTGAAGAAACTCCAGTTGTTGAAGAAACTCCAGTACCAGTTGAAGAAACTCCAGTTGTTGAAGAAGCTCCAGTTGTTGAAGAAACTCCAGTTGTTGAAGAAGCTCCAGTTGTTGAAGAAACTCCAGTTGTTGAAGAAGCTCCAGTTGTTGAAGAAGCTCCAGTTGTTGAAGAAGCTCCAGTTGTTGAAGAAACTCCAGTAATTGAAGAAACTCCAGTAATTGAAGAAGCTGCCCCAGTTGAAGAAACTCCTGCACCAGTTGAAGAGGCTCCAGTAATTGAAGAAGCTCCAGTTGTTGAAGAAGCTCCAGAAAAGGAAGGTAATTTCAAAATATTTTTCGGTGAGCATTTGCAGTTGTGTTGTGTATTTTAAACAAAGATATGGTCAAGACAGAAGTTCTAAATCATGATTCCCATGTGCAAATCTTTTTTCAGTTGGTTTTGTAATTTTTAGTTTGATTAAACTTACAGAGTCAGTTGCTGCAGTTGTAGAAGTTCCTGTTGCTAAAGAACCAATTAAAGTTGAAGGTTGGTCATAAAATGTGATCAATGTCAAGGCATAATTCATGTTGTCTTTCGTCCATGATTCCAGAATTCGGGTGTACGACTTTTGATTTTATTGTGGGTTCAAATCTAGATTTTTGGGATATGCAATTATTTTTAAATTTGGTGTGTATCTTGATTTCAGCAGCTCTGAGTCTAAATTTGGACCTGATTCACTATCACATTATATGTGTGCAGATCGCTCAATTACTAGAGGGCTCCAAAACGATGCGCAGATTTCTTGTTCGCGTGTCGATTTTCTACGTAGATTCTATCGGAAGCACACGCCACACAATTTGCTCGTTTGTATCCACCCTCTGTCAATCGAGCAATATACACATATAATGCGTATCATTTCGTTTTAATTCTATGTGATTTTCTATGTCGCATGTTGAATCTTGGGAATGTCACATTATCAATCGATTCAGGCTCATTTGCATCCAATTATTAGAACACACTGAATTTTTCAGGAGCAAGATGAGTTCGATGATATTGTGACAACGATTCATTACCCAATGTGATAGCAATGATGTCCAAGTTCTCAACACGGGAATATTTTTCATAATAAATCCGTTTGAAATTCTCAAATCAATGTGCTGCCTTCAAATCAGCGTGATACTGTGATATTTTCTCTCTAAAAGACTATTTTATTAACGTTTATTGCTTGATTCGTTGGATTGATTATTATAATATATTTTTGTAGCATAAATTAAAAATTTCCATTTGATTTTTTACAACTTTATAACTTTATATTTATCTAGTAGTAATAACTTAGACCAAGGATTGCAAAATTAGTTTTAAGTGGTTACAATCCGGTAGAACTGGGAGCAAATACCAACTTGACCACGGGGGATGACTTGACCAAACGTTTAACGGTTTTGGTGGTGAACTGTGGATAAAGCGTTTGAAATTGATATCTTCTTCTTTGACTCAGTTAAATGCATTAGTTTTCTAATTCCTGACGAGACGTCAAGGTTCATAAGGATGTCCCTAATCTAACCGGCCTTCACGATTTTAAGGTCCAAATGCACTTATATAATGATATAGGTCGAAAACAATTTTTGATAATAGGTGGCATGTAATCTTGGGCTGGTCAAAAAGGTCCCTATCTATTGTTTAATTGTTTAACCCAATTGATTTTTTATTCACTTTCATGGGATGGATCTATTCTCTGTCAGCGAGCCGTCTTCTATGAAGACATCACAGCCCCCTTTAATATTTTGATAAGATCCTCCCCTTTCTAACACCCATTCCTTCTAGAAGACATCACCACTACCCCCCCCTTAGTAATTCCCTTCCTAACACTCATCCCTTCTAAAATACATTACACCCCCCCCCTTGTAATAATTCCCTTCTGTCCTCATCCCTTCTAGAATACATCACACCCCCCGCCCCTTTGATAATTCCCTTCTGACACCCATCCCTTCTAAAATACATTACACCCCCCTAACAATTCCCTTCTGACACTCATTTACACCCTTTTTACACCCCTTTAGACGTACAGTATCTGCTGATAGGAGCTGGCACAGCCTCAGTCAGTGCCATGCGCGCCATTCTCAAGGCGGACCCTCAGGCTCAGGTGAGTTACTCATAAGAACCTCAAAAAGCACATAGCTACCTACAATAAACATGTACTTTTTCCTAGGGAATTATTTCTCGTATCTTCCCTTACACCCCTTTATAATTTATATGTTACCGTAGAGTGGGATGTTTCAGATTCTGATGATCGGGGCTGAGCCCCACCCACCCCCCCCCCTCTAATAAATACATGTAACTGTAAAGTTTGATGTTTCAGATTCTGATGATCGGGGCTGAGCCCCACCCCCCTTACATGAGACCGCCCCTTTCCAAAGAGCTTTGGTTCAACGAGGACAAAGTGGAGTCTTCCCAGCTTCTCTTCAATGACTGGTCCGGCAACAAACGAACGTGAGTTTCAGCTCATCTAAATCTCTTTGCAATTTTAGAAATGTTTCCTTATTTCACTTCTAAAGCGACACCACATCCTCGAATACAACATTATAATATGTTGAGATTTTAATAACCCCCCCATCCGGGTTTTCCACTCGAATTATTTCCATTTCTCAGGGTTTTTACACCCTCAAATACCCCCTCCTCAGGGTTTTCTACCCTGACAAGCTGGTGGATGAGTCTGAGCTAGCTCCTGGCACCCCCGCACTTCTGAAGGGCGTGAGAGTGGCTAAGTTAGACCCCACTAAGCAAACTGTCACGCTGGAAGGGGGTCGGGAGATCAAGTACGGGAAGTGTCTTCTGGCACCAGGTAAACTACTCTCAATATTATCTCCACTGTCGCTGGAGGAATATAATTTGCTTGCACGGAGTAATGTTTAAATGTTAGAAAGTGTTTGCTCCTGCGTCTTATGGTTATAGATTCGTTCCCATCCACAATAGCCCTGGCGACTAGGACCTCCCAGCGTGAGATCCCACTCAGGGGTTTCTGTTTGGATCTCCTTTAGATCCATCCCCATTTAGAAGTAATAGACCCCCCTCCTCAGGCGGTGAACCAAAGAACCTGGCAGCCCTGGAGCCGACAGACTCCGCCCCCTGTCTCTCTTCCCGAGTACACATGTTCCGTAACATTGCTCAGTATCAGCAGCTCAGTAGGGAGCTGGACTCCGCAGCTAAAGTACTCGTGATCGGGGGAGGATTCGTGGGCTCTGAGCTGGCTTATGCTATGACGAGAACAGGTGAAATAGGAGGGAGCAGTGAGCCAATTATCTCCAAAAAGCCGCCATTATTTCCGCTTGACGAAAGTGTATATATTTACCTTCTCCTCAGCCGCCCACTTAGTGCCCACTGTGATCCTTATCAGTTATCAACCAACTCATTGAATTACTCCTCCCAATGGGAAAAGGAAAGGAATTATTTTGTTTTGGATTTTATATGTATTGTAATGTTGATATAGATAAATTTCTTTCTCTAAAATTTCTTTCTCTCAATTACCAGGTGCCACAGTTTACCAATCGTTCCCTGAAGCTGGTAACATGGGCCGAGTCCTGCCCAAATACCTCTCCAACTGGACCACTCGACAGCTGGAACAAGCTGGGGTAAACGTGAGACCAGAGTCGAAGTTGATGACCACAGAATGCAAAGATGCGGGGTGAGTTGAAGTTCCTTGTAAAAGGAATTAGAAGCGATGGTTGGAGTTGCATGGACAGTTCGAACTGCACTTTGCGCGGCTCACTGACAAGGCTGCTAATGACAGGCAGTGAGCCGCGCACCATTACGCCGCGCATGAAAAAGCCGTGCACATAGGATTATAGGAGCTCGAAATGCCCTGTAACCCTAAGTCCCTAACGCTCGTCTCTCCAGAGTGGAAGTGACGTTTACCTCCGGTGAGAAGCTCGTTGTGGATCACATCCTGGTGGCTGTGGGGCTGCAGCCGAGCACCGACCTGGGGGATAGTGCGGGACTCGAGGTCCACAAGGAAATGGGTTAGTTCCCTCAAATACACGTCAAGCTTTTTAAAATCAATATGCAGTATTTTGTTATGTTTGCAGTATGCCCATACAGTATACAACTTAATTGATAAGACATTTACTCCTATATTGAGCTTGAAATTCATCCGTTGAAAAGTTGAAAATATATTCTTTTATTGACTGAAATCCAGGTTTTGGGATGCTTAATTTACTTGAAACCAGGTGGGTACGTTGTGAATGCTGAGTTGGAGGCCAGATCTAACCTCTTTGTGGCTGGGGACGCTGCCTGCTTCTACGACCCCGTTCTCGGTAAGATTCTGCTTATTAACACTGCTCATTGGATTTTTATTTGATGTTAATGGGCTGCTAATTGGCTGTGAGCAGGGGATCATTCTACATTGCCTCACCAATTACCACCTCCTGTCTCCCCTTCCTCACCAATCAACGCCCGAACACCCCCTCGCCCAGAATCCTAACCCCCTTCACCCCCATGTTTCACACCTACCCCTACCCCGCTCTCATCTCCTTCCCCCTCTTATCTCTCCCCAACCCCACCCGTCCTTGTCTCCCATATCCCCTTGCCTCCCCTCCCCCACCTTGCCCCCCCACCCTTATATCACCTACCCCTAACCCCTTGTCTCCCCCCCCCTTATATCCTCTACCCCTAACCCCTCTGTCCAGGAAGACGGCGTGTGGAGCACCACGACCACGCGGTAGTGAGCGGCAAGTTGGCAGGAGAGAACATGGTGGGGGGCAGCAAGCCGTACCACCACCAATCCATGTTCTGGTCCGACCTGGGGCCCAATGTCGGCTACGAGGCCATAGGACTTGTCGACTCCTCCCTTCCGACTGTGGGCATTTGGGCGCACAAAGAAACGTTAGTGTTAGCTATGAGATTTCAAATTACTCATTTACTAAAAATGCTCATTTTCTAATTTGCTCAGTACATTTATTGTTACATTGAAGACGAGAAGTATATGGGGATACTGTGGTGCAAAATTATACATAAAAATACTGGGTAACTGCGGTACCTCCCCACTGGTGACTTATTACAAAATAGCTTAACGAAACCTACTTACTACTCAGATGCACATGATAAAACTTCTACGTCAGTGCGTCAGTTTTAAATTACTAAAACTTGTATTGATACTTCATTGAATTGTCTATGTCACGGTTGATGTGTCTGATTCCCCTAATCTCAGCGAAGGAAGCGACATCAAGACTGAGCCCGCTGCGGGAGAGAAATACGAACAGGGGATCGTTTTCTACATGGACAAGAGCAAAGTGGTGGGGGTGCTAACCTGGAACATATTCGGCAAGATCCCAATCGCTAGACAGGTTGGTGGATTGGTGGACAGGTTGGTGGACAGGTGGACAGGTTAGTGGATTGGTGGACAGGTTGGTGGATTGGTTGACAGGTTGGAGGACTGGTGGACAGGTTAGTGGATTGGTGGACAGGTTAGTGGATTGGTGGACAGGTTGGTGTATTAGTGGGCAGGTAGGTAGATTGGTGGACTGGTGGACAGATTGGTCGATTGGTGGATTTGTAGACAAGTTGGTGGATCAGTGGATTGGTGGACAGGTTGGTGGACAGGTTGGTCAAGCAACGTCAGGCAATTGCATATTAGATTTAGAATAGTTGACACTTGACAGTAGGCTGAGTTCATTAATCAGTAATTCAACATTTGTCAGGTTATCGCTGACGGACACGAGCACCAAGACTTTGGGAAGCTAGCAAAGCAATTCGACATCCACACCAAAGAATGAGGCTTCAGCTTGTTTCGTTTAACTCTGACAGATTTCTCCGTCTTTGAACTCGTTTATATTCAACTTTTCTAATTCTATATCTTCGCGTGAATTGTATCAATTCTGAATCATGAATCACAAATCATAGTCACCCATCTCATTTATTAAGAAGTTGCTCTAAAGGTAATGACGTAATTTATTAATTCCTTATGCTTTGTGAATGTGATGTCTTGAAGATTATGATATTTATACATTTATCTGGAGTTTTCTCTTCGAATTATGCTATAATTAAAAAACTTTTTCTAAAAAGTAAAAGTTTCTCAAAGTAAAAGTTTTCTTGCTTCAAGTTCCAGACTGCCTCAGTCTTATCATTTTCAATGTCAACCACAAACCACATCCAATCGTTATCGAGCACATTGTTTTTGAGTGCGCTCACATTGTTTTTTAGTTTGACTTTGACGCAAGAACAATGTGCGCACATTAAGAACAATGCACGCGCACTCAATACACAAAAACAACGCGCAAAATTTGAGTACGCGCACTGTTTCTGAGTGCGTGCACTAATTGAAATTCTGTTTATTACTGAGTGCCCTATTTCCTGTTTCTGAGTGCAGAGCACTCTGACTCAGAAACAGGAAATAGCGCACTCAGTTAAAATCAGAATGTCATGTCAATTAGTGCACGCACTCAAAAACAGTGCGTACACTCAAATTTTTAGTGCGCGCATTGTTTTTGTGTTTTGAGTGCGCACTGTGCACGCGCCGTTTGGGGTCATCCATAAAGGACGTCCGCAAAATTTCGGCCATTTCAGACCCCTCCCTCCCCCCCTTGTCCGCAATCCAGAAACCCCTCTCTCCCCCCGGACGTCCGCATTTTTCTTCAAAATCTTTTGAGTCATCATTTTTTGCCCAAAAATTTCATGATTTTCTAGTGAAATAGCTGTCAAATCGCCCAAAATTTCCATGAATTGCAGACGTCCGCATTTGGCCAAATCCCCCTCCCCCTGCGTCAGTGCGTCCGCAAACGTCCGCATTGGTCAGACTCCCCCCTCATTGCGGACGTCCTTTATGGATGGGCTAAATGGCTCCCTTTCTGACTTCTGTGTGCGGCGGGCGCTCGTCCGCTGCAATCAAAAATGAAATAATGTTCTGGCAAGTGCGCTGCATTGCATCATGCATGCGTGCCCGTCTGACGTACCCCCCGCAATGTTCCACATTTGGACGGTTTCTCAGACGAATTGCCTGACCCCTTCTTGTCAGACGTTGTCTGACCATTATTTCGGGGCGGACCCTACCCTCCGCCGCGTGCCATTTTTTTCCGCGACCCTCCAAATTTCCGAGTGTTGCGCGCTAGGGATGGGTGAAATCCATCTAAAGGGGCCAGACTTGCTAAAAAAGACACGTATATCCCTGTGTGGCTCGCTTCCTCAGAAGCGCCGCGCGCATACACACACCTATGCGGGCTTAGGAACGTTGCGCGCTTCCTCCCGTAGGGAAGCGCGTCGACGGACGTTGCCCCGTCTATTTCTTCTGACTGGATGGCGAGTTTGCAAAGTGACGTCCAAATGTGGAACGTTGCGCCGCGCGCGCGGGTAGGGTAACATCCTACGAGGAAGCGCGCGGCGCGTACACACACACACCTATGCATATGCGCGCGCAGAAGGGTTTGTCAGACGTTGTCTGACCCCTTCGCGCGTTCACAACCTTGAGGTATGTTGGGGGGGGGTTCAGGGAGTTCGTTTTTGCTAAACACATATATTATATGGGGGTATATGTGTTTAGCAAAAACCGAACCCTGCCCCCAAATATACGTAAAGGTTCTGAACTTGGCCCTTCTCCTTGGCCGGGGCGGGCCATCCATAAAGGACGTCCGCAAGCGGGGGAGTCTGGACAATGCGGACGTATGGGGTGGTTGGTCAAATGTGACGTCCGCAGTTTTGAGTTTAGGGCCATCCATCAAGGACGTCCGCAATGAGGGGGAAAGGGGAATCTGGCCACCGCCAATGCGGACGTAGGGGGGAGGGAGTGTTTGGCCAAATGCAGACGTCCGCTATTCATGGAAATTTTGGGCGATTTGACGGCTATTTCACTAGAAAATCATGAAATTTCGGTGCCAAATACGATGCAGATGACCCAACAGATTTTGAAGAAAAATGCGGACGTCGAGGGGGGGGTTCTGGATTGCGTACAAGGGGGGGTCTGAAATGGCCGAAATTTTGCGGACGTCCTTTCTGTGTTCTGGATGGCCCATAATAATGAACAACACAAGCACATTCAATTACTTCAACGTTATAAAAATATGACATAAAATAACAAAGTAAATGATTCTATACTACTTTCAATAACCAAAAAAGTAAAAATAATCTGGGCATAAAAACTGCATATATAGGTGCAGTAGGTAAGTTCAAACAACCAAAGTATGCTTTATGAAGGTCCCTAAGCCTGGGTTGCCCAGATCAGAGCAAAGAGAGGAGCCAGGAAGGACACCATGGCGAGGGCCCCGGAGTTGCAGTCGCTGGTGTTGCACTCCTCGCAGTCGGCGACCGTCCAGGTGGCGTTGGCGGCACCGGCTAAGGCGTCGGCGCAGGTGCCACATCCTCCGTCAGTCAGAGACGCTTCGTTACCGGCGTAGGCGGCTTTAGGTCCGAAATGGGCATAAAGTGTTAAATACTAAATAAAGTGCTAAATACTAAATCTCTTTGGGTAAAAATGGCTTGAAATAGATTTTTTCTTGGTTAGAAGGTATTCACATTTGAACTTGAAGCTAATTCATTACGTTCCAGGAACCAGCCGTAGCTGGAGTCACGGTATTCGAATATAGATTGCTGGGTCTACTACTACTTAGGGATCGTTCACATATAACGTAATCACCTTGAGGGGGGGGGGTTCCAAATGATTACGTTACATGTTATTGTAACCAATACAACTACTGTAAACTTGATTACGAGGGGGAGGGGGTGAAATCGGCCAAAAATTGATTACGTAATATGTGAACGATTCCTTAACGGAGGATGGATCTACGAGAGGTCCAAACAGAGTCCCCGACACGGGACCTCCTAGATGCTGGGTCTGTTCTGGCCTCTATTCCAGAGTCTAATCTCGATTAACTACATATTACAAAACACAATTCCTCACAACACATTACCCGAAGCAGGTGATGGTACTGGCCGGGGTACAGGCAGTTGACACTCCCTTGACCAGACAGCTAGAAGAGACGATTGGGGCTGCGTAGGTGTTACAGTCGTTGGTGGCAGCGGCAGTACAGTTAGCACAGTTGGCGTTGTCAGCAGGGCAGGCGTCGCAGCCGTAGTCGGTGTACGGGTTGTCAACAACGCTGTTTTTGGGGCTGCGGAGAGGGTTAGGTTAAGGGAAAATAAAGTAGGTATATAGGAATTAAAACGCCTAACTTTTTAACTGGAAGGGTGTCACCTCCCTCGGAAAGCGATATGACAACATTGTTTGACGTTACAACCCGAGGGGTCCATCAAATGACAATGAATAAACTTAAAAACCTCATGCTAACTTGCTTCATCAGCATGGTGACGAAGATTTCCAAAATCATTCATGTTCGATTGGTAGTAATCAAAAACCGTCAAATTGTGGAAAACTGCTACGTTAAAAGACGTAATAACCAGAAAGATCAGAAACTGTTTTGAATTTGAACACTGCACTTTAAAGTTCATTTGAAAAACAACGACTCATTTCCTCAGCCTCAGTACTTAAATGATCATCACATTTAACATGGCGGAATCCAAGAAGCCCGGCCATAATTATATCAAGCCTAACTCGACCATCGACCATAATATAACCATTACCCTTCTCCGCCTTTAACCCTAACATATAACATAGACTAGTGTTTTTTTTTACGATCTGGGTCGAATGGACCCACCGGAGAGCGTACCAGTTCATTCAATAATTCAAATTGCCGGGCTTCTTGGAATCCTAGATGCCGGATGGAGCCCAACTAGGGAGGGGGGGGGGTTCACAAATTTGCGTTTCCAAAATATGAGGGGTTAGCTTCTTAAAAGAAGCAATGAAACACTCACGAGTGGCAGAAAGCGTTAGCCTTGGCATCAGCGTCGTCAGTTCCGTTCACCGAGCATGCAACAGAAGATACGTTGAATCCTGAGAAATAAGGTGGCTGATTTCTTATTTGATGTAAGTTGGGTATGTATCATGTATATATCTTTTAAAAATTATGAGGTGATGTTTGTCGAAAATTGACCGATTTTTGATGAGCTCACTTAACTGGGCAGGGGATTTACTGATTGGGCTATCCCCAAATTTTCCCACGCTACCCTGTCAAATTTTGAGCTCCCATGTGCGCAGTTGTCCGGCAGCCAAAACATTAGGTAGACTGGAATAACACCGACAAGCACGAGGTGAAAACGGAAGTGTACACTGTACCGTGACCTGTCTATGTTCTTCCAATCTGCCTGGATTTGAAGAAAAGCAGTAAAACTTACCAGCCACACAGGTGAAGGCGTAAGATACTGGTGTGGGAACAGGATCTTGGGCAAATGCAGCTGCAGCAAAAGCCACCACTAGTATGACAAGCTTCATTTTGAGTTGCTCAAATCGGGAATAACACATTAGAAATATAATAGATGCCGATAATTAGTGAATAATTGAGCGTTGTGAATACTGAATAGTGATATTGTTCAGTATCAATTCAGTCTGGATAAGAATACCACCAGCTTAATATCTTTCATTGAAGAATATGTTAAAATCTTTCATTAATTCAAACTGTTGGAGAAGACGTTCAGGTACATTAAAAAATTAAAGGCCAAAAAGGACTGACAATTAAAATGGAATATATTGAAAATGAAATACGCAATGAGCTGAGTGGAAAACTTATGTCAGGAGCAACGAACTGAAACATGTGGATTATGGAACTGTTCTCCCCTATCGCGGGATATATAATACCAGAACCCAGCATTTTGCGGTATTGTCACGTGACCACGCGCGGCGTGACAGTCACATGGGCAACACGCGAAATACGTAGACAGAGCCGTGTTCTCAGAGTGAAAGTGAGAGTTGTTATCGTCAGGAAACCGGTCAGGAATCACGTGATATACCTTCTGAAATTGAATTTACGTAGAATTGAGATTTGAGACGCCACCAGCTGCAAGTTTACTGACGATAACAACTTTCACTTTCACTGAGAACACGCCTCTGACCTCGTATTTCGCAAGAACTTGAGTAATGAAAGAGCTAGCAGAGACCGTGCGTAAAGGTAAGGAGTCTCATAGTCATATGAATGCTCTCAGCTCTGAATGAAACATATATAAGCTATTTCGAGTTAGCAATAATGACGTCATAATCGACCATAACGTTCTATAATTATTGTTAACGCCGGCCGAGTGCAAATTAAAATTCAAAAACATCGCCTTGTTAGCACTCTTATCAGCTTCACAAGTTTTCATTGATGTAAATAATTCAATAAAAATTCCAGCAGCTCGGATTCCGAAGTGTTAGGTGACATGTTCTAAAATTTAATTCCTCTTGATTTTCTTAGATTATAAGTTTTAGAAATTGTGGACTCAAATTATTACCCGACAAGTTCACGGGCTGAAGGAGAAACAGAAACCATACCACGTGATACATTATCTAAATCTCGTGATTTGTTATCTCTAATTCCTGAACCCTGTTGAATTCTTTTAAGCCTAAATCATGGCCCGAAAAGTGAATTTATGACGCAATCTAACCACAGTATTAAACCGTGACGCAGGTGTTACCATGGAAACCACGAAGTCGTTAATCACGTGAAAGCTGCTGCTTGATTTGATTGGCTGAGAAATCAATTCCTCCCGTGATTTCAATTTTGCACACTGATTAGAAACTGCCCGATAACTAGCCAAGTATTATATTACGTGGAAGGTGGAGAATTTCTCGAATGAATCAACTGAAAAGTTCAAGACTTTCGGTGCACCCTGTATGAGTGGGAGGATACCGCTATATTAAAGTATTGAAGAGGAATCTCTATACTTCTCTAATATAAGAAAGTGAAACGTCTCATAGATCAATGATGGTAAAACTCTAAACCATCACAACAGTATCACTTCTGTGGTCGTATGATTAGCGTATTATACCACAACCAGTTATAATCTCAAAATAATTGCACGGTAGTAATCTGAACAGGAGTGGTACAAAGGAATAAGAAAATATAATTCATGAAACAGCCGTGACGCAAAAACACAAAGGAACAGAATAACTCAAAAGTTCAACCAAGGAAATCAAAAATTGTTACATAAAGGACCTTTTCTTGGAGAAACAAAGAATTTAGAAATCTTTTATTCCATTTGAAACCAAAGAAACTTTTGTTAATAAATACTTGACGAACCAGTGAGAATTCTTGGAGATTCTTAAGAAATATTCTCTTTTACAAAAAATATGTTATTAACTTATTACAGAACCACACAATAGGACGTAAAAATAATGCAACAATTTCAGTTTTTAATTTGAGTGGATTAAGAATTTCCTGACTTCATACGGCACAAATGACAAATATCATCAGGATAGAAACAAAAACGAGCTTGTTTGGCCACCATACCCATGTTCACAAGAAAATTTTGAAAAGCCTCGCCCTTATTATGATTACTAGTACCCCTACTTTCCCCCAACCATCGTGATTTAAGTTTTATCATACTCAATTTACCGTTTCATAGTTTCTCTTTCACTATCATCATATCCCATTCATATGATTCCCACGTTTTGCTCAACTCAGTACCTTCCCATAATGAGTCCGATAATGAGAATCCAACTTTATACTGCCAAACCGGCAAATTAGTACTTTATGTAAACTGTAGCGTATATTGAGTTACAACTTGATAATATAGTAGGTACCGTGGAAAGATAGATGAGAAATTACAGCAAATGAATGAACTTTGTTATGATATTATGAAGTTTCACTTTTACTTTCACTTTTTACTGGTTGCGAGGGAAAATTCGTCAAATGACGCAATCTTATAATGGAAATCGAAAATCAGTGATGTAAGCTAGCGGTAGAGACAAAAAACGGAAGTAAGGTAGTATCTACCTTATAAGTTGAGAAAATTTGACCGTGATCCCGGCCGGGATGCAATACGATGTACAATTACATATATCTACAGCAGGGTGTCAGAATTATTGGCGCGTTTAGAAAATTGCGTGTATTTTGATATGAAATCGCCCATTTCCAATCGTCCATAACTCCACTTCAGAATCTTCGGAATTACAAAGTTCAAATTCAAAAACAGGCTTATAGAGGAACATTCCAGCTTTCCATCGAAATCAAAGTGACCTGAAGAAGAATAATTATGACACCTTACTGTAGTTCTTAGTGGCCCCTTTCTTTCAGCTTGTCGCCTGCCCTCAGCACAACCCAGCAGCCTCTTTAATACATAAATCCAATAGAAAGGGTGAGATAGCATATTTCAATTGTTCTGCTTTAAAAATCTTTTAATTGAATTGAAGGGAAAATTGGAGGGGAAATGAATCTAAATGAAAACGAAATATAAAGAGAATTTACAAATTTGGCGGATCTCAAAAGCGAGTTTATCTCGAAGGGGTGATTGTGAATTTGTCGAAGGTACGTACGGGTGAGTGGCGACTTTCACATACGGTTCGGAAACGGAATGTGTGTGATGAGCGCACCAAATCACTTGATCCGTCTGACTTGCCCGGGCGTGCCACAATCAAGACATCTGATTGGACGTCACTCCTAAAAATGCAGCCTTCTGATTGGCCAGTTGAAAACGCGCGCGCTTCGATCAGCTCTGTAAAATGAGGCGTTGTAAGTTTCGTTTCGCGACTTACGACTACGTCAATTAACTCTACGTTTGTCTCCAGGAGTGCTAACAAATGAAGCTTTTTTGTTACGTTTGCGATTTGCTCCTTCGAGTCTTTCAACCAATTCCATTCTACAATTGCCCAGTTTGCTCCATTTTTGACGCCCTCCTGTCATCTTTTTACCGGTGATCCGTCTAAAATGTTTATTGCAATTTTAATCATTAATAGGCACCGAAGTAATAATTAGGTGCGAACATATGAATTTATGATCAACCGCAATAGATTAATCATGTACGCACAATAATTACGCTGATTAGTAAATGATATTTGCTCTATTCGAATATGTAATTCATCATTTATCCCCGGTAGGTTGCTACCTAAACCAATGCAGTCTTGACTTAGACCGAAATCCAGATGTCTAATTTTTATTTGATTTGCCGCCATGCCATATTTTGGACTGTTCTTACTTTTGCATAATTAGATAATTGAACAATCTTTAAATAGTTAAAACGCTTCAAATGATCAGTGTCATTATAATTTGTCATTTAGATTAAGATCCTTGACCAGATCCATAAATAAGTAAATAGTTAAAACACTTCAAATGACCGTCATAATTTGTCATTTAGATTTATAAGATCCATGGCCATTGAAGCGTATTATAGTATTATCGCTGCCAATATTTCATCGTACGATAGCCATATATGGCCATTCATCCCACCATACTTGGACATGATACACCCTCGACCTATGACTCGTTCAACTTCAATTAAAGATATGGTTCTTCCTTGCTTCGGTTGTAATATGATGTCATTAACTATCGCTTAGAATGACTTGTTGATGATGTAGTAACGCCTAAATGTATACCTATTTCGGGGAGTGTTCTCCAATGCCCGTATTTTGATGAGGAGTGGTGCGGTAAATTAGCTGATATATTGGGTACAATTAATTTATATAATCCTTGCTCGCTACCTACAGTATGTGTACTATATACTCACTTACTTATGTTGTGGTTGCAGGTTTCTCAGAATGTGTGTTTTTTAAACGGGTGTACGACACTTGATCTTGGGACACTTGATCATGATCTCGGGACACTTGATCTCACGGCACTTGATCTAACGGCACTAGATCTCACGGCACTTGATCTCACGGCACTTGATCTCACGGCACTTGATCTCAGGACATTTAATCTCACGAAAGTTCATCTCACGGCATTTCATCTCAGGATACTACTTCTCCCTGTCCTGACCCTAACCATAACCCTTACTTTTGCCGACTTTTGTTATTTCCTTTATAGTGTATTTCATAATTATTTCAAATTATTGAGGCACATGCCAGCACCAATTTGGCGTTTTCAATCAACCAATCGGTGTATTTAGATTGCGCTTGATGAGCATATATGCAGCAATATAGGGCCATCCTATTATTAATAAAACATTGAAAAAGTAATGTAATATTAGCCATGTCATTATACTAAAAATGAAACGCTTTACTTTACTGGACCTTTTATTAATAGCATATGTTATTAACAATAACTATATAACACTACGTTTGTGAATTACGGGAGTAATAACACGTCATGATAAATGTTCAGAGCGATGAATCGATGATGTAAAACCATCGAAGCTGGACTGAATAAATACAGAATATGAATATATCACCATATTCAGTAGGCAATTTAATACCCTTCTAGGCAATATTCAGTGCCCTTGACCAAATAAGGTAATGGATATAGTAATATATAAATGAAGTATAAATGATATGTATGTATATATAACGCTGACCTTTTGAATACAAAGAATTGAAGGAGCAGGTGTTTTATCATATATAGCTCGAGTAGCACGACAGCCCCCGGCGTATTGTTCTTGATTGGTGTGAATGGTGCGATGTATACATATATATGATAAGATGGTAGGTACTTGTGCGTCAAGTGTAAGTTGGTCATTTCGTCATCAACTCGTCACGCTGATCGGTGACAATGACGTCATCGTATCCGTCCTCTGAACGTGGGGGCTTGTGAGATTGACGAGCTGTAGTGCTGCTGATCACAATTAAAGCTCAATATATAGGTATCGTTATATATACCTACTCATAATATGCTCTTGTAGGCTCATGATTCCAGGCTATAGTCTTGTATCTTTCTAAATTCATAGCTGCTTCTTTGTGTTGTTATCTTTCCAGTTTGTGTTTTTATCTTTCTAAATTCATAGCTCTTTCCAGCTTGCAAGATCTCGATAAGTTACCAATTTGCTGCTCAATCCTGCGATGTATGGAGGGGGGTGTGCCACTCAAAAACCCCCAAAAAAGGAAATTAGGACAGTGATACTCCCCCCCGTATGAGGGATACTGTGGGCCATGGGGTATGGTGCCGAGAGTTTTCAAAAGGAGGGACAGGAACTTTTAGGCCTATTTGCCTGTTCTGGGCGGCCCTCGAGGCAGATTATCCACATTTTCTCTTATTGTCGAATGACTGAATATGAGTTATTCTAATTTCAGCAATATGATCATTCATTTTTTCGTGAATTGAGCTTTTGCAGCTGCTTCCTCGTCCTCAGAAGCACTCCATTTGGTTATAAGCACCATCCTGAGAATGAGATTTAAATCACAATCCTGATATTGAGAATTAGACAGTAATAAATTAAAGAAAGAACTAAGGCTCCATTTTGTAAAAAAGGTAAGTTTTTCAAAGATACAAACACCACTTTCTACTCTTTTTCTCTTTGTCGGTAGTGGAGTAGAATTTCACGTCGGAATAGTAAACTCTATGAAGAACATTTTCTCATCATCAACTTACTAAGCTAAATTCATGATAATGACGTCTTAGCGTCTCTCATGCCTGCCACATGTGATGTAAAATTCTGAATATTGAGATTAAAACGCAACAGGTGACTTGAAAATTGCGAACTGAGCACCATTCAACGTTTTACTTTTTTACCTTTTAGTTGTGAATTTATGTTTTTTTATGATATGAAACTTTACCGCTATGACTTTTTTGATTTACTACTTTACTAACGTTTTGTTTCGAAGCCATTTGTAAAGCTACTGTTTGGCTGCTATTCCTTGTAAACTGCAGCAAATTGGCATGCCTATACCTCTAAATCCTTTGCTTCTAACTTAGTAACTTTTCTAACCAAAATTTACTCTTTTGAGTGTCGGGCGTTGTCATAGCTATAGTAGGTACCTAGAGTACCTACATACTGTGTTGTACCTTTGAAGGCTTAAAACTTGTTGACTTTCTATCTGAATGCGTTAAGAAGTTAAGACACTCAATACTTCTAACTTTCATACGTAACATCTGCAAACTATCAACCATAAAACGTGATTCAGAAATTCGATTTCAAATTCATATAATTTATCCTCGATGAATTATCGTTAATCCTCGAATCTTGATTTTTGATGTTTATTCATAATTCTCCACCCAATAATCAAGACGTTGAGACGCCCGTTCAACCGTCAAACTTGAAATCTAATATATTTCAAGTTTGACCTTTAACATAAGTACCTTCTGTGAGGAATACAATGGTAGTATAACAAATAAATGAGAAATGTGTTACTAGCCACATAGAAACAGGTGCATATGTACTAACTTTTATGTTATATTCAATTGGCAAAATATATATACATTCTTTATCAAGTATCTATGTAAATGTTATAGAGTTTGAATAGAGATGTAATTATTTTCATTAGTGGTCGGCGAAGTGGTTTGGAGAAATACATATTAGGTAGGTACCTAGACGACTTCTAAGAGGATTTACGCAGTGTTCTTTAATACCCATTATGCACGTTATATATTTTCAACTCCACGTGCGTTCATGGCGACGCGCAATCAGACATTTCTGAGAGATTCTCATTTTTCGAACTCACTAAATCACTACATCTGGGTCAACTTTTAAGAGCTCTTCTGTAACGCAGATGTAATTCCAATCTTAATGACCTACTAATTAAATCAAAATTCAAATTACTGTTGCGAAGGGCTACTTGATCACTTTTGCGCTTAATTATTTTTGTCTTAATTATCTCATTAATTGCGCTTAATTATTTTTGTCTTAATTATCTCATTAATATTTTCGAGAGAAGACTTCCACAGAGAAACGGCTCTCAGCCAGATTCAAGCATCTTTTGCCAACCACAATTTTGATTTATGAGTTATTACGTCATCATTTTACCGCATTCAGTTAATTATCACTGAGTATCTTAATGAGTCAGAGTACCTATTGCACAAGTCAATATTTCGTAATCTGATAATGAATCTCAGGACTATAAATAGAATTATATGACTTGACGATTTGATAATATAATCACCATCTCTCGGTCTGATTATTATGTACGGCACACGCCAAATAAATGCCACCTTCGCGTCATCAATTATTCATTTTAATCTATGATAATGCCGTCAGTGCCATCTGGGTATGTTTCGCGTTCATCCCTAATATTGCATGCTTTGATATACAACAAGAGGCCACCAGAGCATATTAAGTTCTGCATGATCTACACTACAGCTCTACAGGAACATATTTCTAATCTTTGGCGATTGATACATGTGGCTTGTATAGAATGTGCCCGCGTGAGAAATATAGGCGGTTAGAATACAGTCATACTCCAAGCACATCGTAATAATTTGATGACGTGTTAACTTTTAAAACCGCCTATTTTTCGCGCGCGGGGTTCAGATTGCACTAGCCTCGTGTGTTGTCACCCCTCCATTGTGAGTAGTCGCAGCACCTTTTGTTTCTGTGCCCATTAGCCCCATTTACCTGTTTGTCTACCTACTCGTTAATAAGTTTCATTAGACAGTTAGACTTTTCCGTTATCTTATCCAGAGCGACTGAGGGGCCGGGAAGTAGGGTTATCCGAATGGTATCCAAATTATGCTTTTTGCCTTATTATTCCTGTCAATTTGATAGATTATACTGTAACGGAGCTATAACGGCCTATAGGGTTTGAGGCCAGGGTATGCAAAAAATGAAAATATTTCTAGGGTATGCATCTGACAGAAAAATTAAGCCTTATGAGCTATAATTACACATTTTCTTAGAATTTTAGACTATGCAAGGGACTTTTCAGGGTATGCAATGCATAGTCTGCATACCCTCTGGCTACGTCACTGATATGATATTCCTAAGAGCGAAACCTTCCACTTCCATATAGGTTTAGGAGCAAATTACACGCTGGAATGCTGAGCCTGACACGCCGTGTGACAGGTTTAAAATTGTGAATATATTAAAATCTTGGTGATGCAAAAACGCCTAATATTTCCGTGGCGTATGTTCCGTATATTTCAATAATTCCTCCTACCACTACCGGAGGTTAAGCGTGGCGACCATTGAAAGCAATTATAAAATGCTGTCACACACATTAAGCATAATGCAATTGCATTTTCTGTAGAGCGATATATATTTATTTATTCATTATAATCCGCCCATTTGCTCACATATATCATTATGCTATGCAGGTATTATATTTGAATATTCTATTTTTTCGTTATATTGAACTGTTTCAATGCATTAAAATGCTCGAAGTTCGTATCTGTTACTCAGTAAAATCTATCGTTACTTCTTTACTTTGGACTTCTTTTGTTACTTGCAAAGTTGCAAAGATGCTCCGGTACCTGCATTATTTTCTTTTTTATTTTATAACATTTTATGTGCTTAATCGGCTCAAACCATTGATTGCTTGGGTTCCCTGTCAAACTGTAGGACAGTTATTCTAATGCAATCGCTAATCATAGTAGACCGTTTCCTCTTTTCACTCCATAAAAAAGCTAAAAGAATCCATCCAATATAAGAATAGAAGTACCTATAGCTATATATCTACGAGGAGTTTAATAAAAGACGCGTGATCTCATTTAACCCATTAGTGCCCAACGTAGCCTAAAAGCAACAGTTACGTTTTGAGTAATTGTGGCTTCTCTGAATGAGATATTAATTTCGTTTTTTCAACAACACCAGCTCTATTAAATTTCACACACTTCCTGATCTCGAAATATATCTTTTTGGCATCAGGCAACCAGTTAATTGACCAATTAATTTGACCATTTATTTTTTTGATAGGATTTTCTACCACCTTCAGTAATTGGGTTAATTGAGGTAGCTAAACCAGATTTTTTGATTTTATTGCTGCATACACCTAAATGGTCATTGGACGTGGCATTCAGATGGTCAAAGAATGAACTCATTAGTCCAAACCAGTCAGGAGATATAAGCATTCAAAGTTCCGATTGCCTTTAGGGCAACACTGGGGCTGTTGCCCAAAAAGCAACAGTTCTAAATGGGCTAGAAACCTCAGAATCATGTTTTATCTGACCGTTTTGCATCGTCTGATTGCTTTATAATTGAGCCAAATTGCAAATTCACTAAGCAGAAGAACGTTATATGCAACATTTGCTAAGTGTTGCTCTTGGGCAACACTGGGAGAAGCTGAAAATTTGCCCAAAATAGCGAAATTAACGGCTTTTAACAAAAAGGCTGATACTATGTAATAGAAATCTGTATGCTGCACGTTCAGAAAGGCTAAAATATATAAAATTGTTGCTTTGTTGCCTCTGGGCAACACCAGGACACCCCATTATATTGTGAGGCATGGCCTACCACACGCACGCCAATTTAAATAAACATATTGTTCTTTCTGATATAAATGTTTAAATTGTTCGTTCAGCAATGTTAAAATAAACTATATCTGTTGCCTCTGGGCAACACTGGGATACACTTGTATTTTGGGTCGTTCAGAACTTGACCAGAGTCCTTAATTTTTCAACGGAACCAACATTAATTAAAAACATTATAAAAATATATTTAATTATGATTGGCATGTACTGTAATGGTATTTGCTATTGGTGTTAAAAAAAAGGTCTGTGCACAATAGGCAAGTAAAATTAAAGCCTCCCTATAGATGGTGCAATACTCTTCATAGCCCTGAACGTACAGATTATGAGTAGTAACAGTGTGAGTTTTTCGACTGGATCAGGTGAGAGATCTAGCAATAGCAGAAAACTGACAAAATACCATCAAGTGGGTTCCACCTGCATTTGCATGTCCTGTAAGAGTCTATAAACAACCTTCACTCATTTCTACACATTACGTCTATTCAGCTTTCACTTTTCAGACTTCAGGGACATTGCATACCTAATCACAAATTACTGAAATGACGAAAGTCTCCTTATAAAATGCCTAACTGTGGCCATGTTGAGCCTATCTGTGTCTGTAAACATCCAGTTGCAACTTTCAAGGGGCAATCCATAACCCAAGCACACAACGGAAACTTAACGAATATTCATTATTCACCTGTGTATAATTACTATTGGCTATACAGTATACCTACGAGGTGCCTATAAATCCACGATCCTTTCACAATCATCTAACCATTCTTTTAAGGAAAATGTAAACTCTGAAGGTCAGTCAGAGCCATTTTGCAAGCTCGGAGTTATGTAAATAGAGTGCGCTTCAATGCTTCAATGGGGGTAACGGTCATGTCAAGGCAGAAATCAGAAATGTGGCGTATCCAGTAACTCATGCAGTAAGGGACATAATTCTATGTTAACTAAAGTCCATTTGAATAATAATAATTATTACGATCCAGTTTTCTAATAGACCCCAATGGCCTTATCTATGAAGATTATCTGTCTTTTCAATCTACAGCCAGGGGTCAGTGCAAAGAAGGTCCTGCCAATGCATAAAATTCCAACATGCAGTTTTATAGAAATGTATTTTGGAGCAAAATTTATCATGTTGAATCCTGGTGTTACCTAGAAGCAACAATAATCTTTGAAATTTATGCCAGACTTCACATCTAGAAGTATAGACATCTAGCACACCAAATAAGGCAAGAAAAATAACCATTCTCGTAGTTGGTAGTTGAAAAAATATTGTCGCATGATGCTATGTAAAATCCAGGCATAGTGTTGCCTAAAAGCAACAGCATTTATGGAAATCATCCCATATTTAATGATTATATATGTTTAAAGGCATATTGTTTCCAAATCCACACGTGATATGAATGTCCAAGAACGTGAAATAAATAGTTAAATGTCATTTCTCCCCAGTGTTGCCTGTGGGCAACAGTACGTTTTTGAGGCTTTGGGTTCCCGTGAGTATTGCATATGATTTCCATTTCCATCTGTGGCTACTTGCTCAGTAGAATAAACCATAAATTACTTTTAGATACCAAATATTGAGAGATAAAGTAATGTTTCCCAAGGCACAGCCCAGTGTTGCCCGAAAGCAACAGGT
Source organism: Beroe forskalii (assembly GCA_011033025.1). NCBI lineage: Eukaryota > Metazoa > Ctenophora > Nuda > Beroida > Beroidae > Beroe > Beroe forskalii. The sequence goes on along the minus strand of WFMF01000001.1, from coordinate 1,667,018 downwards.
TCATAACTCGAAAACTACTGAAGTACCAGTATTGGGATTTTAAACTTAGTCATTGTGGCCCAGTGTGGTTCGGAAAATAAACATGTTATATAAAATACTCTGCCAGTTTTTCCTTGGGCACTAATGGGTTAAACCACAATTAACTATCATTATGAAAGTGAGTTTATTCTTTTATTAAATGGTATTGAATACTTGTTTTACATTTAACTCCAAACTATTGTTGTAGCCACATCCAGTGTACCATAAACAACGTAGCTCTTCGTTGTTTACATCTTTACTTTGTACACAAAATATTGCTTTGTTTACGTTTTACATTGTAAACTTCCTTCCCTGAGTTTAAAATTTTAAACAATATACTTTGACCATGTTGCTGAAAGGGACGCTCTGATCATTGGAATAAATCATCAATTTGCCATTCCTAAACCATGATAATGACGTCATGATCATAACATATTATTTGCACGTAACCATGTGTTTTAGCAGTGTTTTGTCTCATGAAGTGTGTATCTGCTGAAGGCACATGAAGTTTGTAATATTATGTTCACTAACATTTCCCTTTATTTATTTCGTGATCACTTATACATTTACTTGACCAGATTTGATGAACAATTAACATAATTTAGGAATTTAATTTGAAATGTTAGAATTTGAAAAGGAAACGGTAAATTCTTAATTTTTCTCAAAACTATCACAGACGATTTTGTCTTTTTATGCTTTAACGACTTTTGATTTATAGTAACTGATGAAAAATTGTTGTCTAGAACTTTTGAAATTTGAATAACATAGATTCTTATCGCTGCTTATATCCTTGTCTGTAATGATCTTATGATTATCTCGAATTTAAAAATAGCAGCTCGAAGACTATAAATTAAAGAATCAATTAACATGGCCATTATCTTAGCTGCATTAAACACAGAAGATCATATGTGCAGAAAGAAGTCAATAGATGTTGTACTTTAAGTTTTTAAAGTTGAGACTCTTTTGGGGTTTCTGTAGCTCGAATGTTGCGTTAAAGTTTTTGATTATTTCCTTATCTCCACGTAGCCACATGAGAGACTCAGCCAAGTTTTACCAGCCAAGGTTCAAAAAGGTAGCCAGTTGCGAGTTAATATAATGTTGAATTGATGCCATCATAATCAGAGTTTAAAATGTTGAATTGATGTCCTGTTCACTGTTCTTTTGCTTCAAGACATAAACTTCGTCTCTTCGCTACATTATGATGAGGCGCCACATTATCTCAATCTCTCAACATTCCGTTACTCACATGAAACACTGTTTTTAAGTAAATTCGTATACTCAGCCCCACCGCCCCATGACTTGGATTAAAATCACATGACCTAGGCACGTGGTTTAGACTAGGATTAAAGTCATGTGATCTAGTTTTAGTCACGTGGTTTAGACTTATGTCACGTGGTTTAGACTTATGTCATGGGTCCTAGACTAAAGTCTCTGAATATATGTGTGTGGTTTCGTTGTATACGCGTAGTTTGTAACAGGTTATCATTATAGCTACGTGGTTTACTAAAATGAATACTGTCTTACTGTGGTGTTGCTGAGTTCAGAAAACTACGTTTTTCGGATTTGATATTTCCTTGTGTTTGTTTTACTGTATTAGTCTGGTATTTTGGTATTTTCAATTTTTCCCTTCAAAAGTATAAATAGACTGTGTAGAATGTAGAACATCCATTATTGGATGAAATATTTTTTATGTGGTATGAGAATCCACATGCTATTAATATCTTACAATAGGTACTACCTACTAAAATGGAGTGTCATGCATTGAGAATAGTAGTGTCATGCATTAATCTTCAAGACTTGTCAACAATAAGACTCGAAAAATATTTTATTTATTAAGTCTGTCTTCTTTGATTTTTCGAAGAGCTTGAGACATAATATAATATGTGCAATGAGCATCCTTTTATGTACCTTTTTGCTTTGCATTTCTTTGTCTCTTTGTGCATTTTTGTTTAAAGTTTGAATGAAAAATCGTTTAGTCCATCATCCATTTAAGAAATTTGGAATTAAGGTGCACGTGCATATAAATGTACTTTAGAGGCGTAAGACGAACTTTTAGACAACATATTATATTTTTGATGCATTACATTTTGATACATTTTGAAGGGTTTAGCAGGGATCGCAGTTGGGATTAGTGATGTCCACGTACTTCATCTCCTCGTTCGCAGCTCCAGTCGAGTAAGGAGTTGCTGTTTGGAGGTGTGTAACCCGTTACCGGTGGCTTATCCGGGTATCCTGCGCGGAAGTCTCCAAGGGCTATCAAGGGCCTCAAGGTACTTTGAATGCCTCCAAGACTTTTGCAGAGTTGACTGATTTAGGGAGTAACTTCCAGAAGTCCAGAGACGAGCTGACTTTACCCCGAATGAGTTGTCGTAGGCAGTTGAGATTGAACGCTGTGCCTTGACGCCTTGTAGTTGAACTGCAGGATCTTAGCCCGTATATTCCAAGACGTTCATTACTGTAGAACTCTAAACCATTGCTATTTGGGGCCTTGTTCTGCAGGAGACCGAGACAACATAAAAATGAATAATGATATATTTCGGCACTTTGGTTTCTCCCCCTCGTTATATGAGTCATTGTTCTTTTTGACCAATATATACCTGCACAGACTGTTTGCCATAGCACAATAGCACACATCTATATGACTATTATCTCCCGACGTACCCTATATACAGTACAAGCTATATATTATTCGAAGAACAATATACTATTTGACTCAATACTTGCTTTGGTTGGATGGCTCATGTGCTTGACTTTGAACCTAACATTTTACATTTGGTCATTGATTGGCGTCCTACTGCTGCTTCTTGCCGGCGAAAGTTTTGCAGTCAACTGCCTCATTTTAAATAGTTAAATATTTTATTATATTTTTGTAGCTTTGCAACGTGCGCGTCTTGGTCCCCATTTGAATTCAAACTCAATTCTTTTTTCCTTCGATATTTTTTTCATTTTTGCTGTTAATGGTCCAAGTTGTTAAATTGCATGGCTACGAATATAATATGTTTGTCCTTCTGAAGTATTCTTTTTCTGAGAACGTAACTGTATGCATATAATTTCATTATTTGTGCTTCATTACATACAGTGCTCGATGCTTTAGTAATGTGATGTAAGCATATATGCAGTGTTGCAGTGGTTTGCAGGATGATAATACTTGCAGTTCTGCACCAAACATTACTAAGTCAGTATTACTGACGCAATTAAATAGTACCACCATTGTTTGATATTCTTTAAGCATTTCACGAATGTCTCTCTTTTTGCTCACTGCTAAAGATGAATATGGTATTATTTTCGGAAGCTTTTGGTTTTTAACTTTCCCGCATCCTACAGTATTGTTTACAACATATTCAGATGTTCCGCTTATAAGGTATTGGAAGCCTCAATGTGTCTGCAGATATGGGGAGGGTGGTATTGTTTAAGGGGGTATTTAGGTATTAGTACTTTAGTTGGTTATTATCTTACCCGGGTAGGATCCTAAAATCGTCGAACCATAACCCAATCAGCGCGCTAGTTTACAGTTATCTCGCGTGCTGATTGGTGGATGTCAAATGAACTGGTAGTTTAAGCTAATAAGTAATATGTCGTCGATATTATACGATCTTTATGTCGTCTTGAAGCGTAGTATGACGAACCTTTTAAATATTTAATATGCTTTTTCATTATAATATCGTGCTTTAAGATTTCCTTCTTATATTCTGTACACATTTGTATTACGGGAGTGGTGAGCAAATTTCTTCAGTTCTTCCCGAAAATGCCAATTTTGCCAAAAATTGCAAAATTGAACTCAAATCTCCCAATGAAGGTCAGAGGAACTTTGACCACCTCTATCACCACTTTTTATTCTTTTATTGCCTTTGTCGCTTCTTTATATTGCATTATTACACTGTCTATATGTATGTCGTAGGTGCATTTTGACATTTCAAAATGTCGCCTTTCTTGGAAACCAAACCTTTTATTGAAATGATAGCAATATGGTCAATATTTAAATGGGTAGTATACTGTTCGATTAAATGCTTTTTGTGACGGTAACGATGCAATTGAATATTCTGAAGAGTCGAGAACTGAAGCTCTTCATACTTTGACGTTATTATTGTACCATGTGAAATCATGATAATTACGTCATCACTGTGCCATGTTGACTCAAAACACGTGACTCTGTGACGTGTGCAAAGAGTATTCAAAAATCAGTGTTCGGTGGACAATGCGTGTGATGTTTCGGATCCTCCGAATGTTTCATGTGCACTCTTCGAGAGTACTCGTAAAATTGATACCTTATTCGTAAGCGATACGAGTACTCTTTGACAATTGTTTCTTGGAAATGGAAGACCCCCAGTGGTGATGCATGGGATGCTCTATAATCGAAGAGTGTATTGCCCATTTGCATATTGACACTTCTGCTAAAATTGAAATAATTTTATTTGATTTGAATTAATTTGAATTAAAGTTTAACTAATATCTTAATATGCATGATAGTGGGTACCCTGGAACAAGGCTCTGGTAATTATGATCGCTACAACAATCTCTGGACATTTCATCCCGCTGGAGTATGGTTTATGATCAGGTTTATTATCTACATGATATGGCTGTTTGTACAATTATTTTTTCTTTTTTTCTTTTCTCTGTTGACAGTTTCATATAATTGACGGTAGAAGAAAGGAATTTTTATAACGATTGCTGTAAAAAATTGTTATTTTCGACTATTTTCCACGGGCGCCCACGTGGTATTTCGCGTGTTTACCACGTGGTATCTCGCGTGGTTTCCACGTGAACACCTTGTGAGGATCAGCTGTCACGTGGATGTGTCACGTGACTTTGGTCCAGCCAATCACAGCAGACTATGTTACTAGCATTATATCACAGGTTCCGTCTGAGCTGCAGAACCCTCTAGCACGGGAGAGGAAGGATGTTATCGAAAGTGATCTGGAGTCAGTCGTCATCATACTCGGTAAGTGCAGGAGTAAACCCCGCGTATTGGTTATCTGCCGGACATGTGACGTCACCAAGCACTGCCGTGCGCTACAAAAGATGACGTTACCGGGTATCGGCGGATTACTTATACGCGAAGTATACTATGTCCCGTTTAAGTTCGTAAATTTTAAGGTTACATTTTCATTCTTAAAAATTGACTTATGGACAAATTTCACCCATCATTTCAGTGCAAAATGATGAACATTTATGGTAAATTAACTTCTATAACCGCTGTTATCGACACAACTTGTCCATCGCCTCTCAACTAATGGCCTCAAATGGGCAAAATTACCCCTTTGTAGTTTCTTGAATCCCCACATTACAGCTCGTTCCAGGAGAGTCATAGTGGTAAACGGTTATTGTTTTCCATTGAAGATGTTTCTTGTGAGTGTCAGCCATTGCCAGAAATCAACGGGAGTCAAATCTTGGGAGTAGGGAGGCCATGACACGAAGATGTGTTTCCTTACTGCTCTCCTTCGAAAATGCATGTCGATAATGGCTCGATTTTTGAGAGCCATTTGAGGTGTTCTACTAACTTGCATGAACCATGACGACTTCAGCATGTGTTTCTACATCAGCTGACGCCAAAACCACGACAGATAATTATAGTGAATATGCCCGTTAACCTTGTTGTGGGAGCCATTTTCGTGGAATGATTAAGGAAAATGAAGTTTTTGGAGCTAAAAGCGCCTCAAACCATGACTTCAATAGGTGTTAACCGACTTCCAAGAGGCTGAACAGTGTCCCTGTTAAACCTCCAAGAATATTGATGCCAACTCTGGGATATCCCATGACTGTAGAACCATGATTTGCCGGGAAACAAACTTAAGGTAATATGCACTATTCTCTAAGCACGCCCCTACAGGCTGCGAACTAGGCCTTCCTCTGCTTGTCTTTCAATCAGATTCGTAATTTTGCCTCATGGGCTTCCATCAGTTTTCTCAGACGAACAATCGTAGAAATTTTCAACTCCAATAAATGATGTTTGGTTGATGTTTTTTGAAGTTACGGGAGCTGGATTATTTGAAACGAGGTTTGCACACTTTTCACCTCAGCTTCTTTGATCGATGATTCCCGTCGTTTCCGCTGTCATGAGCAGTTCCATGGTCACAGAATATTTCGTTGATACTCTGGAGAGTACCAAGAGTAGGTAAAATTTTGGTGCGGTATCCAGGTTGCTTCCTGGACGACCATTGAATCTTTCAAAGTGATGACCTCAAATGCACGTTTCAATAACATGTATTTTTCACACTTCCAGGCAACGTGAAGAAATATGGACTCAAACTTCTGAAAACCAAATCAGGCCAAGATATGCCTAAATGTTCATCTATTTGCTCCAATCTACAGAACCATTTAGGGTTTTATCTCTATTGCAGTAGATGCAGAGTGTATTTGAAATTTACGAACTTAAACGGGACACACTATATAATATCGGCGGTGTAGGTTCCCAAATGTAGCATGACATCGACCAATACGCGCGCGAATGTATACAGTCAATTCGCGCGCTGATTGGTCTGCGGGTAAACTAACACCCATCCAATAAGTGCAATTTTTCTGCAATCTTTCCCGCCACATCGTGCTACGATTATGATTTATGTTGCATAAATTTGCTCTGACGTGTAACTTTCATATTGTTTTGTAGGGTCAGATCATTTCGCAACTCCATTTAATTACTGTAAATGATATAAAGCTTTAATTTTAGTGTTTTATCGTACGTCAGACAGGACATTTGAATAGAAAGATAATGAACTGCTCTGTTGGTTGCCTATAACAATTTACGCTAACTCACTCATGATGATGTAGACTTGTTGCGCAAAAGAGTGTGAAATCTAGAAATTGACCTATCACTATGTCCTTCTGTCAAATACTCAAATCATCAGTCAAATAGTCAAATAACCAAAGGTCAATTAATAATCAGTTTTATATTCCGTTGAATAATTTCAGGAGAAGAGAGTAAATGTTTGATCCCACTTATCTCTAACTTTGACCCTCTCCTCAGAGATTTTGACAAGGTAAATGATATTCTTGTGTAATAACTTATAAATATATAGGCAAATTTCAACTATACTAGAGTAGCCCAGACTAAGTCAGTATGCAACATTCGAGTGGACAAAGTTGCTCAACGGTTTTTGGTAGTTCTAACTGTCCTTTATCAGAAAAATTAACTGCCCTTCCGTGAATCGACGTCATGGGGGTGCTAGGCCACGCCCATTTTTTGCATGGTTAAGCGGCTGTAACTCCGGTTCCTTTTGGAGTTGGGAGCAAACCAACCACCTTAAAATGACCGCAATGGACACATTATGTCAGGCGGATGATGGTTCTGAAGCCCTCAGACCTTTCGTTTTAGAGTTACAGCCAAAAAACTGATTTTTCGTCACCCGCGAGCCAACGCAAGGTAAAAATCGTAACTTTCATTCCTTTTGGAGTAGGGCATGAACCAACCAGGTTAAAATAACCGCTATCACCTAATTATTTGGGATAGATGATGGTTTTGAAGCCATACGACCTTCTATTTTGTAGAAAATGCACAAAAAAAGAGATTTAAACAGCTACATAGCCATCGAACCTTATCGGAACTAATATATATATATTTTTTCTTCTCCACCAACTCCAGGATGTAAGGTCCATCCGTTAGCAACGGTTACTAGCCCGCGCCCTTCAGATCGTGTAGAATCGATGTAGCTTTAGCATGACATCTGATCTCTATGGTGACAAGTCAATATTGACCACGCCCTTTTTTAAGGTCACGCGCACGCTTGATATTTCATAACTTGGCTTAGGAAGGTCATATGACGTAGATCCTCTCTTTTGAGCACCAACGAAGCTCAAAGGTCATGTTTGTATACAACTTGTACCTTAGCATATGCTTTAAAATGCTCAGAAAGAGAGTTATGGGCGAAAAGCTGATTTTTTGGGGCACCAGCTGGATAGCAGAGTCGATTTTTGTATCTTGGCCCAGTAAAGTCGTAGAGAATTCGTTTTGGGTACAAATGAACCGTAATAGCCATGTTTATACAGTACAACTTGTTAATATACCCTAAAATGTTCAGCAAGAGAGTAATGGGCGAAAAACTGATTTTTTGGGTATCCATAGGGCAAAGAGTAAGTGATTATTGTACCTTATTCCAGGAAGATTTCAGAGACTTCACTTTGGGCGCAAACAGAGTGCAATTGTCATACTGTTTTATGTACAACTTGTTAGTAGGCATTATATGCCCTTCAATGATCAGGAAGGGAGTTGTGGGCGAAAAACTGATTTTTGGGCACATGTGGTGCATAGTACCTACCTATAATTGTACCCATTGTCCGCTTCCAATGGGGACCCAATTTGACAACCTGCTGTAGGCAGCCCGTGGTCCAATCTAGTATTGAGTTTGAGTTCGATGTAGTGTGACCTGGAACTGGAGGTAGATCAGGATTGCTTCTCAAAAGGCTTCCAAGTTGAGGATGGTCAAGGCAAGAGGTGGGATGTCAGTCTTGATTTGAATGTCTCGAAGGATGGAGGACTTAATTGTCTTTTGGAACAACATTCCACAAACTCTGACCAAGAATGGCAGATGAGCTGTTGTACTGTATAAACATGGCTATTACAATTCATTTGTGCCCAAAACGAATTCTCTGCGACTTTACTGGGCCAAGATACAAAAATCGACTCTGCTATCCAGCTGGTGCCCCAAAAAATCAGCTTTTCGCCCATAACTCTCTTTCTGAGCATTTTAAAGCATATGCTAAGGTACAAGTTGTATACAAACATGACCTTTGAGCTTCGTTGGTGCTCAAAAGAGAGGATCTACGTCATATGACCTTCCTAAGCCAAGTTATGAAATATCAAGCGTGCGCGTGACCTTAAAAAAAGGGCGTGGTCAATATTGACTTGTCACCATAGAGATCAGATGTCATGCTAAAGCTACATCGATTCTACACGATCTGAAGGGCGCGGGCTAGTAACCGTTGCTAACGGATGGACCTTACATCCTGGAGTTGGTGGAGAAGAAAAAATATATATATATTAGTTCCGATAAGGTTCGATGGCTATGTAGCTGTTTAAATCTCTTTTTTTGTGCATTTTCTACAAAATAGAAGGTCGTATGGCTTCAAAACCATCATCTATCCCAAATAATTAGGTGATAGCGGTTATTTTAACCTGGTTGGTTCATGCCCTACTCCAAAAGGAATGAAAGTTACGATTTTTACCTTGCGTTGGCTCGCGGGTGACGAAAAATCAGTTTTTTGGCTGTAACTCTAAAACGAAAGGTCTGAGGGCTTCAGAACCATCATCCGCCTGACATAATGTGTCCATTGCGGTCATTTTAAGGTGGTTGGTTTGCTCCCAACTCCAAAAGGAACCAGAGTTACAGCCGCTTAACCATGCGAAAAATGGGCGTGGCCCTAGCACCCCCCATGACGTCGATTCACGGAAGGGCAGTTAATTTTTCTGATAAAGGACAGTTAGAACTACCAAAAACCGTTGAGCAACTTTGTCCACTCGAATGTTGCATACTGACTTAGTCTGGGCTACTGGAGTACTATTATGTGAGTGTTTACACCTTTTATTGTGTGGATTATCCCTAGCAGCAATGTTTTGTGATTGGTTGCCTCGCAGCTCCTATCACTTATAAAGTTTATGCAATTTGTAGTAGACATTGTACCTCAACTCCCAAGAATAAACAGGCGCAATATTAGGCAACGCCACATGAACCATTTTTCAACGCCCCCGCGGTGCTTATTGCTTAATGTATGATTATATTTTTACGATTATTTTTACAATGCGCCGGACTTAACATTTTTGCTGCCCCATGTTGCTCTATATTTTCTGCCCACTCAATATTTTCTGCACCATTCCCCTCTAATATTCTCCCCGTTTAGGTTCTGACAGATCTAGCCAGGACTGAGGTAGCTTGCAATGAGCACTATTTCCCTCTAACATTCTCCACGTCTAGGTTCTGACAGATCTAGCCAGGACTGAAGTAGCTTGTAATGAGTACCGGGAAAAGTACGAGCAGAGCGAGGTTCACATTAAGATGCTGAAACAGCAGAAGAAATCAATCGACTTGGTTTGTGATACATATTTTGCATGTATACTTGTGTTTTTAAATGCATCGTGATAATAAAGACAAAGTTCCAATTTAAATTGTGCCATTTTTTGAGGCAAAAAATGAACTTCTAAATCGATCGAAATGCAAAAAAGAAAGGTTGACTTACTAAAACTATGAGTTTTCTAAAATCACACTACTTAGTAAGGTTTATTTCCTGTAGCGTACCGTGGAGTTGGAAGCCCTGCACCAGGCTGAGTTAAGGAGGTGGAACGAAGATAAGAAGTATCTAGAGAGGCGGATAGAGGACTACGAGTGGAAACTGGGTAAGCGAATAATGTTGCAGACTGGAAGAGCACCGATTTTAAAAACTGACCCTTACTTCTTTTCTACAAGTGGACTGTGGAATACTAGCATCCTGCCGTGATGTTGATTTTGTATTGTCTATGATCTTTCTTCATTGAGCACAGATACCCGTCAGCAGCTCGCGAGTTGTATTTAGGAGTTATGAAGACAATAATACTTCTTCTCATTATTTATTTTTCTCAGTACTTACAGACCATGTTCCATTTCCCAGAAAACCGGGAGACAGACCTTCAGCGGATCAACAAGGTGAACGCTGACCTACAGAAGCAGCTAAACAACTCCTCCAACCAGATCCAGAAGATAAAGACGGCTAAGAACATCACCAGGAAGTTCAGCTCCGCAGTCAGGATGGTACGTTTCTAAGATGAGAAGTACGTACGGAATGTACTTTTCAAATTATTCGTAGTAGTACGTACTTGTGGCCCGGAAATCGGTATCTCTCGTACTTCTCATCTTAGCTTCTTAGGTACGTTTCTGATACACTGAAAAACCCGGACAAAGTCAAAAGCCAAAACCCTAACTCTGGCGAGACCTCGTATGGGAAGCCTTTTGTCCGATCATCGCGTCTAGTAGCGTGTAACTAAGCTATTAACAACTAATTAAAATTCAATTAGTATTGTTCGAATCCATGAAGTCAATCAATTAACTACTTTTGGTTATTAAGCATTTCATTCTAGGTACAGCATCAGAAAGACACGGACGCCACCCGGGAAATAATCAAGAAGCTGGAAGAGGACAGCGAGCAGTACACTGACAGATTCAACACCCTCGACAACGAGGTATTTGCATATCAGCGAACCGTTATTACCTTATTTGCCGGCTTTATTAACCGGCCTCTTGTTGTCCAAGAGGCCGGTTAAAATGGTTACAACATACTATTTTTTTCTGTTTCCCTTTATTACTCTTTAAAAAAAACCCTATCTAAAAACCTATCAAAACCCCCTAAAACCCATGAAAACCCCCTAACACCTAAAAAACCTATAAACCCCTCACAAACGCGTGACTTACTCCGCAGAACTCGGCGTTGTCACGGCAACTGGAGGAAGCGCAGGACATGATAGAAGAGTTAGAGCGGAGGGAGGAGATGAGTAACAGCGAGAAGCGGGAGTGGAAGGTGGAGAAGGAGGACTTGTTGGAAGAATCAGCTCACCTCAGATCTCAGGTTAGAGGAGTCAGCCTTCCTCAGATCTCAGGTGAGAATGCTTTGTGGTTAGGGTTATGGTTGGGATATAAGACAGAAATAGCACATCCACTTGTTTCAACTTTTTGAAAATCGGTGTTCTTCCATTCTGCCTGAATTTTAGGCGATGTTTTTGCTGGAAATACTCAAACCACCCCGACTTCCAGTTGAAGCTGCTGGAGGCTGACCTATCGAAGCACCACATGGCCACTAAGAGTCTCCAGGCCCAGATTAGAGCTGTGGAGGCTGAGATGAAGACACACGAGGCGGAGTCTCAGAGGATGTCTGATGCCAACCAGGTAATATCGTCCCATCCGGGAGCCCAGGAGCAAGAGAGCGCTTGCCTCAGCCACTGGCCAGTAGCTCCCTCTCCTGGGCGCCGCCTGGTGCCTGAGCCCTCGCTGGCCCATCCCCCATCTAGTAGTAGTAGTAATATCAGAGTATAGGAATTAGGAATATTGTGAGACATGAGGTGGAACACTAGGTTTGGCCAGTGGCACCAGAAACTCAGAAAGGACTTTAAAACTCAGAATAATAATCCCTATGTCCAATTAGAATTTAAATTCCGAGAATTCCCACCATTTTGCTCACACATTACCCTCTCTTCAGTTGCTGGAATCTCAGATGACACGTATTAAGAACATCATGCTGAACGAGGGAATCTCTTTGGAGGAATACCCTGAACTCAACATAAAGCTTCCTGATCAGGTTGGCGTGAAGATTCAACGGGGTTTAAATGAGGTTCTCATAAAATTTTATACCAGATTTTCAATGGAGGAGGGTTTAATGAATATTTAATAGGTTTTAGTTTAATTTTAGGGTTGCAACTCGGGTCAGGACTCAGGATTGTGACTTTGGAGATATAGTGCCGTGAGGTGAATTGTATCATGAGGTATGTTAAGTCCCCCACTACATTACTCCTCATCAGATTGAAACAGATTCCACTTCTCGTTCTGCCCTCCCATCCTCCTCCTCCTCCTCTGGTGCAAGGTCATCTACTCCTCTGAAGAGTACCAGTCATGAGGCTCCTTCCCTGCAGTGTGAGCTGTCTCTACAGGACGAACTCGACTTGGAAGGTACGAGGCTGAGTAGTATTTTATCTTGCATCGAATTTGACAGGATGATATTATCTTATAAAGATTTGATGTGTGAAGTCAAAATTGAAGTTGATTTTTTGGATATATTTATAAGCCCTTTGCGGTGCTCTTCGGGGTTTTCAATCAATGAAACATTTTCAAACTGTTTATAGAAAATATTCAGAATCCCTGGGGGGATCCCTGTACAAGTTTAACTACTTCTGATAGTATTACAATCAAGCTGTTTCCCCCAGGTTCTCTCGGACCAGACGACAAGAGACAGTCCATTAGTGAAGTAGACGAGCTGGAAATGAGGGTTAGAGATTTTCTCGTCACAGCTGCCACCCACCCGACATTCTTCACCCTCTCTCGTTACGGCTGCCACCCACCCGACACACTTCACCCATGAAACCACCCAATCACTCCATATTTAAACACCTCTGACGACGATAATCACAAGATCAATTCAGTCTATTGGGTAAGAGATGAATTTTTATTTAGCCGCTATGAGCTTCTAAAGCGGTGGTGAATCGGCGCTAATCAGTGCCTGTAGGCGCTGAATCGGCGCTTATCAGCGCCGATTGCAAGGTCAACATATGTCAATATTTCCGCAATGTTTCAGAACACCCAGTTAGAACAGGAGCTCCTACGAATAGAGACAGAGAAGAACGTGCTCATGTTGGACGTACACCGGGCAGAGAAGACAGCGGCTGGGAAGGACCGGGAGATCAGCGGCTTACGCGAGGAGATGAAGAGTCTGTCCAACAAGATAGTGGAACAGCGCTCACAGGTTCGTTAAACACAAGGAAATAATTTATTTAAGTTGATTTATCTGTTCCTTTGATCCAGGAATTATAATTTTTGATTGTCAGTTCACGATTCAATTTTGAACGCTTGATTTTATAAATCCAGGTTGCACGTCGGCCGTCTTATAATTCGGCTGTCGGCCTGTTCTTCGATGATGTAAGTTGATTTGTTTTGAACTGGTACTTGAGATATGAGAGTTCAAAATGCTTCCAAATAATTCCAAATGCTTCTAAGTGCCTCTAAACGCTTCTTGGTAGTTCCATGTAATCCTTTAAATGGGGCGGAAATTCGAAATATTAAAGCTGTCTTGTTGAGTCCTAGGCTCGACGCTGTGTATTTGTAGGTACATGGTAAATGGTTATATTATTTATTTATTTCTACTTAAGAGCTGCACTGGTATGGCGTTAATCTATGGCCAGCTTTGAATGGGCCGGGCCCGCCGGGTGTCCACTGTCCATAACCAGAAAGCCCACCTTGCCACATTATATGACCACTATCGAGCCCCTAAACTACAAACGGTCTGACGTCAATAACGAACTATATTAAATCAAAATAACTAGGTCACTAGAAACTTCCTATTTCTCGAGCGTATCCTGTAATATAGGGGCACCCGGGATGGCATTTAGTCCAAATTTAGGATAAACTTCATTTATATGTGCGTCGACACCTAATAAGAAATAATATAACTAAACGAGAGGTAGGCTGTGGGTTGTGACGTCATTATCAGGGATTATAATGGTGTGTTAATGACGTTAAAATGCGTGTGGTTGTCAGCTGCTTGAAGGATTGAGAGAGGGAGAGGTATATATATTCGAATGGAGGATAGTTACAGACATCTCGTTTCTGGAGCATCTCTTGCGCGTCAAAAGTCCATTAAATATTACAAAATATATTTCTCGTTTCATATAGGTAATTTGAGGGTTTATTACATAATTATATTGCCCTTTTGACAGATTTAATTAGCTCCTGCGTGTATAATTGAGATATGATTTGAGAGGTTGTAGAGTTGTAGTAACTTGATCATTCTATACTTCTCTTGCCAACAACGAATCATGATATTTCTTCTATTCTTTTAGATTTTTTTTAGATTTTTTGGATGAAAATCTGTTTTCCCAATCTTTTCTTATCTGTTTAAAGGTTAAAGATGTCTTTCTTTTAAATTCAATTCATAATTTCTCATTTTCAACCGACTCATGGAATCAAATGGATTGCCACATTCAATAGATCACCACATATTCAATCAACAATAGGATCGTCCTACACAGGGTTTATAATCGATTGCTGAACCTTCATATATACTTAGATAATGTGAGGGTACAATGATCATTTGCACCATCTTTGTCCCCTTTGCACGGGGTCATTCGATATTATTGTTGTTGTTGACCTTGTATATAAGGCCTGCGCGCGCGGGAACACAGGCTTGTAGGTATTTCATCAATTTACCACATTGTGTTATGATAATGCCTTCATTTTAACCGCCTATTTCTCGAGTGGGAATCTGTTAGAGCTGTGTAGGGAGTTGTGGAGTTTTGGTGTCAGACACCAGGGCCTCAAATCTCAATGTGTCTCATTGAGGCCTTTAGCATACTGTATCTATCGTTTCACCCATCTCTTATTATCTTGCTACTTCACTATCTTCGATAATGGTACCATCTGCGGCATCTGCCAAAAGTGATAATTCTTTGTGAATTGCTCCAAATGCTCAAATGGTTAACTATTTGACAATTTGTAGGCACCCTTTGATATGGTACAATTATTGATAAGTAATAAAGTAATAATATGTTGCCACTTAGCAACTTAAATTTTACCATTTGTTTGCATATTATTATATTTTTCATGGCAACATATTATTATAATTCAGGACTCTTTGAATTGCTTTGAATTACTGCAAATGTGACACCATATGTGCTGTGATGATTTAAGTATTTTTGTTGTCTTCCCCCATGAATGGTACCAAGTGCAGTACGCAGCCATACCGGTCCGCCTGGTGCTCCAATACACAAATTTATACATAAATTAAAGAGACCATGGGTGCTGCAGAATGTACGATTACTCTGTGTGTATACATTGGCAGGCGGGATGATGACGTCATTATCACGACTCAACATGGAGCGTTGTTGAAGTTTAGCACTCCTAGAGCAATACTCCCTGTGTGGTATAGTATGAACCACTGCATTACAATGTGATTACTCCACCAGAGCTATGTAGCACTCTAACTTCTTTCTTTGAAATAATGTACCCCTTTGAGAGTCGTGCACGCAGGGGCGTTGCCAGGAGGAAGGCGACCACCCCCCTCTTTTCGGACAGACATTGCGCAACTTTTGTAATGATTAGAGCTTGGAGCCAAGCAAAATAAGGCATAACAGGTTCTCCTGGCCTCTTTCATTGTTTTTGTTCTTACAGCGGTATGAGTCACAACCACAGCCTGGGATCAATGGGACATTTTCTGTGAGCCATTATATCATTTGAGCATGTCACCTGGCCTCTTTTATTTTGTTTTTGTTCTAACAGCGTAATTGGTAACCTACCCGTAACCTACGCCAACCTGGAATCAATGGATCAAAGGGCCAGTTTCTGTGAGCCATTTTATTATTTCAACACCGATGAAGTAAGCCATTTGATGATTTCATCTTTCTTAACGAGCTGTTTGAAATAAATCATTCGTTTTAATTGACTCTCCAACTATATGAATGTATTGTGCAACTCTTCTCCGAATTCCAAAACTTTTTGCTCTTTGTTTCTGGTAAATACATTGAACTGTTCCGCATAAACGTTTAAAATTCAGCATATGTAACCCCATTAACTGTGGTTGTGAAATTACGGAAATGCCTTTCTTACTCAACTTTAACTTTAGTTCTCACAAATATACAATTTACTTTTGAGATCGGATTTCGGAAATTGACGACATCATAAAATATGTTCAATAGTCAATACCTACCTTATTCGTGCTTTCATTATGTTAAGAATTCATGATTAAAACCAGTTAACTGCAAAACCATTGAACCAGTTGACCGCTGATTAAAACCAGCGAACTAGTGAACCAGTTGACCATTAAACCGGGATAATTTAGCTTTTACCAGTTACAATTAAACCTGTTATCTACTTCTCATTTCTCATTTCTGAAGCTGCAGTAAACTTGCATTTTCCTAGTTTGTAGCTCCTTTTTGCAATTAGTTATTGAGATTTTTGCAAAAAGCATCGAAGTAGTTCCATACATGATATGTATCAAACTACGTCAATAAAATAGGTTAAAACTTTTTTAAATCCCAATAAACTTTCGATATTATCGAAAATGGCAACAATAAAAAAAAATGAAATGGTCAATATTCTAATTTCAGAGCGTGTAAACTGTTAATTTACACCTCCTTTGTATGGGACTTTATTATGTTTTAAAAGTGAACTATTACTATGCCACGGGTCCAAAAAAAGGTCACTCAGTGCGATTTAAATTTGCTCCTAATTTAAGCATGATAATGACGTGCCAAGCAATGTGTCTTACTTACCAGCATATATAATTGTGATGACCCCTATTTTATGATAATGTAACGATTATCGCGTGTTTATTGTCAGGTACCTATATAAGGTGTCTAGGTGGATGTAGTCCTTTTGTGCTACTATTTTATATTTTATAATTTATAAGTTTATACTTTTATATGAGCATATTCTTTACAGTTTGTCGCACAATAGCTTCATTTTGTTTTGTATGGAGGCTATAATTGAACTCTAAAGTACGAGGGTTTGCTTTTTCTCTTTTTGTACTTTTGCAGCCTGCACCTGTGGTTATAAATCAGGCATTCAGGCTCTATAAAACCATAAAGCTATAAGATAAGACATAAGATAAGACATAAAGCGATAAGATAAGACATAAAAAATGAGATTCAAATAACGAAATAATAATCCTCAATGGGGAGGATTACAAAAGAAGCAAGATGTTATTATTTAAATCCTTATAATAATATGTCTTTGCATCCCATTAACAGCCCTAACAGGGGCGTAGCCAGGGGGAAAGTGACACCGGCGACAGACTATGAGAACTTTTTGTTAAGATGAGAGCTTTGAGCCCTGCAAAATAAAATAAAAATCAACAGGTTTTAATGTAACTCGCCATCTCCTTTTCAATAATCTGGCCACGCCTCTGAGCTCTAATACTGCAACTGATCGCAAGGATGCACATATTGGGATACGTTTTGTTGCGAAACTGCTAAAGACGAGTGGTTTTCGAAACAAACCTTATTTAAAATATGTTCGTCCCTTATAGTCGTTGTAGTGGTTGCAGTATTAGTACGTAATACCTTTCGCCCCGTCTTCGATCTTCAGGGCTTATCATTATTACTGACCGTATTACCACACATATCAGGATTCAGGCATCACAACTCTAGCTACAAAATCAAAGACTCCCAGAGGAATTATCAGTCCATATATCAGTCTTCTGGATAGATCTTTTAAAGAGCCAAACTTGATGAACGAAATGCATCATGAACAATATTTCAGCTTGATCTAAAAAGACAAATTATATATCCAAGATAACAGCAAACTGTTATTTGGATTAAAATAATCAGATCAACAGTAATCAGATTAGCAGATTGCTATCTGGATTATAACAATCAGAGTAACCTATTCTTATCAATAATCCCCGAAATGTAGACCTCCCAGAAAGTGTTGCGGGAACTTAGGCTCAATATCCGCAAGATATAAACATCTTACCAAAGCCTAGTTCTAGTTTATTTCGAAATTTCGAGTGGCAGACTGATTCGGTTTGATTGCCGTACTTAGAGTGGCAGCGTGAGTTTTATCATATATTTCGAGTGGCAGAGTGAGTCCCCCCTCGGAAACGCTTCCACTATAATATAAAATACACCACTCGGAAACTTCCACTCGAATATAATACGGACCATGGCCACCCTGTACGAGTGTTTCCTCGGTAGTGCTGTGTTTTGTGTGGCTGGGGTATTGTTTATAACCTTTGAGGTCCTCAAGCGAAAGTTACTGGCTTCCAGAAATGCCAATACTACGGTTAGTTTTTTTTAAATAAATTACTTAGTCAAGAAGTGAAGATAATCTTTTCTTAATAATTTTATTTCCTTACACCTTAAACCATTTCAGTATTGTAATCATTGTACTACACTCTAAACTCGGTATAACTGTACGTTTTAGTATGTTATTCTCTTAACCTGTGAAAACTCAACAGCAAACTCTTCTTTGTCATTTGTACTCCTTTCGCAGAATGAAAAGAATGAGTAAAATATAAAAAGAAACATTGTGTTTAGTGTTTTGATTACTTGAAAAGTGAGGCTCTTGTTGCTATATAATACGCAGTTCTCGGCCTTGTTTTGTTTCTTTTAATGAAAGTCTCCACTTATAACTCCTGGTATGTTACATTTGTTGAATTTTTAGTATTCCTCCATTATTAAAATAAACTTTCTACTCCAGGTCCATTGTCTCTTGTTACCCCATTTTGTTGTCTTCCTAGTTCCTTCCACCATCTCCTGGCCCTATTCTACTCACCAATATCTACTTGTCAGTTGGAAAGCATAGGGAAGCAGCTTAAGATATTTCATCCTCTCCCCTCGTCTCATATTTCTAACCTCATTGTACCCTGCCCCTGGTCTATCCCCCCCCTAA
This sequence comes from Beroe forskalii, assembly GCA_011033025.1. NCBI lineage: Eukaryota > Metazoa > Ctenophora > Nuda > Beroida > Beroidae > Beroe > Beroe forskalii. The sequence continues at coordinate 1,647,954 of WFMF01000001.1, read as the reverse complement.
CATCCTCATTTGGTCTAACTGGACATTTGCCCTTACGCCTAAAACCTACATAATTTTGAATTTATCCTCTCCCCTGACCCTAACCAGTGTTAGGCCAAATGTCCAGTTAGGCCAAACTGAATACCCTCTCTACCTCTTCCCACCCCCCAGTTGGAAGCATACGAAGAGCAGAGGGGTGTGATGGAAGATGAGCAGTTGAAGATGGCTGAGAAAATGGTCAGGGATACCCGGAGTAGGAGGAGTTTCAGGAAGGCAAACACCAACCCAGCCGAGGAGGGGGATGATATCATGAACAATGGTACGAGCAACTAGCAAATTGTCACGTTTAACCTTTTTTCGTTAATTATTTATAGTTTTCGAATGTTCCTTTATTGAAAATTCGTGCTTAGGATTTTCGAACTTGACTGAATTATCTTTTCAGATAACCTCTTTGACGAAAATATGCAGCTCATGAAGGAAAAGTAAGTTCTATTCATATCTTTTTGCTGAAGACCTCTGAAGTCTTTTAAAATTTTGATCTGTCTTTGCAGACCGTGACTGTTCCTTTCTTCGCACGTTTTTCTTTCTTTTTTTCTAAAAAATAAAAAGAAGCAAAAAATGATTTTAAACTTTATCGTATCATTTAAACTAGCTCCCTAAGTTTCAAAAAAATGTTTGCCCAGACAAGAGCTGTTCAAGAAGTACACTCAACTGGAGGCTAAGTCCTTGGAAGTAGAGAGGAAACTGAAAGACCAGAAGACTGATGCTGAGAAGAAGCTCAAACGCTTAGAGGTTTGGATAAGGAATTTTGGAACTGTCCATATTGTGAACGTTTCCTTACTTTGATGTAGGATGATTGTTCGTTTGATTGACTGATCGATTTATTGATATGTTTGTCATTTTTCAATGAAATAACTCTTCTTCCACAGGAGGACTACGCTACGATCATGTCCTCCGAACACACCCTATTCGAGCAACTGAAGGACGTGCAGGCTAAACACGATAGGCTGAAGTGTCTCTACAACCTGTTACAGAGTGAGGATAACGAGGTATGTAAAGTCACGTGATTTGGTGACGTCACGTGGATAATCACGCGTTGTTTGATAGAAATCACGCGTGGTATTCCAATTTCGACGCGTGAGTTGTACTTGCTATGGCTCTATGGGATCACGGTTTATCATGAAATCATAAAGTTTTACTTTTTTTTGTTCTCAAAATTTTCCTGGTTAAATTCTATATTTCATCTCACCCATAAAAGTTTGAAATAAAAATTAAATAAGAAAATATGGGCGAGGAACAATCCAGAGGAACTGGTGAGTCGTCTCAAGTACCGGCGATCTGAGGTAGAGACCTTACTGCGAGACAGAACGGAGATGAGAACCCAGATTGTGTCTCTCCAGAAGATACTCAACATGAAGAACGAAGAGGACACTATCGATCATAGCGAGGGTAGGTTGACATTTGACAACCTGGTGTGAAAGAAGCAGTTGACACTGGTGTCAAGCGAATGTAATGTTGAAATTAAAACACAAGATAGAAGACACGGATTTCAAGGAAGAAACTGACACAGCCGACACCGGTGTCAAGGCATACGCTGATACCAGTGCCAAGGCATACGCCGACACCGGTGTCAAGGTATAAGCCGACACTGGTGTCAAGGCATACGCTGACACCTGTGTCAAGGTAAACACTTATACCGGTGCCATGGCATACGCCGGCACTGGTGTCGAGGCATACGCTGAAACCGGCGTCAAGGCATGCGCTGACACTGGTGCCAAGGCATATGCTGACACCGGTGTCAAGGCATACGCTGACACTGGTGTCAAGGCATACGCTGACACTGGTGTCAAGGCATACGCCGACACCAGTGTCAAGACATACGCTGACACCGGTGTCAAGGCATACGCTGACACCGGTGTCAAGGTATACACTGACAACGGTGTCAAGTCATACGCACACTAGTGCTGACACTGGTGTCAAGGCATACACACTGGTGTCAAGGCATACGCCGACACTGGTGTCAAGGCATACGCCGACACCAGTGTCAAGACGCTGACACTGCAGTGTCAATGCATACGCTGACACTGGTGTCAAGGCTTACGCTGATACCGGTATCATGTCAAAGCATTCGCCGACACAGGTGCCAAGGCATACGCTGAGACTGGTGTCAGGGCATGGGCTGACACTGGTGCCAAGGCATACGCTGACACTGGTGCCAAGGCATACGCTGACACTGGTGCCAGGGCATATGCTGACACGAGTGTCTAGGTATACGCTGACACTGGTGCCAATGCATACTCTGACACCGGTGTCAAGGCATACGCTGACACTGGTGCCAAGGCATACGCTGACAATGATGTCAAGGCATACGCTGACACTGATGTCAAGGCATACTCTGACACCCGTGGCAAAACATACGCTGACACTGGTATCAAGTTATACGCTGACATTGATGTACAGCTTTGACTGACACTGATGTCAAGGCATACGCTTACACTGATGTCAAGGCATACGCTGACACTGGTGTCAAGGCATACGCTGACACTGGTGTCAAGGCATACGCTGACACTGGTGTCAAGGCATACGCTGACACTGATGTCAAGGCATACGCTGACACTGATGTCATTGTCAAGGCATACCAAAAATACATTTTTTAGACACTGGTGTCAAGGCATACGCTGACACCGGTGTCAAGGCATACGCTGACACCGGTGTCCAGGCATATGCTGACACTGAATGTCAAGGCATACGCTGACACTGATGTCAAGGCATACGCTGACACTGATGTCAAGGCATACCCTGACACTGATGTCAAGGAATACGCTGACACTGGTGTCAAGGCATACGCTGACACTGATTTCAAGGCATACGCTGACACCGGTGTCAAGGCATAAACACGATGTCAAACATAATCTGATGACTGGTGTCAAGGTACACCACTGTGTCAAGGCATACGCTGACACTGGTGTCAAGGCATACGCTGACACTGGTGTCAAGGCATACGCTGACACTGGTGTCAAGGCATACGCTGACACTGGTGTCAAGGCATACGCTGACACTGGTGTCAAGGCATACGCTGACACTGGTGTCAAGGCATACGCTGACACCGGTGTCAAGGCATACGCTGACACTGATGTCAAGGCATACGCTGACACTGATGTCAAGGCATATAGCCCGACACCGGATGTCAAGGCATACGCTGACACTGGTGTCAATGCATACGCTGACACTGGTGTCAAGGCAGAAGCTGACACTGGTGTCAAAACATACGCTGACACTGGTGTCAAGGCATACGCTGACACTGGTGTCAAGGCATTGCTGACACTGGTGTCAAGGCATACGCTGACACTGGTGTCAAGGCATACGCTGACACCGGTGTCAAGGCAAACGCTGACACTGGTGTCAAGGCATGACACGTGCTGACACATGGTGTCAAGAAATACGCTGACACTGGTGTCAAGGCATACGCTGACACTGGTGTCAAGGCATTCCACGCTGACACTGGTGTCAAGGCATGCCGCTGACACTGGTGTCAAGGCATACGCTGACACTGGTGTCAAGGCATACGCGACACTGGTGTCAAGGCATGACAAGAATTTGACACTGATGTCAAGGCATTCTATCCTTGACACCGGTGTCAAGGCAAACGCTGACACTGATGTCAAGGCAATCGCTGACACGATGTCAAATAATGAATTCACTGGTGTCAAGGCATACGCTGACACTGGTGTCAAGGCATACGCTGACACTGGTGTCAAGGGCATACGCTGACACTGGTGTCAAAAATGAACGCTGACACTGGTGTCAAGGCATACGCTGACACTGGTGTCAAGGCATACGCTGACACTGGTGTCAAGCATATTATGACACTGGTGTCAAGGCATACGCTGACACTGGTGTCAAGGCATCATTTCATCTTGTCATGTTTATTAAACATTGACACTCATGTCAAGGTACGCTGACACTGATGTCAAGGCATACGCTGACACCGATGTCAAGGCATACGCTGACACTGGTGTCAAGGCATACGCTGACACTGGTGTCAAGGCATACGCTGACACTGGTGTCAAACGCATACGCAGACACTGGTGTCAAGGCATACGCTGACACCGGTGTTTTGCCATACGCTGACACTGGTGTCAAGACTGACACTGGTGTCAAATCATTCGCTGACACTGGTGTCAAGATCTTACTGACACTGGTGTCAAGGCATACGCTGACACTGGTGTCAAGGCATACGCTGACACTGGTGTCAAGGCATACGCTGATACTGGTGTCAAGGCATACGGCCATAAGCGGACACTGGTGTCAAGGCATACGCTGACACTGGTGTCAAGTGATACGCTGACACTGGTGTCAAGGCATACGCTGACACTGGTGTCAAGGCATACACTGACACTGATGTCAAGGCATACGCTGACACTGGTGTCAAGGCATACGCTGACACTGGTGTCAACACACTGATGTCAAATATGAAACAAGGTGAAGAGCATACGCTGACACTGGTGTCAAGGCATACGCTGACACTGGTGTCAAGGTATAGGCTGACACTGGTGTCAAGGCATACGACGACACACACTGATGTCAAGGCATACGCTGACACTGGTGTCAAGATAATGTCGCTGACACTGATTTCATCACACTGGATGTCAAGGCATACGCTGGACACATGTCAAACATACGCTGACACTGGTGTCAAGGCATACACTGACACTGGTGTCTACGCATACGCTGACATCGATGTCAAGGCATACGCTGACACTGGTGTCAAGGCATACACTGACACTGGTGTCAAGGCATACACTGACACCAATGTCAAGGAATACGCTGACACTGGTGTCAAGGCATACGCAGACACTGATGTCTAGGCATACGCTGACACTGATGTCAAGGAATTGACGACACTGGTGTCAAGGCATATGCTGACACTGGTGTCAAGGCATACGCTGACACTGGTGTCAAGGCATACGCTGACACTGGTGTCAAGGCATACGCTGACACTGGTGTCAAGGCATGCGCTGACACTGGTGTCAAGGCATACGCTGACACTGGTGTCAAGGCATACGCTGACACTGATGTCAAGGCATACGCTGACACTGGTGTCAAGGCATACGCTGACACTGGTGTCAAGGCATACGCTGACACTTGTGTCAAGGCATACGCTGACACTGATGTCAGGCATACGCTGACACTGGTGTCAAGGCATACGCTGACACCGGTATCAAGGCATACGCTGACACTGATGTCAAGGCATACGCTGACACTGATGTCAAGGCATACGCTGACACTGGTGTCAAGGCATACGCTGACACTGGTGTCAAGGCATACGCTGACACTGGTGTCAAGGCATACGCTGACACTGGTGTCAAGGCATACGCTGACACTGGTGTCAAGGCATACGCTGACACTGGTGTCAAGTGATACGCTGACATTGATGTCAAGGCATACGCTGACACTGATGTCAAGGCATACGCTGACACTGATGACAAGGCATACGCTGACACCGGTGTCAAGGCATACGCTGACACTGGTGTCAAGGCATACGCTGACACTGATGTCAAGGCATACGCTGACACTGGTGTCAAGGCATACGCTGACACTGGTGTCAAGGCATACGCTGACACTGGTGTCAAGGCATACGCTGACACTGGTGTCAAGGCATACGCTGACACTGGTGTCAAGGCATACGCTGACACCAGTGTCAAGGCATACGCTGACACCGGTGTCAAGGCATACGCTGACACTGGTGTCAAGGCATCTGGCATACGCTGACACCGGTGTCAAGGTATAGGCTGACACTGATGTCAAGGTATACGCTGACACTGATGTCAAGGCATACGCTGACACTGGTGTCAAGGCATACGCTGACACTGGTGTCAAGGTGTCAAGGCATACGCTGACACTGGTGTCAAGGCATACGCTGACACTGGTGTCAAGGCATACGCTGACACTGGTGTCAAGGCATACGCTGACACTGGTGTCAAGGCATACGCTGACACTGAAGGTCAAGGCATACGCTGACACTGATGTCAAGGCATACGCTGACACTGGTGTCAAGGCATACGCTGACACTGGTGTCAAGGCATACGCTGACACTGGTGTCAAGGCATACGCTGACACCGGTGTCAAGGCATACGCTGACACTGGTGTCAAGGCATACGCTGACACTGGTGTCAAGGCATACGCTGACACTGGTGTCAAGGGCATACGCTGACACTGGTGTCAAGGCATACGCTGACACTGGTGTCAAGGCATACGCTGACACTGGTGTCAAGGCATACGCTGACACTGGTGTCAAGGCATATACGCTGACACCGGTGTCAAGCATACACTGACACTGGTGTCAAGGCATCTGATGTCAAGGCATATGCTGACACTGGTGTCAAGGCTACGCTGACATCGATGTCAAGGCATACGCTGACACCGATGTCAAGGCATACGCTGACACTGATGTTAAGGCATACGCTGACACTGGTGTCAAGGCATACGCTGACACTGATGTCAAGGCATACGCTGACAAGGCATACGCTGACACTGGTGTCAAGGCATACGCTGACACCAGTGTCAAGGCTTTGGCTGACACTGATGTCAAGGCATACGCTGACACTGGTGTCAAGGCATACGCTGACACCGGTATCAAGGCATACGCTGACACTGGTGTCAAGGCATACGCTGACACTGGTGTCAAGGCATACGCTGACACTGGTGTCAAGGCATACGCTGACACTGGTGTCAAGGCATACGCTGACACTGGTGTCAAGGCATACGCTGACACTGGTGTCAAGGCATACGCTGACACTGGTGTCAAGGCATACGCTGACACTGGTGTCAAGGCATACGCTGACACTGGTGTCAAGGCATACGCTGACACCGATGTCAAGGTATATGCTGACACTGGTGTCAAGGCATACGCTGACACTGGTGTCAAGGCATACGCTGACACTGGTGCCAAGGCATACGCTGACACCGGTGTCAAGGCATACGCTGACACTGGTGTCAAGGCATACGCTGACACTGGTGTCAAGGTATACGCTGGCACTGGTGTCAAGGCATACGCTGACACTGGTGTCAAGGCATACGCTGACACTGGTGTCAAGGCATACGCTGACACTGGTGTCAAGGCATACGCTGACACCGGTGTCAAAGCATACGCTGACACTGCTGTCAAGGCATACACTGACACTGATGTCAAGGTATACGCTGACACCGGTGTCAAGGCATACTCTGACACCGGTGTCATGGCATAAGCTGACACTGGTGTCGAGGTATACGCTGACACTGGTGTCAAGCATACGCTGACACTGGTGCCAAGGTATAGGCTGACACTGGTGCCAAGGCATACACTGATGTCAAGACATACGCTGACACTGGTGTCAAAACATACGCTGAAACTGATGTCAAGGCATACGCTGACACTGGTGTCAAGGCAAACGCTGACACTGGTGTCAAGGCAAACGCTGACACTGGTGTCAAGGCATAGGCTGACACTGGTGTCAAGGCATACGCTGACACTGATGTCAAGACATACGCTGACACTGGTGTCAAGACACACGCTGACACTGGTGTCAAGGCATACGCTGACACTGATGTCAAGGCATACGCTGACACTGATGTCAAGGCATACGCTGACACTGGTGTCAAGGCATACGCTGACACTGGTGTCAAGGCATACGCTGACACTGGTGTCAAGGCATACGCTGACACTGATGTCAAGGCATACGGCTGACACTGATGTCAAGGCATACGCTGACACTGATGTCAAGGCATACGCTGACACTGGTGTCAAGGCATACGCTGACACTGATGTCAAGGCATACGCTGACACTGGTGTCAAGGCATACGCTGACACTGGTGTCAAGGCATACGCTGACACTGATGTCAAGGCATACGCTGACACTGGTGTCAAGGCATACGCTGACACTGATGTCAAGGCATACGCTGACACTGGTGTCAAGGCATACGCTGACACTGGTGTCAAGGCATACGCTGACACTGGTGTCAAGGCATACGCTGACACTGATGTCAAGGCATACGCTGACACTGGTGTCAAGGCATACGCTGACACTGGTGTCAAGGCTTACGCTGACACTGATGTCAAGGCATACGCTGACACTGGTGTCAAGGCATACGCTGACACCGGTGTCAAGGCATACGCTGACACTGGTGTCAAGGCATACGCTGACACTGATGTCAAGGCATACGCTGACACTGATGTCAAGGCATACGCTGTCACGCTGACACTGATGTCAAAGCATACGCTGACACTGATGTCAAGGCATATGCTGACACTGGTGTCAAGGCTACGCTGACACCGATGTCAAGGTATACGCTGACACCGATGTCAAGGCATACGATGACACCGATGTCAAGGCATACGCTGACACTGATGTCAAGGCATACGCTGACACTGATGTCAAGGCATACGCTGACACTGATGTCAAGGCATACGCTGACACTGATGTCAAGGCATACGCTGACACTGGTGTCAAGGCATACGCTGACACTGGTGTCAAGGCATACGCTGACACTGGTGTCAAGCCATACGCTGACACTGGTGTCAAGGCATACGCTGACACTGATGTCAAGGCATACGCTGACACTGATGTCAAGGCATACGCTGACACTGGAGAAGAGGTCTCGAAAGCGGAAGTCCCTGTCAATGACCTTCCTCCGGACCTCTACACAGGACTCCAGCAACTCAAATCTTACTACCCTCAGCTCCGGCTCACAGTACAGGTATTAATACTATCTCGTGGTAACTGATATAGGAGTGAGCTCAAGATATTGAAGTTTAAACGATATGACTGATACGAGAGAGTTGTAATCAGAAGCTTTCGAAAATCTTGTGATTATCGTCGTCAGCTCTAATGAGTTTCGTTTCAGTGCCACGAAGATGGAAGAGTTGAAGGAGTTGAGCAGCGTCCCGAGGAAGATTAGTAACGGATGGACTTACTCTCCCACTGGTTAGAGTTTCCTCTTTTTTCTCATTTCCTCTTTTTGATATTTGAGGTCTTGTCATTCTTTTACAGTGTGAAACAGCTACTTAGATCGGCGGATATTTAGCTTACTCGTAGAATCACGAAATTTTCATGACAATATGAGCAGCCAATGATGATTGGTCAATGGTCAATATCAATTAATGGACTTGCCGTTGTTCATAGTTATATCTAAACCTATCACAGTGACAAGGTTGGCTGTCTTGCGTGGCTGAGTAAGCGTAAATGTTGTGATATGTGAATAAACATTCGATTATATTTATATTCAACACTTGAAATGAAGCATTGAAATGTCTTATGATTCGAGCAAACGAGCTACAATTTGCATTGATTTGTGAAGCACTGCTTTAGTTGTTCATCCTGTACAATAATCAACATCAAAATACATAATTTCTTGTAACCAATCAGTCACGCATCAGTAATAGCACGTTTTAGGAAGGCCTCTGGGTCTTTCAAAAGAACGGATGTAACCTTTTGAAATAATTTAGAAGCCTTCCCATTACTTGGGATTCAGAAATACAACGTGCTTTAGATCCTCCGAGAAATCGAGGAGTGAAGGTCTCTCTACAGCTGAGAAATAGATCAATTAATGAAAAACGAGGAATGAATATCACGATACCTTCCCCTCAGGTATATTCGCTGCGGGTCTGCCCCCCTTAGTCCCGGTTTACAGTAAACTCCTGATGATTGACGAGCGGCCCCAGCGAGTGGTGTGCTCCAACTTCGTGCCTTCCTGGCCTTTCCCCCGTATGTCAGGTACAAGGATGGAATGGTTCTTATAGGTCATTTGGTCGAACTGGACATTTGGCCTAACGCCTAAAAATCACAAAATTTAGAATTTATCTCTCTCCCCTGACCCTAACCAGTGTTAGGCCAAATGACCGAATACCGATGGAATTCCCCAGGAGTTCGGATATCAGTGGAAAAGGAGCGAACCAACTCCATGGAATCGAGGACTAGCTTTGAGGGACGGGACTCCTCTGGGAAATCTAAGGAATCTAGCAGCAGGTATAGGAGTTATGTTATTACTTTTACTCATTTAGTTTAAACACTGACAAAACTCGCCTTCGTTTTTTTAATTTTTGTTTGAGAAAGAGGAGTACCTATCATAGGAATTTTAATTTAAAATTTCGCGACAAAATTATATCTTTCTCAGGACTACATAACTTAATAAGGTCTCAAAACGTTTCGACAAACGTACGTCTTCATCAGTTCTGAGATTTGATCGTATAAAGTTTGAAACTTCCACTAATCTCAGAGGCTCTACTCGCTCTATAGAGAGCAAGGACTCAGTGAGATCCAGTCTGTCGATGGACGGGAAGTCGAACTTCCCGCTAATTGAGGAGGCCGTCATGGGATCGGAGAATGTTGCGCTGGGGATGCTCTGCATGGCGTCTATCAAACCTCTAGCCTGCATGGCCCTTAACGCCCAAACACTCGGTGAGTGATTATTTCATACCAATTTTCTTGGAAACATATGGTTCGACGTGTCATAAAGAGGCATAACGATGATACTTTCCCACCATCAATTACCGTAATTTTGTCACTTTTAACCACCACGTGTCCACTTTTCCCCTGGAGATGTCTCCAGTAAAGCTGAAGACAGGATGAGTGCAGTGCTCTTCCTGTCTTCAGCTTCCATCATACCATATATGGTATGATTGTTTGTGTGGGAAAACAATTGTAATTGTAGGGCCACTCCATCAACACCTAAAATCTTCCCAGGAGATGTCTCCAGTCAAGCTGAAGACAGGATGAGCGCTGCGCTCTTTTCGCAGGATGTCCTCCGTAACTCAACTCGACGGAGCTACAATAACGCTGCCGCTGCTGCTCCCGTGCCACAAACTCACGGTATGGATATTCTAAGACGGAAAGTCGAAATTGCGTCATCAGCAGAAATCAATTCGTTCGAACTTCTGCCGTTCGAACTTCTGCCGTTCGTCGCATGACTGTCTTTAGGATTTTTCGGTGATCTTTTGCCTCAAAATCTGGTGATATGTCGAAAAATATTAATTTCTTTTTGTCTGGTGTCTGAAAACAACGTCTGAAACTGTGAGCTATTTGTGAAAAAGAACAGTCGCCTTGGAGGGGCCAGTAGACTCCTATGGTCATGCACGAGTATCCTACTTAAAATTTCGACAACTTTCTTTAGATCACTATTCTGCCACCCAGCCTAGTTGATTAAAGCAGTATTTTAGTTTTACTATCCTCTCCCCCAGGCGAGCCCTCGATCGCGGAGTACGTTAACGAAGACGGTCCCTCCTCCGGGTCGGGCGAGGTTGAGGAGGAGTGCCGCGGGGACGAGGCAGTGGCCGACAATGACGCGGAAGTGCGGCGCGTCCTCTTCCGACAGACAAAGGACGCGTTCCTCAAGCGCCCTGTTTCATCGTTCAAGCACAAGGTCGCAGAAACTTCGAGAAGGTGAGGCTTCTAGAAACCCGGGCTTTTGGTCTTAGATCTGGTCTTCTGACTTTATCCCTTCATACTTTCATATAATTTGATACCCCATAACCCCCTAATCTCACCCCTTAACCTCCTAAAATCTTACCCCTCCCAGCTTATACCCCTTCTTGTGGGTGGTGACGTGTACTGACGACTCTTCACTCTCTTTCTTGCACGTGGTTAACCTAAACTTCCCTGCACGGGTTGCCAGGACCCACTTCCTGTGTGAGGGGAAGGTTCATGCGATGGAAGTTGTGAAGAACCGAGCTCAAGATACCATGGAAGAGGTATTGTCAGGATGGGGTCAGCGTCATCTGATAATCTGATATCGAAATGTTCTATATTGTGATATTAATAACATTTTTTTTGTCATCTTCTGTCATTTTTGGCATCCTTTTATTCACTTCATTATGTTAATGGGTGGCACTTCAATCCTACCTGAAGCAATTTAGAATCTGTCATTTCGAAATTGCTTTCTCATGGGTAGAGGATATTATATTTTCGACGCCGTAAAGCAATTACTCAATTATTCACTGATTCATTTCATGATAGGTGTTAGTTAAGTGTAGCAACCATTCAATGAAATGAATGAACTGTCTAAGTGTTCGAAAAGTTATAAACTCTGTTTCTTAATTTCCCGGGGGAAACTGGCGCTATTCCACTCTGTAATGAGAACATTTAGTTTGTAAACGTTTCCTTGTTATCGTCAGCAAACTCATATTTGATTTTCCATAATAATGAAAATGTAGAATTTAAAACTTAACTGTTCCCCCAAATTTTCTCACATTTTCCCCTAACATTTTCCCCACATATTTTCAGATCCGAGCTAAGAAGGTCCTGTTCGGTCCCCAAGGGAGCGGAGAAGGGTGTTCTTGTTGGATGGGTACCTCTGACGGTAGACTCTTCATTGTAGAGCTCAAGGAGCCTTTCAACCAGGTCTACTCGCACAAGTTAAGCGGCAGGTGAGCTGATAATACTCAAACACAAGGAAATGTTTTATTGAAGCATAGCATTGATGAGTCGTGATCTTATTGATGAGTCTTGCTTGACATTTCAAAATATGTCTTTAATTTGTAACTGTAAACCTGAGTGGCCGAGTTTCTCAACCCCAAGAAAATACTTATCTTACCGTTCCTCCCCTTATCTTATCGTTCTTCCCCTTATCTTATCGTTCCTCCCCTTATCTTAACGTTCCTCCCCTTATCTTATCGTTCCTTCCCTTATCTTATCGTTCCTCCCCTTATCTTACCGTTTCTCCCTTATCTTATCTTTCCTCCCCTTATCTTATCGTTTCTCCCCTTATCTTATCGTTCCTCCCCTTATCTTATCACTCCTTCTTTTATCTTATCCTTCCTCCCCTTGCAGCGTTCTTCAGATCGTTTACTCGGAGCCCCACGTTTTCTTATCGCTCCACAACGGAGCTCTGGTTGTTTACTCTCGAAACAGGGATGGACTCTGGGATATGGACAATTACCAACTTGTTGTCGTCGACATCACAGGTAAAATGGATCACAGTTTAAGGTATCACAGGTTAATGGATCACAGGTTAATGGATAAAATATGTTTCATGACGGAATAACTGCCACTAGATTCAAGAATTTCTACTTCATAAGGGAAAACCTTCCGTGCTTGCTTAAATTTTGTCTGTCGTGGATTCGGAATTCTTACATCCTTTTTAATTAGGTTTCAAAGACGAAAATGGGTGATTTCGGAATTCTGAGGCCTGCTATGTCTCTTCGTAGGTGTTCCATGAATGGTGCAAAGTTTCAGCTCTATCAGTCAAAGACAAATTTTGATTTTGGGTGCCTCAGAAATGAAGCACACCCCGGATCACCTTTTAGAGGTAAAATACGGTTTTTAGATTTTACAGGAAAACAAAGGAAAACTGGTGAATATCATTGGTTCAGTGGTTTCAGGCATAACTTATGACCAGATACCTCTATTTCACCTCCTGAGACCTCTATATCGAATAAGGTCGAAAAAAGGTTTTCAGGCCGAAAACGTGACTTTTCACCCCATAAAGAGACGAAAAAATGGGTGATTTCGGAATTCTGAGGCCTGTTATGTCTTTCGTAGTTCCATCCATGAATGGCGTGCAAAGTTTCAGCTCTATCAGTCAAAAGACAAATTTGATTTGGGTGCCTAGAAATGAAGACACCTTGGATCACCTTTTTTAGAAAAATACGTTTTTATTTTACAGGAAAACAAAGGAAAACTGGTGAATATCATTGGTTCAGTGGTTTCAGGCGCATAACTTATGACCAGATACACCTCTATTTCACCTCCCTCGAGACCTCTATATCGAATAAGGGTCGAAAAAGGCAGTTTCGCCGAAAACGTGACTTTTCACCCCATAAAAGACGAAAAATGGGTGATTTCGAAATTTGAGGCCTATGTTCTTTCGTAGGTGTTCCATGAATGGCGTGCAAAGTTTCAGCTCTATCAGTCAAAAGACAAATTTTTGATTTTGGGTGCCTCAGAAATGAAGACACCCCGATCACCTTTTAGAGGTAAAATACGGTTTTTAGATTTTACAGGAAAACAAAGGAAAACTGGTGAATATCATTGTTCAGTGGTTTCAGGCGCATAACTTATGACCAGATACACCTCTATTTCACCTCCCTCGAGACCTCTATATCGAATAAGGGTCGAAAAAAGGCAATTTTTCAGGCCGAAAAACGTGACAACAAAATGGGTGATTTCGGAATTCTGGGGCCTGTTATGTCTTTCGTAGGTGTTCCATGAATGGCGTGCAAAGTTTCAGCTCTATCAGTCAAAAGACAAATTTTTTGGATTTTGGGTGCCTCAGAAATGAAGACACCCCCGGATCACCTTTTAGAGGTAAAATACGGTTTTTTAGATTTTACAGGAAAACAAAGGAAAACTGGTGAATATCATTGGTTCAGTGGTTTCAGGCGCATAACTTATGACCAGATACACCTCTATTTCACCTCCTCGAGACCCTCGAGACCTCTATATCGAATAAGGGTCGAAAAAAGGCAGTTTTCAGGCCGAAAAACGTGACTTTTCACCCCCATAAAAGACGAAAAATGGGTGATTTCGGAATTCTGAGGCCTGTTATGTCTTTCGTAGGTGTTCCATGAATGGCGTGCAAAGTTTCAGCTCTATCAGTCAAAAGACAAATTTTTTGGATTTTGGGTGCCTCAGAAATGAAGACACCCCCGGATCACCTTTTTAGAGGTAAAATACGGTTTTTTAGATTTTACAGGAAAACAAAGGAAAACTGGTGAATATCATTGGTTCAGTGGTTTCAGGCGCATAACTTATGACCAGATACACCTCTATTTCACCTCCCTCGAGACCTCTATATCGAATAAGGGTCGAAAAAAAGGCAGTTTTCAGGCCGAAAAACGTGACTTTTCACCCCCATAAAAGACGAAAATGGGTGATTTCGGAATTCTGAGGCCTGTTATGTCTTTCGTAGGTGTTCCATGAATGGCGTGCAAAGTTTCAGCTCTATCAGTCAAAAGACAAATTTTTGGATTTTGGGTGCCTCAGAAATGAAGACACCCCGGATCACCTTTTAGAGGTAAAATACGGTTTTAGATTTTACAGGAAAACAAAGGAAAACTGGTGAATATCATTGGTTCAGTGGTTTCAGGCGCATAACTTATGACCAGATACACCTCTATTTCACCTCCTCGAGACCTCTATATCGAATAAGGGTCGAAAAAGGCAGTTTTCAGGCCGAAAACGTGACTTTTCACCCCCATAAAAGACGAAAAATGGGTGATTTCGGAATTCTGAGGCCTGTTATGTCTTTCGTAGGTGTTCCATGAATGGCGTGCAAAGTTTCAGCTCTATCAGTCAAAAGACAAATTTTTGGATTTTGGGTGCCTCAGAAATGAAGACACCCCCGGATCACCTTTTTAGAGGTAAAATACGGTTTTTTAGATTTTACAGGAAAACAAAGGAAAACTGGTGAATATCATTGGTTCAGTGGTTTCAGGCGCATAATTCATGACCAGATACACCTCTATTTCACCTCCCTCGAGACCTCTATATCGAATAAGGGTCGAAAAAGGCAGTTTTCAGGCCGAAAAACGTGACTTTTCACCCCCATAAAAGACGAAAAATGGGTGATTTCGGAATTATGAGGCCAGACAGGATTGCCCCTGAAGCGTCTGCAAACCCAATACGGAATTCCTTTTTCGTGGCGCCCATCTGATATCACATCCCACGTCTCCTCTGGTCAATTTTCACAAATCAGTCTTACCAACCACCCACCTCATTCCAATTGTTTCGCAATTCCTTAGCTACCCATTCATTTGACATTCTATTCTGTTTAGTCTAACCAAACTTTTCCTTTAAAGTTTAAGCAACCTTTCCTCTAAAATCTAAGTAACCTTTCATCTGAAATCTAAACAACTTATCCTTCAGAAGCAGACGGAAAGAGCGAGTCTGGCGAGAGTAACGCAACAGTGGCAGTTATAGAGCAATCCGTGTTCCATCTGACTGAAACTGAGAAATACATCCTCAAACAGATCATGAACCTGACCCATGATAGGGTGGGCTTGCAGGTGGGTATGGTGGTTGAGTGGGAACTTGAGTGGGATCAGCAAAGGTAGGTGAATTGGAGTAAAGGGAATTGTTGTAGAAAATGGGGTTAATTTACACGTGCTATTTGGAGAAATGTACCATGGTTTACTCTTCTATCTTGTTCCTCGATTATCAACAATCATAATTTTTTAAAATCATTTGAACTCATATGTGAAATCTCATTTGGACTCTAAATCTCCCTCCCTCACCCCTAGACACAACTATTTTCTTAAAATTATTTATCTCCCCACCCCCAGGCCCACAGACTGCTGGCAGAAACCCACCTGATCCGTGTACAAACCCACATGGAGGACGCCCAGCCGAGCGAGATAGCGCTGGGAGGGTACGTGCACCTCCCCAACAGGACCAAGATGAAGCGCCACTACATGAAGAAACTAGGTGAGTAATGTTTCGTGCAAATTAGGAATAAGATAAAGAAGTACTTCATGAAGTAACTGATTGTTAAACTAGTGAAGTCAGGGTTAAACGAGGGAAATCAAGAGGCAAAACCTGCGCTCGAAATATTGGAGGTTCAAACCATAATCCTGCGCCCTCCAAGCACTGACAGTTACTCTTTTCCAAACATAAAATGTAATTATCAAAAGTGTATAAAGTGTTGTCATGACCTACACACCGCACCCTACTCCCAATACTTCCTCGCCATTTCTGGCGGCTCATATTTAGTACCATCAATGGTACTAGGAGTCAGGGCACTGCAGAATTTGTCACTCACCTTGTGAAAGTCTGTGATGCCTCCAGCCTCATCAAGGCCACTTCAGCTCCGTTGACTTTCTACCACTTCACTTCACTAACTTCTCACTTCCAAAACAATAAACCAAGGCGGCCACAGGGTCGGGGTGCTCGGAGCCCACAAGTCCCTGACCCACACTGCTTCACTTGTGCGCACATTTGAAATCAAACCTTTCGCAGGACGAAAAGCACAGAAGTCAGAAGTTCAAGTTCCCAAGGAGTGCTGTTCACCAATTGGGAAACAAGTGAAATACGATCCAAAGAAGAGGCGACATGACTTGAAGTGAGTACAACTCAATAATTGGAAACTATAATAAGACCCAAGAATATCTAGTCAATCACTGAGATTTTTGATTTTTATTAACGAAGGAAACACAAATATAACCAAAAATAAAAACAAAAAAGACAAAAGACAAAATAATATTAACTTAACCTACGACAACCACCTTGGCCTCACAATCCCCCATTGCTGTTCCTCTCTATCCTCCTTACAAGTCTCTAAACTCACTCTCCCCTCCTGTCCCTCCTCAACTATTCTCATCTCTACACATCGCATAGTAGGAACGTGTCTGATCTGATGAGTGCTTTCATGGTACGACAAATTCTGAGTTTCACTCACAGATTCCTCCTCAGTTCCACACTTTTTAATGCTCACCTTAGCCCCTGCGGTATTGTTTCCCATAGTATCCCAGCAAGGGAAATCATACTGAAACGCTGTGATCATTTCACCTCTTTTTGAGAATGCGTGCAGAGAATCGTGCCCCAGAACGGCTTTTTCTCCGCGACAGAACAGCGTCGTAACGATCTCGCCCTGTCTTTTGACTGCTAAGCAGTACTCTGGTCGTGAGAGGGAGTGAGCTTCCCCCACCAGAGAGAATGTGTCACGTGACAGTTGGAGGAAGTGTCCTGATTGGTGGATGTCCGTGAGGTACCACGCGTAGTCATGGTGACAGGGAACTCGCAGTTGCTCCGAGATTTTACCTGTGGGGGTTTGTTAGTTCACTCACAAAAATACTTCAAAGTCCAAAAATAGCCTAAATTTTGGATAAATTTGCTGAGATTGAGCGGATGAGAGCTTTCTTGAATAAGCCTAAAACGAGATTAGAGAAGACTCGGAACCAGCGTACTTAAGTCTTATATCACTCACTTGCTGCCTTGCTAACTTCTTCGTGGTCCTTGTCTCCCATGAACACACTCTGAATAAACCTCCTCCTCTCCTCCTCACCCTGAATCAAGTTAACTGCCTCCCCAACTATCTCATAATGGAGGTGCAGCCACATGTTCTTATGTTCTCCCGCTTTGTAACGGGTTAAGTCTCCGTCCGGTCCGTTAGTGTGAAAGATTTGTGAGCACCTGCGATGGGGTAAGGGTGGAGTGGTGTCAAGGTGGAGTGGTGTCAAGGTGGAGTGGTGTCAGGATAGAGCGGTGTCAAGGTGGAGTGGTGTCAAGGTGAAGTGGTGTCAAGGGTGGAGTGGTTTCAGGATAGTGTGGTGTCAAGGTGGAGTGGTGTCAGGGTGGAGTGGTGTCAGGGTGGAGTGATGTCAGGGTGGAGTGGTGTCAACTGTCAAGGAGGAGTGGTGTCAAGGTGGATTGGTGTCAGGATATTGTGGTGTCAAGGTAAAGTGGCGTCAGGCCGTCAGGGAAGGATGGTGTCAGCGTAGTGGTGTCAGGTTGGAGCAGTGTCAGGGAAGAGTGGCGTCAGAGTAGAGTGGTTTCAAGGAAAATGGTGACAGTGTTTAATAGAGCCAGGCAAGCCGGTGAATCTTATTAATATTCTTCCTACCTAGTCATCCAGAGCCCATCCCCACACATCCAGGCCCGCAGAGCCAGCCTCGCATTCTCTGCTCCCCAAAACTCATGGTAAATAGGAGTGGGAAACAGGTCTAAGAGAGTAGTCTTATACGCTGCCAATGCTCCACCTGCGATGAAAGAGGGGTGGAAATGATTGGAAAAAGTTTCAAATGAATTGAACGATTAATCCCAGCCTAGCCCAAGATGGATTCGCCGCATTCTTTCACGAAACCCTTCCCCATCCCTATCCATGGATGGAAAGTGGAAACTCAACCTATAACAATCAGCACATTACCCATTAAGGAAGCAGTAGGGTAAGCCTGACTCTGATCCCCCTCCGGGGGCCCCGCTGGATAATACCCAAAGTGGGAGTGTCCGTGATACATGACGATACCATACGCCTTCATCACCCTGAGATGCTTCTCCTCGTATTCCCACTCTCTGATAAGATCCAGGGTGGGGACGGCGATACCCCGGGGCTTAAGGGTTAGGATCTCTAGGAGCGGTTCTAGCCACACATCTGATGGGAGATTGGGATGGAGCAGGGGTTGAGTAGAAATTCATTTCAGCGAAACAGTGAGTTACGATTTGAAGGATCCAAAGCGTTCGAATCGTTGCTCATCATCTTTCTGAATTCCATATTGGTAACCGATGAAAGCAAGAGACATTCTATCAAGCGCCATCCTCAATATTTCCTTGTGTTCTATAAGGCAATATTATGTTACACCTCTAGAAAAATATTTCCTTGCGTTCTAAAAGACAATATTACATTACACAGAATCCTTTTTGCTGCTCACCTGCTACCTCGACATGACTATCCAGAATCACAACCACACTTCCCACTGCCAACTCAACACCTTGCCTTCTACACTGAGTTATACCCAGACTCGTGTTAGACCGGAGGAGACGTACTGGGAGGCTCAGAGACGAACTGGGGGAGTGGTGTTATTAGTTAATTCAAAGCCGCTCTGACCCAGTCAATCCTAGAAAGCTAGAAATGCTTCACCTAGGCCGGTGCTATTAGTGCAAATTATTGCACTCCTATCCAGCTTCCGAATTAAAATGGAGCTGTACTGACAAATCTCTCAGCCTCAGTAGCTTAGATGTGTGGGAAAATGATTTTAAAGTCATTTACATTTAGATTAATGCTACAAAGTCGATTACAGAATTCCGATACCTGAAGGTTAGTATTTCCTCCCCGCTATCTGTCTCACTGTTATCGTCGATTAGAAGCACCTCCGCTAGCAATCTAGAGGAAGTTCTCCATCTGAAGTGAGGGAGAAACTCTAAAACTCTTAAGTGAGTTGTGCCCAATCATATCATATTCTTAAGTGAGCTGTCAGTTATTTAGAATAAAGAATCGATTATGGCTATTATTATTATTATTATTATTATCGTGTTGTCAAAAGCAAGGTTTCTTGTTTTGTATCCAAACCTCAGAGTAGCGAGGGTTCTGAGGAGCAAGTAAATCAACTCGTTCTTAAAGCACATCACCACGCTCACTCTCTCATCCCTGAAACAAGGGGCAACTTGGTAATCTGCCGACGGAGGGTCACGGACTCTCCACGGACCCTTTGTCCCTTCACGGTTCCTTGAAACAAGGTATTATGTGCAATTTACGAGTGATGATAAGTTATTGATTGAAGGTGAATCCTTTGATTCCTATTATTGGTGATTGGCTGTTACTGCTGTTGAAAAACCTTCAAAATAAAGAAAAGTTGGAAGTATTGCTGAGCATCATAGTTACGATTGGTTGATTGCTGACGCATTACTTTGCAATTCACTTGATCAGTATCTCTGAATTTTAATTGAAACAAATTGATTGCAGAATTCAGCACTTTTACCAATCACATGATGATAATCACCAGCCAATAAAATTAGCAATTACCTTGCCCCCATCTGACCCACTTGTCACACCATCCCTACCAGAATGTCTGGCGCACGCTGGATCTGCCATTGGTTTACTCTGCGGTAACAACCCATGGGTACTCCCCCAATGCAAGCTAACGTCCCTATAATAGAACTCATTGACTGATGCCAGTTCCTCCGGGGAGAGAGATTGGAGTTTGGTTCGGTACTCTTGTTCGATGAGCTTCATTGTTTTCAGAGCTTCAGTGTAGTTGAATTGCGCTCTGTCGTGGTTCAGCATTGATTCTTTGAAATTAGGCGGTAGAGAATCAGGATTATTTTCTGATTGAGATTCATTTCCAGGATCGTTGGGTGGATTGATTTCCTTGTTTGATTCCGAGATTTTGGCATCACTGGACTGAATATTACCGTTTGATATCCTATCATCCGATTGTTCTTGTGATATCTGATTTAACTGTGTACCCTCTTCTCGCGTCACCAAAGTCACGTTATCAAGAGTTTGTGACATCACTATCGTGTCATCATCACGTGACATAACTATCGTGTCATCATCACGTGACATGTCTATCGTGTCATCATCACGTGACATAACTATTGTGACGTCATCACGTGACATGTTTTGAGTAGTGGAGTGCATCAGGGCAAGAATCAGGAGGAAGGTAAGGACCACAAGGTGGGTGAGGTGGGACTTTATCTTTCTTTTTAATCGGTGGAAAATCATCGCCGGAGGTCTGTAGGGGTCAGGACCTAGAGGGTTGAGATAAGTCGGTGAGGAATCGGTAAATTTTTGAATTCGGTATTTTCAATTTTCCTACACAATCTCCTTGAAGTTTTTTCTAAACACTCTGACATAGCCGTGACGACGATAATCACATGATTTTCAAAAAATTCTCTCGGATCAGCAATTGTAAAATTGCAACCAAATTAAGAAATTAGGACGCAGGGCAAAAATTAACGGGGCAAAGATCAAAAATAAACAATGGAGTATAACTTCACTATCAAAGCTGAAAGTAGCGAGCTAGTGTGGGGCCTGCTAGTCATTTATAACCAGGTAACTTCAGTACCGTGTTAGTTTACAGCATCTATTTACATGCTTCACTGCATCGGTCTAACTCTACCAATGACCGGCAACTCCGTACACACGTAAATGGTGCATCAAAGGAAGTAACTAAAAAATAGATTTAAACTCGTTCACTAGACGAGAAGAACGTAGGTCGTATGTCTAATGTACTTCTCATCAATTGAAGGAACTAAGAAATAAACTCTTCCACTAGACGAAACGAAGTTATAAGTTTAGTGACTAAATCGAGTTCCGAAAGTACGAGGTATTGTCACCAGAGATCCTACCATGTGCAATCGCATAACCCCGCATACGGTATACCACGTGGCTGTTAGTGTAAAGGAGCAAACGATAACAAAGTTTATAGCACATGTTTCATAATCTGGATTTGAAGAGAGAATTAAATCTGGATTAAATACAATCGCAACTACAACTTGGAAGGATTATAATGACCCAAGCTAACAGAACCATAATGTCATCACATAGAACTTGTGTAATTGGCTACACAATAATAAGGGGTTATTGTTACTGACCAGATTAGCACTGGAATTACATCTCAGAGTGATGTCACTATCATGAGTTAAAATGATCGGCGTCGATAGTCGAAGCAATGGAATGCAAAGATACATAATGTCTATGATAAACGAGTCCTTCATCCCCAAATAGATCCCTTATTCACTCCCAATTAATGCCTCATTTACATCTAATTACCTTATTAGCTACCTTATTAATTGCCTAATTAATAACCTAATTAGATACCTATTCAGATACCTAAACAATAGCCTTCTTAATTACCTAATTAGATACCCTATTAACTACCCAATTAACAACCCAATTAACTACCCAATTAACCACTCCAGACACACCATCACTCCGCTGGTCCCCGGATCCCTCCCCGACCCTGACTTCAGGTTCAGACACACCTTCGTTGTGGACATGGCCTACATGGAAAGAATAAGGTAAGTGTGGTGTCTCGACCTTTTGAGGCGTGGCGCATTACGATTTACGCCGCACTTGTGTGCTTTTATTAACCCATTAGTGCAGAGAGACCACATTTAATGTTAAATGATGAATGTTAAATTGGGTGATGGCCGGCTTCTTCAGGTTATCATAGGTTTGTTCCGTCCTTCATGGGTTGATTTTATAGAAAATACTGTGTATAACAAACCGTAATGAATGTTTGACTCCAGGTTGATTTAACTGATGACAGGATCCCGGTATTCTCTGCAGCCCACCCAGAGGACAAGTACCTCTTCTCTAAAGAGGTCAGTTAATTAAGATCAATTAGTTGATTAGTTAATTAGTTAATTAGTTAAATATGATAATTGATTAGCAATTGCTTCATCCAGCACTTACGTAGGTAAATGAAAACCCCTAGGGGCAAATTGTGATAACTTCGAGCCCTAATGCACATGATCACTTGCTCTCGTGACTCGACTTAAAATGAATGGAATAGTTCACATAATAGATATATGAACTTTCATTGACTTTGACCAACCTCAGATATCTGCGGAAGTAAAAGAGAGGAGCAAGCGATTGCTGGCCGGTATCAGAATTGCTTTCAACAACCGATTGTACTGGAAGGATGTACTGAAGGTTTGTTTCTGCTACGGGCATCTCGATCTCTTATAGGCGGTCTGAAGGCATTCGAGTTTCCGGATCATTGCCCAGTTTAGATTGAGTCAGATTTTTCATATTAACATTGCCTTTTTGTCCATATTTCACTATTATTCGAAAGATTAAAGAATTTACCCTTTCTGATCACTCACTCTGCTTATTTCACCCTCATCACTTCGCTGATTTGCCCCTCACTACTTACCCCGCTGATTTACCAGGGTAAATACAAGTCATCTTCTAATTAACCTCTCATCACTTACCCCGCTGATTTACCAGGGTAAATCCAAGCCGTCTGCGGTTCTGGAGGAGGGTGAGAGTGAGGAGATGTATAGGAAGGAGTGCGAGTTGTTCGTCTCCACTCCCCTCTCCTGTCGGTAAGTGAAGAGTCGGAGGCTATCAACAAATTCTTACAAAAGTGTCGCGAAATGAGAATCATTCTTAAAGTTGGAAATTGCAGAATTCGTTCCCAGAACTATAGGCGAAATCTACGTGATGCTCAGTTGCATAGATGGTTATTACCAATCGATTATGATGTTGTCCCTGCATTATTATGAAGCTATAAGCGAAAGCTCGAATAATGAGCAAGAAAGCTGGTTGGGATCATTTTCCATGATTTAATCCCACTAAGTGTTAGATTAACAATCATTTTATTTTGGTTGGACAGCCAATAAGACAAAGAGTTATTGACTGGAACTTGATATCTTCGTGTAAAACATCCTTTGATTGTAAAATTTGATTGTATAAAGTAGTGTTGTTAGATTAACAATCATTCTTATTCCCAGGTCTCAGGTGTACTACATTGATGTGTTTGATCCGACTCAGGAGTACGGTTGTCCGTCGCAGGGGTACGTTGGAGTTCTGGAGAGTTCAGCGGGAACTTTAGCAACTCCAGAAGGTAAAATTCAAACAGTGAATCATTTTGTTTAATTTCGTTTTCAAGGTCAATTGACCTGTTATCTCACTTAATGACCTTCCTTTCTTATTCTCATCGCTCAATCCTCATCCTCATCCCTCAACCTCACTTCCTATAATCTAATTCTCACCCCTAACCTTGGTCCTCCTCCTCCTTACCCTTATCATCACACTCTCTCCTCTTATCTCTATCCCCTTATCCTCTCACCCCCTATTCCTCAGGTGAGACTCTGGCGATCCCCTCCCCCTATTGCCCAGGTGAGACTCTGGCGATCCCCTCTTCCCCCCTTTACCCCTATTGCTCAGGTGAGACTCTGGCAGATCGTCTGATGACGCACATCTATAACGACAGTTCCCTCCTTGAAACCACCCTCTCCCTGCCCCGTCTCTGGAGGAATAACTTCTACAACGGAGTAGCTGGCTCCCAGGGGATCATAGACCAGGCGCCCTCAGTTCTCATTCTACCTCTCGACTTTGGTTTGGCAGGCGGCCAAGTGAAGTCCAAGCAGTCAGACCGGCTGAGGTACTTGGAGGCGAGGTATATGAAGTACTTCGGCGGAGTGAGTCCCGTGACCCTTAACGAGCAGAGTCCTCCGAGCTGATTGGTGGAGAAGACAGCAGAGATGACTACTATTGGACGGTTCTTTAATATCTCATAGTGTGACAGCATCTTGGGACTTGAGAGATGAGATCGTCAGAGACAACGGGAGAATGAACGATCAGAGAAGTCGTGGGAGTTGAGCGCAGCGCCAATTTGACAAAGATTAGGATTTTATCATCTTACTGGAGTTAGAACAACAGTTGTTGCTTGATCTGAAGCTGGTGACTTGCCAGTGCTAAGCATTTTTTGATGAATAAGAACGAATAAATTGCGCAAATAAGGAAGTGGTCGAACCCAGAGCATTTTGTGATTAAAACTTTGCATGAGTCAATTGTTATTTCTGAGCTGGAGGACAAAAGTACAAAACGTAAATTTTTAGTTACCCAAACAATCGTGAAGCCTTTTTGTATATATGGGCCCTGACAGTTGTGATTTATGTGTTCCTTAGACTTACATCGCTCGAAGCTTCATTTTAAATAGCTTCGCCATAATATGGGCCCCTAATATTTCTAAGATTGATATTCAACGCCTATAATATTTTTGTCGCCGATTATCTTTTAAGAGATATATAAATTGAGAAGTACCTAATAGATTGATAAGTTATGCAAGATCGCCAAGAACTTGGCCCAAAACTGGATATCAGGGCCGTAATTCCCGGGGGGGCTAGGGGGGCTGAAGCCCCCCCAAGATTTTTGAACTGACTCAAAAAGATTCTAACTCCCTATTAAAATTTCCAAATTTACTGATCTTTACAGTTTGCTCATTGAATGGGGAATGATATTGATGCATCATTCGCAATTGTGAAGGTTTCAACATCATATCAACTCTTCATGTATGCTAGTTTGTAGGTTCATCATGGTATTTTTTATCTACAAACCACAGTACAGAAGTGCTGTAATAAATCCATGTCTCCATAGTAAGTAGGCAAAAATAATAATAACAAGGAAAGGAATAACTAAATATCGTGCTCATATCATGCTCATGGTGTGTAGAATAGGGATTTCTTCGTCAATTTAATCAGAAATAGGACGGGTAGAGTGGTTACGAACATCTTCAATTGTAACAATTAAAACGTCGTGTTCTTGTGATATTTCAATGAATATATCATTCATCATAGTCATACATTCTGAGAAGTTAATTGGTTAGAACATACAACTGACACGCAACATATTCATATCACTACGCTCTTATCTTAACTAAATCTATAAATAATTGAATTAAATTAATTAATTAGAAAATGCACTGAATATATAATACGACAATCTACTGTCTGCTATTATGTCAGTTGTATGTTCTAACCAATTAACTTCTCAGAATGTATGACTATGATGAATGATATATTCATTGAAATATCACAAGAACACGACGTTTTAATTGTTACAATTGAAGATGTTCGTAACCACTCTACTCGTCCTATTTCTGATTAAATTGCTCATAACATGCTCATAGATTTATGCAAGTGACAAACTCGAATGAATAAAAAAGATTTAATGATTGAGGGCGAGCTCCAGATGGAGGATAGAGTGTCTTCTAACCATTGGCTCATTGGGCGAAACGGTGGCTGAATGCACCGGTCATGCTAATGATGGGGCGGAGTGGGGGTGCCTTGCTTGTGTACTTTGGGCAGACCGTTTCGCCCAATGGTTAGAGACACTCTGTCCACCATCTGGAGCTCGCTCTCAATAATCAAGGACTCCTTCAGCCTCAGGGATATCTTGGGGAAGTCAAAAGATTCAATGATGTTCATATTAATTTAACGCCTTAATAAAACAAGCAAGTGCTCTGGGCTAACAATGGGTCATCAGTTGGGTAAGGAGGATTATGAGGCACAATATGTCTGCACACGGTTTTTAACATGAAAAATTGCTCAAGACTTGTTAAAGTACCATTTTATACGACTCATAATTTTCACGATTCTTACCCATTTCTGTAGCCAAAATTCATTCTCAGACATTGAAAAACCCAAAAAATTTTCCGCGGGGCTCCGCCCCCCTAACCCCAGTAGGGGCTCTGCCCTGGACCCCATGGGGGCTGCGCCCCAGACCCCTGCTGCCAGGGGGCTCCGCCCCTGAACCATCCCTGGGCTCGCTTCGCTCGCCCAGCCCCCCCCCAACTCGAAATTGAGAATTACGGCCCTGCTGGATATTAACGGGGGTCCTAGTAATCGAAACAGGACAGTGTCAAAATCAAATTCTATATTCAAAGCTTTTTTGGATCTTCGCAGTGAAGTTCGTATAAATTGATACATTGACCATTTAATTGTCACTTAATCATTTACAGAATTTTATTGCAAAACTCGTATACCGTTGTACTGTAACTAGGCAAAAAAGCTTGCAAGAAACGCTTGCGGAGGATTTTGAATAATTTGTCATATTTCAACTGTGCGCGGCACGAAAGATGTGAAATAGTTAATTCCTGAGATGTTGCATTACTGAATTTTACGGTCGTAGGATGTTACACTACCCCGCGCGCCCAACGTTCCACATTTGGACGGTCACATTTGCGCTCTAGCCATCTAGTCAGATCAATAAATAGACGGGCAACGTCCGTCGATGTGCGGAGCCTTAAGTACGCGCGGCGCGCGTACTTGAGGCTCCGCACATCGACGGGAAAATATGGGCAGACAAGTTCTGGCAAGGAAGCGGCACTTCCTTGCCTTCCTATACTAAGCCCGCATAGGTGTGTGTACGCGCCGCGCGACGATAACAGGGATATACGCGTTTAGCAATTCCTTGCCAAACGTTGTCTGCCCCATATTTTCCCGAGTCAGGCCGTCAGGGCGCGCGCGCAAGCGCACGAAGGGGGCCAGTAAACGTCTTGCAATGTCAGTCAACGGCCAAAATCATTCAGCCAGAGCTATAAATGGGACACTTACCTGATAAACAGAAATCTGGTTAAGTTATTAATATGTTTGACTTTGTAGAATATGAATATCGGAATAATATTTAACTCATGATCTGACACATGATCTGTTGCCTGTTGCAACTATTCGCCTATTTGTAACTATTTACCCTCATTAACCTATTTACCCTCATTAACCTCATTAACCTCATTTCTAGGGCTACAGAAAAATTTTGTCCCCTTTAGACAAGATGACAACTTTGGGATCATCATAGTACCTAAATAGGCCGGTTGTACCCAAAACTGGGATACCAATTTTTAGGAGATTGTTCTATGGCGGACTTCTTAGCACTCTAGGTCCAAATCAGAAGTATGTATTTTGTTATCTTTGTTGAATTACTTGCTAACAAGTCTACTATCTTACTATATTTAATTAATTAAAGCTTTATGATCTTGAAACCCCCAGTAGAGTAGTGGTTTATAGTATGCATTAGATTTCTCTGATATTGGAAATTGTTTGTTTCACTGTACAATGATCAATCACATCAAATGAAGTTAATCACTCAAATATTCTTTCAAATATGAATCATTTTCATTTTGAAAATTTCCTCCAGGTAGTCATGTAGCATGGATTCTGTATGTGTTGGTGGCGAAGAAAGAATTTAGATGATTCTGATGAGCAGACAGAGGCACTTCTTTGTTCTGATCAAGAGAGTCCCACTAGACCTAAAAACAAAGATAAAGACATAAAGCAACAACAGTATGAAGATGTTATCAACAAATATAAAACACAAAGCATTCCTTCCTCAGTGAACCAACCTGAGGATAATGATGGCAATGAAGAAAATGCACTTAAATGTAAAAGGTCCAAATCAGCAGTTTCATCTCAAAACCATGACGAAAACTCCAAATCCAAGACAAATTTGCAAACTTCTAAAAGTCTCCCTTCATCCAAATCACCCAATGTACTTGAACATAATGAGGATGCTTTAAGTAAATTGTCAGAGGGCATAACAGAAAGAGGTGAAAAATTAGAAGAAATAGCTGAAAAGACTGCAGATCTCAATGAAAAGACAAGGCATTACAGGTCTCTTTCCAAAAAACTGAAAGATAAGCAGGCAAAGAAGCTTAAAAAGTCTCTTCTGCCTTGGTAAATGCCATATCATTACAGCCCACTGCATTCTTAACTACTAAAGCTAATAAATGTTACTGAAGATGATTAATTTATGAACACCTTTAATGTAATCCTTCATGATATCAAGTGAATGAGATACGAGTGAAACTCAATGTTGATAATGAATGGAATGAATCTAACAATTTCACACACCAATATGAACACCAATATAATTCGATTTTATCTATCATAATCATTATTTTGATATGATTAAATTCATTATCTTAAATATCACATAGTACCTATCTTTGAATGTTAGTAACAGTTTTGTTATGCACATTTTAAACATTAATATTTGTGTGACATTTGAGTATATTTTAACTTAATTTTCAAATATTATATTATGTAAAGTAATATTTAATAAAGTTATGATCTATTTTCATGGCCTTCACTAGTAAACATTAATTCTATTGTTATTGAAATTGGAATGTATTGTATAAATGTCTGATGAGTATGTGAGTCAGTATATCTTATAGACAACCAAAGCAAAGCTCCCAGGAAATATATGTTCAATAATATATGTTCAGTACCTAATGTTCAGTAATTTGAAGTCAGAATGAATCAATATGGATTTGTTTAATTCATGTTTTCAAAGTTTCAATCATACATATATCATCATTTAGTATATAATTCCCTCAAGAGTTTTGATCAAGTTACTTAAATACTTCTAGGTATTTCATTCCTGCTAATAGTCAAGGAGGAAAATTTGTAACTTGTAATTTGGTAAGTAAAGATTATTGATGATATAAACCTGTTCATTTTTTCACTTGGGTAAATCATTCACCATAACATTCAACATATTATTTTCTCACTGTTTGATAACCACTCTAATCCTTGATTTTGAATAATATTGTA
Organism: Beroe forskalii; assembly: GCA_011033025.1. NCBI lineage: Eukaryota > Metazoa > Ctenophora > Nuda > Beroida > Beroidae > Beroe > Beroe forskalii. The sequence goes on along the minus strand of WFMF01000001.1, from coordinate 1,618,507 downwards.
AATATATGATCTGTCAATTTGGTAAACTTTGATTTAAGTTAAATAGATATGACATTTCAATTCATTAATCAATATAAAAATTTTCTCATAACATTTAATGCTTTTTCAATAAATCTAACCTTCCTGTGATTAATTTGAATATCATGAATAAATCATCATCTGTAAACAAAACAGTATTAAGTTATACAGTTCATAATACATTGATATGATTATAATTATTAATCTTCACTATTTTGATCCAATTATAAATCTGAGTAGCTTGTTTTCATTGTAGATCCCTGAAAAGTTTTGTATGTTTACCTATGTATCATATATGGTTGTTATTAACCATTGCTGTTAAGAAATGCCTATGTTAGGTTTTTGCCTTATTAGATTTAAATATTTTTACCTTTTTACCTTTTTCATTTTTATTCAAGTTATTTTTCCAGGTTCAGTATATAATGAGCAATGGAACTCAAGACAGAGAATTGATTTTAGCAAACTTTCAGGTACTGCTCATTTGGTTTAAATTCAAATAGTAATGTGATGTTGATATCAATTTGGAGCAAACAATATATATTTGGGCCAAATACATTTAAATAACTCTCTCAGGCGTCAAAAATGTCTGGATAGGTACTGCATTTCTCTTACAACCCTGTCAAGTAATAAATAGCTTTTTTTTCAATGGTAAAAAGCTTAGCTCAGTCTCTGTTTTTCAGGCAATAACTGGTATCGAAGACATTGCAATCTCCCTTGCAACTCTTGAACAATTCAACTGGGATATTGATGTAAGCATATTGAAATGAAATACATTGCTTCCATACATTGAGTTTTTTCAATGGCATGGTTTAGTAATATTCACAAAATTATACAATCTGATGTATGGAATGTGTGCAATGTTGATTGTATTGACTTCAAACGTAAAGTTTATTAAGCTATTATTAAAGTGTGATTTGATTTCTAATTTCAGAATGCTATTGTTGCGGCTGTCTCAGAAGATCCTTCCTCCCCTACTCCTCACCTCAATAACCCAACTCAGTGAGTATTTATTGGGTTTATTATACTTTCCACTGTTTTTTTCTGGTCAAAAACTCTTTCGAAATGTCATAAATTTATTACGCAATATGTGAACGATCCCTGACTGCAACCCTCATTTCCTAACCTGACCTCCAAACCTAGACTACCCTGTGGCGTGAACACAACTTTCAAAGTGGAATGGAGGGGAAGGGAGGAAGTCTTCTCTCTCAACATATCAGAAACCACCATAGGTTTGCTACAGTATTTGCGATCAAAATGTCAACTTGCGTTAAATTTGACCCTTGAAAGAGCGACAAAAAAACGAAAAAAAGGCGACTACAGTAGAATGTGTCAGCTTTCGCAGGAAAAACGTCCAACTGAAAATAATACTTTTTATTGCAGGTACTCTGAAAGAACATCTTTCTGCCAGAGTGGGCGTTCCCAAAGACAACTTCACCATAATAGGCTTTCCTTCCCTCATGGTAGGTGTAGTTTACAACACTACTTCATAAGTTCATACAATGAAATTGACCCTAAATATAAATTCGATCTATTCAGTCCAATTACTGATCATCACATTGTCTCATTGTTATTTGATGTTATTTATTTGATGAATATCCCAGGCTGGAATATTTTCAATACAGTTGACGTATGATGATGGCGTCATGGGGTACGAATATATTGGAATTTTGCCCGTAAAATCCCAGAATTTCTTTACCTATAAATATATCTCGTATTTGACTAATAATTTCTCAGGTTCAGACCGACAATAAGACACTGCTTGAGATGGGTGTGAGTAACAACAGTAAACTCGTCATGATTGAAACCACTGCAGCACACAGCTTAGGGAGAGGGTAAGAGAGAATTGTGTTCTAAAATATCGTTAATCACCGTGTTGTTTGGAACTGTGTTTTAGTTTGTTGCTGGAGAAACCTCTGTCATTTTATTTAACAATTTGCTCTTGATATTGAGACGTTTATTTTCAAATAAAACACCACCTAAGACCTAAGTTATAACTTATCCGTTATTCTTGTTTGAAAGTATGAGGTGATATCCGACCAAATACTATACAAATATTGTGTTTACACAATACCTCCTTTTGCGTACAAAGTTACGGTATTCCATTGAACTCGTAATCTCGGCAAACTAATGACTTTGCTATTCTTATTCATGCAGAATATATTTACCCTAATGACAAAACGGCAACTCGTGGAGTCTAAACATGTTCCATTGTTCTGAGTTTTATTCAGGAGCAGTAAATGAAAACAACATTGAGTGAGCAGTGAGAATTGGCTGAAACATGTGTTGACCCCAGATCTGAGGGAAATATACCTCAGTTTATAGTTCATAATTTTGCAAGAAATCACTACAATTACTATCACTTAACATACTGCAGTTTCACTCCTCCTGAACTTGCTGAATCTTCTGGCAAAATCTTAAAGAGAATTTTGGATACGCAATTCCATACCATTTCCCTATTGCCGATCCTAAACTATAAATTCCTTCGTTTCCTTCTTTTTATCCCAACTCGCTCCTAACTGAATCTTATCGCAGGCACAACTCCCAAGCCCCAGGAATGTACCGGTTTAAGATAACGGTGGAAGGAAGGCTGGAGGAGCTCGTGTTTCCTGCTTCAGATACAATCTCACAGGTTCTAGAGTATACTTAAATTTTCATATTTTTGATCGGTTCAGCAGTGGCCAGCAGGGATCGCAGTTGGGATCAGTGATGTCCACGTACTTATCATCAAAATGTTGTTTTCATTCTTCTGTATCTTGATGAATTACTGTATCTTGATGAATTACTTTCAGTAGAACCTTGTAATAATATGTTGCTATAACCTTCAGATCAAATCGTACATCGAAAGCAGCTACAACATCCCCGTGCAGGAACAGAGGTGGGCTGGTTGGCCACCCGCCACATCCGACTCTGTGAGTCTTTCAGGAATTGTAAAATATCAGAATATTTAACAAGAATTGCGCCTGCATTTTTGTGCCCTTGTTCCGTTATGCCCCTCATGCAGGCGCAATGCAGGCGGAATTGTAGAATATCAGAATATTTCAATATTCCGCAGTTTGTGGGAGCGGAAGTTTAGGAGCTTAGGAATAATGTTTGTTTCGGGTATTAGAAGGACGTTTCGGTCAAATATTTTCTTAGCCTGGTTTCTGACTTTGGTTTGGATTTTTGAAGTTGGTCGGATTACCTTTTAATTATTTTGTAATAGAACTCTCTTCAATCATTGAACTATGCTCTATAGCTGCGATTTCATCTTCAAGAGTTCAAATAACGTTGTAGTTCTCTGTAAAATTCCGTGTAAGATCTACTACTCTAATAGGTATCTAGCATTTCAGAAATATATATACGTGTCAAGAAATAATAATCAAAATAATATCGTATGTTATGCAAATATTTTGAGCATAATATTTTAGTATTATGCAATTTGAAGACACTCATTGTATTTGTACGCATTGCCTCATGGCATTCTAGGGGTAGCACACCTATTTTAGAGGCGGGAGAATGACGTCATAGTGACGTTTTAAGGTTGTGAACTGATGACGTCATCGTGACGTTTAAAGTGGTGAATTGATAACTTCCCCGGTCGGTCTGGTGTTATTATAACAGTATTAATTTGTTCAAATGAATACGCATGTAATAGATTCAGGAGTACATAATGTACACAGGTATTTATACAGGTATTTGTAGGTATGAGTCTATTTTAAATATACCGACATAATATGACAGACCTAAATTTTGGCATTCATTTTTCCGAAAATGTTGATGCGTCGTTGGTTGCTTAGTTGCTTAGTTGCATCGGTGGAATGAAACTGACGAAGTTCTTTGTTCCACTTCTCACTATTCAATTTATCTCTAAGATGTCAAAAAAAACCGGAGCCCAGAAAAGCAGAAATCCACGATTCAGCTTTCTGTTTCTGCAGCCGTCTGCAGCACATGGAAATTAATCCTAATCCTGATATAATATCCACCCCTCTTGTTTCAGTTAGAACTGCGTGATGTGGTGCTGGATCTACCCTGCCACAGACTCAACGTCACCCGTCGTGCTCCTATCGTAAGTACTGCAGTCGTAAGTAGGTACTATTGTAATTACTATCGTAAGTAGGTAGGTACTATCGTAAGCATCTAATGTTAGTATTATCGTTCTTATTGTAGGACGTAGGTACTATTTCAAGTACCTTCAATACATCCGAGTACATCCGAGCTCAATAATTGACAGGATAGCGAACTTGTCGTTAGGCCGAATGATCCCTAATAAGGCCTATTCTAACCAATCTAAATCTTTTCTGTATAATCACAAATGCCGCAATAGCAATGTCCTGTACGGAGCCCCTCAGCTTCGATTCCTTGTTTAACATGCCGTACAGCAAGGATCTACACTGAGTTCACCATGGTTAGGCGCTTAGACATAGCCAGTACTACTAGGACAAATGTTTTATTTATACCCTCTGTCTAATGGAAATGTTTCCTTGCGTTTGACAATTAATGCTTACACAGTACTATTTCATTTCCAAATGATGTTATATAAGCTAGTCTTTATGTGAGAGACGAGGCGGAAGAACCGACCATCAAGTACTGCCCACCGGACTACGGATTCAATCTAATATAACCCCATTCTAACCCTTGGTGTCTCCTCAGCCTGCCCCAATCTCTTCCCCCGTTTCTGACGAGGAATTCCAAGTGGAGGATGAACTGGACGACTCAATGGGTAAATACTGAATAATAGTTTTTAATGGGTAAAATAACTTAAAATGGGGCTAAAGAAATTGAATCGGTAAATTAACTTATGTTAGTTACACATGCATGTGTGCTAGTTACTTGAATTTAACCTTCCTCTATCTTCCAAACACCCCACTCTTTTTAAATTCCACCCCACCCCTCTCCCCTCGCCCCTCACCTCAATTGACGTACCCTAACCCTTCCAGGTTGTTCCACAAGCAGTGGGCCCAGTCAGCGACCCCTAATGACAGTCGGCAAATCCACGGAGGATAACGTCATTCAGTTCCTGGAGGTCTTCGAGGAGAGGTTAGTACGCGTTACCATGGTAACCATGTTTTCTATGGTGACCATGGTAATTGCAATCTGGTTACCATGGTAACTGCACCCTGGTTACCATGGCAACTTCACCCTGGTTACCATAGAACCCTTGTCCTGTAATTTAAGGACAACTTTTGAATTTTTGAAGTGAGAGAGACCAAGATTTATGATTTATCATCAGACACCTCTCATTTCAATTTCGTTTATGTAGTGAGGTAGTGGTATATATCGGCGTCAAAAATTCATCGTCAAAAATTGATTTGTATATGTAATTTAGTGAAAGTGTACACAAGGAAACAAAGATTTCATTATTATCGTACATGCATGAGTATCAAACAAAACACTTTATCATTATTATGACATCGTAAAAACATCACGGTTATTTTTCTCTGTAATTATCTGTTATTTGCCCTACCATCCTAGCTCTATCACTTGCTCATCCTGTCATATCAAACTCTCATCAGATATATCTACAACAAGTACAGGGAGTTAGGCAAACTCAGGCAAATTGACCCACTTTATTAAATTTTGCCAAAGTTTGTCTTATCCCCCTACAACACTTGTATACGCGTTATAAATTTAAGAGTCCTGTTAATTCACTACATCTGAATAGATTAATTCGTGAAATAGCATTTAAAAATCTTAAAAGGTTATTACTTTATTAACGCTTTAATGATCTTCTCTTTTTCTTTTTAGGTTTCTCTGAGTTATAAATTCAATCGCATTTTAGATCATACTGTAAATTATGAAGCCAAAATGCTACTATATTCCAAAATCATTAATTTTCGAGATAAAAGTTACTGTAACAAATACCTAAGCTAAGCAGTTTCTCAGTTCTGATCGGTTGAATTGAAATTTGTATCAGAATTGAAATTTGTATCAGATACTTTTGTTGAAAACTATTATGTGCCCTTATTGCAATGTTTATATTTTGAGTATTTATATCAATCTTTTCCTTCACTTAAAATTCACCATTCATCGGATTCTAATCACGTTTTAAAGGAATACAATGTTTTATTCATATTTTAAGTAAATCATCAGCCAATTCAGTTCATAATTACGTTAATCCTTTAATCTGAATGTATTGGGCTCGGTATCACCTATTCATCCCAACGGTATTTTGATTTCTTTCACTGGGGTTCAAGTCTAGAGTTTTTAGTTAATAGCGAATTAATTAACAAATTTTCAACAAATATTTATGAACTGACTCGTTTCCTAGAACTCTAGAAGCCTAAAACCAAACATACATTGCCATGTGTATATCTGGTAAAATGACTACTATACGTTGTAACCATGGTAACCACATTATTTCACCACACACTACTGGTACAAATCCATGGTTACCATGGTAACGTCTGTACAACATAACCATAGTTACTGCACATCTCAATACCTGGAAAAACAGGTCTAAAGTCCCCCTCCTTCTCACCCTCTCACTCGGTTAGCATCCAGCAGCGCAGTCTAGCAGCTCATGCCATCGTCCGTTGTCTGGCTGCTTGTACATGTTATAGCAATCCATGGCACATCTGGAATTATTGATTATTATTTTGGAGAAACGCACCCTGTTATGTTAAATTAGTGAAGCCCGGAAAGATATTCAGAATATGTATGACAATGCACATCTGAATTGATACGATCATGCATCATCGATAAGATGTGGATACTTAGATATAAGACTTAGCACAGCGATAAGATGGCACAATTGAAAAAAGGTCGATGAGAAGTCATAGAATTACTCACTTGACATTGAATGGAGCCCGCTTGTCCAGGTCTCTAATTTCTTCTCCAAAATCTGCAGAGTTAGAACTGACACTCATACTGGTCACCAGTCCAACTAGTGTGGCTAGGAGAATGATGAGAAAGCCATGTTTTTGTGACATGTCACCTAGAGGAAAGAGTTGTGTAAACGCAAGGAAATATTTTATTGAAAGGGATTGGTCTGGTAACCGCAAGGAAATATTCTATTGAAAGGAATAGTTAGCTGCAAGGAAATATTTTATTGAAGGGAAGAAAAGTGTCTCTCGAAAAGGAAGGGAATTGCATTGAAAAGTGGAATACTGCTGAGAACATACCACCTGCTGATTCTACAAAAATACGAACCCCTAGTCCCTTCCTTTGTCTGAAATATAACAAAGTTTCATTTAAGAAAAAAGTGGGATCAAGAAAAGAAGTGACTGCTCTTCGACATGAAATATTTACTCAAAAGAGCGAATCACTCCTCTTAAATACCCTTCGGAGCTAGGGGCAATTAGATTTCATTTAATTAACTGCGACCATCCTTTTAAAAGAATCTTTGTCGCTGAAATTAGTGAAGGTACATTACAAAAGAAGGTACGTCAGTCAAACGAAATTCTCCCTTGTGAAGTGTTATATATGAAAGCATATAATCTTGCTTTGACGAAATATTCTATTGACTTTTGTCGGATTCATGACAATACGCAATGCACTGCGCTTTGTCACTTGACAGTGTTTCCCTGAAACTCTGAAATACCAAGGGCTGCAGTTCAAAAAGATTTTTTCGACAATTCATCAACACAATTTTTTAAAATCTTTGACAGAACCCACAGCAGTTCTGTGGCAGAACTCGCAGCAATTCTGCGACAAAACCCGCAGCATTTTTGTGCCCTGAACTGAACACAGAAGAAGTTTTCATGCACAGGGAAATGTAGATTGTTAGAAATTCAGTTGGGTTCAAAAATGAAGACGCTGAACATACAGTAAATGAATATTTCGAAAACTGTTGACCGTTGCACAAATGCGATATATCTAATGTTGGAACTATATGTTATTAGGTATGCATTAGAATGCATGGAAATAAGCGTCCGGCATTTCAATCGGGATTAATTTCACGTTGATTATTGAAATTTATGCCCACTTTTCAGATAATAGACATTTCTCAACTTAGGCAACTGTTGGATTCTAGGGGCGGTCACGGTGTCAGATATTGGTTTACGTAGGCGGCGGAAAGTAAACTGTTTAAACTATCGATTACGCGCACGTACGTTCTTATTGAATAACCAGAGTTTTGAATTCAATTCTAGTCTGCGCGACGCGCGTTACGTTCGCCGATCGAACGAACGCGCAGATCAGAATTCAAAACTCTGGTTATTCAATAAGAACGTACGTGCGCGTAATTGATAGTTTAAACAGTTTATTTTCCGCCGCCCACGAAAACCAATATCTGACACGAACGAACGAACGTTCGTTCGTTCGTTCATGCATCTGTCTCCACCAATATTTTGGGAAAAATCAGACCATTTCTGGCGATTTAACTTCAAAATATTACGGAAAAATCTGATTTAATCTGAAGTAATTGCCTGATTTAATCTGAATTAATTGCTCTAAATACCCAGAGGGCAGAGCCATTGGGGTCCAAAGACAAAGTTGATTTTCTGATGTTTCGATTTTCCTGTTTTCAAGTTAGCAAAAACAGAATAAAACACACAACTATAATTGACATCGAGGCTACTCCATTCTCGAGTAAAGTCGTTGAGATAAGATTCATGAGAAACTGAAACGAATATAGCACTTCATTCGAATCAAACTCTCTGAGAATGGTCCGGTTTATATAGCGATCGAGATGGGAAGTAAACAATAGAATCGTTTTGTGACCTGGCTTATGGATTATGAAAGGTCTTTGCTTTCCTTTCGTGAGAACCAGGAGAAATCAAGCTAATTTCAGAGTGTCTGCTATATTATGTGTGAGACTTTCATAAGTGCAAAACGGTGAAAGCAATCAGCCCAGACATTGTGTCTGAACAATTCATTTATACAACTGCCATGAGAGGATTCAATCTATGCGAGGACAATGATTGGACGTCTTCTTGGAAACGATTCTTTTCTGCTAGCGGTTAATTTATGTTCGTCTCAATCATTGGCATAGCTGTGTTCGGGAATATTTCTGGTATATCAATATGGCAAAGATCGAGCATATAATTTTGATGTTATGTCAGTAGTTTTAGTCAGAAGTATCGAAATTCGTAACAAATTTCTGTGAATATAAACCCTTGTTTTCACCACCGTATAATAAAAGAATTAAAATCTCCTCTAATTTCACTTCCACTTTGATTTAGATATCACCAATCAGAAACAACCCTTCACAAAACATTTAATTTATTTCCTATAGGGAGGATAAGGCCCAGAGCGAGGGTAAATTTCTTGCCTCACTCGATGCTGCTACGCAGTACCTCGTTCGCAAATTGAATACTTTTCACCGCATCAAAAAAAACTAAACTGAATCGTGGAATGGTTGTCAACTTTATAGATTTGCTGAGGACATACCGTCCAATCCCCACAGCTGTTTGTTCCGACACCTGCATTGTTTCACTTAAGTTTCTATGATAATTCACATTCATCTGTTACTTTTCTCACGTTTGCAGTATTTCCGTTACATAATCTTATAGATAAAAGGAATAAAGAATCGACAATTCTGCTTCACTATTTGAAACTGTTAATGGTTGAAACGTTCTAAAACTGTTTGTTTATACTCAACCAACTGTTAACTAATAAGTAATAATAAATCGTTGTTTCCAAGTTAATTATAGTCATGAATTCATCCTTACTACTTTCCTACCTGTCTTTGTGGACATCTGTGCACCCGCTAAAAACATTGAATAAATCATCATTCAATATACGTGATCGTTTCCAGGAATTCAAACTTAGGTACATTCATAAATCAGCGTACGCTTCAACATTACATTGAAATAATATTTTTAACTGTAAATATGAAGAAAATGAAAATGAAGGCCGCAAAAATGCTTAATTTGATATTATGAAAAATGCTTGAACTTAGTCTAATTATTGCACCTTCTTAACTTTCTGATTCCTTTATTTCCTACACTATAATCCGCATCTTTCAGGTACGGCAACGTGCACCCTTCCTTCCACTTTGGTTCCCTGAAGAGCGCCATGTCGGCAGCTTTCTCAGTTCCTGCCGACCTCAAACGACCCCTGATTGTCTTCCTGCATTCCGATAAGGCCCTTCCTGGTCACTTGTTTTGCAGGTATTACTATAACAACTGCAACTACATGTTACTATGACAACAGTATCTGTGTAGTTACTGTAACACCATGATAACTGGGATATAAAATGCCAGAAAGTCGCATTATTTAGAATGTTACTTCTGTTTGTGAGCTGGTTCATGTTAGTGTCAATGAATGCGTATACTCACCTTTTGGCACTCTGGACTAGGGGTTTACCAATATCAAAATGTGTTATAGTCGCGAAACAGCGTATGCACTGAATTTCAAATAATTCGCCCCCAATGCTGAGCAGTGAGCAACTCTTGCAGATCATAAAGTAGGAAAATCTTCGAACAACTGATATCAAGCACTCTCGGTAGCTTAAATATGCGCCAAAAGCTCTTTATTATTCCAGTATGACCTTTCGCTCAAAACAAAGAACTAAATTTGGATAAATACTATGATAATGAGTTTGACTACGTAAGCCTTTGTATTTTCTGACGAGTTACTTTCTGCAGCATTAAATATCAGGTGACTTATTCTGAAATCTATTCAGCTATTGCCCTACGAAATGAAATCTATTCATTTATTGCCCCACAAAATGTTCGCCCCTTCTGTGACCGATGATTTTGGCAATGGTTTCAAAACTCGGCCCATATACGACTCCTTACAGAATTTCGAAATGCATCATAGTTTCTTTATTCAAAAGGCATCTGACGTGAGATCTAATCCTTTCAAGTAGCAGTACAAGCGCTGAAGTGATTTCCCCGAAATATCATGCGACTATAATAGGTTACGCCCAATCTCACCCCGATATTGGGACTGACCATCGACTGATCAAATCTTCCTATTGTATTTTGAATCTATTCCTTTATTTTGATTTCTATGCATTGAAAATAGGGTAAAATTATCCAAGGTTCTATTCGAAACCTAGAATTGTCCCATTATATTTTGAAACAATGCCCTTATTATGATTTAATATATGAGCATTCAGCATTGAGAACAGAATCAAATTATCCAAGGTCCGTCGTGGTGTTACTTTTGAGCTTGATGAAGTCTCGAGTTTGCTAGATTCTTAAATTGAAGCATTATCTAGCTTCTAAAGGGATGATAGACTTGACTCAAAAGCTGTGACAATGCATATATTTTGGTAATCAAACTTGCCAACATCAAGATGTTTATATGAGAAAGAAGCTCACAAATCTTTCAGCTTGTAATGAATTCGGATGCGTCTCGAAATTCGTTTCTCGTGAGAAAGTAAGTTCTCAAAATTATAAATGATAACTGACATGTTTCTCACTCAATGTCGCCATGTTTCTTTCAGCTGACGACAATAATCTAATAGTTATCGAAAACTTCTGATGAATTACTCTGTCGTATCAAATTTAACGTTTAAACTTCTGTTATATTTCAGCCAAGTGTTATGCAGTGAGAGCATAGCTCGCTTCATCGACGAGCACTTTGTGATTTGGGCCCACGACCTCACGGACTCGAGGTTACAGCAACGGATACTGACGGAGTGTCAGGGGATATTCGGGGTCGACGGCAGACGACAGGTTGGTCCAGAGTTGGGTCTGTTTGGGTCGACAGGTTGGTCTGGAGTAGGGTCTGTTTGGGTCAGTAGACGACAGGTTTGTCTGGAGTAGGGTCTGTTTGGGTCAGTAGACGACAGGTTGGTCTGGAGTAGGGTCTGTTTGTGTCAGTAGACGACAGGTTGGTCTGGAGTTAGGTCTGTTTGGGTCAGTAGACGACAGGTTGGTCTGGAGTAGGGTCTGTTTGAGTCAGTAGACGTCGTCTGTTTGGGACGATAGATTGGTCAGGAATTGTGTGTCAATATTGTTTCAACATAGTTTGTGGGAGATTGCCAAACTAATTCCTTATCGTAATTCCTTAGTGTGTCGCGACTTCCAAATCCGAATAACGAGTCATTGCTCGAAGTCGTCACACCTGTGCAAAACTATTAAAGTAATCGCGCCTTGTTTAAGGTTGAGTACTATATTAAACTTGTCCCCTAGGTTGAATACTATATTCCGGAAAAGCTGCCCCTCATGATAGTCATTACCAAAGTTCAGAGCTCTCCTCAGGTCTTTGCTGTCTTCCAAGGTTTGCTTTCTTCTGGTTCTTTCAATTATAATTTATCGATAACTGATTACTGTAGCCGCTGTTTTCCTGCTTAAAATTGAATTTATATTAATGGCTATGGAATTCTTCGCTTTCGGAACTACGTGTTTTCGGAATTCCTTTTTTTCGGAACTCCGTGTTTTTGTAATTTTGTTTGGTAATCACTGACGTTCAGGAGACATTTCCCCCGACATGCTGATGGCTCAACTCATGGATGCTGCGGAAAACTACTCCCAAACCCGATCCATTGAGAAGGCTGCAGAGGTGAGTTCTACTCTCCCAGACCCATGTTGTAAAAGTGAAACGGAACGTCGATAGTGAAGCGTTTTTAAGTTTCACAGATTAAACGCTCTGGTTCTCTATCAATAAAAAGCTCGATTGGGTATCGATTCTTGTGTAAATTGTGAAACCAAATAAATTATAATTTGACTCTCAGTCTCAACTTCCCCTGAAAACTCCGATCTCATCAGGTGGAGCAGGAGCAGAGGAACTTACTTCGAGCTCAACAAGAACAGGAATACCTGGATTCTCTTCAGGTCAGTTTATGATATTTCTAGTTTAGAACTATTGAAGGTTGAAAATAAAGTGGTAGTTTTTGTTTATCATTGTTTTTCAGCGAGCTATAAGTTGACCGTTAACTTGCGCCCTAATTGGTCTATGTCAAGCCGATTTCGTGAACTAATTGACCAATTTGACCACGCCCCTTTCAGCGTGACCGAGAGAAGGACGAGCTAAAGAAGATTGAGAAGAAGGAGCAACAACTAAACCACGAGACGGAAGAAGCCAAACTCTCATCCTACAGCGATCTGGTGCCACCTGAACCTGACTCTAATGTTCCGAGTGAGTGAAAAAATCGGTGCCGTGTGTAAGGGACGCAGGTGTAGCGTAAACACCGTATGAGTAACGCAGGTAACATGTAAGGTGTGAATTATCGAGATTTGCATTGGTTATTACGTCTGACCGGAAGTTGCTCGAGAGTTCAGATTTACTCGGTTGAGAAAGTCACAGTTTTTACTGTCTAAAAAGTCTAAATTTCGGCCGCATTTTACATCTTATATCTCCGTAAGGTTCTGACATTACGTTCAAGCTACCGTCTGGAGAGAGGATGAATCGGAAGTTCGCGCATTCCGACCGGTTGAAGTGCCTGTCTTACTACATGGGGAGCAAGGGGTTTTGTCCCACGAAGTTCAAACTCATACAGAACTTCCCTAAAAGACAAGTGAGTCGTGTGTTCCTACTTTGACGAACCTTTGGTACCAATTCACTTCTTTATACCAGTGGTCCCTGTTATGTCTGATATCTCTCATCTTGATCTTAAATTGAAGTGTATTCGTGTAGTTACATGATATTGACCAATCAGCTTGCTCATTTATGGTCAACTCTCGCGCAGTTCAGTCAATGCAAATGAACCAGGGGGAAGCTTATACGCCACTGTTCTCGACCAGTGATTTTGAACTAAATTAGAATACGCTGCTGACAATGAAATGATTTAAATTAGAATACGCTGCTGACAATGATTTGATTCCAATCTTCGCAATATGATGAGGATGAAATGGAGTTGACTCTGGAAGACTTGGGACTAACTCGACGAGAGATCCTCTACGTGGAAGAACGTGACTAGATCGCGTAACGAAGTCACGTGACTAGATCTCGTAACATGGTAACAAGACTACATCACTTGACAGGTCATGTGACTAGGTAACGAGACCTGGTTACGTGATCCTTTTCTAGAAGAGAAACGTGACCTGGCCCAAATGTTACCTATAATCAGGATTTGGAGCGAATTATTTTCTGCGCTTGATAATGAAGATGAGACTGTTGTAGGAAAGCAAGAGGAGTAATTTAGCGGACTAATTAAAGATTGGAAGATTATTTCAAAGGAACAATAGCTTATAAATAACACTATTCATAAATATAACTTTACATTATTTCTCACCAAGGAAAGCAATAATGAAGTCTCCACGCCCTACATTTTGTATTGAAACTAACTAATGAATTTGAAGGTTTTCTCGTTAAGAAGTCTGGCTCTTATAGATTACCATATAAATTATTTTGCGTCAGTTGCAAATTGAACAACTGATCCATGGGGCAAGGTTGGTGAATATTTAGCTGATAAAAGTCATAAATTGACCACTTTAAGATAATCTGTGGAGGGTCATTTCACTTATTATTGTCCTTTAGCATTGGTCCTAGATATTATTAAATAGTGAAATTGAACTGGATATCCATTGTAATATTTTCCATAATTAATTAGATTGTTATATATACGAGTTTTCGTTAGCGAAAAAGATATTTACGATTAAGAATCGAAGCATTCAATCACTGAGCTGTAGCGAACATTAACCGTTACTGACTGAAAGTGAGTTTAAGATTTGAAATTACTTTTAAGTTCAAAACAAGTCAAACCATGGGGCCAAAAATACATTGGGACAAGTATCGATGAACACTCATATGTATGAACAATATCCAAGGCACCGTCTCAGTTTATACAAAATCTAACTTGGATCATGTCTTTAAATACCACTGCCGGATACCGAGCATGTGTCCACTTTAGAGTGGACTTCATCATTCCGTCTCCGACTGACGTAAACTAACAAAGGACTTCAGCAGCCGACTTCTTCCCAATCTCACGACAAAGGGCTTCCGTCGCTCGGGGCGAGACAAAAAAGTGATTTGAATTGTCTTTGTCACGGAAAATTTGAGAGAACCGTGACCCTCGGTTCCCTCAAATTTTCTCATGGAATTGAGAAGTGGTTTGTGTCGTATATAAAAACTCTATTATGACCTTCATAAAGCGTATTCACACTGCAAACAAAGACTTCTGGGACATAATGGATGTTTTTATGAAGTTTTTTAGTGGTGTGAATGCGTATTATGCTGTTTCATTTCCGAGGGAGAGCCAGTCTGCCTGATTTCAGCTCAGTGGTTGCGTGCTTAACATTTAAATTTAATGAATATTTAATATCCATGCCGTCTCGCTTCACCATTTGGGATCAATCTTTCCTGTCGTTGAAAGTCCCCCAACCTGTATGGCAAAATCAATCTATAAAATGAAAATATTTTGGTTACCCGAGCACTGATTGCAATTAGCATATTTCACAACAATTACTACCGCACATGCCATAATACACGGTTTTTATATACTGCTGTCAGTGTCAGCTGAATGTTAAAAGTATGGCACACTGTTGGCAACATAATCATAATGGCAAACTGTTGACAACGGTATGGCGTACTGTTGACAACGGTATGGCACTCTGTTGGCATCATAATGGCATACTGTTGATAACAATATGGCATACTGTTTCAAACATAATGGCGAACTGTTGACAACATAATGGCGAACTGTTGACAACATTATGCGGCGAACTGTTGCTAAACACGTATAATTATATCCCTGTTATGGTCGCGCGCGTACACATACCTATGCGGGCTTAGGAAGGCGAACTGTTTGCAACATAATGTCATACTGTTTCCAACATAATGGCGAACTGTTGACAACAATATGCGGCGAACTGTTTGCAACATAATTTCATACTGTTGACAACAATATGGCGTACTGTTGCCAACAGTATGCCTATGGTGAACTATTGACAACAATATGGCGTGCTGTTGAAAACAGTATGGCGTGCTGTTGACAACGGTATTGCGTGCTGTTGACAACAGTATGGCGTGCTGTTGACAACAGTATGGCGTGCTGTTGGCATCATAATGACATACTGTTGATAACAATATGGCATACTGTTTCAAACATAATGCCAATGGCGAACTGTTGACAACATAATGTCATACTGTTTCCAACATAATGGCGAACTGTTGACAACAATATGCGGCGAACTGTTTGCAACATAATGTAATACTGTTGACAACAATATGGCGTACTGTTGCCAACAGTATGGTGAACTATTGACAACAATATGGCGTGCTGTTGACAACAGTATGGCGTGCTGTTGACAACGGTATTGCGTGCTGTTGACAACAGTATGGCGTGCTGTTGACAACAGTATGGCGTGCTGTTGACAACAGTATGGCGTGCTGTTGACAACAGTAGGGCGTGCTATTGACAACAGTATGGCGTACTGTTGACAACAGTATGACGTAATGTTTACAACCGTTTGGCGTACTGTTGACAAGTACAACTGTATGACGTTCTGTTAAAAACCGTATGGCGTACTGTTTACAACCGTATGTCGTACTGTTGACTACAGTATGGCGTGCTGTTGACAATGACAACAGTATGGCGTACTGTTGACAACAGTATGACGTAATGTTTACATTAACCGTATGGCGTACTGTTGACAAGTACAACTGTATGGCGTTCTGTTTACAACTTTATGGCGTACTGTTTACAACTGTATGGCGTACTGTTTACAACAGTATGGCGTACTGTTGACATTTTGACAACAGTATCGCGTTCTGACGTACTTTCTACAACAGTTTGTCAGGTCCCGCACTGTGATCATCTTCGGTGTGGGAAAGCAGAGTAACGAGATCGCTGAAGAAAAGGTCGCAGAAATCTTTTAGTTCTCTCACTCGGGGGAAAAGCCACTCGTTGTTCAGAGCTCAACTTCAAGGATGGGGCCAGTCCCCAAGGCTGGACGGAAGAGACCGATCAAAGTTGTGCTGCGTGCAGTTCAGATCATGTGAAGCAGATTCTATTTCTAAGGAAGCAAAGAATTTGAAGGACATTGCTGCCTGTAAGACTGTGTTTGTTTGCCCGGACAAGGTCGGGGGGGGGGCAAAAGTCGCATACTCTCTTAAGGGCCGGATAAATAGCAGGACAATAAGGTATGATCTGTAAAGTGTAACTTAACTGGATATGCGGTTTTCAGAGCAGCTATCGTGTCAAACTCAAAGGTTGGTAACCAACCTTTGAGTTGGTTTATAATACAACGTGAGTTTCTCAACGCAAATCTGCAGATTCACTTCATTGGTAGTTGATCAAACCGCCGGCGATTGGGAGTTGACCAAACTGCCGGTGATTTGCGTTGTGCGTGAAATTTTGCAAATTATTTGCAATTAATTCTCTGTTCCTCCTAATTTAGTTTAGCTGCAAAATATGTTTTCAGGAATCTTTCCTTAATTGTGTTATTGATAAACTTTCAAAAGCCGAGCCCTGGGCCTTCAAGGGTTTCTTTTCAGGTTCTCCATTCTCTTGTAAGTTTAAGTTTAACATAATAATAATTGATCATTTTGTCCCTTGTTATTTTATTCCCACGTTATGAGTATTAATATTTTAGTTTGGCCATAAGAACTCATAACATACACCTATGAACTCGTAACATACACCTATGAACTTTAAACATACCCCCTGAACTCGTAACATACCCCTATGAACTCTAAACGTACCCCTATAACTCTAAACGTACCCCTATGAACTCTTAACATACTCCTATGAACTCTTAACAAACCCCTATGAACTCATACTCCCTATGAACTCGCTTAGCATACCCCTGAACTCTAAACATACCCCTATGAACTTTCTAGAAAAACGTACCCTATGAACTCTAAACATACTATGAACTCTTAACATACTATGAACTCTAAACATACCTATGAACTCTTAACATACCCTATGAACTCTTAACATGCTCCTATGAACTCTAAACATATCCCTATGAACTCTAAACATACCCCAATGAACTCTAAACATACCCCAATGAACTCATAGCATACCCTATGAACTCTAAACCCTGTTTCCATAAACAGTTAACACAGTTAAGTGCTAATGGGAGGAATTTTTTTGATTCTGGGAGGATTTTGTGAAATTGCCAAAAAATATTATTTTAAAAAATTTCCCACAAAAATTTACAATAAATTGCGTTCTGAGAAATAATCCCAGTAAAATGCATACAGTAGTTACCTGACTAATGCACGTGTGAAGTTATTGAAGCTATGAATGAAATATTGATTATTAGAAGATTACTTCCTATATGATATAAATCGTCATCCCATCATTAGTTCCATATTAGAACATGTGCGGAATTTAATTGGGCAATTTTTGTCTACAAGTACAAATAAGAGTAAAAATCCTATCGGGGCTACAATCCAGTTTATTGTACAAAATGCCTGGCTTCTGGCCTCTGGGGGCTGCTGCCCAGCGCCCAAGACCCTTGCCCAATAGCTAACTACATTTGATTTTCATCTCCGCTGACATTTTTTCATCATTAACAAGGGCGAAATACTTTGAAATGAAACTGACATGAGAGTTAATAAAATCCTATTGAGAACTTATTCTATACGGTTGAAAACATCCAGCTTCTGGGGGCTGCCGCCCCCAGACCCCTGCCTACTGGATTTCATTATCATCTCTGTAAACATTTTTCTTTCGAATACGGCCTACGGGCCAAGCAAATGCTTTGAAACTAGACTGAAATAAGAGTTTAAATCCTATTGATATGGCAATTCTATTTGGTTAAAAACGCCCAGCTTCTGGGGGCTGCCGCCCCCAGACCCCTGCTTACTGGATTTCATTCTCATCTTTATGAAAATTCTTCATTTTAAAAACGGGATAAATACTTGAAATTATTCAGAATTTTTAGTCTAAATGAGAGTGAAAATCCTATTAACGTGAAAATTTAATCGATTGAAAACGTCTGGCTTCTGGGGGCTGCCGCCCCCAGACCCCCGCAATCCCGCATACTGATACTGGATTTTAAACTTGTTTCAGTAGACATTTTGCATTTACAATACCCAAAATTAGACTGAAATATAAGTTGAAATCCCTCTAAACCTACCCCTATGAACTCTTAACATACCCCTATGAACTCTAAACATACCCCTATGAACTCTTAACATACCCCTATGAACTCTTAACATACTCCTATGAACTCTAAACATATCCCTATGAACTCTAAACATACCCCTATGAACTCATAGCATACTCCTATGAACTCGTAACATACCCCTATGAGCTCTTAACATACCCATATGAACTCTAAACATACCCCTATGAACTCTAAACATACCCCTATGAACTTTAAACATATCCCTATGAACTCTAAACATACCCCTATGAACTCGTAGCATACCCCTATGAACTCGTAGCATACCCCTATGAACTCTTAACATACCCATATGAACTCTAAACACACCCCTATGAACTCTTAACATACCCCTATTAACTCTAAACATATCCCTATGAACTCTAAACTACCCCTATGAACTCGTAGCATACCCCTATGAACTCGTAGCATACCCCTATGAACTCTTAACATACCCATATGAACTCTAAACATACCCCTATGAACTCTAAACATACCCCTATATGAACTCTAAACATACCCCTATGAACTCTAAACATACCCCTATGAACTCTTAACATACCCCTATGAACTTTAAACATACCCCTATGAACTTTAAACATACCCCTATGAACTCTTAACATACCCCTATGAACTCTTAACATACCCCTATGAACTCTAAACGTACCCCTATGAACTCTAAACATACCCCTATGAACTCTTAACATACCCCTATGAACTCTAAACATACCCCTATAAACTCTAAACATACCCCTATGAACTTTAAACATATCCCTATGAACTTTAAACATATCCCTATGAACTCTAAACATACCCCTATGAACTCGTAGCATACCCCTATGAACTCGTAGCATACCCCTATGAACTCTTAACATACTCATATGAACTCTAAACACACCCCTATGAACTCTAAACACACCCCTATGAACTCTAAACACACCCCTATGAACTCTAAATATACCCCTATGAACTTTAAACATACCCCTATGAACTCGTAGCATACCCCTATGAACTCTAAACATACCCCTATGAACTCGTAGCATACCCCTATGAACTCTTAACATACCCATATGAACTCTAAACACACCCCTATGAACTCTAAACATACTCCTATGAACTCTAAACATACCCCTATGAACTCTAAACATACCCCTATGAACTCTTAACATACCCCTATGAACTCTAAACATACCCCTATGAACTCTTAACATACCCCTATGAACTTTAAACATATCTCTATGAACTCTAAACATACCCCTATGAACTCGTAGCATACCCCTATGAACTCGTAGCATACCCCTATGAACTCTTAACATACCCCTATGAACTCGTAACATACACCTATGAACTCGTAACATACACCTATGAACTTTAAACATACCCCTATGAACTCGTAACATACCCCTATGAACTCTAAACGTACCCCTATGAACTCTAAACTATGAACTCTTAACATACCCTATGAACTCTTAACATACCCCTATGAACTCTTAACATACCCCTATGAACTCTAAACATACCCCTATGAACTCTAAACATACCCCTATGAACTCTAAACATACCCCTATGAACTCTAAACATACCCCTATGAACTCTTAACATACCCCTATGAACTCTAAACATACCCCTATGAACTCTTAACATACCCCTATGAACTCTTAACATACCCCTATGAACTCTAAACATATCCCTATGAACTCTAAACATACCCCAATGAACTCTAAACATACCCCTATGAACTCTAAACGTACCCCTATGAACTCTAAACCTACCCCTATGAACTCTTAACATACCCCTATGAACTCTAAACATACCCCTATGAACTCTTAACATACCCCTATGAACTCTTAACATACCCTATGAACTCTAAACATATCCCTATGAACTCTAAACATACCCCTATGAACTCATAGCATACCCTATGAACTCGTAACATACCCCTATGAGCTCTTAACATACCCATATGAACTCTAAACATACCCCTATGAACTTTAAACATACCCCTATGAACTCTAAACATACCCCTATGAACTCTAAACATACCCCTATGAACTCTTAGCATACCCCTATGAACTCTTAACATACCCATATGAACTCTAAACACACCCCTATGAACTCTTAACATACCCCTATTAACTCTAAACATATCCCTATGAACTCTAAACATACCCCTATGAACTCGTAGCATACCCCTATGAACTCGTAACATACACCTATGAACTTTAAACATACCCCTATGAACTCGTAACATACCCCTATGAACTCTAAACATACCCCTATGAACTCTTAACATACCCCTATGAACTCGTAACATACACCTATGAACTCGTAACATACACCTATGAACTTTAAACATACCCCTATGAACTCGTAACATACCCCTATGAACTCTAAACGTACCCCTATGAACTCTAAACGTACCCCTATGAACTCTTAACATACTCCTATGACCTCTTAACAAACCCCTATGAACTCATAGCATACTCCTATGAACTCGTAGCATACCCCTATGAACTCTAAACATACCCCTATGAACTCTAAACGTACCCCTATGAACTCTAAACATACCCCTATGAACTCTTAACATACCCCTATGAACTCTAAACATACCCCTATGAACTCTTAACATACCCCTATGAACTCTTAACATACTCCTATGAACTCTAAACATATCCCTATGAACTCTAAACATACCCCAATGAACTCTAAACATACCCCAATGAACTCATAGCATACTCCTATGAACTCTAAACGCTTCGTTTCCATAAACGGTTAGCACGGTTAGCAGTGCTAATGGGAGGAATTTTTTTGATTCTGGGAGGATTTTGTGAAATTGCCAAAAAATATTATTTTAAAAAATTTCCCACAAAAATTTACAATAAATTGCGTTCTGAAAAGTTACCTGACTAATGCACGTGTGAAGTTATTGAAGCTATGAATGAAATATTGATTATTAGAAGATTACTTCCTATATGATATAAATCGTCATCCCATCATTAGTTCCATTAGAACATACCCCTATGAATTTAATTGGGCAATTTTGAACTCTAAACAAGTATGAAATCTAAACAAACCCTATGGGGCTACAATCCAGTTTATTGTACAAAATGCCTGGCTTCTGGCCTCTGGGGGCTGCTGCCCAGCGCCCAAGACCTCTTGCCCAATAGCTAACTACATTTGATTTTCATCTCCGCTAACATTTTTTCATCATTAACAAGGGCGAAATACTTTGAAATGAAACTGACATGAGAGTTAATAAAATCCTATTGAGAACTTATTCTATACGGTTGAAAACATCCAGCTTCTGAACTGCCGCCCCAGACCCCTATGCCTACTGGATTTCATTATCATCTCTGTAAACATTTTTCTTTTCGAATACGGCCTACGGGCCAAGCAAATGCTTTGAAACTATAGACTGAATAAGAGTTTAAATCCTATGAATATGGCAATTCTATTTGGTTAAAAAACGCTATGACTTCTGGGGCTGCCGCCCCAGACCCCTGCTACTGATTTCATTCTCATCTTTATGAAAATTCTTCATTTTAAAAACGGGATAAATACTTGAAATTATTCAGAATTTTTGAACTCTAAATGAGAGTGAAAATCCTATTAACGTGAAAATTTAATCAATTGAAAACATACCCCTATGAACTGCTTAAACCCCGCAATCCCGCATACTGATACTGGATTTTAAACTTGTTTCAGTAGACATTTTGCATTTACAATACCCAAAATTAGACTGAAATATAAGTTGAAATCCTGCCGCCTCCTGACGTCTGTTTCACTTGTTAGAAATTTAATTTAAATTTACTGGGAGGATTTTCCATGCTGCTAATGGGAGGAAAAACCATTTTGGAAAGCAAGTCTAAACGTACCCCTATGAACTCTAAACGTACCCCTATGAACTCTAAACATACCCCTATGAACTCTAAACGTACCCCTATGAACTCTAAACCTACCCCTATGA
This sequence comes from Beroe forskalii, assembly GCA_011033025.1. Taxonomy (NCBI): domain Eukaryota; kingdom Metazoa; phylum Ctenophora; class Nuda; order Beroida; family Beroidae; genus Beroe; species Beroe forskalii. Next base: position 1,595,650 of record WFMF01000001.1, on the reverse strand, counting down.
ACTCTTAACATACCCCTATGAACTCTAAACATACCCCTATGAACTCTTAACATACCCCTATGAACTCTTAACATACTCCTATGAACTCTAAACATATCCCTATGAACTCTAAACATACCCCTATGAACTCATAGCATACTCCTATGAACTCGTAACATACCCCTATGAGCTCTTAACATACCCATATGAACTCTAAACATACCCCTATGAACTCTAAACATACCCCTATGAACTTTAAACATATCCCTATGAACTCTAAACATACCCCTATGAACTCGTAGCATACCCCTATGAACTCGTAGCATACCCCTATGAACTCTTATTAACATACCCATATGAACTCTAAACACACCCCTATGAACTCTTAACATACCCCTATTAACTCTAAACATATCCCTATGAACTCTAAACATACCCCTATGAACTCGTAGCATACCCCTATGAACTCGTAGCATACCCCTATGAACTCTTAACATACCCATATGAACTCTAAACATACCTATATGAACTCTAAACACACCCCTATGAACTCTAAACATACCCCTATGAACTCTTAACATACCCCTATGAACTTTAAACATACCCCTATGAACTTTAAACATACCCCTATGAACTCTTAACATACCCCTATGAACTCTTAACATACCCCTATGAACTCTAAACGTACCCCTATGAACTCTAAACATACCCCTATGAACTCTTAACATACCCCTATGAACTCTAAACATACCCCTATAAACTCTAAACATACCCCTATGAACTTTAAACATATCCCTATGAACTTTAAACATATCCCTATGAACTCTAAACATACCCCTATGAACTCGTAGCATACCCCTATGAACTCGTAGCATACCCCTATGAACTCTTAACATACTCATATGAACTCTAAACACACCCCTATGAACTCTAAACACACCCCTATGAACTCTAAACACACCCCTATGAACTCTAAATATACCCCTATGAACTTTAAACATACCCCTATGAACTCGTAGCATACCCCTATGAACTCGTAGCATACCCCTATGAACTCGTAGCATACCCCTATGAACTCTTAACATACCCATATGAACTCTAAACACACCCCTATGAACTCTAAACATACTCCTATGAACTCTAAACATACCCCTATGAACTCTAAACATACCCCTATGAACTCGTAACATACCCCTATGAACTCTTAACATACCCCTATGAACTCTAAACATACCCCTATGAACTCTTAACATACCCCTATGAACTTTAAACATATCTCTATGAACTCTAAACATACCCCTATGAACTCGTAGCATACCCCTATGAACTCGTAGCATACCCCTATGAACTCTTAACATACCCCTATGAACTCGTAACATACTGTAATTAGAGCTAATTGCGTCACCTAATTAAGAAAAAACGCTGTTTTCATTTCCTTAATTAGTTCTCATACCAATGAATGATCATTATCAAAGGAGTCAAACCCTCGCCTGTTCTATTTAGATCCACCTTGCACCTCTAGCCTAGTGAAAAAACCAATATCCTACATCAATCACACTCGATACAGGAAGGATTTGAAGTAAGTGTATCTAAAAAGCAACACGGAGCATGTTGCTTAAAAGCAACAAATTCTTTTGCTTATCTAAGCTCCCAGAAAGCTTATCTTAAATTGTAACAAACTTTGGATGACATATATTCATTGTACAAAGTAGTTCCATGCGATATTCAGCCTGTATAAGCTTTTATTTCAAAAGTGTTGCTTTTTGAGCAACATGGGCGAACCAACAAATACTCTTTATGTAATAACAGATTTAGAGTCATAAGCCGTCAAAATGACGTTTATTCGCCATTTATTAATTTTTTTATTACTAACAAAACTTAATTTTGTCAGAAAAATGTTGCTTTTGAGCAACATGGGCATCGAGGAGTCACTGTGTTGAATATCTAATTTATAATGAAGACCTAATTGTACATGAACTTATCAATACCTCTACTGTCAATACACAAATATATCACGCAACAGGTTTTAACATCCTCCAGTTAATATGACGCTTCATTTTTAAATGTGAATGCATGGATTATAGATTCTTAGGGTGATCATGAGGTTTGGTCGGGAATGAGGTTTGGTCAGGAATAATATCAAGTTGACTTAGCTCTGATTGATTCTAGAATTTTAGGGTGATCACCGATCACCCTAAAATTCTAGAATCAATCAGAGCTAAGTCAACTTGACATATTATTCCCGACCAAACCTCATGTCTAAAATAGTTCACTGTATGACTGTTCATGAGAAGTTTCATGCCATTAAACTACAAGGCATAAACAGAAAGCAGTTCATGTTGTGGACTACAGGTTCCTACTTGGGAGGTTCACTGATACTCTGATACGAGAGAATTGTTTGTCAAGAGCTTTTCAAATAGATTACAAAAAGCATGTGCATAAAAAAGCTTTTCCAGCAAGGTTTCTTCTTTACTATATTGTCTGTTACTGAGGTGCATCTAGCCATAGAATTCCCTGGGCCAGACGGAATTCGCCCTGGAAAAACCTGCCTTATCCTAACCATTACCCTTCAATAGAATCTGAACTCTGACATTAAACCTAATTACCCTAGCAAGTGGCCCAACTTACAGATAATAACAGAGGCTGGCTATATGCTGCTTACTAGCAGTGTCACTATGCCTCCTTAGGTGACATCATAGCTCAGTGGCACCTCGCTCGTCCATGCTTAACCTTTGATATAGTTCGCACAGGTGTGACCAAGGATTACAAAAGTCAGTCATATTATTCGAGTTGGGGACTTTTCCGTGGGCGGTGCTTTAATCTGCTCACCAGCCAATTTAAGTGGTAGATTAGTAAATTTAGAGTGAAAAAGGTAAGCAGGTATTATGAAGTTTGGATAATTTTAGGCTTTTGAATGTTTTCCATCTCGTTAGCATTATCAATCTATCTCGATTGTTACGTATCCTTTGCTGGAGAAGTAAAAAATTAAGATAATTTTCAATATTTCTTTCTTTGCCTATGTTGCTCATAAGCAACATTACTTATTGAAGTATTTAACAGATATCAATAAAAAGTGCCTACAGTACCTATATTTTATAAAAAACCAGCGCTACTAAGTATATTTTATCATACATATAAGAGTACCTAACTTAAAGCTTGAATGTTGATGCCCATGTTGCTCTGAGGCAACAAATTTTGGCAGGACCTTAAGAAATTATGATTTATTAATACTTCTGATTACAATTCATAATGTCAAAACATATATGGTTGCCAGAAAAGCTTTAAATAGGAAATATAGGATTAATGGCCCATGTTGCTCAAAAGCAACAGATCCTTATTTCAGGTCTATGCTCTAATCTCAGAAACCCATATGCAAGTGTAAAGGTTTCTGACCGTTGGAAAGTTAAACTGATTGCTTATTCATGAGATATAACACTCAAATGGTCACAATAATGATGTTGCTTCTGAGAAACATGTCCCGTGTTGCTCAGAAGCAACGCAGCTATCTCAAAAAGTAATACACTTAGCTAAAATATGACAACGCCAATTTTCATTGCTACCGTTTAGTGCCTTATTCCTGAAGTTTCACAAAAATTCCCCAAAAAACAAAAAGTTGAGCACTAATGGGTTAAACATACCCCTATGAACTCGTAACATACCCCTATGAACTCTAAACGTACCCCTATGAACTCTAAACGTACCCCTATGAACTCTTAACATACTCCTATGAACTCTTAACATACCCCTATGAACTCATAGCATACTCCTATGAACTCGTAGCATACCCCTATGAACTCTAAACATACCCCTATGAACTCTAAACATACCCCTATGAACTCTTAACATACCCCTATGAACTCTAAACATACCCCTATGAACTCTTAACATACCCCTATGAACTCTTAACATACTCCTATGAACTCTAAACATATCCCTATGAACTCTAAACATACCCCAATGAACTCTAAACATACCCCTATGAACTCTAAACGTACCCCTATGAACTCTAAACCTACCCCTATGAACTCTTAACATACCCCTATGAACTCTAAACATACCCCTATGAACTCTTAACATACCCCTATGAACTCTTAACATACTCCTATGAACTCTAAACATATCCCTATGAACTCTAAACATACCCCTATGAACTCATAGCATACTCCTATGAACTCGTAACATACCCCTATGAGCTCTTAACATACCCATATGAACTCTAAACATACCCCTATGAACTTTAAACATATCCCTATGAACTCTAAACATACCCCTATGAACTCGTAGCATACCCCTATGAACTCGTAGCATACCCCTATGAACTCTTAACATACCCCTATGAACTTTAAACATATCCCTATGAACTCTAAACATACCCCTATGAACTCGTAGTAGTGCCACCCCTATGAACTCGTAGCATACCCCTATGAACTCTTAACATACCCATATGAACTCTAAACACACCCTATGAACTCTTAACATACCCCTATTAACTCTAAACATACCCCTTTAACCTAACATCCCCATGAACTTTAAAAC